>OY288252.1:38483669-39220169 GCA_958450325.1 Agrostemma githago
TGGGAAGCCCAGTAAGGACACCCAACCCCGCCCGCACATGGCGGCCTCTACTAAGACATCGTTCGTGTTCGTGTACGCACGCTAGTGAAATAATTAAATGATATGCGAACAACGTTTTCGGGCTAAGCATGTGAATAGTATGTGAACTACGTCATTTAATGCATCTTGATTATGGTCGAAATGATTTAGCATGCGAGGTTCATTTATAAAGCGATAAGCAAGTAAATAAATTAAGCTCGAAAAGAAGTAAATAACGTACAAGTTACACGGGCGGAAATACAACCCGGAATTCACAATACAACGATACATAAAAAATAACAAACGAAATAATAAAAGGCGAAAAAAAGATAAAAACGGACCCGTATGTAAACTAGACCGCGAAATATGTAGGTGGACTAACCCCGATTAAATACACATTATGTTGTGTACTAAACGAAGGACGGAAACACGGGACTGTGGCGTATTTCTAGCCCGATCCCACGTCCCGTACTCTTGTCCCGACTTATCACTTCGAAGGAGATCGATCAAAGTCGTTCTACGTGTCGTGCAACATGTGAGTTTTGAAGAAAGGAGGGTCACGTGATGGTCTTTACACGTGATGACTAAAGTCGTAAAAAACGGGGCTTGAAATGTGTGTCAAAGCCCTCGGTTTTCTGGGTTACAGGACCCACTCGATCAAGTCGTGATCTGACTCGGTCGAGTGCGTCCTTAGACGTAGCTACTGCCCATTTTTTTGGGTGCTACTCGATCGAGTAGCCTTCGTACTCGGTCGAGTAGCCCCTGTACTTGTGGTAACTCGTTTCGTTTTTTTTTATTGGAAATCGATGGTTGGCCAAATCAAATACAAATATCGCACGATTTGTATTTAACTTGGCCTCCGGCACTATAATCGTGTAAGAACGATTATAATACCGTTATCGGAGTTTTTATGAAAACGTTATTGTTAGATTAGAAAATTTGAATTAGTGACGAAATGCTTCCCTCTACGTCGCGACATCGGAACTAATCCTTTCGGATTATGTGATGTCGGTTTTCGTGTCAACGGGTTCCGCACTAATTGTATAAATGGGATCAAATGCGTTCAACTATGACCGATTGCGATCACGTCACGCCCTTGAGTACATTGGGGCGGGGCTCCTCGAAAGGGCTCCACCTCCGTCGTTGCTCGTAAAGGAATTAGACGGACCTTAGGCAATCATCGTAGTCAAACGTTTTCGAAACCAAATTTTGAAACTAGTTTATATATACGCGGTATAATAACGCTAGTAACAAAAAGATGATAAAAAAGATGAAGATGAAAAAAAGCATAATAACGTTAGTGTTAGTGTTACTACTACGACTACGATTACAATACAAAATATGACAAAGTAAATAAAAAAAGTGATGAGATGGTAGAGATCAAGATGGGGTTTAGGACACCCTCAACATACATGCTAGGTAGGGACCTCGGAAATGGACTCGTAAATAGTGACAGGACGCCGGAGTATCGAGGATGTACGCGAGTTATGGTGTGTATGTCTGTGTGTGCGTGTGTCGTCGGTTTTCGAGGGACGATGGCTCGGTTTTTTGGCTAGTATTGCTTAGGGTTGAAGTGTAGTATGATGTAGGGTGTTAGGGTGAAAATGTAGGGTAAAATGCCTTGATCAAAAACTTGTGAAATGAATGAGGGTCATGGGGTATTTATAGGCGTTACCCCACGACATAGGGGCACTCGATCGAGTGGCCCTAGTGCACTCAATCGAGTGCCCTTCAAAACGGGCCAAACTCGGTTCAAGACGCTCCACTCGACCGAGTGGGTCAATCCACTCGATCGAGTAGGTCAAGTAAATCGAGACAAAATAGGAAAGAATTGATTTTGTTGTTTTGATTGATTTTTTTGAATTTGATTTTGTGCGCCAGTTTTCAAGAGTGAATTTGGCTGATTTGTGAGACGGTTTCATCTTTGACCGGGTTTTGACCCGGTCGCCAAAAGACGGGATTTATTTTTGGTGTCGGTTTTGGCCCAAATTAGTCTCGTTTTGCTCGGAACGACCCACTGGGCCTGAATTTGAGGTCTGTTTTGTGAGATTTTTACTCCGCTAAAAGTCCATGTCGGATATTATTGATTCCGAGCCCAAGTCCGAGTATACCAAGTCACGTTTGCGTCCGATCATCATCGGGTGTTTTTTGGAGACTACCATAGACACCTGGCGGTCAAAATGCGGGTGTCTACAGAGCCTCCACTCTGACTGAGGCTTGGACAACGCGAAAGTCAGAGTAGCTACCAAGCCTGTCAAGAGCTGGTAGACTTCCGGTCGGGTCGTTTATAGTCCAGTAGACTTGCGTGAAGGGCTCGCCAGCCATAAGATAGAAATCATACCTGAACTAGGCATAAGTCTTGGGTATGCCTACATGTGGGCCCATCCCGCACCTATTTCGGGGAAGGTGCCGCCTCGGGCTTTCTGCTGGGGAGATATGTGAGCTGTACGGGCTTGCTTTTGAAGCCCTGAGTCGTACCTGAGCTGATGATGATGCTCCGTGGGGAGTAAAACTTCCTGGGTTTGTCTCATGCTGAGACAAATCGGATGGTGCGGGGAGACACTGTTTCCCTATTCGATCTGGCTGATAAGTTCATGGATCCCCGGGATGTGAGGGCCACTCCCGCTCACAGGCGTAGGGCATTCGCCTTTTGCATGCTGCACTGCTATGTCTTTGAAGGATTGATGGAACTTGACTCGTGCGTGGGTCAAGTCAGGCTGATTGGAGTGGTTGACCAGATGGAGACTGGTCATAGCCCTGCTTGGCTAGCCACTGGGGAGATCATTATGGGTCTGGATGCTAGGCGACTTGACCCGACCCGACGGCTGACGGGAAGTACCCGTCTCTTGCAGGTATACATCTTGCGTTTTTTTTTTTTTTTTTTTTTACACGCGAAATCTCTGAAGTCCGTAAGTCACTCGATCGAGTGGACCTTTCACTCGATCGAGTGACATTCACAACGAGCTGCTGCCCGTTTTTGAAGGGCTTACTCGATCGAGTCAGCTGCTGTACTCGATCGAGTGGGCTGTAGCGGACCACTCGGTTGCTTACGACGCTTGTGTGTACTTTTCAGATATGGTTATCGGAGCGGCTGTTAATCATAGAGCCCCCTCCGAGCATTCCCAATTATCGGAGCAGCCAGATTAGCTCCCGAAGGCTGCGGATAAGCTCGAGTCATCAGATAAACCGAGCTTACTGGGATGAGGAGCTGGTGTTCCATGGGGGTCCCTTGATTAGGTGGACCGTCGCTTGGTGGTTCCTCTCGAAGTTGACTGGATTGGCCAAGAGAGACCAAGCTCGCTACTTGGTGATTCTGTCCCTAGACTGGACAGTTCATATTTACCCGGATCGTCTCCTGAGGCAGTTCGGTTTGTCTCAGTGCATCCCTGAGACTGAAGCCATTATCAGCGTCTCGCTCCAATTGACGGATGCTATGTGCGACACCTGGTTGCAAAGATGGTTCACTCGTCCTACATGGACTATTCCCAGCCCTTGCCAATCCGCTTGGGTGTCACGGGCTTACCAGAAATGGACTTCTGAGGAGTCCGAGGAAGCTCGTAAGTCCTTGAAGCTTGATGAGGCCTTTGAATTGGTTCATCGCGAGACGGCGTAGGACAACAGGGACTTCTTCACCGGGGAAGATATTCCTGAAGCTACAGTCCGGGAAGAATCGGGTCTTAAGTCACAAACTAAGACTCGATCTAAGGAGGTCGGTTCAAGCAGCACTCGCGGGCGGACTGACTTGGAGAGACGCCTTGGGCCAAGGCTGGCGGCCCGGGACCGAATAGGTCTGCGTGACCGGCTCCCTGAACACGTCAGGGCCCGACTTGGGCCAATTGAGGTGATAGAGGATTCGGGCTCAAACAAACGAGCCCGAGCTAGAGAGGTTCCTGTGGTGATTCGGGAACGCTCCCCTCCGCGTCGTCGCCAGTGGACGGCTAAGGAGGCCAAGGACAAGGGGAAGGGCAAGATGCCCTAAATGCCGAGTCCTTTAGCTTTATTATTATTTAAGTATTATTATTTTTGTCGTGTGCATTTTTGTAATTTTTTTTGAATTCCTGCATTTTGTAATCTCGTGAGTCTATCGGGGTTTTTTTTTTGAATTAATAAAAGAAGTTTATTATTAAACCGCTCCTGTCTTTTCTTGATTGCATTGGTTGTGCCCTTTTGAGGGGTTGCCTACGTATCTGCGATTAGCAGAATCAAACCAAACGTAGTTCAGGCTTAGTAAATTTGCAATCTCGAGTTACACCAAGACTATTGGTTCAAGATGTTAGCGACAGTAGAATAAGTAATTCTAGCCCATTGACTTGCTTTTTTGTAAAAAAAATGATTTCGATAAATTTGCTAATGACATTGAGAAGGGGCTAAGGGTAGTAACGCTTCAGCTGGTCCAGGTTGGTTGGGTTGACCAACTCATTCCCGTCCAGGTCCGTCAGCATCACTGTTCCCCCTGATAGGATCTTCTTCACCAGATATGGCCCAGCCCAATTGGGTTTGAATTTTCCCCTTGGGTCAACTGGTAGTAGAGCTTGAACTGACTTAAGGACTAGATCGCCTTCTTTAATGTTTCTGGGCCTTACTCTCTTGTTGAAGGCCCGTTGGATTCTCTTCTGATAGATCTGGATATTATTGAGGGCACAAGATCGTCGTTCATCTAGTAGAACCAACGAGTCATACCGTGCTCGAACCCAGTCAGCTTCTGGTACTTGGCTTTCTAGAAGAATTCTGAGGGATGGTACCTCTAACTCAACTGGCTGGACTGCCTCCATCCCATAAGTTAGGTAATACGGCGTTGCCCCGGTTGCGGTGCGAATTGATGTCCGGTATCCCCATAGGGCATAAAGTATTTTGTCGGGCCAGTCCCGGTAATTATCAGCCATCATTTTGAGTATGGTGACAATTGTTATATTGGCCGCCTCTACTGCTCCATTAGTTTGGGGGCGATAGGGCGAGGACGTATGCCTTTGAATTTTATACTTGGTCAGCAGGGCCGCAGTCTTGGCTTGAAATTAGTCCCGTGATCACTGATAAATTCGTGCGGAATCCCATACCGGCATATTATCTTGTTCTGGATGAACTTGGCGACATGCTTAGCGTTGAGGATGCGATATGATTCGGCTTCGACCCATTTAGTGAAATAGTCGATAGCTACCAAAATGAAACAGTGCCCACCAGTACCAGAGGGATTTATTTTCCCGATTATGTCGATACCCCATGTCGAGAATGGCCAGGGTGACGTCATGGTGTAAAGCAGTGATGACGTCATATGTTGCACATTGCCAAAGATTTGACAATTATGACAATGTTTGACATACGACCGGCAGTCGGCTTCCATAGTATTCCAGTAATAACCGAGCCTCATGATTTTTCGGACCAGCATGTGGGCACTCATATGTGGACCGTTTTCGCCATCATGTACTTCGGCCATAACTTTCTCGGCCTTAAATTTGTCAACACAAAGGAGAAGAGCCCCTGTGTCGTGTTTTTGTATAACTGACCGTCGTCGGTACGGATGAACTGGGTGGCTAGTCTTCGTAAGGCTTTCTTGGCTCGACCTTCCGTCCCGGGAGGATATTCTCCGTTTGTCAGGTATGTTAACACAGCCTGATACCATGGTTCGGGATCAGTTATCTCAATGTCTTCGATGTCGTGAATGTACGCCGGCTCGGACCGTCTTTCGACGCAAATTGGCATACTGGTCACGTGGTCGGGAATGTTTAGTAAAGATGCCAATTTTGAGAGTGCATCTGCAAACTGATTCTCTTCTCGGGGCAGGTATATGTACTCTACCTTTTGGAATTGTTTCTTGAGATCCCTTACTCGTGCCTGGTAGGCCACGAGATTAGCATTTCGAGTCTTCCATTTCTGAAGTGCTTGGTTAATGACCAAGGATGAGTCACCATGCACCCGGAGATTTGTGATCCCCAGGTTGGCGGCGGCTTGTAGCCCATAAATGCATGCTTCGTATTCTGCTGCATTATTGGTAACATCAAAGTCCAGTTTGATGGAGATGGGAGTGTGTTCCCCTCTTGGTGAAATTAGGAGGATCCCAACTCCGAACCCTCGAAAATTTGATGCTCCATCGAAGTATAAATCCCATGTTTCAGCATCGGTATGGAAAATATCTTCGTCTGGGAAGGACCAGGTGTCGGTGTGTCCTTCTTCGCTCACTGGGCTGTCGGCGAGAAATTCAGCTACTACCCCCCCCCCCCTAATGGCCTTTAATGGTACAAATTTCAAATCGAATTCTGACAACATTAGGGTCCATCTAGAAATTCGGCCATTGAGAATGGGCTTCTCGAAGAGGTATTTGATGGGATCCATCTTGGATAGCACATGGACCTCGTAGCTGAGCATATAGTGCCGGAGCTTCTTAGTAGCCCATACTAGAGCCAAACACGTCTTTTCGAGCATGGTATATTTGCACTCATACTCTAAAAACTTCTTGCTGATGTAGTAGATAGCTCGTTCTTCGGAATCAACTGTCTGAGCCAGCATAGCCCCCATGGCTGTCTCGGTCGTCGTTAGGTATAACGACAAAGACAAACCGGGTTGAGGTGGCATTAAGACTGGCGGAGCAGACAGAATTTCCTTGATCTTGTCGAAAGCAGCTTGGCACTTGTCATCCCATAGTACCCGTTCCCCTACTTTCAGTTTCTTGAAGATTGGTTCACACACCATGGTTAGTTTGGAAATGAACCGACTGATATACTGGACTTTTCAGTTGGCTAACGATATGACCCAGTAATTTGCCCGATGTTACCCCGAAACTGCATTTTTGAGGGTTTAGCCTCATGTTGTATTTGCGCAATCGGGTGAAGAATTTTCTTAGGGCGGTGATGTGACCGTCCCGTTCTTTTGATTTGACGATCATGTTGTCTACATAAACCTCTACCTCTTTATGCATCATGTCGTGTAATAAAGTGGTAGCGGTCCTTTGATATGTGGCTCCGGCGTTAATGAGACCGAATGGCATGATGGTATAGCAGTAAGTACCCCAAGGTGTTGTGAAGGTAGTCTTACTCATGTCTTCTTCCGCCATCTTGATCTGATTGTACCCGACATACTCGTCCATGAATGATAGAAGGGCATGATCGGCCGTGTTATCCACCAATATGTCGATGTGTGGTAACGGAAAATCATCTTTCGGGCTCGCCTTGTTAAGATCCCGAAAATCTACACATACCCGCACCTTACCGTCCTTTTTAGGAACCGGCACGATGTTTACCACCCAGTCCGGATACTCGGACACCTGTATGAAGCCAGCTTTGAACTGTTTGTCGACTTCTTCTTTTACCTTGAGAGACCATTCGGGTCTCATTCGACGAAGCTTCTGCTTGACCGGTTTGCACCCGTCTTTGATTGGTATGTGGTGCTCGGCTATTTCCCGGTCTATCCCCGGCATGTCCTTGTAGGACCATGCGAAGACATCCTTGAACTCTTGGAGGAGGTTTATGAACTGTTGTTTCTCCTCGGGATCTAAGGATAACCCTATCTTAAGTGCCTGAGGCTCTAAGGTTGTTCCCACATTTATGGACTCGGTTTCTTCGATCACTGGGTTCCGGGACTCCCTTTGCTCTAGTTGCTCGATCAGATGCGGAGGTAAAGGTACCTGTTCGTCTGGTTTCTCAATGTCATAGCATAAAATATTTTTGAAAACAGAATTTAAAAGAGACAAGCGTAAGCAGAACGGTTGTTATTATTGATTGAAAATTTGGAAAACAGCTCAAAGAGAGCAGCCATCTGATCATTGGTCAGTGGCGGAATTGGTAGGGCACTCGGGACAGACCCCGAAGTGCCAGCAGCAGGAATGATAAAGGGGAGAGGGGTTATAGGAGTGAGTCTAGCACCGACTTCCTTAGACTCGACCTCAGACTCTGACTCAGACTCCGACTCAGACTCGGACTCAGACTCAGACTCAGGCATGTCTCCCTCTCCGGTGACCAGCTTGTAGATTCTTCCCTGACTGTCAGTCCACTTGACAGTCCTCCTCCAGGCCCTGTTTCCCGTCTCGGAACCAACATCCGAGATCGGCTTGGTCGGGTCAAACCTGTTGCTGCGTAGGATCAGGTTGACCAGGTCTTCCTTTGGAGTTGGGGCTATGGTGTCTTCCCCGAAAAGTAGCCCCAGCGCGGGCTCAGCATCATCAGCTCCATTGGATTGGATGAGGGTGAACACATCATCCGGAATATAGTTGCAGTCCCGGGCCAAGTGGGTCCCGAGCTGCACAGCATTGGGTTGGTATAGACCAACCTGAATAGCCCCAAATACCGGTGTGACAAAGTAGTCAGCCAACCGTGGGCTGTAAGGGCTCAAGTGGATACCCTTAATAATGTTGCAGGCCTTTTCAATTCCTGCTCGGACAACATTGTCGGGAGTAATGGCATAACCGAGGCCAAAGTGAGACTCTTCGTCTTTGAGAACCTCGATGATCTTCCCAGCTGGAAGGTCGGGTCGAGAGGTAGCCCTCGGAAAGTACCCTAGGTTTTGGAGCATCGTGTCGATACTCGTAGTGAAGTAAGGCCTAAAGAGGTACTCTTCCTCGATCATACCCACAAAATCGAACCCCCAGAGGTCCGTGCGTCCCGTGGCGTTACAGCTAGCCACAGTCATTGGTGTTGCCTCTAAAGTGATAACATCGTTAAGCAGAGGTATTTTGATCTTTCGGTGGAGGGTGGAGGACACCGCCTTGACCGCGTGGATCCAAGGCCTACCTAGGAGCAAATTGAATGATGAGGTGACGTCGATCACCTGAAACTCGAGCTCCTTTTCTATCAGGCCGGTTATGATGGTCATTTTCACGGCCCCATCTACCGACTTTGGGCTCCCATCGAAGGCTTGGATGGTCTGAGCAGTCGGGATGTAATCGGCCTCGGTAATGCCGAGGGCTTTGGCGGTCCTTAGGGGAAGGACATTCGCAGCGGACCCATCATCAACCAGGGTCATAGGGAGGTATTTTCCTCGGCAATCCACCGTAATGTAGAGGGCCAAATTATGGGAGGCCCCGAATGGCGGTAGGTCGGCTTCGGAGAAAGTGATCATTGGGCCTCCTTCCTTAGCTTTGCCCTTTAGGTGGGGCAGGATTGTGGCTACCATCTCAGCAGGGGTAACCAAAGAGTCAACCTTAATTTGATTGAGAGCCTTTGTAAGTGCTTCTCGATGTTCCTGCGAGCTAACCAGGAGTTGCCATATAGTGAGGTCAACTCGGGTCTTCTTCAGCTGCTTCACGAGAGCCGTTTCAGCAGTTGGCTCTTCAGGGGAGACTTCCGTCCTGAGTGGCTCAATGACGGTTATCGGGATGGGGATGTCCCTAGAGCTAGTGGCTTGATAAGGACGACCAAGGTGGCTACTGGTTAGGACTCGGGATTTAGTCCTTCGAATTTCTTCGGAAGTGATGGGGACAGCTTCCCCTTTGACGAGGTAGACGTCATCCTCGTCGTCGAACCAGATCCCGTTTACTTGCGGGACAAATGGAGAGATAAGGTGAGAGCAATCAATCACCTCCCCGATAAAGATGGCGTGGGAGCTGAAAGGGTTCTCCTTGTTGCTAGGCTTATCTCCGGGTAGCGGGATTTTAACGCTTTCGATCAGGTCCTGAATCAAGTGCTTCAGCTTCCAGCACTTCTCGGTATCATGCCCATTGCCCCGGTGGTATTGGCAATAGGCCTGAGCATTGTAGTTCTTGGAGCGTCGCTCGACCGGAACTTCAGGAGTTGGGCCTATCGGTTGGATTAGGCCTTTTGAGGATAGCCTTTGTAAGGCATAAGTATAGGTCGTACCTATATCAGTGAAAACCCGAGGTGGGGTGTTCTTCTTGGACGGGGCATCTAGTAGATTAACCGCGTCGAAAATGCTGCGGGTTGCAGCTTGGGGCTTGGTAGTGGAGGAAGAAGCCCCTTGGTAACCCTTGGTAGCGGCCTTAGTGAGGCCTTCCAGTCTTATGTCATCTTCGATCCTCATACCCATTTCAGTAAGGGTGGTGAAATTGGGTATGACAGCGTACCGGAGGTGAACTCGGTAGGAGGGGAGGAGGTTCTTGACAAAAGCCTCCACCAAAGTCTTCTCACTGGGCTTATCGACCAGTTTGACACTCTCGGCCCTCCAGCGTTGAAGGTATTTGGTAAAACCTTCTTTCGGCTCCTGGGCCATAACCTCCAGAGATCTCATTGTGGTTTGGATCTCGGTGTTGTCAGCATAATTCCGAGCAAACTCGGTGGCCACATCATCCCAAGTAGGGTATTTCTTCGGGTCTAACCTGTAGTACCAGGCCCGTGGGTGCTTTTCAAGAGACGCAGCAAAAAGGTTCTTGAACATGAAGGAATCCACTCCCTTGATGGCCATAAACTCTTTGAAGGCTCGTACATGTAGTAACGGGTCTTCGGTTCCCTCGAACATGGGCAAACCCGTGAGATTCAGGTTTGCGGGCAGCTTGTCACTCACTGGGGAGTATTCCCGACTATTCTCCCGATGGATATTGTTACTCCCAGTCAAATGAACTTGCTCTTCCAATCGGCGAACCGAGTTAACCAGTTCAGCTAGAGGTTCCGTAACCCCAGTATTTGGAGTCCTGTGCTCCACTGCAGCCAAACGAGTGACGATAGCAACTTGACCAACCCTCATTTCATTCAGTTGGGCTTCGATGTCGGCCTGTTTGTCGATCATGGTGTCCACAGAGGTTTTCAGACTGCTCAAAGTAGCTTCCATCCTGCGGGTGTGCCTGGTTGCCGGCGGCCTGTCTGTAAGAACACCGCCTAATCAGAAACCGAACCCAGATCTTGGAATCATAGAGAAAAAAAACACACCCCGAGCGACCCAAAAAGTAAAGGACTGAGTGGAAAAGACTCGAGAAAGACGCCTAGACGGATGACTCGTGGGTGGTATGACTTCCTTAGGATTTTGGCCTAGTGGGCCTAGTCCCGTTCGAAGGAAGGTCCACGTGAGATTATTCCCCAGACTTTTGACTCGAGTGTATAGACGGACTGTCCTTTGTAGGGGTATGCCCTACGCGGGTTGGTCGTGCCTTGACAAATAAGGTGGACTCGGGAAAGGGGGGGAAACTCGTGATGTAAGATCGACGGAGTTTCGAATGCTATAAACTTTCTACATACTATGCAAAGACCTGACACACGGATAGACGGTAGGTCCTATAATAGGGAAGGTTTATTTTAGGAAAGTTGGATGTTTGAAGTTTGAATATGTAATAGGTGAATTTCCGAGAGTTCAAAAATGGAAAGCGGAATTTCGAAGACCAAGATTAGAATTTTGAAAAAAATTCAGAAAATCAAAACGGTGTCGGAAATTCGAGAAGTAAAACGGACAACATGCCGACTAAAGAAAAGGATATTTTGAGTCAAATCATTGATCCTAAATTTCGGCGGCATTCCGAGTTTTTTGAAAGTTGGATATTTTTTGAAAAGGATGAGTCCCGAAATGGGCAGCATTTTGGGTTTTTCAAATTTGGTTGTTTTGGAAAGACGGGTCCCGAAATGGACAGTATTTCGGATTTTTTAAAAAGTGGGTATTTTTGGAAAGATGCAACTTTGAAATGACGGTTTTTTGAAAAATGACACGGAAACCAAGTAGCACGTAGTCAAACAACCATTATAACGACGCTTATGTATGCTTTACACTAAGTTTCGGTCGGTCAAAATAGGGTCTATACCAACAATGATGGCTTTCTCGTAAATCAGGACGGACTCCCTAAGCCGAGTTGGTCTTAGAACATGCCGCAAAACCCATACGAGTTCCACCATCGATGTCTTTAGCGCACCCATGTAGGAATGCACCGCGGTATAGTGGGACGTCGGTCACAAGTAACCGGCCCGGGCAAAAATGGGTTATGCATGAATCATTAAACTAATGCGCGCACATTAATATACGAACGATTTCTCTTCGAGTCTCACCCTAGGAATCCCGATGACATGTGGTACATCATGTATCCCCAACGGAGTCGCCAAATTGTGGACATGACGTAGGTCCACCCCGACGCGGCCACGCGCGGGTTTGGGTAGGCGAATGAATCTCGTGGTAAGATTGTTCTCGGGTTCGAAATTTAAGTCAAAATGGAGTCGCCACCGAATTTTGTGGTTATTCGGAACCATACGAGCCCACTCTATGTCGTCATGGGCTACACACAAAGTAAGCCCACTTCGATTTCAGATTTTATGGGGCTCGTCCCTTTGCATTGTTATATCGATACCGTTTACACCGGCTTTCGTATATAAAATGACTCTCGTGCGCCAAGGGTTTCGGACATCCGGAAACCAAAGGTTCCGGATGTCCAGTAAGGACACCCAACCCCGCCCGCACATGGCGGCCTCTACTAAGACATCGTTCGTGTTCGTGTACGCGCGCTAGTGAAATAATTAAATGATATGCGAACAGCGTTTTCGGGTTAAGCATGTGAATAGTATGTGAACTACGTCATTTAATACATCTTGATTATGGTCGAAATGATTTAGCATGCGAGGTTCATTTATAAAGCGATAAGCAAGTAAATAAATAAAGCTCGAAAAGAAGTAAATAACGTACAAGTTACACGGGCGGAAATACAACCCGGAATTCACAATACAACGATACATAAAAAATAACAAACGAAATAATAAAAGGCGAAAAAAAGATAAAAATGGACCCGTATGTAAACTAGACCGCGAAATATGTAGGTGGACTAACCCCGATTAAATACACATTATGTTGTGTACTAAACGAAGGACGGAAACACGGGATTGTGGCGTATTGCTAGCCCGATCCCACGTCCCGTAGTCTTGTCCCGACTTATCACTTCGAAGGAGATCGATCAAAGTCGTTCTACGTGTCGTGCAACATGTGAGTTTTGAAGAAAGGAGGGTCACGTGATGGTCTTTACACGTGATGACTAAAGTCGTAAAAAGACGGGGCTTGAAATGTGTGTCAAAGCCCTCGGTTTTCTGGGCTACATGACCCACTCGATAGAGTCGTGATCTGACTCGGTCGAGTGCGTCCTTAGACGTAGCTACTGCCCATTTTTTTGGGTGCTACTCGATCGAGTAGCCTTCGTACTCGGTCGAGTAGCCCCTGTACGAGTGGTAACTCGTTTCGTTTTTTTTATTGGAAATCGATGGTTGGCCAAATCAAATACAAATATCGCATGATTTGTATTTAACTTGGCCTCCGGTACTATAATCGTGTAAGAACGATTATAATACCGTTATCGGAGTTTTTATGAAAACGTTATTGTTAGATTAGAACATTTGAATTAGTGACGAAATGCTTCCCTCTACGTCGCGACATCGGAACTAATCCTTTCGGATTATGTGATGTCGGTTTTCGTGTCAACGGGTTCCGCACTAATTGTATAAATGGGATCAAATGCGTTCAACTATGACCGATTGCGATCACGTCACGCCCTTGAGTACATTGGGGCGGGGCTCCTCGAAAGGGCTCCACCTCCGTCGTTGCTCGTAAAGGAATTAGACGGACCTTAGGCAATCATCGTAGTCAAACGTTTTCGAAACCAAATTTTGATACTAGTTTATATATACGCGGTATAATAACGCTAGTAACAAAAAGATGATAAAAAAGATGAAGATGAAAAAAAGCATAATAACGTTAGTGTTAGTGTTACTACTACGACTACGATTACAATACAAAATATGACAAAGTAAATAAAAAAAGTGATGAGATGGTAGAGATCAAGATGGGGTTCAGGACACCCTCAACATACATGCTAGGTAGGGACCTCGGAAATGGACTCGTAAATAGTGACAGGACGCCGGAGTATCGAGGATGTACGCGAGTTATGGTGTGTATGTGTGTGTGTGCGTGTGTCGTCGGTTTTCGAGGGACGATGGCTCGGTTTTTTGGCTAGTATTGCTTAGGGTTGAAGTGTAGTATGATGTAGGGTGTTAGGGTGAAAATGTAGGGTAAAATGCCTTGATCAAAAACTTGTGAAATGAATGAGGGTCATGGGGTATTTATAGGCGTTACCCCACGACATAGGGGCACTCGATCGAGTGGCCCTAGTGCACTCAATCGAGTGCCCTTCAAAACGGGCCAAACTCGGTTCAAGACGCTCCACTCGACCGAGTGGGTCAATCCACTCGATCGAGTAGGTCAAGTAAATCGAGACAAAATAGGAAAGAATTGATTTTGTTGTTTTGATTGATTTTTTTGAATTTGATTTTGTGCGCCAGTTTTCAAGAGTGAATTTGGCTGATTTGTGAGACGGTTTCATCTTTGACCGGGTTTTGACCCGGTCGCCAAAAGACGGGATTTATTTTTGGTGTCGGTTTTGGCCCAAATTAGTCTCGTTTTGCTCGGAACGACCCACTGGGCCTGAATTTGAGGTCTGTTTTGTGAGATTTTTACTCCGCTAAAATTCCATGTCGGATATTATTGATTCCGAGCCCAAGTCCGAGTATACCAAGTCACGTTTGCGTCCGATCATCATCGGGTGTTTTTTGGAGACTACCATAGACACCTGGCGGTCAAAATGCGGGTGTCTACAGAGCCCCCACTCTGACTAAGGCTTGGACAACGCGAAAGTCAGAGTAGCTACCAAGCCTGTCAAGAGCTGGTAGACTTCCGGTCGGGTCGTTTATAGTCCAGTAGACTTGCGTGAAGGGCTCGCCAGCCATAAGATAGAAATCATACCTGAACTAGGCATAAGTCTTGGGTATGCCTACATGTGGGCCCATCCCGCACCTATTTCGGGGAAGGTGCCGCCTCGGGCTTTCTGCTGGGGAGATATGTGAGCTGTACGGGCTTGCTTTTGAAGCCCTGAGTCGTACCTGAGCTGATGATGATGCTCCGTGGGGAGTAAAACTTCCTGGGTTTGTCTCATGCTGAGACAAATCGGATGGTGCGGGGAGACACTGTTTCCCTATTCGATCTGGCTGATAAGTTCATGGATCCCCGGGATGTGAGGGCCACTCCCGCTCACAGGCGTAGGGCATTCGCCTTTTGCATGCTGCACTGCTATGTCTTTGAAGGATTGATGGAACTTGACTCGTGCGTGGGTCAAGTCAGGCTGATTGGAGTGGTTGACCAGATGGAGACTGGTCATAGCCCTGCTTGGCTAGCCACTGGGGAGATCATTATGGGTCTGGATGCTAGGCGACTTGACCCGACCCGACGGCTGACGGGAAGTACCCGTCTCTTGCAGGTATACATCTCGCGTTTTTTTTTTTTTTACACGCGAAATCTCTGAAGTCCGTAAGTCACTCGATCGAGTGGACCTTTCACTCGATCGAGTGACATTCACAACGAGCTGTTGCCCGTTTTTGAAGGGCTTACTCGATCGAGTCAGCTGCTGTACTCGATCGAGTGGGCTGTAGCGGACCACTCGGTTGCTTACGACGCTTGTGTGTACTTTTCAGATATGGTTATCGGAGCGGCTGTCAATCATAGAGCCCCCTCCGAGCATTCCCAATTATCGGAGCAGCCAGATTAGCTCCCGAAGGCTGCGGATAAGCTCGAGTCATCAGATAAACCGAGCTTACTGGGATGAGGAGCTGGTGTTCCATGGGGGTCCCTTGATTAGGTGGACCGTCGCTTGGTGGTTCCTCTCGAAGTTGACTGGATTGGCCAAGAGAGACCAAGCTCGCTACTTGGTGATTCTGTCCCTAGACTGGACAGTTCATATTTACCCGGATCGTCTCCTGAGGCAGTTCGGTTTGTCTCAGTGCATCCCTGAGACTGAAGCCATTATCAGCGTCTCGCTCCAATTGACGGATGCTATGTGCGACACCTGGTTGCAAAGATGGTTCACTCGTCCTACATGGACTATTCCCAGCCCTTGCCAATCCGCTTGGGTGTCACGGGCTTACCAGAAATGGACTTCTGAGGAGTCCGAGGAAGCTCGTAAGTCCTTGAAGCTTGATGAGGCCTTTGAATTGGTTCATCGCGAGACGGCGTAGGACAACAGGGACTTCTTCACCGGGGAAGATATTCCTGAAGCTACAGTCCGGGAAGAATCGGGTCTTAAGTCACAAACTAAGACTCGATCTAAGGAGGTCGGTTCTAGCAGCACTCGCGGGCGGACTGACTTCGAGAGATGCCTTGGGCCAAGGCTGGCGGCCCGGGACCGAATAGGTCCGCGTGACCGGCTCCCTGAACCCGTCAGGGCCCGACTTGGGCCAATTGAGGTGATAGAGGATTCGGGCTCAAACAAACGAGCCCGAGCTAGAGAGGTTCCTGTGGTGATTCGGGAACGCTCCCCTCCGCGTCGTCGCCAGTGGACGGCTAAGGAGGCCAAGGACAAGGGGAAGGGCAAGATGCCCTAAATGCCGAGTCCTTTAGCTTTATTATTATTTAAGTATTATTATTTTTGTCGTGTGCATTTTGTAATTTTTTTTGAATTCCTGCATTTTGTAATCTCGTGAGTCTATCGGGGTTTTTTTTTTGAATTAATAAAAGAAGTTTATTATTAAACCGCTCCTGTCTTTTCTTGATTGCATTGGTTGTGCCCTTTTGAGGGGTTGCCTACGTATCTGCGATTAGCAGAATCAAACCAAACGTAGTTCAGGCTTAGTAAATTTGCAATCTCGAGTTACACCAAGACTATTGGTTCAAGATGTTAGCGACAGTAGAATAAGTAATTCTAGCCCATTGACTTGCTTTTTTGTAAAAAAAATGATTTCGATAAATTTGCTAATGACATTGAGAAGGGGCTAAGGGTAGTAACGCTTCAGCTGGTCCAGGTTGGTTGGGTTGACCAACTCATTCCCGTCCAGGTCCGTCAGCATCATTGTTCCCCCTGATAGGATCTTCTTCACCAGATATGGCCCAGCCCAATTGGGTTTGAATTTTCCCCTTGGGTCAACTGGTAGTAGAGCTTGAACTGACTTAAGGACTAGATCGCCTTCTTTAATGTTTCTGGGCCTTACTCTCTTGTTGAAGTCCCGTTGGATCCTCTTCTGATAGATCTGGATATTATTGAGGGCGCAAGATCGTCGTTCATCTAGTAGAACC
Organism: Agrostemma githago; assembly: GCA_958450325.1. Taxonomy (NCBI): domain Eukaryota; kingdom Viridiplantae; phylum Streptophyta; class Magnoliopsida; order Caryophyllales; family Caryophyllaceae; genus Agrostemma; species Agrostemma githago. The sequence goes on from OY288252.1 coordinate 38,500,641, forward strand.
AACGAGTCATACCGTGCTCGAACCCAGTCAGCTTCTGGTACTTGGCTTTGTAGAAGAATTCTGAGGGATGGTACCTCTAACTCAACTGGCTGGACTGCCTCCATCCCATAAGTTAGGTAATACGGCGTTGCCCCGGTTGCGGTGCGAATTGATGTCCGGTATCCCCATAGGGCAAAAGGTATTTTGTCGGGCCAGTCCCGGTAATTATCAGCCATCATTTTGAGTATGGTGACAATTGTTATATTGGCCGCCTCTACTGCTCCATTAGTTTGGGGGCGATAGGGCGAGGACGTATGCCTTTGAATTTTATACTTGGTCAGCAGGGCCGCAGTCTTGGCTTGAAATTAGTCCCGTGATCACTGATAAATTCGTGCGGAATCCCATACCGGCATATTATCTTGTTCTGGATGAACTTGGCGACATGCTTAGCGTTGAGGATGCGATATGATTCGGCTTCGACCCATTTAGTGAAATAGTCGATAGCTACCAAAATGAAACAGTGCCCACCAGTACCAGAGGGATTTATTTTCCCGATTATGTCGATACCCCATGTCGAGAATGGCCAGGGTGATGTCATGGTGTAAAGCAGTGATGACGTCATATGTTGCACATTGCCAAAGATTTGACAATTATGACAATGTTTGACATACGACCGGCAGTCGGCTTCCATAGTATTCCAGTAATAACCGAGCCTCATGATTTTTCGGACCAGCATGTGGGCACTCATATGTGGACCGTTTTCGCTATCATGTACTTCGGCCATAACTTTCTCGGCCTTAAATTTGTCAACACAAAGGAGAAGAGCCCCTGTGTCGTGTTTTTGTATAACTGACCGTCGTCGGTACGGATGAACTGGGTGGCTAGTCTTCGTAAGGCTTTCTTGGCTCGACCTTCCGTCCCGGGAGGATATTCTCCGTTTGTCAGGTATGTTAACACAGCCTGATACCATGGTTCGGGATCAGTTATTTCAATGTCTTCGATGTCGTGAATGTACGCCGTCTCGGACCGTCTTTCGACGCAAATTGGCATACTGGTCACGTGGTCGGGAATGTTTAGTAAAGATGCCAATTTTGAGAGTGCATCTGCAAACTGATTCTCTTCTCGGGGCAGGTATATGTACTCTACCTTTTGGAATTGTTTCTTGAGATCCCTTACTCGTGCCTGGTAGGCCACGAGATTAGCATTTCGAGTCTTCCATTTCTGAAGTGCTTGGTTAATGACCAAGGATGAGTCACCATGCACCCGGAGATTTGTGATCCCCAGGTTGGCGGCGGCTTGTAGCCCATAAATGCATGCTTCGTATTCTGCTGCATTATTGGTAACATCAAAGTCCAGTTTGATGGAGATGGGAGTGTGTTCCCCTCTTGGTGAAATTAGGAGGATCCCAACTCCGAACCCTCGAAAATTTGATGCTCCATCGAAGTATAAATCCCATGTTTCAGCATCGGTATGGAAAATATCTTCGTCTGGGAAGGACCAGGTGTCGGTGTGTCCTTCTTCGCTCACTGGGCTGTCGGCGAGAAATTCAGCTACTACCCCCCCCTAATGGCCTTTAATGGTACGAATTTCAGATCGAATTCTAACAACATTAGGGTCCATCTAGAAATTCGGCCATTGAGAATGGGCTTCTCGAAGAGGTATTTGATGGGATCCATCTTGGATAGCACATGGACCTCGTAGCTGAGCATATAGTGCCGGAGCTTCTTAGTAGCCCATACTAGAGCCAAACACGTCTTTTCGAGCATGGTATATTTGCACTCATACTCTAAAAACTTCTTGCTGATGTAGTAGATAGCTCGTTCTTCGGAATCAATTGTCTGAGCCAGCATAGCCCCCATGGCTGTCTCGGTCGTCGTTAGGTATAACGACAAAGACAAACCGGGTTGAGGTGGCATTAAGACTGGCGGAGCAGACAGAATTTCCTTGATCTTGTCGAAAGCAGCTTGGCACTTGTCATCCCATAGTACCCGTTCCCCTACTTTCAGTTTCTTGAAGATTGGTTCACACACCATGGTTAGTTTGGAAATAAACCGACTGATATACTGGACTTTTCAGTTGGCTAACGATATGACCCAGTAATTTGCCCGATGTTACCCCGAAACTGCATTTTTGAGGGTTTAGCCTCATGTTGTATTTGCGCAATCGGGTGAAGAATTTTCTTAGGGCGGTGATGTGACCATCCCGTTCTTTTGATTTGACGATCATGTCGTCTACATAAACCTCTACCTCTTTATGCATCATGTCGTGTAATAAAGTGGTAGCGGTCCTTTGATATGTGGCTCCGGCGTTAATGAGACCAAATGGCATGACGGTATAGCAGTAAGTACCCCAAGGTGTTGTGAAGGTAGTCTTACTCATGTCTTCTTCCGCCATCTTGATCTGATTGTACCCGACATACTCGTCCATGAATGATAGAAGGGCATGATCGGCCGTGTTATCCACCAATATGTCGATGTGTGGTAACGGAAAATCATCTTTCGGGCTCGCCTTGTTAAGATCCCGAAAATCTACACATACCCGCACCTTACCGTCCTTTTTAGGAACCGGCACGATGTTTACCACCCAGTCCGGATACTCGGACACCTGCATGAAGCCAGCTTTGAACTGTTTGTCGACTTCTTCTTTTACCTTGAGAGACCATTCGGGTCTCATTCGACGAAGCTTCTGCTTGACCGGTTTGCACCCGTCTTTGATTGGTATGTGGTGCTCGGCTATTTCCCGGTCTATCCCCGGCATGTCCTTGTAGGACCATGCGAAGACATCCTTGAACTCTTGGAGGAGGTTTATGAACTGTTGTTTCTCCTCGGGATCTAAGGATAACCCTATCTTAAGTGCCTGAGGCTCTAAGGTTGTTCCCACATTTATGGACTCGGTTTCTTCGATCACTGGGTTCCGGGACTCCCTTTGCTCTAGTTGCTCGATCAGATGCGGAGGTAAAGGTACCTGTTCGTCTGGTTTCTCAATGTCATAGCATAAAATATTTTTGAAAACAGAATTTAAAAGAGACAAGTGCAAGCAGAACGGTTGTTATTATTGATTGAAAATTTGGAAAACAGCTCAAAGAGAGCAGCCATCTGATCATTGGTCAGTGGCGGAATTGGTAGGGCACTCGGGACAGACCCCGAAGTGCCAGCAGCAGGAATGATAAAGGGGAGAGGGGTAATAGGAGTGAGTCTAGCACCGACTTCCTTAGACTCGACCTCAGACTCTGACTCAGACTCCGACTCAGACTCGGACTCAGACTCAGACTCAGGCATGTCTCCCTCTCCGGTGACCAGCTTGTAGATTCTTCCCTGACTGTCAGTCCACTTGACAGTCCTCCTCCAGGCCCTGTTTCCCGTCTCGGAACCAACATCCGAGATCGGCTTGGTCGGGTCAAACCTGTTGCTGCGTAGGATCAGGTTGACCAGGTCTTCCTTTGGAGTTGGGGCTATGGTGTCTTCCCCGAAAAGTAGCCCCAGCGCGGGCTCAGCATCATCAGCTCCATTGGATTGGATGAGGGCGAACACATCATCCGGAATATAGTTGCAGTCCCGGGCCAAGTGGGTCCCGAGCTGCACAGCATTGGGTTGGTATAGACCAACCTGAATAGCCCCAAATACCGGTGTGACAAAGTAGTCAGCCAACCGTGGGCTGTAAGGGCTCAAGTGGATACCCTTAATAATGTTGCAGGCCTTTTCAATTCCTGCTCGGACAACATTGTCGGGAGTAATGGCATAACCGAGGCCAAAGTGAGACTCTTCGTCTTTGAGAACCTCGATGATCTTCCCAGCTGGAAGGTCGGGTCGAGAGGTAGCCCTCGGAAAGTACCCTAGGTTTTGGAGCATCGTGTCGATACTCGTAGTGAAGTAAGGCCTAAAGAGGTACTCTTCCTCGATCATACCCACAAAATCGAACCCCCAGAGGTCCGTGCGTCCCGTGGCGTTACAGCTAGCCACAGTCATTGGTGTTGCCTCTAAAGTGATAACATCGTTAAGCAGAGGTATTTTGATCTTTCGGTGGAGGGTGGAGGACACCGCCTTGACCGCGTGGATCCAAGGCCTACCTAGGAGCAAATTGAATGATGAGGTGACGTCGATCACCTGAAACTCGAGCTCCTTTTCTATCAGGCCGGTTATGATGGTCATTTTCACGGCCCCATCTACCGACTTTGGGCTCCCATCGAAGGCTTGGATGGTCTGAGCAGTCGGGATGTAATCGGCCTCGGTAATGCCGAGGGCTTTGGCGGTCCTTAGGGGAAGGACATTCACAGCGGACCCATCATCAACCAGGGTCATAGGGAGGTATTTTCCTCGGCAATCCACCGTAATGTAGAGGGCCAAATTATGGGAGGCCCCGAATGGCGGTAGGTCGGCTTCGCAGAAAGTGATCATTGGGCCTCCTTCCTTAGCTTTGCCCTTTAGGTGGGGCAGGATTGTGGCTACCATCTCAGCAGGGGTAACCAAAGAGTCAACCTTAATTTGATTGAGAGCCTTTGTAAGTGCTTCTCGATGTTCCTGCGAGCTAACCAGGAGTTGCCATATAGTGAGGTCAACTCGGGTCTTCTTCAGCTGCTTCACGAGAGCCGTTTCAGCAGTTGGCTCTTCAGGGGAGACTTCCGTCCTGAGTGGCTCAATGACGGTTGTCGGGATGGGGATGTCCCTAGAGCTAGTGCCTTGATAAGGACGACCAAGGTGGCTACTGGTTAGGACTCGGGATTTAGTCCTTCGAATTTCTTCGGAAGTGATGGGGACAGCTTCCCCTTTGACGAGGTAGACGTCATCCTCGTCGTCGAACCAGATCCCGTTTACTTGCGGGACAAATGGAGAGATAAGGTGAGAGCAATCAATCACCTCCCCGATAAAGATGGCGTGGGAGCTGAAAGGGTTCTCCTTGTTGCTAGGCTTATCTCCGGGTAGCGGGATTTTAACGCTTTCGATCAGGTCCTGAATCAAGTGCTTCAGCTTCCATCACTTCTCGGTATCATGCCCATTGCCCCGGTGGTATTGGCAATAGGCCTGAGCATTGTAGTTCTTGGAGCGTCGCTCGACCGGAACTTCAGGAGTTGGGCCTATCGGTTGGATTAGGCCTTTTGAGGATAGCCTTTGTAAGGCATAAGTATAGGTCGTACCTATATCAGTGAAAACCCGAGGTGGGGTGTTCTTCTTGGACGGGGCATCTAGTAGATTAACCGCGTCGAAAATGCTGCGGGTTGCAGCTTGGGGCTTGGTAGTGGAGGAAGAAGCCCCTTGGTAACCCTTGGTAGCGGCCTTAGTGAGGCCTTCCAGTCTTATGTCATCTTCGATCCTCATACCCATTTCAGTAAGGGTGGTGAAATTGGGTATGACAGCGTACCGGAGGTGAACTCGGTAGGAGGGGAGGAGGTTCTTGACAAAAGCCTCCACCAAAGTCTTCTCACTGGGCTTATCGACCAGTTTGACACTCTCGGCCCTCCAGCGTTGAAGGTATTTGGTAAAACCTTCTTTCGGCTCCTGGGCCATAACCTCCAGAGATCTCATTGTGGTTTGGATCTCGGTGTTGTCAGCATAATTCCGAGCAAACTCGGTGGCCACATCATCCCAAGTAGGGTATTTCTTCGGGTCTAACCTGTAGTACCAGGCCCGTGGGTGCTTTTCAAGAGACGCAGCAAAAAGGTTCTTGAACATGAAGGAATCCACTCCCTTGATGGCCATAAACTCTTTGAAGGCTCGTACATGTAGTAACGGGTCTTCGGTTCCCTCGAACATGGGCAAACCCGTGAGATTCAGGTTTGCGGGCAGCTTGTCACTCACTGGGGAGTATTCCCGACTATTCTCCCGATGGATATTGTTACTCCCAGTCAAATGAACTTGCTCTTCCAATCGGCGAACCGAGTTAACCAGTTCAGCTAGAGGTTCCGTAACCCCAGTATTTGGAGTCCTGTGCTCCACTGCAGCCAAACGAGTGACGATAGCAACTTGACCAGCCCTCATTTCATTCAGTTGGGCTTCGATGTCGGCCTGTTTGTCGATCATGGTGTCCACAGAGGTTTTCAGACTGCTCAAAGTAGCTTCCATCCTGCGGGTGTGCCTGGTTGCCGGCGGCCTGTCTGTAAGAACACCGCGTAATCAGAAACCGAACCCAGATCTTGGAATCATAGAGAAAAAAAACACACCCCGAGCGACCCAAAAAGTAAAGGACTGAGTGGAAAAGACTCGAGAAAGACGCCTAGACGGATGACTCGTGGGTGGTATGACTTCCTTAGGATTTTGGCCTAGTGGGCCTAGTCCCGTTCGAAGGAAGGTCCACGTGAGATTATTCCCCAGACTTTTGACTCGAGTGTATAGACGGACTTTCCTTTGTAGGGGTATGCCCTACGCGGGTTGGTCGTGCCTTGACAAATAAGGTGGACTCGGGAAAGGGGGGGAAACTCGTGATGTAAGATCGACGGAGTTTCGAATGCTATAAACTTTCTACATACTATGCAAAGACCTGACACACGGATAGACGGTAGGTCCTATAATAGGGAAGGTTTATTTTAGGAAAGTTGGATGTTTGAAGTTTGAATATGTAATAGGTGAATTTCCGAGAGTTCAAAAATGGAAAGCGGAATTTCGAAGACCAAGATTAGAATTTTGAAAAAAATTCAGAAAATCAAAACGGTGTCGGAAATTCGAGAAGTAAAACGGACAACATGCCGACTAAAGAAAAGGATATTTTGAGTCAAATCATTGATCCTAAATTTCGGCGGCATTCCGAGTTTTTTGAAAGTTGGATATTTTTTGAAAAGGATGAGTCCCGAAATGGGCAGCATTTTGGGTTTTTCAAATTTGGTTGTTTTGGAAAGACGGGTCCCGAAATGGACAGTATTTCGGATTTTTTAAAAAGTGGGTATTTTTGGAAAGATGCAACTTTGAAATGACGGTTTTTTGAAAAATGACACGGAAACCAAGTAGCACGTAGTCAAACAACCATTATAACGACGCTTATGTATGCTTTACACTAAGTTTCGGTCGGTCAAAATAGGGTCTATACCAACAATGATGGCTTTCTCGTAAATCAGGACGGACTCCCTAAGCCGAGTTGGTTTTAGAACATGCCGCAAAACCCATACGAGTTCCACCATCGATGTCTTTAGCGCACCCATGTAGGAATGCACCGCGGTATAGTGGGACGTCGGTCACAAGTAACCGGCCCGGGCAAAAATGGGTTATGCATGAATCATTAAACTAATGCGCGCACATTAATATACGAACGATTTCTCTTCGAGTCTCACCCTAGGAATCCCGATGACATGTGGTACATCATGTATCCCCAGCGGAGTCGCCAAATTGTGGACATGACGTAGGTCCCACCCCGACGCGGCCACGCGCGGGTTTGGGTAGGCGAATGAATCTCGTGGTAAGATTGTTCTCGGGTTCGAAATTTAAGTCAAAATGGAGTCGCCACCGAATTTTGTGGTTATTCGGAACCATACGAGCCCACTCTATGTCGTCATGGGCTACACACAAAGTAAGCCCACTTCGATTTCAGATTTTATGGGGCTCGTCCCTTTGCATTGTTATATCGATACCGTTTACACCGGCTTTCGTATATAAAATGACTCTCGTGCGCCAAGGGTTTCGGACATCCGGAAACCAAAGGTTCCGGATGTCCACTAAGGACACCCAACCCCGCCCGCACATGGCGGCCTCTACTAAGACATCGCTCGTGTTCGTGCACGCGCGCTAGTGAAATAATTAAATGATATGCGAACAGCGTTTTCGGGCTAAGCATGTGAATAGTATGTGAACTACGTCATTTAATGCATCTTGATTATGGTCGAAATGATTTAGCATGCGAGGTTCATTTATAAAGCGATAAGCAAGTAAATAAATAAAGCTCGAAAAGAAGTAAATAACGTACAAGTTACATGGGCGGAAACACAACCCGGAATTCACAATACAACGATACATAAAAAATAACAAACGAAATAATAAAAGGCGAAAAAAAGATAAAAACGGACCTGTATGTAAACTAGACCGCGAAATATGTAGGTGGACTAACCCCGATTAAATACACATTATGTTGTGTACTAAACGAAGGACGGAAACACGGGACTGTGGCGTATTGCTAGCCCGATCCCACGTCCCGTAGTCTTGTCCCGACTTATCACTTCGAAGGAGATCGATCAAAGTCGTTCTACGTGTCGTGCAACATGTGAGTTTTGAAGAAAGGAGGGTCACGTGATGGTCTTTACACGTGATGACTAAAGTCGTAAAATGACGGGGCTTGAAATGTGTGTCAAAGCCCTCGGTTTTCTGGGTTACAGGACCCACTCGATAGAGTCGTGATCTGACTCGGTCGAGTGCGTCCTTAGACGTAGCTACTGCCCTTTTTTTTGGGTGCTACTCGATCGAGTAGCCTTCGTACTCGGTCGAGTAGCCCCTGTACGAGTGGTAACTCGTTTCGTTTTTTTTTATTAGAAATCGATGGTTGGCCAAATCAAATACAAATATCGCACGATTTGTATTTAACTTGGCCTCCGGTACTATAATCGTGTATGAACGATTATAATACCGTTATCGGAGTTTTTATGAAAACGTTATTGTTAGATTAGAAGATTTGAATTAGTGACGAAATGCTTCCCTCTACGTCACGACATCGGAACTAATCCTTTCGGATTATGTGATGTCGGTTTTCGTGTCAACGGGTTCCGCACTAATTGTATAAATGGGATCAAATGCGTTCAACTATGACCGATTGCGATCACGTCACGCCCTTGAGTACATTGGGGCGGGGCTCCTCGAAAGGGCTCCTCCTTCGTCGTTGCTCGTAAAGGGATTAGACGGACCTTAGGCAATCATCGTAGTCAAACGTTTTCGAAACCGAATTTTGATACTAGTTTATATATACGCGGTATAATAACGTTTGTAACAAAAAGATGATAAAAAAGATGAAGATGAAAAAAAGCATAATAACGTTAGTGTTAGTGTTACTACTACGACTACGATTACAATACAAAATATGACAAAGTAAATAAAAAAAGAGATGAGATGGTAGAGATCAAGATGGGGTTTAGGACACCCTCAACATACATGCTAGGTAGGGACCTCGAAATTGACTCGTAAATAGCGACAGGACGCCGAAGTATCGAGGATGTACGCGAGTTATGGTGTGTATGTGTGTGTGTGCGTGTGTCGTCGGTTTTCGAGGGACGATGGCTCGATTTTTTGGCTAGTATTGCTTAGGATTGAAGTGTAGTATGATGTAGGGTGTTAGGGTGAAAATGTAGGGTGAAATGCCTTGATTAAAAACTTGTGAAATGAATGGGGGTCATGGGGTATTTATAGGCGTTACCCCACGACATAGCGGCACTCGATCGAGTGACTCTAGTGCACTCGATCGAGTGCCCTTCAAAACGGGCCAAACCCGGTTCAAGACGCTCCCCTCGACCGAGTGGGTCAATCCACTCGATCGAGTGGGTCAAGTAAATCGAGACAAAATAGGAAAGAATTGATTTTGTTGTTTTGACTGATTTTTTTGAATTTGATTTTGTGCGCCAGTTTTCGAGAGTGAATTTGGCTGATTTGTGAGACGGTTTCATCTTTGACCGGGTTTTGACCCGGTCGCCAAAAGACGGGATTTATTTTGGTGTCGGTTTTGGCCCAAATTAGTCTCGTTTTGCTCGGAATGACCCACTGGGCCTGAATTTGAGGTCTGTTTTGTGAGATTTTTACTCCGCTAAAAGTCCATGTCGGATATTATTGATTCCGAGCCCAAGTCCAAGTATACCAAGTCACGTTTGCGTCCGATCATCATCGGGTGTTTTTTGGAGACTACCGTAGACACCTGGCGGTCAAAATGCGGGTGTCTACAGCATGCGAGGTTCATTTATAAAACGATAAACATCCAAAATAAACAAAACTCGAAAATAAATATGTACAAAATACACGGGCGGAAATACAACCCGGAATTCACAATACAACAAACAATAGAAAAAAGAATAAATAAAAAAAGAGCGATAAATAAAATAAATGGCTCGAAACGGACCCGTATATAATAAATACACATTAGACCGTAAGTTGTGCAAGTGGACGAACTTCGATTAGATACACATTATATTGCGAACTAATCAAAGGACGGAGATATGGGACCTAGGCGTGGTGCTAGCCCGATCCCGAATCTCGATGCCTTGTCCCGACCTATCATCTCGAGGAATAGAGTCTAAATTAATCATGTGTCGGATACGACTAAAGAGTCGTCGACACAAGATTAATAGTGCGAGACCGTCGATCAAAGTCGTTTTAGTGTAGTGATATGCATGAGTTTTGAAAAATAGAATTACGTGATTGACTTTGCACGCTACGACTAAGTCGTAAAAAAAGACGAGGCTAGGATGTTGCATCAAAGCTCTCGAATTTCTGGGCTACAGGACCCACTCGATCGAGTCATGGCGTGGACTCGGTCGAGTGCGTCTTTAGGGTGGCTAAAGCCCGGTTTTTGGGGTGCTACTCGATCGAGTGGCTCATGGCACTCGGTCGAGTGCCCCCTGTACGAGTTATAACTCGTTTCGTTTTTTGGTTAAAAATCGACGGTTGGTCGAGTTAAATAAAAAATATCACACGATTTTAATTTAACTCGACCTCCGGTGCTATAATCGTGTATTTATACGATTATAATACCGTTGTCGGAATTTTATGGGATATGTTGTCGTTAGATTGAAAATTTTGATTAGTGACGAAATTGTGCCCCTCTACGTCACGACATCGATATTAATCCTTACGGATTATGTGATGCCGGTTTTCGTGTCACGGGTTCCGTACTAATCTTAGAAATGGATCCATACGCGTTCAACTACGAATGACCATGATCACGTTACGCCCTTGAGTACATCGGGGCGGCGCTCCTCGAAAGGGTGCCACCTCCATCGTTGCTCGTAAAGGGATTAAACGGACCTTAAATGGACGTCGTAGTCAAACGTGTTTAGATCTGAGTTTTAATACTATTATATATGTACCCGGTATATAATGTTAGTAAAAAAAAGAAATCGAAAATGCAAGAAGTACAAAACGTTAGTGTTAGTGTTACTATACTGATATATTTATGATACAAAATGCAAAAATGTAAATAAAAACGAAGTAATAATGATTGAGACGGGGTTTATGACACCCTCAACATACAAGCTTAGTAAAGGCCTCAGAAATGGACTCGTAATAGCGGCACGGACGCGGGAGTATCGAGGATGTACGTGAGTTATGGTGTGTGTGGGGGGGGGGGGGGATGATTTGTTGGTTTTTTGAGGGACAAGGGCTCGGCTTTTGATTAGGGTTGCTAGGGGTTGAAGTGTAGTGTGTTAGTATGAAAATGTAGGGCTTAGGTGCATTTGAAAAAACTGAAAAATGAGAAGGATTTGTGGGGTATTTATAGAGTTTACCCCACGACCTAGGGTCACTCGATCGAGTGGCCCTAGTGCACTCGATCGAGTGCCTTTGAAAACGGGCCTGGTCCGGTTTTTGAGGCTCCACTCGACCGAGTGGGTCAATCCACTCGATCGAGTGGATCAAGTTGGGCGAGCAAAATTAGGAAGGAGTTGACTCTTTTGATTTTTTGAATATTGTATTGGGTGCCAGCTTCTAGAAGCTCCTCTAGGCTGATTTTGAGGACGGGTTCGTCTTTGACCGGGTTTTGACCCGGTCGCCAAAAGACGAGTTTTATTTTGGGTGTCGGTTTTGGCCCAAATTAGTCTTATTTTACTTGGAACGGCCCACTGGATCTGAATTCGAGGTCGGTTTTGAGAGATTTGCACTCCGCTAAATGTCCACGTCGGATATTATTGATTCCGAGCCCATATTCGAGTATACTAAGTCACGTTTGCGTCCGATCATCATCGGGTGTTTTGTCGGGAAATGCTATAGACACTAGCAGGCAAAATGCGGGTGTCTACAAACAATAAAATCAGAAAAAGTTTTCAGAAGAAAACTTCAAATATTTGCCAACCTGCACACCAAAAATGTATCGATAATAATAAAAATATTCAAAATGGCGTTATGATATATCCAGTGTAGAAGGTCAGACTTTCACCGGAAGAATACTAAAAACTAGTTTCGAGAACCTAGTTCAAACAAATCAAACTTCGGTCTCTAACTAGGCTACTCAACCATAATAGGACGGCGACTTATAAATGCGTGACCCTAGTTTAAGACAATGCACACCCCTCCTGGGATTACCTGTCATCCAGTTCAACTTATGACGGCGACTTACTGCGAGGCCTAAGCTTAAGGTCAAAATGTACACAACTCCCGGGATACCTGTCACCCGGTTCAACAACTAATGTACCGATTCCTGATACATTAGCCTTATAGTTGTTGGCAAAACCGTAAACCCCAGATTATTACTCTAACCCCACACTTGACTTTATTCCGTAACTCCAAAACAGCCATTATCGATATTCGAAAGATATAATCAATATAAATAATACTCCCTCCGGACACTATTTTTCGCCTCACTAGCCCAATATATGTGAGGGGTATTTTAATGAAGTGGGGCAAAAAATAGTGTCCGGAGGGAGTATGAAGAGAAAGGAATAAACATTTATATAAAAGGGAACCATTCTATAAATAGAAACTTACTAATTTTAGAAAGTTACTTAAAATAGAAAGTCTTATAGAGAATACGTAAGTTATTAAAATAAGTGAAACGTATAAAAATAGCATTTCTAACCAAATTAACATTTTTTATTATTGTCGTTATCGTAACTTTAATATATTTCTAAATTCGTTAATCAAAATATTAATAAAATATAATACGTCAATATATAGTATTTTATAAATAATTAGGAAATCGAGTTAAAACTATAAATTTTCAGAAAAGAGATGTTTTAAGAAAAACGATATCCAACTAATTGAGTCAACGAGTTTTATAAATGAAATGAATTTTACAAAGTTTTCAAATTATTTTTAGCAAATAGCTTTTATTAATAAATAATACAAATTTTACTAAAATAGTCAATTGTAAACAAATAAGAAATTATTAGTGAAAATAATCTCGACTAAAAATAAATTTAAAACAAAATCGAATATTTTCTCATTTATTAATATAATTCGTAAAACGAAAATTGATTTATTAAACAAGTATACAAACTCGATTATAATATAAAAATACGATTTTGAGTTAAAATTATAAATTAACGAAATGTGAAGAAAATATGAAATATTATTTAGTTACTAATGTCACGATAACCAACAAAATATTATAACGATCGCAAATAATTAAATTACTAACGATTTATAAAATGATATCGAAAATTTGTAAAATATTTATAAGGTACACGATTTACAAGAATATTTTTAGCAAATAATAAATAGTTAAAATTAGAAAACCGAAGTTAAAATATTTACTACGTACTACTCCTCAAACATACGATATAAAATCGAGTAATGTCCTAAAGTTACCTTGAGTTGATACCCGCATCAATCACGTACTCAACCTTGATGAGTCCAAGCTCCGAATCGATAGTAAAGTCTTTTTAAGCACCAAGTTGTAGAATCGTTAGCCTTAAAAGTGTGCTCCACCAAAACCGAGTTGACTAGAATCAAAAGAAAGAAAATAAGGGTTGGATTCAAGTCCAACAAATAGACCCGAGTAAGGAGGAGGAAAGTTAGAACAAAAAAATAAGTGAATGGGTCGGAATAAAGCGATACTCAGACTCGAGACAAGGAAAAACAAAGAGACGCGAGAATTTGACATAAGACGAAAAGGAATATATCGAAATAGGAATGTGAAGACTCGAAGGAACCGAGTCGATAAACACGGTAATGAATCGATATGGATAGGCCTGAAAACGACTTACTGCTACAGTACAAAACATACACAACGAAACCCAGTCACGAAAGTCGACCAGTGTGAACTACGAACAAGGCATAGACAACCAAGGCTTTGACTAAAGTAGCAGCAGCGACAAAGAGACGGAGAGAGACACAGACTGAACAACGATAACAGGTGAAGTGGCAAATAAATTGGGACAATAAGCAGCATCAATGTCTCAACAGAAATGGGAAGAGGAAGAAATAAGAAGAGCAGAATGAAGAAGAAAGAAAAAAAACGGACAGCAGCTGCAACTACAACAACGCACAAGTAATAGCAGTAGGGATGGGTAGCGAGACCAATAACAACAATCATAGGAGCAGCAGACAGAAGAAATAGAGTCACAAGACAAAGGGAACAGCAAAGGGAACGATCAACAGCGAACAGAACGAAGCAGCAGAAAAGGAAGAAGAAACAGACAGCAGAAACCGTGACAGAACAGCAGCAGATGCAACAGGACAGTAGCAGTAGAATTAACGTTAATACCAGCATCAAAACGGACCATCAACAGACCCGACAAGGAAGAAGAAGAAGAGGAGAAAAAGAAACGAAAACAGCAACAACATAACGAAGAAGACAACAGGAAGAAAACAGAGTAACAGCAGTACAACCGCAAAAAGGAGACGAAGAGAACGAAGGAGAATGATATTACCTATCCGAATCAGACGACACCGGAACCGACATCGGAGCAGAGAAACGAAACAACAGCAACGAACCACAAATTCCACGCAGAAGGAGAAAGAAAAATAAAAAGGAAGAAGAAGGGAGGCGGATGAGATGAAGAGGAGGATGCCAAGGGGTAAGAATGAGGGATGTTAACAGGTGTGAGGAAGTGATAAATGAAGATGGTTACGTGAATGTGGGACACAAAAGAAAATAAAGTTGAAGCGGTGGGGATTATAAAAAGGGAAGAGGGGGAAAGGATCAAGAGAAGGGGAGAAGTACGTAATTAATTGGGGTTGAAATCAACCAGAGCACGGGAATCCGTAAAAAGAATGGAGAAAAGGGATGAATCATCTCATTTAAAGTGAGTAAGAATTACGGATTAAATTAATTTCGGGATGATAAGTTGACTGACCCACGAACCGAATTAAAACGAGTTAAAAATATTAATAAATAATCGGGCCGTCGAATAAAAATGAGTAAATAAATTATTCGAGATGAAATCGAAGATATAAAAATAAATAATTAGACGATGAAATAGTGTTTCCTGTTAAATAATAAATCTTCGATAAAGTGAATTAAATTGATTTCTCGAGGAAAGATAATAAATGTTTTGACGAAACTTTAAAATAAATGAGCTTCGAGCCGAAAATAGAAATTCGAGCTTAAATATAAATAAATAAAAAGAAGTTAAATTTAAATCGTCGAAATAGACTTTCGATAAGAATTAAATCAAATGTATAAAATAAATCGAAACAGAAATAAAATTATGTTTTAAATATAAGAAGGGTTTCCGAGACAAATAGAATTTTAGGAGTTTGAAACGATTTAACTATAAATTCTTTTTATAATAATGTTAATAATTACGAGTGAAATCGTAAAAATAAAAATACGGACAAAATTTTAATTCAATTTAATTTATAAAATCGGGGTGTTACGGGACTAACGAATATATTCTGATGGTGAATGATAAGAAAATAGTCCTAAGGCCAATGTCACCGAAGGATGTTCGTCCTATGCATTCTAACCGGGCTACCAAGCCTAGTTTATATGTGTTTGCTAGTGAGCAGGTGTTAGCAAACAAAGAGGAGAGATACGCCCTTAAAGCGTCTAGCATGTCCGTAGTTTCAAGAGGGAACGACCGTGACCAAGGTTACATTAACCTTGACCAAGTTTACCCTAAACTTGACTCTAACGAACTTGTGCAACCACTAGTCTGTGGGACTAAAAATGTATTCCCAAGTGATCTGGAGTCTAAGGTGTCTATCGTTGCTAGTCAAGGCAAAACTGAAGCCGAGAAAGAGTTTGAACGAGGAGAACCAGTAAATGCGCTTATGGCGTCAACATGGTCTGTGCCTCACGGGAACAAGTTTAATCTCATGCAACAACTAATTCCGATCTATAGGAATAACCCTGAAGAAGTTCTAGAATCCCAATGTAAGAGTCAAGAGTTCATGAAAAACGAACATGTTCGAAGAAGCATGTGTCCTTATGGTAGGGTAGTTACTATCAAGTTTCCAATTCCTAAACTCGGTGACGTGCTAAACAAGTTACATGGTCTGGTTGCGGTTCTGAAGATGGATTTCCGAAGTGAGAACCCTCAAAGTCATATGACGACAAGAAACCAGGGAGTCTACACCATTCTGAATGTGAAGGATTTAACTTTGTTCTTAAATGTAGATGACCTTGCGGAATTGAGGTCAATTCATTTCGAAGAGGGAGGAGATGACCCGATTGTGGGGTTCGATAAGGTAATCACTGAACCAGACAAGTCAACAAACGACGCGCTTGAATTATTCAAATCTAAGTCACTGCAGATAGGCGTGTATTTGCTCGAGCGTGTCCAGATTCATGCGACTACCCGATTTAACTTACACGTCCAAATACATGGAAAAATGGAGCAAGTGAATTATTACCTAAAGAGATAGGATACCATCAATTATGGAGATGTCATGATATTTAATATGTGGCTAGCGGATCAAGTAAAAGATATCAACAAGATATCCTTACCCATATTGAAGATAGGCGTGATCTCAAATGGGTGAGAAGAGAATCAAGCATATATCATCTTTTGGCAAGGATTTGATTAGGCAATAATTAATTGTGCACTACCTAGATTGTTTCTTTAAGTAAGTAGATGTGGTGTAACATAATCTACATAATTATAGTAGGAAAATAAGAGAGAATCACGCACCATATATGGTGGTGATTAGCTAACTAGTTTACAATATTTATTTCCATTTTAGCATAAACATTATAGGTAAGATATCACTAGAGATACCGAGAGAATCTCGAGCATGTAGGGCTATATAAAGCCACGTTCCATTTGAATAAAATGATCGAATATTTACGAATTTACAAACAACTTGTCAAACTCTGAATTAATTTATTAATCACGTGTTTAAACTTCAAGAAGGTGCTTCGAAGTGTTTAGAGGGTTGGTGTTCCAAACTCTGAGCTATTAATTCCGTGTTCAAGGTCGAACTACGGGTTAAATATCCTTTGGTTACTCACCGGTTAACATCGGATCACAAAATACAAAAAAACGAAGCGTTTGCTTTCCAAAAATATCCGAGCCACAAAAGTCAAAATCCTCACAGACCTTAACCACGAACCAGGGTTACCTTAACCTTAGTTCAATTTCACTCCAAAATCCACGTCATCATTCAAGGTTACATTAACCTTCGACCCAACTACATTTCTTATTCTAAACCGCTTCCGCATTCGCATCATCTTGGTATCAGAGCCGTGTTTAACGACATGGGAGATAACGAAATCAACGGAAATAATGTCAACAATGACGCAAGCAGCATCAATACTGGAGGGGGAATGATGACAATCTCATCCAACAATTGCTCCGTGCCTTGCGTAATTTACCCGAGAACCGAGCAGGAGGAGGTGCTAGGAGATTCGTGGACGTGCCAAAGCCTCGAGATGAATTCAAAGTCACGGAATTTCCGGAGTTTGAAGGAGGAGTCGATCCAGAAGAATACCTGGATTGGGAACGCAAGATGGAAAGAATGTTTGATTTCAAGGACGTTCCTGACGAAAAGCGTTATAAGTATGCTATACTTAGACTCACAAAAAATGCGTCTTTATGGTTTGAAGGCATGAAATTGAGGAGGCTAGAGAGGATAAGCCAAAGGTTAGAACTTGGGATGACCTTAAACGTAAGTTACGCAAGAGGTATGTGTCCAAGAGTTATAAAGTCGATTTGTATAGGAGAATTGCCGAATGAAGACAAGGGAGTCTAAATGTTAGTAGTTACATTTCAGAGTTTGAGAAAGCGTCTTTGATGTGCGAGTTAGACGAGTTAGAAGAACAAAAAATGGCTCGATTTTGTAGAGGTTTAAATCGTGGTATAGCGGATGTCGTTGACTTACATCCCTACGAGTCATTCGATACACTTTGTTCTTTGTGTCTTAAGGTCGAAACTCAACAAAAAAAGAAGTCTACCCCTAAGATGGATACTTGGAATAAATCCGAGGAAACTAAGTTTGAAGGGTCAAATTTGCATGTGACTCTTAAGACTACCCCTATTTCCCAAATGACACCCAACACGCCCTATAAGGCCAAGGACATGTCTAAGGTCCGTTGTTTCAAGTGTCAAGGGTTCGGTCACTTTAAAACCGAGTGTCCCAATCAAAGAATCATCATCTTAAGGGAGGCGATTACATATCGTGATGATTTGTGGGAACAAGAGGAAAGTGACGAGGAGGGAAAAGTTTATATGGCAAAGGGAGGAGAGGAAGAGGTGGAAGAAGTCTAAGAGTTTGAGGCTCCTACACACGTTGAGTCACTAGTCTTGCGTCGTACACTACACACATTTGCTAAATCGTCTATAACGAAGCAAAGAGACCAAATCTTTCATACTAAATGTTAAGTGAATGATAAGTGGTGTAATGTGATTATTGATGGGGGGGAGTTGGACTAATGTCGCATCCCAGGAAATGGTGGACAAACTTGCCTTGACCACTACGCCCCACCCAAAACCCCCCACACACGACATTGGCTTGATGGCGGAAAGAAGGTGAAGGTCACAAAGAAAGTGCGAGTTGGATTCACGATGTGTCCGTATAATGATGAAATCACGTGTGACGTGATTCCCATGGATGCGTGCCACATTCTGTTGGGCAGGCCATGGCAATTCGATCGTGATGTACGTAATCAAGGGAGGACTAACGAGTATATTCTGATGGTGAATGATAAGAAAATCATCCTAAGGTCAATGCCACCAAAGGATGTTCGTTCTATGCATTCTAACCGGGCTACCAAGCCTAGTTTATATGTGTTTGCTAGTGAGCAGGTGTTAGCAAACAAAGAGGAGAGATACGCCCTTAAAGCGTCTAGCATGTCCATAGTTTCAAGAGGGAACGACCGTGACCAAGGTTACATTAACCTTGACCAAGTTTAATTACCCTAAACTTGACTCTAACGAACTTGTGCAACCACTAGTCTGTGGGACTAAAAATGTATTCCCAAGTGATCTGGAGTCTAAGGTGTTTATTGTTGCTAGTTAAGGCAAAACTGAAGCCGAGAAAGAGTTTGAACGAGGAGAACCAGTAAATGCGCTTATGGCGTCAACATGGTCTGTGCCTCACGGGAACAAGTTTAATCTCGTGCAACAACTAATTCCGATCTATAGGAATAACCCTGAAGTGAGAACCCTCAAAGTCATATGACGACAAGAAACCAGGGAGTCTACACCATTCTGAATGTGAAGGATTTAACTTTGTTCTTAAATGTAGATGACCTTGCGGAATTGAGGTCAATTCATTTCGAAGAGGGAGGGGATGACCCGATTGTAGGGTTCGATAAGGTAATCACTGAACCGGACAAGTCAACAAACTACGCGCTTGAATTATTCAAATCTAAGTCACTGCAGATAGGCGTGAATTTGCTCGAGCATGTCCAGATTCATGCGACTACCCGATTCAACTTACACGTCCAAATACATGGAAAAATGGAGCAAGTGAATTATTACCTAAAGAGAGGGGATACCATCAATTATGGAGATGTCATGATCTTTAATATGTGGCTAGCGGATCAAGTAAAAGATATCAACAAGAAATCCTTACCCAAATTGAAGATAGGCGCGATCTCAAATGGGTGAGAAGAGAATCAAGCATATATCATCTTTTGGCAAGGATTTGATTAGGCAATAATTAATTGTGCAATACCTAGATTGTTTCTTTAAATAAGTAGATGTGGAGTAGCAATTATAGTAGGAAAATAAGAGAGAATCACGCACCATATATGGTGGTGATTAGCTAACTAGTTTACAATATTTATTTCCATTTTAGCATAAACATTATAGGTAAGATATCACTAGAGATACCGAGAGAATCTCGAGCATGTAGGGCTATATAAAGCCACGTTCCATTTGAATAAAATGATCGAATATTTACGAATTTACAAACAACTTGTCAAACTCTGGATTAATTTATTAATCACGTGTTTAAACTTCGAGAAGGTGCTTCGAAGTGTTTAAAGGGTTGGTGTTCCAAACTCTGAGCTATTAATTCCGGGTTCAAGGTCGAACTACGGGTTAAGTATCCTTTGGTTACTCACCGATTAACATCGGATCACAAAATACAGAAAACCGAAGCGTTTGCTTCCCAAAAGTAGCCGAGTCACAAAAGTCAAAATCCTCACAGACCTTAACCACGAACCAGGGTTACCTTAACCTTAGTTCAATTTCACTCCAAAATCCACGTCATCATTCAAGGTTACATTAACCTTCGACCCAACTACATTTCTTATTCTAAATCGCTTCCGTATTTGCATCACCTTATTCTCTTAATTTTGCAAGTTAGTCCCTCATATTTCCCATAATTTTTGGTTAAGGCCCACACTCTAGATTCTACATTAAATTTTGTCATTTACCGAGAAGCACCCAACCAACATCTCATTGAAGAGAGACTTGATAAAATAACACTGCACAACTTCCAAATTGCCTCTTCCTTTTTCTATGTTCGTTGAGACTACAATACTCCTACCGTCCTACTATTAAATAAACATTCATTCCCTAATTCTTTAGTCTTCTCTCCTTCCCCCACTTATTAGTAATATTTCCTTCATATTTCATATTCAGTATTCCATATTTCATGTTTTCTGTTTTTTTAGTCATCATGCTTCCTGTTTCTTATTCTTCTTCTTCATTTCATGAGTTTAGGGTACACGGTGGAGATGAAGAGTTCTGAAAGGTGAAGGACACAAATAGATGAAGAAGAGTCGTTGAAGTACAGTTGAATTAGTCTGTGGTTGCAATCTTACAATCAGCCAGGTGAGATTTATCGACTTCTTTGTCACTCTATTTTGGTCGGATTGATTTGTTTATCTGAGATTAGCAGATGTTTGTGACATTAAGGCTTAATTTTCAGAACAATTAGCTTCAAATGCTCTGATTTCTAGGGTACAATTTAATTTTTAATTTTTGATTTAATTAATTGTTTTATTTTATCAGTTTATCTAATTGATTTTTTTATGTATTTAATGATTGATTGATTTTTTTTATCAGTTTATTTAACTTATATATTTGCCCGTCAATCTAATTGTATTTTTTTATTAGATTTAATGATTGATTTTCTATTGATCCAGAAGAAATCTAAGAAGGATTATTACTCTTCAACATATTTGATTCGAGGGTATGAAGATGAAGACGATGAGGTTATTATGAAGTTGCCTTCAATGACTTTCCAACTATGGATTCTGATTCCACTATTGATGCAATGATATACAAAGTCTGTGATAATACTCTTGATCTTCTATGTTTGGCATATGTTGGCCTGCTGAGATCGAGTTCTAATTAATGTCGGGTATTGGTATGTTTTTTGTAACACAACAATGCAATTTATTGTTTTCTCTTTTAATGCCATGTTTCTAGATGAGTTGATATACAATATATTGTAGACATTGTGTGCTGAAATGTAGGAAACCTGATTGTTTTTTTTTTTTCAGGAAATTGGTAGTGAATGGATTCGAATTTGTATTCACCGAGTTCCGATCGATGCACGAAATATGAATGCTTTTTTTTTCGTAGTAGGGAATTTCAGATGTTTATTTGTGCAACGGAAAGTCAATCCCGAAATCTGAATGTTTCATTTATTAATATTGTGGAAGATATCATGTGAGTTCGTGACATTGTCATGCGATTGAACCAAACATTTGAATTATGTGTGAAAATGTGTTAAAATGGTAGTATTGAACCGAGAAAATCATATTAGGGTTATATCCATCATTTGTTTGGTTGATTTACATTTATCCTCACTAACGAATTATAGATAATTCATAAGTTTTGGTCATATTCATTGTTTATGTTCACATGTATATTTATGTACGGAGTATTATATAATTATTCTAATGATACCATTATTAGTTTTTGATGGGGGTCGGCAGCCTGTCACGGGTCGCCCGTCAATTGGGCCCCGAGGAAGCCCGACCCGGAAACAAAGAAAGGCTTGCCTGGCAGGCCACCAAGCAAAATTGCTAAGAAACCTCAAACAAGAGACCTCAGTCGCTCCGCCGCCCATCAAGGTCACACCGCCTGCTGGCCGGGGCAATTGAGCCCCCCTGCCTGCCAGTATCCAGGGCGCTCTCGCTCCTGGCAAGGCCATGGGAGGATTAGAACTCTTTCGTCGTTTGCCTAAGGTAAAAGGAAATGAGTGGACGAGGTGAACACACGTGTCACCTTCCCGTCCACTCATTCCCCCTCTTTCTCTCTTTCTCTCTTCTCTCTCTTGAGGAAAGGTATAAATACTTTGCCATTTCCCACATAAAAGAGGTTGGATTTTTTCTCTCTAGACTCTCACTCTAAAAACCGCCACCTTACTCCTCAGGAGCAAGGTTCCTAAAGGCTGTTCACGGTCTGACTTAGGCATCAAAGAGGGTTCCCCCGGACACCTCCGGGGTCCTGTTCCTTCCGTGTGCAGGGAGCAGGCCGACTCCGCCGGGATGGTCCGAACATTGGAGTGAGGGAGATGAGGGATCAAAAGGAACTATACCATCATCATCAAGGAAGCATCATAATCAAAGGATCCGAATCCAAAGTCGGGTCTATTGTTTCCGTAACCGGAACAATTTGGCGCCGTCTGTGGGGATAATTCTGTTGTGCTCACGAGTTACCCACAAAAAGTAACCATAACCAAAAAACATGCCTGAAATTAATGAAGCCAGTTCTTGGGCGGGTCCGACGATTCCACCGGTGATCCCCCTGTACGGCATGCCCCTACCAGAGATAACGCCCACTGCCACGATCCCGAGGGTAGGGAGGGCCAGTCTCCAGGGGGCGCCCAGCAAAGGGACTGCAGTTGTAGCCGGGAAGATGGGTCCACAGAGGCCCACCTTTAACCTCATTCCTGCCCAGGTCGCTCAAACTGCAGCTTTCTTTTCAGCCATGCACAATCTGGAATTTACTCCGGAAGACCTGGTGGACAGGATCGCCACAACTCCCAGGCACCTTCACTTCGAAAGTGTGGAAGGGCCTAGGGGCACAAAGCGGACCGCTGCTAGGAATGGCCAAAGAAAGGCAAAAAAGACCGCTTAGGGATATGTGCAGGCCCAGAGACGCATCACCGCCGGCATCCAAGAACAACCTGCTCAACAACAGGAATTCTCCTACATACCACTGAGTCCACATCTGCCGTCAATAAAAGGGGCTTATCTCAGGATCTCCAAGAGCGGATGAGGCCCAGGGAGCCAGCCTCGAATCGCCTGGGGGAAAAGCAGGGTGGGGTCTTCTCCAGGTTGACGCCCGTGGCAGAGTCGCAGCTAGCTCCAGGGCTGTCTCAAAGCCTCCAATCAAGGCTCAACCGGGGACGGCCACTCGGTTGAAGGCACCGCCAAGACGACAACCTTGAACCACCTCAGAAAAAAATGACACAGGCATCACTCCCCTGCTGGAAGGGAAGATGAGGCCATGAGTAGACATGCTCCCAGACACCGCTCTCCCAGTGTTGGAAAACCGACCCCAGTCCAATGGGATGACTACGGTCACCACTCTGTGGGAAGCAGGTCAAAAATGGTGGGCATACCTACTAAGACCCCACTTCACCCTGAAGTGCAGGGGCATCCTATCCCTAAGATTAAAGTGCCTTCTGTCAAATTTGATGGAACTACTGACCCGCAGGATCACCTGGCAGCGTATGAAAGTCACATGGGATGTAAGATGCCGACGATGCGATCTGGTGTAAGATTTTTCCTACCACCCTGGTGGGTTTGGTCTAAGGGTGGTTCAGAGATCTACCGCAGGGGTCGATCGGTTACTTTATAGAACTAGCCGAGGCTTTCTTGGACCAGTATGCAGGGAACAAGAGACGCCGTCTAACCCGTTTTGATTTAATGACCCTCAGGCAGAAGAAAGGTAAGACTATCAGGGACTACTTGAAGAGGTTCGACCTATCCTTCCAACAGGTCAAAGAAATCGATGATCCAACAGCAGCATATGCATTAACCAACTCATTACTCCCAGGGGAGATGAAAAATCAAATGATTAGAGCTCAGCCAGAAACTCTGGCCAAAGCTCGGAAAATTGCCGAGGGCTTCATGCTGCAGGAGGAATTCCACAGCCTGCCGGATACCCCCATAGGACCTTCCAGGCCACAGGGGGGACCGCAGGGTGGGCGCGGCAGAGGTGAAGCAAGGAAGCAAAGAGCTGAGGAGGGCGACACCTCAAGAAAGGAGCGTGTGGCCTATCAGCTAAGGTTTGACAGCTACACGGTCCTCAACAAATCAAGAGCCGAAATCTTTGAATTGGATAAGGAAACAGCCAAGTGGAATCGCCCGAGTAAGCCGCGCAGCCCAAAGGGTGATCCAAAGAAGTTTTGCACATTCCATGATTGTATTGGGCATACCACCGAAGAATGTTGCCACCTAAAGGATGAGATTGAGAAACTCATCAGGAATGGCTGGTTGAGCACCTATGCAGCAAGGAATAAGAATCAGAAGGAGGCAGTAGACAAGCCTGAAGGCTTAGTGCAAAACCACCTGATAATTCATGTGGTGTCAGGAGACGCAGAGGGCCAGACCAGCAAAAGAGGCCAAAAAAGACAAATCTGTGAGTTGCGAAATCAGATATACTATGCTGAGAAGGCAGGGAGTCCAAGGGGCCTCACCCTGAGCATCACCCCTCAGGATGTAGGGCGGGTAATCTACCCTCACAGCGACCCCCTGGTATTGTCTCTCGTAATTAGCAATCACATTGTGAGGAGGTGTATGGTGGATACAAGAGCCTACACCAACCTACTGTACAAGGATGCGTTTGATAAAATGAATCTAGAGAAAAGGCACCTCAAGCCTGCCCCCGGCTCACTGTACGGATTCAGCGGAGCAGGCATACTCCCAATGGGGATCATCGACCTGCTAGTGACGTTTGGAGAGGGAGCCTCAGCCAGAAACATCGGGTCATCGTTTGTCGTTGTGGATGCAAAATCTGCGTATAATGCCCTGATAGGCAGGGCTACCTTGGATGAAATTGAGGCTGCCATATCAATCAGAGCCCTGACCATAGCCTACGTAACGGATTTTGGCATGGAGGGGAAGGTGCACGGTGACCAGGAATCGGCCAGGCAGTGCTACATCGCGGCCCTACGCACCCAAGAAACAGAACGAAAGGGTAAAACAAAAGCAGACAGTTCCCCCAGCAGGGAAGGGGAGATTCAAGCTGGCCAGCAGGCAGCTGACCACCTTGAACCTGGGGGAGAGAGTTGATAAGTGTAGTTTGTAGTGCCTATTTCGTAGTGTTTTGGTCCCATTTTCCTTGTGGAATCGCTCCCTGGGAGCGGTTCATAGGCTACTTATGCTTCCTTTAGTTCGTTTCAGGTTCCCGAGACCATTTGTGAAGAGTTGGAGCAAATCCGACTCAATACATACACTTTTTGGAGCCAACGAAGTGAAGGAACGATCACTCGGTGCCTTGGATTCGACCCCAAGACCTTAGGACCCAATCCCGAGCCTCCGAGACCCGATCCCGAGTCCCAAGAATCGATAAGAAACCCATGAGAGGCAAGGAGGGACCAAAAGAAGCTTAAAGAAGGCCTACAAGGCGCAATCGGGTCGGGATGGCCTCAACCGGTCCCAGTTGAGGTGCACAAAAGACACCCCTTCTGTCCTGGGTCCGTCCCGGTCGGGATCAGTCCGTCCCGGTCGGGATGAACCCGTCCCGGTCGGGATGAACCCGTCCCGGTCGGGACCAACCCGTCCCGGTCGGGAAGGAGCAGGGGCTGCGCGCATCTATTCTTTTCTTCTCCCTTCATTCTTGCAACCTTATATATACTTCCCTCTTGTATTGTTTATGTATCCTACACTACATTAGACTCTCTTAGGCCTCTCTACAACTTATAAACCCTAGATTTAGAGTTCATCCATTAAGTTTAATCTTCCTTTAATTCTAGTTTAATCTAGTTGTAATTAGTTCTTGTATTAAGAAGATACTTGAAGATTCATCCAAGCTTGACAACCTTGGAGTTGATTTGGGTTTCTCTTTTATACAAGTTAACATCTTTTCATCATCTTATTGTTGGTATAATCTTCCTTTCTCTTGTTTATTGTTATTTATTCAAGTTTGAATCTTTACTTAGTGTTTTTGTTATAGTTATTGTTTGTTCATAATGGATGTTTGGTTTATTATGTTGTTTTCTCTTATTATTGTAATGGGTAGTTTGTTAATGAGTGAGTAGTCTCCTTGTGGGGTTAGTAGGGGGATTAGGGGTAGATTATGGGTGATTAGGGGAAAAAGGGTGAATCTTTGTTGTTAGTCACATATTGGGCACTCTATGTGTTTGTTGAATTGCTTGTGTGAGTTGTAGTGGCCATGCTTCCCATGCTTGTACTCATCTTCTCATTGCTTGTTCATTATGTGATTGTGTTGAGAATAGTCATAGTCACGAGAGTGCGGACTATGGTCTACGTAGCGAGAGCCCGGACCAACCTCGACATCGGTCTACGTAGCGAGAGCCCGGACCAACTCTAGCAACTAGGAGACACCTATACCCTTGATCACCCAATTACCCATCTACACTTATGAACCCGACCTACCCCACTTCCTTTCATATTTGATTCATCTTCCTAGTTAGTCATCATTCCTATAGTTTCATTGTCTAGATAGTCTCTAGTTATTCCTTGTTATCTTGTTATAGCTAGTTCATTGTTAGTCCACTTCCTTCATTTCCAACCATCATAGTTTACCATTCATTGCTTTCTTTGTGTTTGTTTGGTGATTTAGTCTTGTTTTTAGGCCAACCTAGTCTAGACTTTATCATACCGTCCCCGTGGATATCGACCCTACTTGCCCTAGCTACCCATTAGGAATAGTCGGTTTATTATTGACGGTTAGGACCCACGACGAAATCCTATCATCAATTTGGCACCGTTGCCGGGGACGGTGCATTGTTTAGACTTAGTTTGCGTATAGCTAGACTTAGTTGCCCTTTTTGTGCTCTTCTATCATCTCTTGTGCATATTTTGTAGATTTTTCTTGTTTTTTTAGCTTCTTTTTCTCTTTGTCTTTCGATTGTGCTTGTTTATTGTCGTTGCCTAGTGCCCATAAAGCACTAGGTGTTCTCATGTTTGCTTAAGTGTGTAGTGTATGCCTAGGAGGGGAGGCGAATTCTTTCTCTTCAATCCAGAGCTGGAAAGACTCTTTCGAGCCTTTCGCCAACGGACGATTGACCGGGTTAGAATCTCTCAACCAAGCGCTAGCAATACCCATCAAGAGCAAGCTCAAGGATCCGACTTTAGCGAGTCACCTCGAGAGACGGCCGGAGGGACCTTCATCAATCCCTTCGGTAATTCTAGTCCTAGTTCCCCGTCTTCTTCTATATAAACACCGTCTACACCACCATCTTCTCTCTTATATCCAATTATGCTGAAGTTTTCATCTCCCTCCAATTTTACGGAAGATGTCTTGCCGGGACCGAGTGCTTTGCCGGATACTTATACCGGGAATTTTGTGGCAAAGACACAATTCATACAACTTGTGGAGAGAAATCAATTTAGTGGTTTACCCACCGAAGACCCGCACCAACACATGGAGACTTTCTCCGATTATTGTGACGCTATCTCTCAAACCGGGGTTACTCAATATCAGATTCGTTGGGTACTTTTCCCGTTCTCTCTCATTGGAAAAGCGAAGCAATGGATCAAGAGTCTCGATAGGGCAACCATGGGGATTGATACTTGGAAGAAGCTTGCCTTGGCGTTCTACCAAAAATTTTACCCCCCCGGAGAAGACTAATTTGCTTAGGGCCTCCATCACCGGTTTCCAACAACGGGATGAAGAGAACCTTTATGAAGCTTGGGAGCGGTTTAAATCTTTGGTGAGATCGTGCCCCCACCATGGACTTTCACAATGGTTCTTAGTCCAACAGTTTTGGAACGGTTTATATGAGGACTCAAGAGCTATACTCAATATGGGCTCCAATGGTAGGTTTACCGAGGTCGATGACGATCAAACTTGGGCAAGAATCGAGGAGATGGAGGTTCATAATTCACAATATTCAAGGCCTAGGAAGGCAAATCGAGGAGGTAGGCACGAGGTCGATGCTATCACTCAATTAAGCATTGAACTTGGAGCTCAATTGAAAACACACATGGAGACCATTGACAAGA
This sequence comes from Agrostemma githago, assembly GCA_958450325.1. Taxonomy (NCBI): domain Eukaryota; kingdom Viridiplantae; phylum Streptophyta; class Magnoliopsida; order Caryophyllales; family Caryophyllaceae; genus Agrostemma; species Agrostemma githago. Next base: position 38,528,712 of record OY288252.1, read on the forward strand.
AGCTCCAAAGCCACCTCAACCAAGTCCAAGGCACTAGTTCCTCCAACCATCAATCGATTCAAGAAGTGAATGCTTTGGGATTTGAACCTCCTTTGCCTTATTATGGGATGTGTGATACTTGTGGAATCGTTGGTCATGATCCTATGCATTGTCGGGGAAGTATTGAGCAAGTGAACGCCTTTTAAGCATTCAAGCAAGGTACCTCCTATTCTAATCAATACCAAGCTTCCAATCAAGTCCCTCAACAACAAGCTATGCAACCTCGTCCCTATGTTCCACCTCCCTTAAGGGGCAACAATCAAGGTTATCAAGGTTATGTGGGTAATCCAAGACCCTCCAACAACTTCAAGCAAAATAACCAAGGTGCCTTCCACAACAACAATCAAGGGTTCCAACAAGGGAATTTCAATCAAGGTGGTTTCCAAGGAAAACAAAGCTTCAAACAACAACAAAACCACAACCAAGGGTTTCAAAATCACAATCAAGGCCTTAATCAAGGCAATTCTCATGGGTTCCAAGGGAGCCGTCAACAACAATCAACTCAAGGTCATAGACAAGAAAGCAAGCCTAGGAGCCGGTCTCCTATTCATGACTATGGTACTCCATTAGCCCTCACCGATACTCCGCATAATCCGTCATCTCCACCTCGGGATTTCGACATACAAAAATCTATGATGGATATGCAAAGGAGTACTCAAGAAATGCAAAGGAGTCAATTGGAAACACAAAGATCACAACAAGAGATCATAGCCCAAATCTTAAATGAAAACAAAGAAACAAGAACTCATATGAAGATGCTTGAGACTCAAATATCTCAACTCGCTTCGGGAAGCTCCTCGAGACAAAGGGGGCAACTACCTCCTTAAGGTGAAACGCCGAAATTCGAGCATGTAAATGCCATTACCACGAGGAGTGGTGCACCTTATGAGTCCCCCTTATCCCCTAGTGAGGAATGATCAAGACAAGAAGCTATACCCCCCTCTCAAGACAATTTGGGCTTTGATAATCCAATGGAGGAGCAAGTCCTTTGGGAGATCGAAAAACCCCATGAGGACAAGCTTCCCCCGCTTCAAGAAAAAGAGAAGGGTAAAGGGAAAGTATCATGTGAGAAGTCCACCCGTATCGAGCAAAACAAGGTTCAAATCAAGTTGCCTTTCCCAACAAGGCAAATGAAGACTAAGGTGGATGTCCAATTTGACAAGTTCCTTAATATTGTGAAGCAATTGGATGTGAGTGTCCCGTTCACCGAGTTACTTACCCAAATCCCGACATATGGAAAATTCATGCGAGAAATCCTAGCTAGGAAGAGATCCATCGACTAGGAAGAGACAATAGCGTTCACGAGGGTGGTGAGCGAGCTTATTCAAGGTTCCATGCTTCCAAAGTTGAAGGATCCGGGTAGTTTCTCGATCCCATGCACCATAGGCAACTTTGAGATTGAGAGAGCTATGTGTGATTTGGGTGCGAGTGTGAGCATTATTCCCTACACCATTTGTGAGCGATTAGGGATGAAGGAGCTTAAATGTACGTCCATTACACTCCAAATGGCCGATAAATCTCTTAACCGACAATTGGGGATGATAGAGGACGTGCCGGTACGAATCGGGAAATTCTTCATTCCGGTCGATTTCATCGTGCTCGATATGCCGGAAGATGCCAACACTCCCATTATTCTTGGGCGCCCATTTCTACACACCGCCGGTGCCATGATCGACGTAAAGAATGGTAGGATCACATTTGAGTTAGGCGAAGAGAAACTCGTGTTCGACCTCCAAGGCAACACCTCGCCTACTAATGATGAGTCTTGCAATATGATCCAAGCCACGAAAGACGTCGATCTAGGGGAAGAGTCGGGACAAAGCTTGAAGAATTACTCTTATGTACTTGAGGATGATGACTCCGAGAGTGAGGAAGATGAATGCCCATATCATGGGTTTGATGACAAGTTGAAAAGCAAGAAGCAAGATGAGCCTCCCTTGGGGCCGCATGAGGACAAGTGGACGTTTGGATATACCCCGAAGGATAGCAAGTACAAGTTCAAGCCATTGAACTTAGTAGATCGAGATGCCCCGGGAACGTCGAGACAAGGTCATGAAGAACCTTGGGATGTGGACGGTTATATCTCTAGCTTGATTGAAGACTTTGCTAGAGCCTTCGACTTGTTCCTCCGTGCCCTTGATGGAGATGGAACTAATTATTGTTGTTGAAGAAAAAGATTGAAGAATGCACCATCCTTGGTTTGACGGAGTTCCACAAGAACTGTCTCATTGTATATATCTCTTTCTTGTAGTTAGTTTGAGTTTTGTGATATTCTTGTTATTTGGATTGATTGATGAGCGTTGTGAGGGAGAGAATTTGATGTGTATGTGAGCTTTGTTGGATAGGTGAAGTGAAGATGATTCCTAGAGAGGAATGGCTATGATAGAGCTTGGATAGTAAGCGTGAGGATCGGGTTTTTGAAGCTTGGAATAAGCTTTTGGGTTTGTGGAAGGTCAAGAAGATCCATCCCGACCAGGAAGAGGCTTCCCGATCGGGAAGGATACGACATCTCGACCGGGAAGGAGCCGTCCCGATCGGGATGGAGGTACATATTTTCGAGCTTACTGGAGGGCCGTCCCGACCGGGAAGGGAGCGTCCCGACCGGGACGGGTGTGTCATCCCGACCGGGACCATCCATCCCGACCGGGATGGTCCCTTACTCCCCTTTGTGCCTCTTCTTCGACATTTGAGTCCACCCAACTATTATATACCCCCTCCCAACCTCCCTACCTATCCTTGCTCTTATCATATGCCCCATATACTTCATTTTCGTACCCTCACTCCATTTCCTATCCACTTTACACCGACTCTCGCATCAAATCCCACCCCCTACCATTACTACCTCTACCGTGAGTTCTTCTCAAGTTTGAAGCGAGATGGCAACCAAAAAGACAAGCAACGTGCCTATAATGATCATTGAGACGATGGAGCGAGTGAGTTACTAGCCGATTGGTTTGGGTAACTATCCTTACTTTTCCGTCTTCTGTCGCTTGTTTTCTCTTGTTTGCCCCCTTCCCCTTGAGTCATGGTGTCTTGGTGGCCTTCGAGGCCTTAGTATGGTTGCTCCCGACTCTCGATGAAGTGACTACGTCGAGAGTCAATCGAAAAATCCAAATTTACAAGATTTTCACCCTTTTTTAGGAATTAGTCGGATTTGGGCGGAATCCGGGCTAGGTGACTTGATTATACCTAGCCCTCCCCTCCCATTTCCTTTAATTTCTTTCTTTTTATTTTCTTCCCCCATCCATATCTTTTCTCGTCTCGGCCCATGGTGACTTGACTACACCCCGGCCGGACACACTCTACCCTTTCTTCACTTTTCTTTTTTATTTTTAGCTTTATGTTCGTAGTTTCTTTTCTTTCCTTTTGTCTCTCCGCACACTACGATCGAGCATGAGGACATTGCTCGGTTTAAGTGTGGGGGAGCGATATTCTATCGTAGATAGTTTTATTTTTATAGTTTTTCGAAAAAATCTTTAAAAATCCCTAAAAATTTGAAAAAATTTCACAAAAATAAAAAAGATTTTCTTTTGTGTGTTTACTTTTGTGTCGTTGTATCGTATATTTGTTTTGTGTGCATGTTTTGCCTCCCTTTTTCCTCATAGGTTGCTTAAATCACCAATACCTTTGGAGAGCTTTCAAGACTCCCGGTAACATCCTTATCCCTTGTTCTTCTTTATCTCTTGCGGAGTTTTGAGGAGATTGTGATGTTGTGAGCTCGGGTGGAGCTTTGTAAAGTTGTGGTTGATTTGGTGGCTTGTTTGGAAGATCGGGGTGGTGTTTGTGTTGTTTATGTGTTTGTTTCTCCTTGTTTTGTTTTGTTATCTTTTGTCTCTTTTTCTTTCATTTTCGTCGTGTCTTTGTTTTGTGTGTGTAGTTGTGTCTAGTGTGTAAATGGTTTTCGAAAACCCGGTTTAGAGGCTAGTGTGCAAACGTTTACTTTCCCTTTCTAGTAATGTAAATCGAGTCTTGGAATTTACTCTAGTAGAATGACCCTAAATCATTGATTTCGTTGGTCCTTTACCTTGAGTCCACCTAGCTTACTAGGGATTTACTGCGGGATTTTCACTTTTGACCATTATGACCACCCACGGTGTGAAAAGGCCTTGGTTACCGAGTCTCGTCCCTTAGGTGACCGTGTTTAGGATTGTTTGATTAGTCCTAGTTCTCCACCTTTTTGTGGGTTTGAAAGGGGATGCGCACCCCCGACATACCCACTCCCCTACCTCCTACACATATCCACACAATAAATTGCAATTTGTTGAATTCTCCCTTTCTTGTTATACAAAGAAATGCCAAAAAGCCAATTCATGCCAAAAAGGGCAAAGAAAAGAAACAAAATGAAAGAAAGAAAGAAATGAAGAAAAAGAAAAGGCACAAAAGCCAAAAAAGAAAATAGAAAAGAAGAAGAAGAAATGGCATAGCAAAACAAAGCAAAAATGCAAAAGAAAGAAAAATGCCAAAAAGAAAATCGTCTCACAAAAATAATCCCGACATCTCAAAATAAGCCTTTTACCGACTATTATCGTGAAGAGCCTACCAAAGGACCGAGTCCCTAGGAAGGATGATAGCGGTAGTGGTCGGTCTTCCCTCACTTTGCAATGTTTTCCACCTTTTTACTTGGACTAGTTGGGCGGTTTCGGGCATAGGACGACCCTCTTGGCTCATCGCTAAAGGGGGCGGGGTCTCACTTACCTACAGTGTCGACTAACACCGTGGTTCATCCCTTTTCCACTCCGCCGATCGTCCCGTAGTACGTTTTTAGAAAGTTAGGAGGACCTAGGTAAGTTACCAACGTTTTTGTTGCTTTATCGTCATTTTATTAGGGTTTAATTCTTCTCGATTTGTATGATTAGCTTGGGAACGTTGTCACTTGCCTTGAGTCCTAAACCGGTGTCTTTTCACCGCTTTGTTGAGGGAAGCGGTATTTGCTTTCTTTTGGGTGCAACCGATTATTTGTTTGTTTGTGTGTTTGTTTGTTTATGTGTTGTTGTGTCCGGTTGCATCCACAGTTTTGTCGCAAGACCCCACTTGCCTTGCGGAGTGCACTTTTCCTCTATGTGTACTCGCGTGAGTTGAAAGGGCGTAGGGTGCGCTAATACCCACTCGGCTAGTTTTGTAGTTAGTATGTGCTTACTCGTGGGCGAGTAAGGGTTAAGTGTGGAGGAGTTGATAAGTGTAGTTTGTAGTGCCTATTTCGTAGTGTTTGGGTCCCATTTTCCTTGTGGAATCGCTCCTTGGGAGCGGTTCATGGGCTACTTATGCTTCCTTTAGTTCGTTTCAGGTTCCCGAGACTATTTGTGAAGAGTTGGAGCAAATCCGACTCGATACATATACTTTTTGGAGCCAACGAAGTGAAAGAACGATCACTCGGTGCCTTGGATTCGACCCCGAGACCTTGGGACCCAATCCCGAGTCCCGAGAATCGATGAGAAACCCATGAGAGGCAAGGAGGGACCAAAAGGAGCTTAAAGGAGGCCTACAAGGCTCAATCGGGTCGGGATGGCCTCAACCGGTCCCGGTTGAGGTGCACAAAAGACACCCCTTCTGTCCTGGGTCCGTCCTAGTCGGGATCAGTCCGTCCCGGTCGGGATGAACCCGTCCCGGTCGGGACCAACCCGTCCCGGTCGGGAAGGAGCAGGGGCTGCGCGCATACATTCTTTTCTTCTCCCTTCATTCTTGTAACCTTATATATACTTCCCTCTTGTATTGTTTATGTATCCTACACTACATTAAACTCTCTTAAGCCTCTCTACAACTTATAAACCCTAGATTTAGAGTTCATCCATTAAGTTTAATCTTCCTTTAATTCTAGTTTAATCTAGTTGTAATTAGTTCTTGTATTAAGAAGATACTTGAAGATTCATCCAAGCTTGACAACCTTGGAGTTGATTTGGGTTTCTCTTTTATACAAGTTAACATCTTTTCATCATCTTGTTGTTGGTATAATCTTCCTTTCTCTTGTTTATTGTTATTTATTCAAGTTTGAATCTTTACTTAGTGTTTTTGTTATAGTTATTGTTTGTTCATAATGGATGTTTGATTTATTATGTTGTTTTCTCTTATTATTGTAATGGGTAGTTTGTTAATGAGTGAGTACTCTCCTTGTGGGGTTAGTAGGGGGATTAGGGGTAGATTATGGGTGATTAGGGTTGATTAGGGGAAAAAGGGTGAATCTTTGTTGTTAGTCACATATTGGGCACTCTATGTGTTTGTTGAATTGCTTGTGTGAGTTGTAGTGGCCATGCTTCCCATGCTTGTACTCATCTTCTCATTGCTTGTTCATTATGTGATTGTGTTGAGAATAGTCATAGTCACGAGAGTGCGGACTATGGTCTACGTAGCGAGAGCCCGGACCAACCTCGACATCGGTCTACGTAGCGAGAGCCCGGACCGAGTCTAGCAACTAGGAGACACCTATACCCTTGATCACCCAGTTACCCATCTACACTTATGAACCCGACCTACCCCACTTCCTTTCATATTTGATTCATCTTCCTAGTTAGTCATCATTCCTATAGTTTCATTGTCTAGATAGTCTCTATTTATTCCTTGTTATCTTGTTATAGCTAGTTCATTGTTAGTCCACCTCCTTCATCTCCAACCATCATAGTTCACCATTCATTGCTTTCTTTGTGTTTGTTTGGTGATTTAGTCTTGTTTTTAGGCCAACCTAGTCTAGACTTTATCATACCGTCCCCGTGGATATCGACCCTACTTGCCCTAGCTACCCACTAGGAATAGTCGGTTTATTATTGACGGTTAGGACCCACGACGAAATCCTACCATCAAGAGTATGCTGGTGGACCTGGAGCCGAGAAGGCAGGTCCTCATAGGGGCTGACCTGGAAGATTTATATCGCGAAGAATTGATCAAGGTCTTGAGAAATAACAGAGATGTATTCGCCTACTCGGCAGACGAGATGCCGGGGGTCGACCCGGCACATATTGTGCACAGGCTGAACGTAAGCTCGGAAGCCCGCCCTGTGAAACAGAAAAAGAGGAACTTATCTGCGGAAAAGGATCAGGCTATCAAAGAAGAAATCGAAAAACTATTGAAGGCCATTTTCATAGAAAGTTGCAATTACCCCGAGTGGTTAGCTAATGTGGTGATGGTAAAAAAGTCCTCAGGAGCGTGGAGAATGTGTGTAGACTTCACGAATCTTAACAAGGCCTGCCCTAAAGACTGCTATCCCTCCCAAGGTTCGATCAGCTGGTAGACGCCACCATCGGGTACACCACACTTAGTTTCTTGGATGCCTTTTCAGGCTATCACCAAGTATACCTCTGGCAGCCTGACAGGGTGAAATGCGCTTTTATCACCAGTTCTGGTACATACATGTACAATATGATGCCGTTTGGGCTCAAGAACGTAGGCGCCACTTACCAACGATTGGTCGACAAGGTTTTTGAGAATCAGAAGGGTAGAAACCTGGAGGCCTATGTCGACGACGCAATTGTAAAGAGTAAGGAAGACGCAGAACACCTGATAGATTTGCAGGAGACCTTCTCCTCCCTGCGCGCATACCAGACGAAACTAAACCCCAAGAAATGCACTTTCAGTGTCCGCTCGGGAAAATTTCTGGGTTTCTTGGTCAGCGCCAGAGGTATTGAGGCGAACCCCGAAAAAGTTCAGGCTGTATTAGACCTCTCAGAGCCAAGGAAAATAAGAGACATCAAGCGCCTAACAGGCAGGATGGCTGCCCTAGCACGGTTCATTGCCAGGTCAGCCGACAAGTCAACATCTTTCTTCAAAGTATTGAAAGGAAACAAGTAATTCAAATGGGAAGATGAACAGAAAGAAGTCTTCAAACAATTGAAGGAGCACTTGAAGAAGCTGCATACCCTGGCAAGGCCGGTGGCAGGGGAAAAACTCTTCCTTTACATTGCCGTCACAAACTCAACAGTCAGCGCGGTAATTCTAAGGGAGGAGGCAGGCTCCCAGCAGCAGATCTATTTTGTGAGCCATGCCCTGGGAACAGCAGAGAAGAACTACCCAGTGGTCGAGAAGGCAGCCTATGCAGTCGTCATTGCGGCCATGAAGCTCAGGCCTTACTTTGACGCCCACCCAGTCGTAGTTCTAACTGACCAACCCCTGGAAAAGGTCCTAGAAAATTTTGAGAAATCTGGGAGACTACTAAAATGGGCCATAAAGTTATGCGGGTTAGGAATATCATATCAGTCCAGAACTGCGATTAAGGCGCAGGCCCTGGCAGATTTCCTGGCCGAATGTTCTCATTCAGAAGAGGACGATCCACCCATCGGAGAATGGATAGTATACACTGACGGATCCTCTACAGCCAATGGTGCGGGGGCAGGGATCGTGCTGACCATCCCTGAAGGAACTGACTTTGAGCACGCACTCAGGTTCACCTTCCCTGCGTCTAATAACGAGGCTAAGTATGAGGCCGTATTGGCGGGCATCAACCTGGTTAAAGCTGCAGTAGCTGAGAGGCTCGTCCTGGCAACGGACTCCCAACTCATTGCCAATCAGATTAATAGAGAGTACGAGGCTAGGGACCAGGCTATGGCCGCATACCTGAAAAAGTGAAGCAAGAGTTATCTGGGTTAAAATCTTACGAAGTCAAACAGAATCCCCGGTCCCAGAACAACCGGGCGAATGCCCTGTCGAAAATGGCTAGCTCCAGCCTGCAGGATATAAGAAGGTCGGTATGAGTGGATGTAGTCCAAGAGAAATCCACCACACCCTGCCAGTCAATCAGCGTCATTGGTGAAACAGAATCCGAAGAGTGGATGACCCCAATCATCCAGTTCAAAAAATATGGGATCCTGCCACAGGATCCAATCCAGAAGAGAAAACTGCCGGCCAGGGCTGCCTGGTTCATACTAGTAGGAGAAGAGCTGTACCGAAAATCATTCTCATCTCCTCTGCTCAAGTGCCTGGGGGCAGGGCAGGCCGCAGAAGTACGAGACGACATACACTCAGGAATTTCCGGCCATCACATAGGAGGAAGGTCACTGGCACACAAAGCCCTGAGGGCAGGCTACTACTGGCCGACCCTGCTTGCTGATGCCAAGGACCTAAACCAGAAATGCAGGAAGTGTCAATTTTTTGCCCCTTCAATACATTCCCCTGCCCAAGACCTCAGACTAATTCTATCTCCAATACCGTTTGCCCAATGGGGAATGGATATTCTAGAGCCATTCACTACAGCGACTGGGGGCAGAAAATTTCTGATAGTAGGGATCGATTATTTTACCAAATGGATCGAAGCTGAGGCTGTCCCAAACATAACAGAGCCGGCGGTTAGGAAAGTGATATGGAGAAACATCATAACTAGGTATGGCTTGCCGAAGGTGCTAGTCTTCGATCACGGAAGGCAGTTTGATAATGACCCACTAAGGGCGTGGTTGGAGAGCCATGACATAACAGTCGCCTATTCAGCCGTCTGCTACCCTCAAACGAATGGGCAGGCGAAAGCGGCAAATAAGCAGATACTAAGCGGGTTGAAGAGAATGGTGGATGAGCTCAAAGGACGGTGGGCAGACGAGCTGCCAAGTGTGCTATGGTCAATCAGGACCACCAGAAAGGAATCCACTGGACATACTCCGTTTGGCCTGGTCTACGGGGCTGAAGCCCTGCTACCCATAGAGGCACGAATTCGCACCCTCCGATCCCAACAATACAATCAGGCGAGTAATGAGGCCGCAATGACAGAGGCTCTCGACCTAGTCGGGGAAGTAAGGCAAGAGGCCTGCGTTAACATTGCCGCCAACCAGCAGCGGATGAAGAAAGCTTACAACAAAAAGTAAATGTGAGAAGCTTCCAGGTTGGGGACCTAGTTCTGAGAAAGACACAAGCTGTAGGAAGATCAAAGGAACATGGAAAGCTGAGCGCCAACTGGGAAGGCCCATAGGAAGTCACCCAGATTATGGGGCCAGGAACCTACAGAATTGCGAACTCTGAAGGCCAAGAGCTGGCTGCTCACTGGAATGTTGACACCTTAAAGAAGTACTACGTTTAAAGTTCGAAATTTTGTTTTTAGTTTTTCTTTCCTAAGAAAAAATGGCGGAGGACGATCAGGGTACGATGTCGACGGCTCCGACCATAAGTGTATGAGATTTATCAAGAAATGAAAAGAGTTCGCGAATTTATACTTGTTGTATGTTCAGATTGGCACTTCACACACAAACGAGCAGGGGGCAAAAGGAGGAGGGCCCCCTGTTGCAAAACCCAAAAAAAATAAACCCCCCAACAAAACCCAAAGTCCCCCTGCCCACCTCTGGGCAGGCAGGGGGCAGGCCCCCTGGACTTCAGTAAGAAAGCCAGGGTCAGGCCAGGCCCCACGCGCCGAATGAACAAGGACGGGGGGATCCCCCAACCTTGTATAAAAAACACAATCCCCCTGCCCACCTCTGGGCAGGCAGGGGGCAGGCCCCCTGGACTTCAGTAAGGAAGCCAGGGGCAGGCCAGGCCCCACGTGCCGAATAAACAAGGACTGGGGGCATCCCCCAACCTTGTATAAAAAACACAAAAATCCCCCTGCCCACCTCTAGGCAGGCAGGGGGCAGGCCTCCTAGACTTCAGCAAGGAAGCCAGGGTCAGGCCAAAGCTCGAAAGAAATAATAATATAAATAACCAAAACAAGTGCATTCATAAAATCTAGAAAAGTTTAACAAAATAGGCAATGAAAATCCAAATACATAAGAGTTAAAGGGTTACATTAGCCGGCAGCCGGCCACATCGGGGCCCGGCGTGCAAAAGATTGGGGAATCAACAAAGAAAAAAAGGCGGAGAGGGGCAGGAGCCCTCAAAAGACGACTGCCCTGCATGTTATGCAGCAGGGGCATCCTGGTTAGCATCGGGAGCTTCCTCAGGCGATTGGTTAGCTCGGGCGTCATTCTTGGCGGTATAGAGAGCCTGGAAGGCTTCCTCATCAAAATTCAGGAGCATCTCCCTGATGACCTCCATAACAAACTTCAGAGAGGAAGAAGCCCCAGCATTAAAACTCTCCTCCACAGCCAAATCGGCCTCCCGAATAATGGCTTCCTTTTCCTTAAGCCACTGATCGCTCTATGCCTCCAGGTCATCTTGAGCCTTTTGGAGATCCGAGGCGGATTTAGATAGCTGACCCTCCAGCTCAGCAACCCTCCAGCTCTGATGTAGCCTCCTCCTCTACATTTCTTGCGGCAGGAGTTAAACCTGCAGGCTTTGTAGGAGTTGGTTTGGGAGGAAGAGGAGGAAACCTCGCTCTGTTGACCGATATACTCTTCACATACTTCATCAGATTCCGTTTCCTATGGTCAGACGGGAGCGGAGGATGACGGACGGCAACCGAGAAGTATTTGTTCAGGCCAAGGTCCCTCAGTTCTCTTCTTGACCAAAGGAAATTAGCAAGGTCTGCAAGAACAAGGAAAGATAACCAGGTCAACACACAATAAAACAAGACTAAGGAAATTTAACTACTGATAAAATCCCCGAGCTACCTGTGCTAAGACCAGGGTTTAGGCCCACCCGAGTCAGATAATTATCAGTCACTATAAGCTCAGCATGAGGGAGCCAGATGTCAGGAAGAGGCGAACCGTTCAACCAAGTCCTTCTCCTTCTGGGTCAACTTAACCTCAAGAGCTCTCTCCCCAACCCCAGGGTGGTACTCCTGGCGGGTCTCCAACCGGGTATGGACATGATTCCTGAAATGCCGGGGAATCCTCCACCCCGTAGCACTATGCACATATAGGATATTGTCCTTCCAATCCATCAATCCGCTTAAGACCAGCCAGATTGGGGAGCCTTTTGTCTGCCGGAGAAGGGAGAAATACCCTGGGGAGCCACCCCCTTCAGTAAAAGCTACCATCTGTAAGCCAACCATAAACCTTAAAGCATTTATGGATGGCTTCTCGCCCCAGAACAAGCAGGTCTAGGTGTAGGCAATCAACGACCTGACTGCAAGGGCCGTCAACTAGGCGATAGCCACATTCATGCGCCTGAAGGCCTCCTCCAGGAATGGATGAATGGGAAAACGCAGGCCGAATTCGAGACATTTGTGGTACACATCTATGCAGCCCGCAGAAGGATTGCATACTATGTCCTTCTCCCCAGGGACAACAACAGTGTATCCCTCCCCAAAGTTATAAAGCTTGGTTATAGCCTCCTCAGCGTTCTTCTCCAGAATTAGGTCCTGGTTCTTGGGGGACGGGTATGTTCTCAGAGGGATCTTATACTTGGTCTTATCTAGGTAATAGGCCCTCCCTGGCTCCCTTGGAATAAGTGGGCCGGCGATTGTGGAGGCGTCGATTTCTAACGCCTCGTCGTCAGAATCAATAACATCAAGGGTAGTAGGCTCAGGGGAGTTGGCACCCCCACTGTCCTCTGAATGGCCTTCCTCGACCATCCTGACACCTGGTCCCCCGGAGGAGGAGGCAAGGTCAGCGTTAACCCTGTCCCTACCTTCCGTCCTTTCAATCGAAGGACCATTAAAAGGGAGAATCCGAGCATAACGGTTGGCCATGATGTTCAAGGAAATAGGGAAAAGCGAAGAAATAGAAAGACGAGGAGGACAAGGATTAGGATTCTAACCTAATTAGCAGTCGCCGGATGAAGACGCGGAAAAGTTCCTCAGTCTAGAGAATGCTCGACAAAGAGAGACTTTGAAAGAGGGGTTTGTAAAGTTTGAATGTGTGAAAGGGGGAATGAAGGGGGAGTCGATACTTTTATAGGTGCAGGAAGGCGAAAAGCCGCCCAATCAGAGGGTTTCCCCAAGAAAAGCCCCCCACGTGTCACACATTCAAAATTCAACCACCCATCACTTCCCAAGGAACCTCGAGAAGGCAATAAGGGCAGAAGTAAATCATTGCTTGACGTCACTCGTCAAAATAACAAAAAAAAAAAACAAAACAAAACAACAAAACGAACACACACATGAAAAGCCAAAAGCCCACCTGATTCTCATTAGTTAAAAGACCCGAAGGGTCCAAATTACAAAGTGGGATAAACAAAAGGTTACAAAAGGAGCCTGATATTCCGGCTCAAACTGCCTGCAAACACAAGGCAGGCTTAGTCATCATCAAAACCTGGGGAATAGTCCCAGGGCTATCACAGCCACTAGCATCGGATACCCAGTCCCAACTGCCGGAATCCTTGAACGGATCATCAGGGCCCTCTCCTTCGTCCCTGCCGGACGAATAGCCCTGGCCTTCACTATCCTATGAGTCGTGACTACTCACGTCCCAGTCCCTGCCATAAGGGGCACCCTGGTACCTCCAGGGGAGCCATAATCCTCTTTTCTCCTCACCAAGAAGGAGGAAGGGCTTGATTCAGGAGAAGAGCCAAGTTAGGGCAGCCAGGGTCGAACTGTTCAGGATGTAACCGGGGGAAGCATCTATGGCATCCCCTATAAAACAACCTCCCGCCTGGGAGCAGCGTATGAGCATTGGCCTTGCGGGAGATGAAGACTTTTTGGGGCGCCTGCTGGTCCTGGATGAGGTTCTCTTCCTAGCAATCCACGGAGGACGAGAGCGTGTTCGTCTAATACGACGAAGAGCCAGGTGTACCTGCCTGGGATACCTCAATCTCCGGCGTCCTCTGAAGCAGAGGATGTTCACATAAGTTCCGCAGCGAAAGACCGTTTTTCTCAACCAAGACATTTTTCTTTGAAGAAGAATAGAGAAAGATGAAGATAGATTGTGGAAATGACTAAGCAAAGTCGAAATTTATACAAGGGCAAGAGCAAGGCATTAAATAGCACCTCAACTATTTTTGTAAGAAGTAGCCAATTGACAGTCCTGCGCGAATCCCGAGAAACTACTTTACAAGAAAAGTAATCATGAGGAAAGACATTCCAACTCTTGGCATGCCCGGAGTAGTTAAGACTTTTCCCTCGGGAAGATGCGACGCATTAAATGCCAAGGTGGGATTCGAGAAGTCAACCTCCCGCCATCCCAATCAAGAGGTCGCCTGCTGAAGAGGAGCCCTGCTCCCTCTTAGCCGGCGAGGTCTAATTGATGGGGGTCGGCAGCCTGTCACGGGTCGCCCGTCAATTAGGCTCCGAGGAAGCCCGACCCGGAAACAAAGAAAGGCCTGCCTGGCGGGCCACCAAGCAAGATTGCTAAGAAACCTCAAACAGGAGACCTCAGTCGCTCCGTCGCCCATCAAGGTCACACCGCCTGTTGGCCGGGGCAATTGAGCCCCCCTGCCTGCCAGTCTCCAGGGCGCTCTCGCTCCTGGCAGGGCCATGGGCGGATTAGAAATCTTCCGTCGTTTGCCTAAGGTAAAAGAAAATGAGTGGACGAGGTTAACCCACGTGTCACCTTCCCGTCCACTCATTCCCCCCCCTCTCTCTCCTTCTCTTTTCTCTCTTTTGAGGAAAGGTATAAATACTTTGCCATTTCCCACATAAAAGGGGTTGGACTTTCTCTCTCTAGACTTTCACTCTAAAAACCGCCACCTTACTCCTCATGAGCAAGGTTCCTAAAGGATGTTCACGGACTGACTTAGGCATCGGAGAGGGTTCCCCCGGACACCTACGGGGCCCTGTGCATTCTGTGTGCAGGGAGCAGGCCGACTCCGCCGGGAAGGTCCGAACATTGGAGTGAGGGAGAGGAGGGATCAAAAGAAACTATACCATCATCATCAAGGAAGCATTATAATCAAAGGATCCGAATCCAAAGTTGGGTCTATTGTTTCCGTAACCGGAACAGTTTTAATTATTTTCACATTTCGAGTAAGCAGGTAGAGCATTTAACCCAAGCATTCAAGCATGTTAATTTGTGGTTTTGTCCCAACATTAAAAGGGGTATTTCCGAGTTCATGGCAGTCAAGTTGCATGTAAGAATTAGAGGGTATTGACCTATGAAAAAAATATGACAAAGTCTAAACAAGAAAAAAAACCGACATTACATGTGATTACCATGATAGTATAATACGAGTACATAATATCAATATTACGAAGTACGGAGTATTATTTCTTTACTTTATAGTAGCAGTAGTAATAGTTCTAGTTCCATTGATTTATCAATTTCAGGCGGAACAAAGGTGTAGTAAGTACAATTGATAGCATAACCAGACACTACGTTTTAAGTCATCCAAGTCGTCCTTTTGGATAATAGAAAAACAATCGTACTTACAATTTGAAGATATCTTAGTAATGTGTATAGTCAAGTTGTAGCTTATTGGATCTCTTATTGATGTCATAAGCCATTTCTAATTTTCGTTAATTACAATACATATTTAGCCCTTAACTACAATACTAATGTCGTTAACTTTATAGTACGATTAACTACGTGTCTTTATTTATCCTACTTATGTGTTGTTTAAATACCAATTAACGACTTCCTTCATTACTAAGTACTCTCTCATCCAATCAATTCTTTACATAAGCCCACCCAATATCTCTCCTCACAAAAAAGTCATCATGTAAAGAATTGAATAGATGAGAGGTAATATATACACATGGTCCAATATCCCTTTTTTGTATGCTATGCAAATAGTTTAATTTACTACGAGTATTTGATTACAACCCCATGATTTTATCACGGAGCATTCTTCTTATAATTATTATAAAAAAGAGTTAATAAAAGATCTTTTTCTGATAGTTAAAAAATAGTCTTTTTATCATTTTTTCTTTATTCCAACATTACATCTTTTTTTATAATAAATGGAGGAAATAATGCAATATATCGGTAAGATAATAAAAGATATATTGATGAATGAAAGTTAATATTTAAACTAAAATAAATTTATACTCCGTACTAATCAAGCCACTTTTCTTACATAATTAATTTACAAAACAATGTAAACTTAAATGTCGGAAAGAAAAGACAAATCATGTCTTACAAACCGTGAAAGCGTGAATGGAAATGAAAAAAAAGGTATGGAGTAACATTGAAGGCGTACTGCATTATACTCTGTACGAATGCAAAGGGTATGTTTAATTTTTCAGAACTTTGTCGAGACACGTTTTACACCGTCAATATCTTTCGTTTTATGATAAGTGTAGTTTGTAGTGTCTATTTTACTGTGTTTTGGTCCCATTTTCCTTGTGGAATCGCTCCTTGGGAGCGATTTATGGGCTTCTTATGCTTCCTTTAGTTCGTTTCAGATTCCCGAGACCGATTTGGAAGAGTTGGAGCGATTCCGACTCTATACATACATTTTGGAGCCAACGGAGTAGAGGAACGATGACTCGATGCCTTGGAATCGACCCCGAGACCTCGGGACCCAATCCCGAACCTCCGAGACCCGATCCCGAGTCCCGAGAATCGACGGGAAGCCCATGAGAAGCAAGGAGGGACCAAAGAGCTTTTAAGGGAGGCCTACAAAGACCCATCCCGTTCGGGATGGCCTCATCCCGTTCGGGATGAAGTGAGCATGAAGTGCGGCTACTGTGAGCCCATCCCGATCGGGAAGGTGGAGTCCCTACCGGGACCGACCTCGTCCCGACCGGGACCACCCCGTCTCGGCCGGGACGGGCCTGCTGCTGCACGCCTTGCTTTCTTTTCTTCTCCTTTCATTCTTAAACCCTATATATACCCTTCCCTTGTTATGTAAAGGATATGCACTTTATTAGGCATTAAACCCTAGACTACTTTAGGTTAGATTAGATTAGATTAGTGTAGATTAGTCGGTAATTAGTAGTTAATCTTAGTTTAATCTTGTATTATTGGATCTCTTGAAGAATCCATCCAAGCTTGACAACCTTGGTGGAATTATTTGGGTTTTCTTCTATACAAGTGCTCTCCTTTTCATCCCTTGTAGTTGGTATAATCTTTCCTTCCTCTTTTCCTTTAATCTTTCATGTTTAATCATCCAAGTTTTAATCTTTGATTGTTGTTTATTGTTTTCACTAGTTTGTTTATGTTAGTTTTGTTTCTTATGTTGAATCCCCTTGATCTTGTTAGTATTAGTATGATTATGTTAGAGTAGTGTTCTTTCTAGGGTTAGTAGGGTGATTAGGGTGTTAATTGGGTGATTAAGGGTTTGTTGGAGATGTTGGTGGAAGATTTTGGTTTCCTCTTGGTTTGATGCATATTACATGTTTGTTGAAATGCATGAATGACTAGTAGTTGCAAATACTTGTTTTTCTTGCCTTTCTCTTGTGGGTGATAGTTTGTTTGTGGGTTCGGTTCCCTCACTAAGTTGCGAGAGCCCGGTGAGGACGACCCCTAGGTCGGTCTAAGTAGCGAGAGCCCGGATGCGACCTAGGCCACTATAGCACGTTAGAACCCCGTTTGTCGTGTGTATCGCCGAGATGGGTTATAGGATGAACCTCTAGGTAGGCCTAAGTTGCGAGAGCCCGGACCAACCTAGATTACACTACTACCTCCTTCGCTCTAGTTCTCCCTCGACTATTCCGTTACCCCTTTGACCCCGACCTAATCCTAGCCCGTTTTCCTTGTTTGCTTTCTCCTTAGCTATAGTCTTAGTCTTAGTTTTCTTCCCCCTCTACCATTCCTAGTTTAGCTTAGTTCGTTGACTTAGTCTAGTATTTGGGCCGACCTTGTCTAGGCTATACATTACCGTCCCCGCGGATTCGACCCGACTTGCCCTATCTACCGTAGGAATAGCCGGTTATATTATTGACGGTTGGGATTCCACGACAAATCCCTCCCATCAATTTGGCGCCGTTGCCGGGGACGGTGCTAGTTTGGACTTTGTTTTCCTATTTGCTTGACTTTGTCTTTGTGTTTGTGTTTTTTTTTTTGTTACCTTGCTTCTTGTGTGTGTGAAGTTTATTTCTCTCTTGTCTAGTGCCCAAAAAGCACTAGGCTTCTCACGTTTGTTCTTAGTCTACAGTTTGTGCTTAGAGGTGGTGACTATCTTCTTCTTGCAACTTAGAGCCGCTTTAATGGATGGTTGCTAGAATGAGTGGTTTCCAACCGGGTATGAGCTACGATTTTCGAGCGAGCATGGGGATTGATCTAAACTCCACACACTCGGGAGCCGATATGAGCTACCCCTCTTCTTCTATGAACCAAAGCTACGACACGATGACTCCTAATTACTATCAAGCTTCTTGGGGGGATCAAGACTCTAGTGGGTATGAACTTCAAGGTTATGAAAAAGGCTACCAACAAGTGGACGATTATCACTCCTATGATCATGGTGGCTATCACTCCTATGATTGTGAACCCACCATATTCAATCAAGATTCACCTTATGGAAGCCAATACCCCCAAAACCCATAATATTACCCTCCACCCCAACCACAATATGAACCCTATGACCCACAATACTACCAATCACCCCAACCTAGCTACCAACAATATGATCCCCCACCCCTTGGGCATCATCAAGATTATCAAGGAGCTTTACAAGACCCCAATGACCACCAATTGCCGAACTTGGAGTTGTGTCATTCGATTCTTCAATTGCAAAGGAGCACACAAGAAATGGCTATTCAAATGCAAAAAGAGCAAGATGAATTCATGGCCCGATTTCGAAGGGAAAACGAGGCGAGGGATGCTCGATTAAATGCAATAGCGGTTAAAACCGTAACGCTTTTATCCCGAACATCACAATTAGATGAAGGGTGCCCACTTGAGAAAGGGGAGCAACCTAGCCATGAAGCCGCCGATGTAGTTCCCTTTGGAGGAGAAGTTCGCTTTGAAGAACCTCAATTGTCTACCCAAAGAGAGACGAATGAGGAGATAACCCTTGGTGAAGTCATTCTTGGTGAGTAATTGGAGGAGGATAGTAAGTTGGATGGTTTGGTGGAGTTTGTGAAATTGTTGGGTGAAATTGTTAGCCTCGAGTTGCCCTTGTGCGATAATTTGGACAAGCATCAAGAGCCCCTTGCTAGTACACCGAAAGATGGGTTGGATGAAATTGGAACCGCCGGTAGAAGTTTCGATTCTCTCCTCCATGATGATGTGGGGCCGAGTGATGAAGATGGGGAACCACAACTTGAGGAAAGTGTGAGGGTGTGCATTGAGGAGATAAGGCCAAAACCGCTTTTTGTGCCTTGTTTCTTGGAGATGAAGCTTGCTAATGATTGGAGGCGATGCCTAGGGAGGAAGAGATCGGTGAAGCTCGTAGGATGGAGAGACCCCGGAGACTACTTTGAAGATGATGGCGGGTCTTGGGATTCCTACTTCTTGCCTCCTCCTTGGAGGCCGTGGTGGTCGGCTAAGATCGAGCGCTTCTTGGGCCTTCACTATGATGTCGGTAGCGCGTTCGACTTGCTCCTCCATGCCCTTGAGGGTTACGGTTGAAGAAGAGTCCACCATCCTAGGTTTGACGGAGTTCCTAAAAGAACCGTCATGTTGTATATTCCCCTCTCCTCTTCTTTAGAGTACTTGTGCTTGTATTTGTGATTTTTGTTTCTAGGACTCTTTTGTTTTGTGATATTCTTGTAATTGTTTTCGTATTTTGATGAGCGATGTGAGGGAGCGAATTTGATGTGTACTTTGAGTTTATTATGATAGGTGAAGTGAAGGTGACTCCTAGAAAGGAGTAGTTGATGATGGAGTTTTGTTTGCGAGCGAGGAAGTCGGTTTTTGAAGCTTATGATAAGCTTTTGGGCTTGGGGAAGCAAAGAAGACTCATCCCGACCGGGAATAGGGCTTCCCGACCGGGAAGGATGAGGAATCCCGACCGGGAAGGAGCCATCCCGATCGGGATGAAGGTGCAAAAATTCGGACTCACTGGAGTGCATTCCCGACAGGGACGAGAGCTTCCCGATCGGGAAGGGTTTATCAACCCGATCGGGACCATCCATCCCGACCGGGATGGTCCCCTTTGACTCCACCCATCCATTATACCCCCTCCCAACCTCCCTACTCCTCCTTGTTCCTTTCATATGACCCGTACACCCCACTTTACACCGAGATCCACATCAAATCCCACCCCCTCGCACCATTACTACCTCTACCATGCGGTTCCATCAAGCTTGGAGAGGGATAGCAAAGATGAAGACAAGCTTTGTGCCAATATTGATCTATGAGACGATGGAGCGAGTGAGTTACTAGCCGATTGGTTTTGGTAACTATCCTTACTTTTCCGTCTTTTATTGCTTGTTTTCTCTTGTTTACCCCCTCTCCCCTTGAGTCATGGTATCTTGGTGGCCTTCGAGGCCTCGGTAGTTGTTGCTCCCGACCCTCGATGATGTGACTACATCGAGAGTCATTTCAAAATCCAAATTTTTACAAGATTTTCACTTTCTTTTTTTGAGGATTTAGTCGGATTTAGGCGGAATCCGGGCTAGGTGACTTGATTACACCTAGCCCTCCCCTCCCATTTCCTTTTATTTCCTTCTTTTTATTTCTTCCCCCATCCATATCTTTTCTTGTCTCGGCCCATGGTGACTTGACTACACCCCGGCCGGACACCTTCTACCCTTTTCTCCACCTTTATTTTAGACTTTTAGCTTTATTTTCGTAGTTTCTTTTCTTTTTCTTTTGTCTCTCCGCACACTACGATTGAGCATATGAGGACATTGCTCGGTTTAAGTTCGGGGGAGCGATATTCTAGTATAGCTTAGTTTATTTTCTTAGTTTTTCGAAAAAAAATCTTCAAAAAATCCTAAAAATTTGAAATTTCACAAAAATCAAAAAGATTTTCTCTCTTGTGTTTTCATTTTGTGTCATTGTGTCGTATATTTGTTTTGTATGCGTGTTTTGCCTCCCTTTCCCTCATAGGTTGCTTTAATCGCCGTTAACTTTGGAAGGCTTTCAAGACTCCCGGTAACATCTTATCCCTTTTCTTCTTTACCTCTTGCGGAGTTTGGAGGAGATTGTGATGTTGTGCGCTCGGGTTGAGCTTTGTAAAGTGTGGTTGATTTGGTGGCTTGTTTGGATGATCGGGGTGGTGTTTGTGTTGTGTATGTGTTTGTTTTGTTTTGTTTTTTTATTTCGTTGCTTTTGTTTCTTTTTCTTTCGTTCTCGTTGAGTCTTTGTTTTGTGTTGTGTTGTGTGTCTTGTGCGTAAACCGTTTTCGAAAACCCGGTTTAGAGGCTAGTGTGTGAGTGTCTACTTTCCCTTCCTAGTAGTGCAAATCGAGTCTTGGACTTTAGCCTAGTAGAATGACCCTAAATCAATGATTTCGTTGGTCCTTTACCTTGAGTCCACCTAGCTTACTACGGATTTACTGCGGGATTTGCATTTTGACCATTATGACCACCCACGGTGTGAAAAGGCCTTGGTTACCGAGTCTCGTCCCTTAGGTGACCGTGTTTAGGATTGTTTGATTAGTCCAAGTTCTCCACTTTTTGTGGGTTTGAAGGGAAAGCGCGCTCCCGAATCACCCATTACCCTACCTCCTACACATATCCACACAAATAAAATGCAAATTGTTGAATTCTCTCTTTCTTGTTACACAAGGGAATGCCAAAAATGCCAAATCTTGCCAAAATGGCAAAGAAAAGAAAAGAAAAAGAAAGAAAAAAATGAAAGAGAGAAAAGAAATGAAGAAAAAGAAAAGGCACAAAAGTCAAAAAGAAAATAGAAAAGAAGAAAAAGAAATGGCATGGCAACAAACAAATCAAAACGTCGAAAAGAAAGAAAATGCCAAAAGAAAACCCGTCTCACAAAAAGAAATCCTCACAAAAATAAGCCTTTTCCCGACTTTTGATGTGAAGAGCCTACCAAAGGACCGAGTCCCGAGGAAGGATGATAGCGGCATTAGTCGGTCTTCCCTCATTTTGCATGTTTTCCACCTTTTTACTTGGACTAGTTAGGCGGTCCTGGACACGGGACGACCCTCTTGGCTCACGCTAAAGGGGGCGGGGTCTCACTTACCTACAGTGTCGACTAACACCGTGGTTCTTCACTTTTCCACTCCGCCGATCGTCCCGTAGTACGTTTTTAGAAAGTTAGGAGGACCTAGGTAAGTTACCAACGTTTTTGTTGCTTTATCGTCATACTATTAGGGTTTAGTTCACCTTAGTTTGTATTGCTAGCTTGGGAACATTGTCACTTACCTCGAGTCCTAAACCGGTGTGTCATTCACCGCTTTTAGAGGGAAGCGATATTTCTTTTGTTTTGGGTGCAACCGTCTATGTGTTTATTTGTGTGTTTGTTTGTTTATGTGTTTTGTGTCCGGTTGCATCCACAGTTTTGTCGTAAGACCCAACTTGCCTTGCGGAGTGCACTTGTCCTCTAAGTGCACTCGCGTGAGTTGAAGGGGCGTAGGGTGCGCTAATACCCACTCGGATAGTTTAGTAGTTAGTATGTGCTTACTCGAGGGCGAGTAAGGGTTAAGTGTGGGGGAGTTGATAAGTGTAGTTTGTAGTGTCTATTTCACTGTGTTTTGGTCCCATTTTCCTTGTGGAATCGCTCCTTGGGAGCGATTTATGGGCTTCTTATGCTTCCTTTAGTTCGTTTCAGGTTCCCGAGACCAATTTGGAACAGTTGGAGCGATTCCGACTCTATACATACACATTTTGGAGCCAACAGAGTAGAGGAACGATGACTCGATGCCTTGGAATCGACCCCGAGACCTCGGGACCCAACCCCGAACCTCCGAGACCCGATCCCGAGTCCCGAGAATCGACGGGAAGCCCATGAGAAGCAAGGAGGGACCAAAGAGCTCTTAAGGGAGGCCTACAAAGATCCATCCCGTTCGGGATGGCCTCATCCCGTTCGGGATGAAGTGAGCATGAAGTGCGGCTACTGTGAGCCCATCCCGATCGGGAAGGTGGCGTCCCGACCGGGACCGACCTCGTCCCGAACGGGACCACCCCGTCTCGGCCGGGACGGGCCTGCTGCTGCACGCCTTGCTTTCTTTTCTTCTCCTTTCATTCTTAAACCCTATATATACCCTTCCCTTGTTAAAGGATATGCACTTTATTAGGCATTAAACCCTAGACTACTTTAGGTTAGATTAGATTAGATTAGTGTAGATTAGTCGGTAATTAGTAGTTAATCTTAGTTTAATCTTGTATTATTGGATCTCTTGAAGAATCCATCCAAGCTTGACAACCTTGGTGGAATTATTTGGGTTTTCTTCTATACAAGTGCTCTCCTTTTCATCCCTTGTAGTTGGTATAATCTTTCCTTCCTCTTTTCCTTTAATCTTTCATGTTTAATCATCCAAGTTTTAATCTTTGATTGTTGTTTATTGTTTTCACTAGTTTGTTTATGTTAGTTTTGTTTCTTATGTTGAATCCTCTTGATCTTGTTAGTATTAGTATGATTATGTTAGAGTAGTGTTCTTTCTAGGGTTAGTAGGGTGATTAGGGTGTTAATTGGGTGATTAAGGGTTTGTTGGAGATGTTGGTGGAAGATTTTGGTTTCCTCTTGGTTTGATGCATATTACATGTTTGTTGAAATGCATGAATGACTAGTAGTTGCAAATACTTGTTTTTCTTGCCTTTCTCTTGTGGGTGATAGTTTGTTTGTGGGTTCGGTTCCCTCACTAAGTTGCGAGAGCCCGGTGAGGACGACCCCTAGGTCGGTCTAAGTAGCGAGAGCCCGGATGCGACCTAGGCCACTATAGCACGTTAGAACCCCGTTTGTCGTGTGTATCGCCGAGATGGGTTATAGGATGAACCTCTAGGTAGGCCTAAGTTGCGAGAGCCCGGACCAACCTAGATTACCCTACTACCTCCTTCGCTCTAGTTCTCCCTCGACCATTCCGTTACCCCTTTGACCCCGACCTAATCCTAGCCCGTTTTCCTTGTTTGCTTTCTCCTTAGCCATAGTCTTAGTCTTAGTTTTCTTCCCCCTCTACCATTCCTAGTTTAGCTTAGTTCGTTGACTTCGTCTAGTATTTGGGCCGACCTAGTCTAGGCTATACATTACCGTCCCCGCGGATTCGACCCGACTTGCCCTATCTACCTTAGGAATAGCCGGTTATATTTTTGACGGTTGGGATTCCACGACAAATCCCTCCCATCATTTTATATTAACGAAAATTATAAAAAATTGATATTTTTAACCTACTCATAAAGACGAAAATCTTTTGAGATGTGAATAGTGTTCAAAAGAAAAGTGTACCATTTGGATTTGAATGAAGGGAGTATAGTATACTCTAAGATGGAACATTTTCAGTGTGTTGGCACACCATGTGATTTGCGAAATGAGTTATTTCTGTCTCCGTATGCAATTCACTTATAATAGAATGGAGTCTGTCCAATTGTCAATTATTTTGTTTTAGTTAATGATATAAATAGCATTTGATATACAATCTCTACCGAAAATCATAACGGACGAGCGCATAAATTGGTTCGAGATTAACATGAAAAAAATTTGGTGCGATGGGCCTTATTAATTGATATACATCAATTTCTTATTATAATTAAGTTTATTTGTATTGAAAATATCATCGAATCTCTTGTTAACTCTCATCCATTCTTTAAATTTGACGGAGTTTGGTGTATTTCGGTGTAGGGTGGTAAATTATAGTTGAGTCATTAGAACCGTACAACTCATAACCATATGTATTACTTTCTCCGAGTTCCTGTGTTCTTCCACTTTCTTTTTTGGGTGAAAAATAAGTGATGGGGGTCGGTAGCCTGCCACGGGTCGCCCGTCAATTGGGCCCCGAGGAAGCCCGACCCGGAAACAAAGAAAGGCCTGCCTGTCAGGCCACCAAGCAAGATTGCTAAGAAACCTTAAACAGGAGACCTGAGTCGCTCCGCCGCCCATCAAGGTCACACCGCCTGCTGGCCGGGGCAATTGAGCCCCCCCTGCATGCCTGTCTCCAGGGCGCTCTCGCTCCTAGCAGGGCCATGGGAGAATCAGAACTCTTCCGTCGTTTGCCTAAGGTAAAAGGAAATGAATGGACGAGGTAAACCCACGTGTCACCTTCCCGTCCACTCATTCCCCCTCTCTCTCTCCTTCTCTTTTCTCTCCCTTGAGGAAAGGTATAAATACTTTGCCATTTCCCACATAAAAGAGGTTGTATTTTCTCTCTCTAGACTCTCACTCTAAAAACCGCCACCTTACTCCTCACGAGCAAGGTTCCTAAAGGCTGTTCACGGACTGACTTAGGCATCGGAGAGGGTTCCCCCGGACACCTCCGGGGCCCTGTGCTTTCTGTGTGCAGGGAGCAGGCCGACTCTGCCAGGAAGGTCCGAACATTGGAGTGAGGGAGAGGAGGGATCAAAAGGAACTATACCATCATCATCAAGGAAGCATCATAATCAAAGGATCCGAATCCAAAATCGAGTCTATTATTTCCGTAACCAGAACAATTTGGCGCCGTCTGTGGGGATAATTCGGTTGTGCTCACGAGTTACCCACAAAAATCAACCATAACCAAAAAACATGCCTGAAATTAATGAAGCCAGTTCTGAGGCGGGTCCGACGGTTCCACCGGTGATCCCCCTGTACGGCATGCCCCTACCAGATATAACGCCCACCGCCACGATCCCGGGGGTCAGCAGAGGCCCAGCTTTAACCTCACTCCTGCCCAGGTCGCTCAAACTGCAGCTTTCTTTTCAGCCATGCTCAATCAGGAATTTACTCCGGAAGACCTGGTGGGTAGGGTCGCCACAACTCCCAGGCACCTTCACTTCGAAAGTGTGGAAGGGGCTGGGGGCACAAAACGGACCGCTACCAGGAATGCCCAAAGAAAGGCAAAAAGACCGCTCAGGGGTATGTGCAGGCCCAGAGACGCATCACCGCCGGCATCCAAGAACAACCTGCCCAACAACAGGCATTCTCCATACATACCACTGAGTCCACATCTACCTTCGAAAAAAGAGGCTTATCCCAGGATCTCCGAGAGCGGATGAGGCCCATGGAGCCAGCCTCGAATTGCCTGGGGGAAAAGCAGGGTGGGGTCTTCTCCAGGTTGACGCCCGTGGCAGAGTCGCATCTAGCTCGAGGGTTGTCTCAAAGCCTCCAATCAAGGCTCAACCGGGGACGGCCACTCGGTTGAAGGCACCGCCAAGACGACAACCTTGAACCACCTCAGAAAAAATGACACAGGCATCACTCCCCTGCTGGAAGGGAAGATGAGGCCATGAGTAGACAGGCGCTCAGACACCGCTCTCCCAGTGTTGGGAAACCGACCCCAGGCCAATGGGATGACTACGGTTACCACTCTGTGGGTGGCAGGTCGAAAATAGTGGGCAGACCTACTAAGACCCCACTTCACCCTGAAGTGCAGGGGCATCCTATCCCTA
Organism: Agrostemma githago; assembly: GCA_958450325.1. NCBI lineage: Eukaryota > Viridiplantae > Streptophyta > Magnoliopsida > Caryophyllales > Caryophyllaceae > Agrostemma > Agrostemma githago. Next base: position 38,554,777 of record OY288252.1, read on the forward strand.
AGATTAAAGTGCCTTCTGTCAATTTGATGGAACTACTAACCCGGAGGATCACCTGGCAGCGTATGAAGGTCACATGGGGATGTACGATGTCGACGATGCGGTTTGCTGTAAGATTTTTCCTACCACCCTGGTGGGTTTGGCCCAAGGGTGGTTCAAGGATCTACCGCAGGGGTCGATCAGTTAGTTTATAGAACTAACCGAGGCTTTCTTAGACCAGTATGCAGGGAATAAGAGACGCCGTCTAACCCGTTTTGATTTAATGACCCTCAAGCAGAAGAAGGGTGAGACTGTCAGGGACTACTTGAAGAGGTTCGATCTATCCTTCCAACAGGTCAAAGAAATCGATGATCCAACAACAGCATATGCATTAACCAACTCATTACTCCCAGGGGAGATGAAAAATCAAATGATTAGAGCTCAGCCAGAAACTCTGGCCAAAGCTCGAAAAATTGCCGAGGGCTTCATGCTGCAGGAGGTATTCCACAGCCTGCCGGATACCCCCACAGGACCTTCCAGGCCACAGGGGGGACTGATGTGTCGTGTTTATATAACTTTATTCCCTCGATTCCGTTGTATTTTATGGTCGGAACGCCCTCTTTAGAGCCGTTTCTTCTAACATTTTGCTTTGAGTGAGTGTTTTTGTAGATTCTACACGATTTCAGGTCTTTATGTGCATTCACACCCATATCTGGTTAGAAGAACGATCCCGAGACAAAACTCATGTTTCAAGACGTTTAGGCGAAGAAGAAATGAGAAGTATCGATTCATTTGGCCATGGAAAGCGGCCCATTACTTCTTTTATTAGTGTTGTGCGCGCCAGCCTGCATGTGACAGGCGGCCTGCCAGCCGGCCGGCATGACACAAAGGAGATTTAAGCCTGTTTTTAGTGTGTGCTTCGGCCCCTGCATGTGGCAGGCGGCCTGCCAGCCGACCGGCGTGCACACCCATCCCATTTCCACCTATTTTTGTATAACTAAGGGGAGTTGTATGAGTTTTACTATCACTTTTCATACATAGATTATTTTCCTTAGAAAACTCGTGACTCTTAGGATTCTAGCACTCGGTTTCAACTCGTACTCGATTTCGGTAAACTCGTTTGTGCAATTTTCAGTTTTATATTTTCAATATTTATCGTAAATTACTTAGTTCGTCGTAATTTTCTCTATTTGGAATTCATTGCTCTGTTTAGTTCGTTAGCTTATCGTTCGTTTATCGTTAGATTTGTTTGCTTCACTTTTAATCATGAATTCCATGTATGCGATTTGTTGTTTCGTAGTTATCATGCGTAGCTAATTTTCTCGCTAGGGTCGAGGGGGATCGATGGATTATTATACGATTATGTTGCTTTGATACTAAATTTATAATTATGTTAGTACCACTTTCGCGTGTTTTGTTTGTCGATTAATTTGTTAAAGGCCACAACATTTTAATCTGTTTGAGAAATTCTAGTTCTTATGCGAAAGCCGAATTAGGATTAGATCACGCGCGACTTGGTAGGGAGTCTAATAAGTTGCGAGAGCTCGTTAGATCCTTCCTAGGTTGACACGATTCGAGAGAACGTGTCATAGCCGACTAGCATGTTTAAGTGTTTATTATTATTGTCGCATAATTGTCGAACATCTATCGTGAACCCGTGACCTTAGTTTTCCTCTCATTTTTTAGAATCCTTTATTCATATTCGTATTTTAGTAGTTCTTTATATTATTCCATCAATCAAACCGTTTAGAGCATTTAGAATCGCCATAGCTATTAGACGTGTTTAACTGTTTCCCTGTGGATTCGATACCTTGCTTGCCGCTATCTTCTTGTTAGTAGCATTAGGTGATTTATCTTGATTGGGTGAGGCGACTTAACCCATATCAAATTAGGCGCCGTTGCCGGGGAAACGGTTTTTCTTGTTTTTTTTAGCCTATTTCTTTTTGCTCTCTTTCGTCTCAAGGAATTAAAACTTCTTGAGATTGATCTCACTCCCTACTTGTAGTTTTGCTTATGCCCAGGTCTTTGCGGTCATCAGATCTTACTTTGTTCGATCCTGAACCCGAGAAAACCTTTCGTAGGCGACGACAATTTTGGAGAGAGATTTCTGCAGCTCCTGATCTCGAGACTTTGGAAGCTATTCATACTGAATTTGTAGCTGAGCATCAGTCCTTTGAAGAGTAAAATCAATCTCTGTCCGAGATCATTTTACCACCTCCTCCGATCATAAAAATGCCGAAGCTTTCTAGTCATTCGGAGCCCGAGCAAACTGCTCTTCCTAAGTTGGTTAAAAGACCAACTGCCACTCAAGGTACATTTGAGATTCGACCCGCCTTTATCATTTTGGTGGAGAAGAATCAATTTGGTGGTGACCCTAAGGAGGATCCTCACACGCATATGAGGATTTTTACTGATTATTGCTCCACGATTCCACTACCGGCCGGGGTAACTCAAGAAGAAGTCATGGAGATGCTCTTCATGTTCTCACTACGGGATTCCGCTAGGGAGTGGATAACCGATCTTGATAAAGTCACCGAGGGGATCACCGATTGGAATTCTCTTGCTCTAGCCTTCTACAAGCACTATTACCCTCCACAGAAGACAAACATGGTCCGGAGTCAAATCACCAATTTTCGTCAAACTCCGAACGAAAATATTCATGAAGCGTGGGAGAGGTTCAAGAAGCTTGTCAAGGAATGCCCGCACCATGGTTTTCAGGTTTGGTTTCTTTGTAACCAATTTTATAACGGGTTGTATGATGATTGCAGGAGTACACTTGATTCGGCATGCAATGGGCGATTCCAATGTAACGTGGATGATGATAAGGCTTGGCAAACAATAGAAGAAATGGCATCTCATCACTCCCGATTGGGTAATCCACGAGGTAATACTCGGTCTAATTCCGGTGAAAGTGGGTCCTCTAATGCCGTGGCTATTCAATTAGCCGCTTTAGCTAAGAGATTTGATGCATTGATGGTGTCGAATTCTCAAGGGAGAGGAGGCCTGCATCAAGTACATGGCATGCAAGAGTATGCATGTATGCGTTGTGGTGCCGTGGACCACCAAGCTCAGGATTGTCTAGGCTCCATAGAACAAGTGAATGCTTTTCATTCCATGCGCCCGCGCTATCCATATATGAACCAACCGGGTTATGATGCATCTCTTTTGTCTTACAGGAGTACTAATGTCTTGAACCCGCCTATTACACCAGTTTATGTACCTCCACCAAAGCAGCATCTCCAGAATCAGCAGAATTTCCAGAATCAAGGGAATTTTCAGAACCAGCAGCAATTCCATAATCAAGGGAATTTTCAGAACCAGCAGAATTTCGGTAATCAAAGGAATTTTCAAAATCAGGGAAATTTTCAGCAACGACCTCACTCGGGTCAACATCAACAAAATTTTGGCAATACTAATCAGAACTTCGGGAATTCTCATCAGAATTTCGGTACTAATCAGCAGAATTTTGGCCAATCCTCCGCACAAGCTCAAGGTAATTCTTCTTCTTCTTCGAGTTCTAACGAAATGGCTGAGCTTCGTAATATGATGCAGATGATGGCCAAGACCCAGGATTCTATGATGGCACAAATGCAAAAGAATGATAAAGCTAAGGATAATGCAATCAAGAATTTGGAGAACTAAGTGGGACACCTTGCCGCGTCACAAGCAACGCGTCAACAAGGTAAGCTCCCTTCTCAAGGCGATCAACAGCATGATACGGCTAATGCGATTACTCTTCGTAGTGGCACACACTATGAGGGTCCGTCGATGCCTAAAGATGATACACCGGCCGAGAAGGAGGAGGTTTTAGTGGAAGATGGCAATGAGGATGTTATTGTGGAAACTCCAAGTGAAGATCAAGTTCCACCACCCACTACTCCCGTTCCCACCCCGACTAGTCCAACAATTCAAGTACCATTCCCGGTTCAATTGAAGAATCGGAAGGAGACTACCCAATTTGGCAAGTTCATGGAGGTTGTGAAGAATTTGCAGGTTACAGTCCCATTTACCGAGCTCATTATGCAGGTCCCATCTTATACCAAATTTATGAAAGACATCTTGATGACTCGGAAGAGAAGCATTAGTGAGGTAGAAACCGTCGCTCTTACTGCAGAGTGTAGTGCATTTTTACAGAACAAAGCCCCACCGAAGCTAAAGGACCCCGGTAGTTTTTCGATTCCTTGCACTATAGGCACCTTATCGATTGATAAGGCTTTATGTGATTTAGGTGCTAGTGTAAGTGTCATGCCTTACTCTGTTTGTGAAAAACTTAACATGGATTCTCTTAAGTGTACTAGTGTAATTTTGCAGATGGCGGATCGTTTCTTAAAATGCCCTTTGGGAGTTTTAGAAGACGCGCCCGTTAGAGTTGGAATTTTTTTTATCGCGGTTGATTTTATCGTCCTTGACATGGCCGAGGACACCCAAATTCCCATAATTTTGGGAAGGCCATTTTTGCACACCCCCGGCGCGGTGATCGATGTCAAGAACGGTAAATTGACGTTGGAAGTGGGTGGAGACACCATTGTTTTCCGCTTAGATAGTACACTTAAGAACCCGATAGTAACAGATTCTTGTTGCATGATTGATGTTGTGGATGTTTTAGTTTATGATTCTATGGAGGCGTCCCTTATACGGGACTCCTTAGAGCTTTGATATGTTTGGAAGCGTGTGCAGGTGATGCTTCCGTTGACTCTGCTGTCATTGATGCTTTGGAAGCTCCTTTGGAAGGAAAGATGCTCACGGAGGAGCAAGGTGTCGATGTAACCAACATCGTCCACACCTCATTTGCCATAGACATAACTGTTCCGGAGCGTAAGCCACTTCCGTCTCACCTAAAATATGCCTTTTTAGACGATGCCGAGAGCTTCCCCGTAATTGTAAGTGCTGATTTAACTGAGCAACAACTTTCTGATTTGTTAGTTGTTTTGAAGAAAAATAGGAAAGCCTTGGGATATAGTCTTGATGACTTGAAGGGAATCAGTCCCGATTTCTGTATGCATAGAATTAATCTTGAGGAAGGTCATCATCCTTGTGTCCAGGGTCAACGTAAGTTGAACCCGAATATGCAAGAGGTTGTTAAAAAGGAAGTTATGAAATTGTTGGATGCGGGAATCATTTATGCGGTTCCCGATTCAAAATGGGTGAGTCCGGTTACAAGTTGTACCTAAGAAGGGAGGGACTACTGTGGTCCCGAATGAGAAGAATGAATTAATCCCTACACGAATTGTGACGGGATGGAGAATGTGCATAGACTATAGAAAGTTGAACACCACTACACTTAAAGACCATTTCCCATTACCCTTTATCGACCAAATGCTTGAGAGGCTAGCTTCTCACAAGTATTTCTGCTATTTAGATGGATATTCGGGATTTTTCCAAATCCCGATACACCCGGCTGACCAAGAAAAGACCACGTTTACTTGTCCCTATGGCATTTTCACATATCGCAGGATGCCATTCGGGCTATGTAACGCACCCGCCACCTTTCAAAGATGCATGATGAGCATCTTTTCCGACTACATCGAGTCCATTATGGAAGTGTTTATGGACGACTTTAGTGTGTATGGTATGAGTTTTTCAGCTTGTTTAGTTAACTTGGATACCATTTTAAAACGATGTGTCGAGGTCAGATTGGTCTTGAATTGGGAGAAGTGCCATTTTATGGTCACTGAGGGTGTTGTTTTGGGTCATGTGTTCTCCGAAAAGGGCATTCAGGTGGATAAAGCAAAAGTGCAAGTGATTGAGCAATTGCCCTTGCCGGTTAATGTGAAGGGAGTGAGAAGTTTTCTTGGTCATGCGGGATTTTATCGCCGCTTTATCAAGGACTTTTCCAAAATTGCTAAGCCACTTACACAATTGCTCCTAAAGGATGCCCCTTTCGATTTTATTGATGAGTGTGTGGAAGCTTTTAACAGGATTAAGCAGGCCCTTATATCGGCTCCGATTATTCAGTCACCGGATTGGAATTTGCCATTCGAGATAATGTGTGACGCGAGTGATTATGCTGTGGGAGCGGTTTTGGGCCAAAGAAAGGACAAAGTCTTGCATGCTATATACTACGCTAGCAAAAAACTTGATAATGCTCAGGTTAACTATGCAACCACCGAGAAGGAATTGCTAGCTATAGTATATGCCTTGGAAAAGTTCAGAACCTACTTGGTTGGATCGGAAGTCATTGTTTTCACCGATCATGCGGCTCTTAAGTACCTCCTTGCTAATAAAGAAGCGAAGCCCCGACTACTTCGATCGATGGATCTTACTACTTCAAGAGTTTGATTTATCGATCCGGGATAAGAAGGGAGCGGAAAACGCCATTGCAGACCATTTATCGAGGCTTAGAGTTGAGGAGGAAGGAGTTGTCATCCCCATAGATGACTCTTTTCCCGATGATTCTCTCATGGCCTTAACTACCGGTGAAAGCGAAGGACCTTGGTATGCGGATTATGCTAATTATTTAGTTGGCAAGGTGTTACCTTCTGATCTTTCTTATCATCAAAAGAAAAAATTTCTACATGATGTTCGACAATTTTTCTGGGATGACCCTTATTTATTTAAGGAGTGTGCCGATGGTATTTTCCGTCGATGTGTCCCTCAATGGGAAGTTCGAGTAGTTCTAGAGAGTTCTCATTCATCACCATATGGTGGCCATCATGGACCGAGCCGAACCACGGCTAAGGTCCTCCAGTCGGGTTTTTATTGGCCAACCTTATTCCGGGATGCCAAGCTTTTATTATGTCCTGCGACGCATGTCAAAGGACCGGTAATATTTCTAAGAGGCATGAGATGCCTCAAAATGGGATTCTCGAGGTAGAAATTTTTGATGTCTAGGGTGTGGACTATCAAGGCCCGTTCCCGTCATCCAAGGGCAACCGATATATTTTGGTTGCGGTTGATTATGTCTCCAAGTGGGTGGAGGCGGTAGCATCTCCTGCTAATGATGCTAGAACGGTAATTTCTTTATTTAAAAAGATAATTTTCCCCCGCTTTGGTGTTCCAAGGGTGATTATTAGTGATGGTGGAAGCCATTTTCATGAGAAGCGACTTGATGCTTTACTTGCTAAGTACGGTGTCTCTCACCGTACCGGTCTTGCCTACCACCCTCAAACGAGTGGGCAAGTTGAGGTGTCCAATAGGGAAATCAAGTCTATTCTCCAGAATGTCGTGTCAAAAGCTCGAAAGGATTGGAGCTCTAAGCTAGATGATACATTATGGGCTTATCGTAACGCCTTTAAAACGCCTATTGGTACTTTCTCTTACCGATTGGTTTATGGCAAGTCATGCCATTTACCCGTCCAGCTAGAGTACAAGGCTTGGTGGGCGATCAAGGAGCTTAACTTGGATCCACATTTGAGTGGGGAGAAGAGACTCATGCAATTGAATGAGTTAGAAGAATTCCGTCTTGGTGCCTATGATAGTGCTCGGGTTTATAAGGAGTGCACCAAGCGGTGGCATGACAAGCATATCCTTCACCGTGAGTTCAACGTGGGGGATAAGGTATTATTGTTTAATTCTAGACTCCGGTTGTTTCCCAAAAAGTTGAAATCTCGTTGGTTTGGACCTTTTTCTGTCACCCATGTGGGGACATTTGGCTCGATTGAAGTCGAGAATGATTCGGGTGAACGATTCAAGGTGAATGGTCAACGATTGAAGTTATATCATGAAGGTGCTCAAGTTGGAGCGATTGAAGTTATACGACTTCATCCCGTTCCCTCATCCCACTAAAACCTTATTCTCATCAAGTCGTGCGGGACTCTAAACAAGCACTACCGGGAGGTAGCCCGAGTATGTAAATAATTTCCCTCATTCTCGTTTTATTTTTACTTTTCCTTTAGTTGTTTTAGTGAGGACGAGAGGAGGGACTAATGTTTTTGGAGTGCGCAGAATCATCGGAAATGACTCAAATTGAGGATTTTAGGAAAACAAGGAGAAGGAAAATTCACCATGCTCTTGATTGTATAGGAGGTCACCTCAGCCTAGGCCTAGGGGGCCTATCGACTTTAGGGGCCGAGGTACGAGTTGAATGTGAACTCAAAAAGATGGATTTGTTCACCTCAGCCTGTGCCCAGGCCCCCTATCGACTTTAGGGGCCGAGGCACAAGGAAAATTAGAAGAGTTTGGAGCAACAATCTCAAAAGAAAATAAGGTTTTGGACAGTCCGGCCGGCCTGTCGGGCGCCTGTGCCTACCGACCGGCTGTGAGGGGACACTTCATTCAAAAAAATCGAAAAATAACGAGAATGTGGGTCATGCCGGCCAGCCGGCCGCCGGTCCAGACCGGCCGGATCGCACAACACCCCCCCAAACCCATTTTTTTCGTCATTTCCTTCATTCACTCAACCCTCTCTCGCCTCTCTCTTCTCTCTCATCCCCCAATTTACCCAATTTCCCAGCTTCAACTCATCTTCCTTCCCCTTCTACCTCAATCTCTCTCCTCAAAATTTCCCCAACTTTCCCCATAAACTACTACTTTCAGCTGATTTGCAATGCCTCCTCGGAACAAGCGCACCAGAAACGACCATGCTCAACCCGACATTGATCCTGATCCAGTTTTTCCAGGTGTAATTTTTACTACTATTGAGCAAAAGGTACGGTTTCAAAATTTGAGAAAGCGGTCAATTGTTCCTACTCGTTTTATCGATCGTGATGCTATGCGAATTTTAGGCTTAGATTCTGCTTTGGAACAATTATTTAAAGGTGTTGGTATGGGTACATTTTTTACGATGCGTCGTAATACGTATACCCAGCTTATGTTGAAATTTCTGAGTTCATTTGAGGTACATAAGAATAGACGATTTGGTGATATTTCTGTTGAGTTCCGTTTACTGAATACTAGTTTTGCGCTGAGCCTGAAGCAGTTTGGGGATTGTTTTGACCTTAAGGATTAGCAGTTTGCGCTGAGCCCTGCTTTTGGAGCCGCTAGTGATTATCAGGGAGGTGGTTGGTATACAGGTGGTGCGTTTGGCTCCGGGACTGCTGCAGATGATGATATGAAGGATGATGATTTTGGTGATGATGATGATGCTGATCTGTAGCGGATTGCTGATTCCGCTACCTCTCCGTGTGCATATTTGGTATGTCTTTACCTCGGGTTTTATTTGTGTCCCCCCACCAATTTTGAGTTTGTATGATATGGACATTGAGGACAATGTCGAGTCTAGCGTGGGGGAGTTTTTAGTATTTCTAGTTTTATTTCCTTGAGTCTTAGTGTTAGTCTATGATACCGATTATGCAGCAATGATGATACTTTGCACTCTTTAGGCTACCTACTCATTTCTAATCGGCATTCATTTGACCTTTATTATGTGGAATAATAATTAATCGATAGGTATGCAACCAACTGAGCTATAATTTGTGGTTCCCATTTAGACCGACCTTGCATCTAGGCTTTAGCTACAAAATTGGTGAGATTTAGAGCCTCCTGTAGCCAACACATTCATACCTCGCTACCACTTAGGTTGAGTGTGTAGGTCTCTTCATGAAATATGCTATGTCAATACGCATAAGTATGGTGTTTTCCCCTTTATTTTGACTAACTTGCCTAGTGATCATTTTTGGAACATTTTCATTTTTCATCTATTTCTATCCATTTTCTCCTTGGCTAAAATGTAAAAGAACTCACAAAATGAACTACAAAATCAAATTTGCCTACCTAGCCAAGCTTGATGAAGTAGGTCACCTAGTGCGTTCTATGCTCGTTATTGTGCGATTATGGAGATTTTTGATGGATGATTGGATGAGGTTGACTCTGTTTCAAGGGGAGTTTGTAGATCTTGTCCGGGTCTATTTTGGTTATTGTACATATTTGCTTCTAATTTCATCAAGCCGAAAGAGAAAAAAAAGGAAAAAAATCGAATCTAAAAAAAAAATTCAAAAAAATCGAAAAAAAAAGAAAAAATTCAAAACAACAAAAATATGTTATTCTCGTTACTTTTATTTTCCGTTTAATTGATGAAATTTGAGCGCCCTCTTTTGACCCTGGACTCGTTCTCGTTGATTGGTGACGTATATGTTTTGTTTATGGAAGTGGAAGAATTTTTGAGTTGAGCATTATCGCACTAGTTAGTTCACTAGCTTGGCCTTAACCTCACATGACCATATCGATTTCCACCTTCTACCTTGTTATCACCATCTTTGCCTTCCTATGTGATCCTTGCGTGTTTTGTAAAAATTTAGAGGTCGATACCATACTAGATTGCGGACATATTTCCATGAGTCGGAGTAGTTGAGCGTTTTCCTATATATATATTTCACATATACACACCCTTCCTAATTGAGCGAAGAGTGGCTCCGTGAGTTGCCTATGCAATGATTTTGGTTGAAAATGTGGCTTCTACATATTATGCTTGGTGAAGTTGTGCATTTGTTGATGGTTTATTTTTTCCTATTTCCCCGTCTTGGAATTCGTTTCTTAGACTTGGTTAGATGTTTGCTATGATAGACTTGAGTATTTGGTTGCCTATTATTTGCTTTGAGCTGTTTTGGTATTATATTAGTTATTTTCTTACGGGTCTTGCTTGAGGATAAGGGTTCGGTTCGGGGGAGTTTGATGTGTCGTGTTTATATAGCTTTATTCCCTCGAATCCGTTGTCTTTTATGGTCGGAACGCGCTCTTTAGAGCCGTTTCTTCTAACATTTTGCTTTAAGTGAGTGTTTTTGCAGATTCTACACGATTTCAGGTTTTTATGTGCATTCACACTCATATCTGGTTAGAAGAACGATCTCGAGACAAAACCCGTGCTTCAAGACGTTTAGGCGAAGAAGAAATGAGAAGTGTCGATTCATTGGTCCATGGAAAGCGGCCCATTGCAGGTGATTTTAGTAGTGTTCGCGCCAGCCTGAATGTGACAGGCGGCCTGCCAGCCGGCCGACGTGACACAAAAGAGATTTAAGCCTGTTTTTTTTGGTGTGTGCTTCGGCCCCTGCATGTGGCAGGCAGCTTGCCGGCCGGCCGGCGTGCACACCCTGCCCATTTCCGCCTATTTTTTTATAACTAAGTGGAGTTGTATGAGTTTTACTATCACTTTTCATACATAGATTATTTTCCTTAGAAAACTCGTGACTCTTAGGATTCTAGCACTCGGTTTCAACTCGTACTCGATTTCGGTAAACTTGTTTGTGCAATTTTCAGTTTTATATTTTCAATCTTTATCGTAAATTACTTAGTTCGTCGTAATTTTCTCAATTTGGAATTCGTTGCTCCATTTAGTTCGTTAGATTCTCGTTTGTTTATCGTTAGATTTGTTTGCTTCACTTTTAATCATGAATTCCATGTATGCGATTTGTTGTTTCGTAGTTATCATGCGTTGCTAATTTTCTCGCTAGGGTCGAGGGGGATCGATGGATTATTATACGATTATGTTGCTTTGATACTAAATTTATAATTATGCTAGTACCGCTTTCACGTGTTTTGTTTGTCGATTAATTTGTTAAAGGCCACAACATTTTAATCTGTTTGAGAAATTCTAGTTCTTGTGCGAAAGCCGAATTAGGATTAGATCACGCGCGATTTGGTAGGGAGTCTAATATGTTGCGAGAGCCATTAGATCGTTCCTAGGTTGACACGATTCGAGAGAACGTGTTATAGCCGAATAGAATGTTTAAGTGTTTATTATTATTGTCGCATAATTGTTGAACATCTATCGTGAACCCGTGACCTTAGTTTTCCTCTCATTTTTTGGAATCCTTTATTCATATTCGTATTTTAGTAGTTCTTTATATTATTCCATCAATCAAACCGTTTAGAGCATTTAGAATCGCCATATCTATTAGACGTGTTTAACTGTTTCCCTGTGGATTTGATACCTTGCTTGCCGCGATCTTCTTGTTAGTAGCATTAGGTGATTTATCTTGATTGGGTCAGGCGACTTAACCCACATCAGGGACCGTAGGGTGGGCGCGGCAGAGGTGAAGCAGGAAAGCAAAGAGCTGAGGAGGGCGACACCTCAAGAAAGGAGCGTGTGGCCTATCAGCCAAGGTTTGACAGCTAAAGAGTCCTCAACAAATCAAGAGCCGAAATCTTTGAATTGGAGAAGGAAACAGCCAAGTGGAATCGCCCCGTGTAAGCCGCGCAACCCAAAGGGTGATCCAAAGAAGTTTTGCACATTCCATGATTGTATTGGGCATACCACCAAAGAATGTCGCCACCTAAAGGATGAGATTGAGAAACTCATCAGGAATGGCTGGTTGAGCACTTATGCAGCAAGGAATAAGAATCAGAAGGAGGCGGCAGACAAGCCTGAAGGCTCAGTGCAAAACCGCCTGATAATTCATGTGGTGTCATGATGGTAAGGGATTCGTCACGTCCCTAGCCAACAATAAAACACCGACTAACCTAGTGAGTAGCTAGGGTAAGTCGGGATCGTATCCACGAGGACGGTATATCAAAGCTTAGACTATGTCGGCCTACAAACAAGACTAGATTACCAAACAAACACAAAGAAGCGATGAATGGAAAACTATGAAGGAGGAGGAGTAAGAACTAAACTAACACTAGAGACTAACTAAACGATGAAACTAACGGAATTAATGACTAACTAAGAGGTGAACTCAAATATGGAAGGAAAGTGGGGTAGGTCGGGTTCATAGGAGTAGAAGGGTAATTGGGGTGATCAAGGGTATAGGTGTCTCTTAGTTACTAGAGTCGGTCCGGGCTCTCGCAACTTAAACCGATGTCAAGGTGGGTCCGGGCTCTCGCAACTTAGACCCTAGTCCGCGCTCTCGCGACTAAACTATTCTCAACATTTCCGCATCATAGACAAACAATGAAAAGATGAACACAAGTATGGGAAGCATGGCCACTACAACTCACACAAGCATATCAACAAACACATAGAGTGCCCACAATGTGACTAACAACAAAGATTCACCCTTTCCCCTTAATCAACCCTAATCATCCATAATCTACCCCTAATCCCCCTACTAACCCCACAAAGAAGACTACTCACTCATGATAAAGAACAAACTAACAATCATAAAAGAAATCAATACCACTAAACAAGCATCCATGATGAATAACAAGAATAATAACAATAACAATATAAAAAGATTCAAACAAGATTAAATAAACTAAGAACAAGAGTAGAGATGATTATACCAATACTAGATGAAGAAAAAATGAGAACTTGTATAAATAAGAAACCCAAATAAAACCCCAAGGTTGTCAATCTTGGAATAATCTTCAAGAATCTTCTTAATACAAGACTAATTACAAGGATTAACTAATAATTAAAGGAAGATTAAAACTAATGAGTGAAAGTAAATCTAGGGTTTTAGGGTTTTAGAGAGGCTTAAGAGAGTCTAAACTAACATAAGATGTCTTAATATTACAAGAAGGGAGTATATATATGGGTACAAGAATGAAGGAGAAGAAAAGAAAAGAGTCGCGCTGCCCCTGTAGCTTCCCGACCGGGACGGATCATCCCGATCGGGACGGCCCTGTCATCCCGACCGGGACGGGATGGTCCCGACCGGGACGGGATGGTCCCGACCGGGATGGGCTCACAGCAGCCTCCTTAATGTTGCACCCCATCCCGAATGGGATGAGGCCATCCCGAACGGGATGGGCCTTGTATGCCTCCTTTAAGAGCTCTTTGGTCCCTCCTTGCCTCTCATGGGCTTCCCACCGATTCTCGGGACTCGGGATCGGGTCTCGGAGGCTCGGGATTGGGTCCCAAGGTCTCGGGGTCAATTCCAAGGCATCGAGTCATCGTTCCATTACTCCGTTGGCTCCAAAATGTGTATGTATAGAGTCGGAATCGCTCCAACTCCTCTAAATCGGTCTCGGGAACCTGAAACGAACTAAAGGAAGCGTAAGAAGCCCATAAATCGCTCCCAAGGAGCGATTCCACAAGGAAATGGGACCAAAACATAATGAAAAACTCACTACAAACTACACTTATCAACTCCCCCACACTTAACCCTTACTCGCCCCACACTAATACTAAACTAACCGAGTGGGTATTAGCGCACCCTACGCCCTTTCAACTTACGCGAGTGCACTTAGAGGACAAGTGCACTCCACAAGGCAAGTTGGGTCTTGCGACAAAACTGTGGATGCAACCGGACACAAAACACATAAACAAACAAACACACAAACAAACACATAGACGGTTGCACCCAAAACAAAAGAAATACCGCTTCCCTCTAAAAGCGGTGAATGAAACACCGGTTAGGACTCGAGGTAAGCAACAACGTTCCCAAGCTAGCAATACAAACCAAGGTGGACTAAACCCTAATAGTATGACGATAAAGCAACAAAAACGTTGGTAACTTACCTAGGTCCTCCTAACTTTCTAAAAACATACTACGGGACGATCGGCGGAGTGGAAAAGTGAGGAACCACGGTGTTAGTCGACACTGTAGGTAAGTGAGACCCCGCCCCCTTTAGCATGAGCCAAGAGGGTCGTCCCGTGTCCAAGACCGCCTAACTAGTCCAAGTAAAAAGGGTGGAAAACATACAAAATGAGGGAAGACCGACTAATGCCACTATCATCCTTCCTCGGGACTCGGTCCTTTGGTAGGCTCTTCACGGCAAAAATCGGAAAAAGGCTTATTTTTGTGGGGATTTCTTTTTGTGAGACGAGTTTTCTTTTGGCATTTTCTTTCTTTTCGACATTTTGATTTGTTTGCCATGCCATTCTTTTTCTTCTTTTCTATTTTCTTTTTGGCTTTTGTGCCTTTTCTTTTTCTTCATTTCTTTTCTTTCTTTCATTTTTTTTCTCTTTCTTTTTCTTTTCTTTGCCCTTTTTGGCAAGATTTGGCATTTTTGGCATTTCATTGAGTAACAAGAAAGAGAGAATCAACAATTTGCAATTTATTGCGTGTATATGTGTAGAAGGTAGGGGAAATGGGTAAGTCGGGACGGGCCCTTCCCTTCTAACCCACAAAAAGTGAAGATCTTGGACTAATCAAGACAATCCTAAACACGGTCACCTAGGGGACAAGGCTCGGTAACCAAGGCCTTTTCACACCGTGGGTGGTCATAATGGTCAAAAGTGCAAATCCCGTAGTAAATTCCTAGTAAGCTAGGTGGACTCAAGGTAAAGGACCAACGAATTCATTGATTTAAGGTCATTCTACTAGACTAAAGCCCAAGACTCGATTTATACTACTAGGAAGGGAAAGTAAGCACTCACACACGAGCCTCTAAACCGGGTTTTCGAAAACCATTTACGCACAGGACACATAACACAACACAAAACAAAGACACGACGAAAACGAACGAAAGAAAAAGAACCAAAAGCAACAAAAAAAACAAGATGAAACAAACAAACACCACCCCAAATTTCCAAACAAGCCACCAAATCAACCACAAGTAAGTACAAGCTCCACCCGAGCACACCTCAACCCAACCTTCTCCAAGCATCACAAGGAACAAATAGGGAACGAGGGTTAGAAGATGTTACCGGATGTCTTCAAAGCTTTCCAAACAACGGTGACTAAGCAACCTAAAAGGAAGAGGGAGGCAAAACACACACAATACGACAAAAACACAATACAAAAACATAAATGGAAAATCTTTTTGATTTTTGTGAATTTTTTTTCAAATTTTTAGGGATTTTTAAGATTTTTTCGAAAAACTAAGAAAATAAAACTAACTATACTAGAATATCGCTCCCCCACACTTAAATCGAGCCATGTCCTCATGCTCGATCGTAGGGTGCGGAGAGAAAAAAGAAAAAGAAAAGAAACTACGAAAATAAAACTAAAAATCAAAGATAAAGTGAAGAGAAGGTAAAAGGTGTCCGGCCGGGGTGTAGTCAAGTCACCATGGGCCGAGACAAGAAAAGATACGGATGGGGGAAGAAAATAAAAAGAAGGAAATAAAAGGAAATGGGAGGGGAGGGTTAGGTGTAATCAAGTCACCTAACCCGGATTCCGTCCAAATCTGACTAACTCCTAAAAAGGGGTGAAAATCTTGTAAATTAGACTAATCAATTTACTCTCGACGTAATCACGTCGTCGGGAGTCAGAAGCAACCATACTACGGCCTCGAAGGCCACTAAGATCCCATGACTCAAGGGAAGGGGGGCAAACAATGAAAAACAAGCGATAAAAAGACGGAAAAGTAAGGATAGTTACCAAACCGAGCGGTTAGTAACTCACTTGTTCCATCGTCTCGATGATCATTGAAGGCTCGTCGCTTGTCTTCTCGGGTGCCATCTCCCTTCACATTCAAGGACTCATGGTCAGGGTAGTAATGGTAGGGGGCGGGATTTGATGTGAGTGTCGGGGTAAAGTGGATAGGAAATGGAGTGAGGGCATGACAATGAAGTACATGGGGCATATGATAAGGCTAGGGTATCTAGGGAGGTTGGGAGGGGGCATAAAACGGTTGGGTGGACTCGGTTTGCAAAGAAGAATCACAAAGGGGGAGCAGAGGACCATCCCGGTCGGGAAGATTGATCCCGATCGGGTTACCTAACCCGTCCCGGTCGGGACGCCCTCATCCCGGTCGGGACGCCCTCATCCCGGTCGGGACGGACTCACAGGAAGCTCGAAATATGGTGCCCCCATCCCGATCGGGACGTCACCCTTCCCGGTCGGGAAGCCTAACCCTTCCCGGTCGGGAAGCCTAATCCCGGTCGGGACGGGTCTTCTTCGACCTCCACGATCCCAAAAGCTTGTTCCAAGCTTCAAAAACCCGATCCTCGTGCTTACAACCCAAGGTATATCATAGCCACTCTCCTCTAGGAGCAATCTCACTTCACCTATCAAGCAATACTCAAACATGCATCAAACTCTCTCCCTCACAACGCTCATTAATCAATCCAAATAACAAGAATTCACAAAAATCCACTAACTACAAGAAAGATATATATACAATGAGACGGTTCTAGTGGAACTCCGTCAAACCAAGGTGGTGCTTTCTTTAATCTTTTTCAACAACCTTGAACAATTCCATCTCTATCAAGGGCACGTAAGAACAAGTCGAAGGCCCTTGAGAAGTCTTCAATCAAGCTCGTAATGTAACCGACCACATCCCAAGGCTCCTCATGGCCTTGCCTTGACGTTCCCGGGGCATCCCGCTCTTCCAAGTTCAAGGACTTGAACTTGTACTTTTGGTCCTTGGGGATATACCCAAACGTCCACCGGTCCTCATGCGGCCCCAAGGGAGGCTCATCTTCTTCCTTGTCATTGCACTTCAACTTGTCATCAAGCCCATGACATGGGCACTCATCCTCCTCACTCTCGGAGTCATCATCATCAAGTACATAAGAGTACTTCTTCAAGCTTTGTTCCGGTTCACCCCCTAGATCGATGTCTTTCTTGGCTTGGATCATATTGCATGATTCATCCTTAGTAGGCGTAGTGTGGCCTAGGAGGTCGAACACTATCTTTTCCTCGCCTGACTCAAATGTGATCCTACCGTTCTTCACATCGATCATGGCACCCGCGGTGTGTAGAAATGGGCGCCCAAGAATAATGGGAGTGTTGGCATCCTCCGGCATGTCAAGCACAATGAAGTCGACCGGAATGAAGTATTTCCCCACTCGTACCGGTACGTCCTCTAGCATTCCTAATGGTCGATTGAATGATTTATCGGCCATTTGGAGGGTGAGGGACGTACATTTCAACTCCTTCATTCCGAGTCGGCAACAAATAGAATAGGGAATGATGCTCACACTCGCGCCCAAGTCGGATAACGCATTCTTGATCAAGAAGTTGCCTATGGTGCAAGGGATCGAAAAACTACCCGGATCCTTCAACTTCGGAAGCGTGGAACCTTGTATGAGCTCGCTCACCACCCTCGTGAACGCTACGGTCTCTTCCTTGTCGACGGATCTCTTCCTAGCTAAGATTTCTCTCATAAATCTTCCGTATGCCGGGATTTGGGTAAGTAATTCGGTGAACGGGACACTAACATCCAATTTTCTCACAATACTAAGGAACTTGTCGTAATGAGTGTCCACCTTAGTCTTCATTTACCTCGATGGGAAAGGCAACTTGATTTGGTATTTGCTTTGCTCAATAGGGGTGGATTTCTCAAATGACACCTTCCTTTTACCCTTGTCTTTCTCTTGAAGTGGGGGAGGGTTGTCTTCTTGGGGTTTTTCAACTTCCCATAGAACTTGTTCCTCCATTGGATTGTCCAAGCTTGATTCTTCTTGATTTGGAGACACAACTTCCTTCATCTCTTGTTGCTCACTAGGAAACACGGGAGGATTATATGTAGCACCGCTCCTCAAGGTGATGGCATTGACATGTTCATAATTTGGAGTTTCACCTTGAGGAGGCAATTGCCCCCTTTGTCTTGAAGAACTTCCCGATGCAAGTTGTGACACTTGATTCTCAATCATCTTCATGTGAGTTTTCATTTCCTTGTTATCCATTAGAATTTGAGCAATGATTCCTTGTTGTGACATTTGTGCCTCCAATTGACTCTTTTGCATTTCTTGAGTATTCCTTTGCATATCCATCATTTGCTTTTGTATGTCGTAATCCCGTGGTGGGGATGATGGATTATGCGGAGTATCGGTGAGGGCTAATGGTGTACCGTAGTCATGTAGGAGACCGGCTCCTAGGCTTGCTTTGTTGATTGCCTTGTGTTGCTTGTTGTTGTTGATGGTTCCCTTGGAACCCATGAGAATTGCCTTGATTAAGGCCTTGGTTGTGGTTTTGTTGTCCTTGAAAGTTTCGGTTTCCTTGGAAATTTTGGTTTCCTTGGAAACTGCCATGATTGAAGTTCCCTTGTTGGAACCCTTGCTTGTTGTTGAAGTTGCCTTGGTTATTTTGCTTGAAATTGTTGAAGGGTCTTTGGTTACCCACATAACCTTGGTAACTTTCATTGTTGTCCCGTAAGGGAGGTGGAACATAAGGACGAGGTTGTTGTTGATGTTGAAGTGCTTGTTGTTGAGGGACTTGATTGGAAGCTTGGTATTGATTAGAGTAGGAGGCACCTTGCTTGAATGCTTGGAAGGCGTTCACTTGCTCAATACTCCCTCTATAATTCATAGGGTCATGACCAACAATTCCACAAGTATCACACACCCCAAAGTAAGGTGTAGGAGGTGTGAACCCCAAAGCATTAACTTCTTGAATCGGTTGATGGTGTGAGGAACTAGAGCTTTGAACTTGGTTAAGGTGGCTTTGGAGCTTTTTGTCAATGGTCTCCATGTGAGTTCTTAGTTGAGCCCCAAGATCAATGCTCAATTGTGTAATGGCATCTACCTCGTGCCTACCTCCTCGATTCGCCTTCCTAGGCCTAGAGTATTGGGAATTGTGAACCGCCATCTCTTCAATCCTTGACCAAGTTTGGTCATCCTCCACTTCGGTAAACCTACCGTTAGATCCCATGTTGAGTATGACCCTCGAGTCTTCATATAGCCCGTTCCAAAATTGTTGTACGAGGAACCATTGTGATAAACCATGGTGTGGGCAAGAACGGATCAAGGCTTTGAATCTTTCCCACGATTCATAGAGGCTTTCATCATCACGTTGTTGGAAACCCGTGATAGAAGCTCTCAATAGATTTGTCTTCTCCGGGGGGTAGAATTGTTGGTAGAAGGCTAAGGCTAGCTTCTTCCAAGTGTCAATGCCAAGTCTCGCTTTGTCCAACCCCTTGAACCATTGCTTCGCTTTACCAATAAGAGAGAAAGGAAATAATACCCACCGGATTTGGTCTTGAGTAATTCCCGTTTGCGAAATAGCGTCACAATAATCCGAAAAGGTTTCCATGTGTTGATGAGGATCTTCGGTTGGTAACCCACTAAATTGACTTCTCTCGACCAATTGGATAAATTGCGTTTTCGCCACAAAATTCCCGGTATATGCCTCCGGTAAAGTGGATTGACCCGGCAAAACGTCTTCCGTGAAGGTTGAGTGAGAAGAAAACTTATGCATGATTGGATATAAGGGAGAGGATGGTGGTGTAGACGGTGTTGATGTAGATGAAGAGGGGGAACTAGGAGAAGAATCACCGAAGGGATTGATGAAGGTCCCTCTGGCCGTCTCTCGAGGTGAAATGTTCAAGTCGGCTCCTTGGGCTTGCCCTTGATGAGTATTGCTTGCACTCGGTTGAGAGGTCCTAACCCGATTAATCGTTCGTTGGCGAAAGGCTCGAAAGAGTCTCTCCGGCTCTGAATTAAAGAGATAGAAGTCGCCTCCCCTCCTAGGCATACACTACACACTAGAACAAACGTGAGAACACCTAGTGCTTTGTGGGCACTAGGCAACCACAATAAACAAACACAACTAGAGACAAAGAGAAAAAAGAAGAAATAAAGCTAAGGAAAGAAGAAAAATCTAGAGAATATTCACAAAAGAAGATGGGAGAACACAAAGAAGGGTAACTAAGTCAAGAAATAAGCAAACTAAGTCTAAACAATGCACCGTCCCCGGCAACGGCGCCAAATTGATGGTAAGGAATTCGTCACGTCCCTAGCCAACAATAAAACACCGACTAACCTAGTGAGTAGCTAGGGTAAGTCAGGATCGTATCTACGAGGACGGTATATCAAAGCTTAGACTCTGTCGGCCTACAAACAAGACTAGATTACCAAACAAACACAAAGAAGTGATGAATGGAAAACTATGAAGGAGGAGGAGTAAGAACTAAACTAACACTAGAGACTAACTAAACGATGAAACTAACGGAATTAATGACTAACTAAGAGGTGAACTCAAATATGGAAGGAAAGTGGGGTAGGTCGGGTTCATAGGAGTAGAAGGGTAATTGGAGTGATCAAGGGTATAGGTGTCTCTTAGTTACTAGAGTCGGTCCGGGCTCTCGCAACTTAGACCGATGTCAAGGTGGGTCCGGGCTCTCGCAACTTAGACCCTAGTCCGCGCTCTCGCGACTAAACTATTCTCAACATTTCCGCATCATAGACAAACAATGAAAAGATGAACACAAGTATGGGAAGCATGGCCACTACAACTCACACAAGCATATCAACAAACACATAGAGTGCCTACAATGTGAGTAACAACAAAGATTCACCCTTTCCCCTTAATCAACCCTAATCATCCATAATCTACCCCTAATCCCCCTACTAACCCCACAAAGAAGACTACTCACTCATGATAAAGAACAAACTAACAATCATAAAAGAAATCAATACCACTAAACAAGCATCCATGATGAATAACAAGAATAATAACAATAACAATATAAAAAGATTCAAACAAGATTAAATAAACTAAGAACAAGAGTAGAGATGATTATACCAATACTAGATGAAGAAAAGATGAGAACTTGTATAAATAAGAAACCCAAATAAAACCCCAAGGTTGTCAATCTTGGAATAATCTTCAAGAATCTTCTTAATACAAGACTAATTACAAGGATTAACTAATAATTAAAGGAAGATTAAAACTAATGAGTGAAAGTAAATCTAGGGTTTTAGGGTTTTAGAGAGGCTTAAGAGAGTCTAAACTAACATAAGATGTCTTAATATTACAAGAAGGGAGTATATATATGGGTACAAGAATGAAGGAGAAGAAAAGAAAAGAGTCGCGCTGCCCCTGTAGCTTCCCGACCGGGACGGATCATCCCGATCGGGACGGCCCTGTCATCCCGACCGGGACAGGATGGTCCCGACCAGGATGGGGTCACAGCAGCCTCCTTAATGTTGCACCCCATCCCGAACGGGGTGAGGCCATCCCGAACGGGATGGGCCTTGTATGCCTCCTTTAAGAGCTCTTTGGTCCCTCCTTGCCTCTCATGGGCTTCCCACCGATTCTCGGGACTCGGGATCGTGTCTCGGAGGCTCGGGATTGGGTCCCAAGGTCTCGGGGTCGATTCCAAGGCATCGAGTCATCGTTCCATTACTCCGCTGGCTCCAAAATGTGTATGTATAGAGTCGGAATCGCTCCAACTCCTCCAAATCGGTCTCGGGAACCTGAAACGAACTAAAGGAAGCATACGAAGCCCATAAATCGCTCCTAAGGAGCGATTCCACAAGGAAATGGGACCAAAACATAATGAAAAAGGCACTACAAACTACACTTATCATGTCAGGAGACGCAGAGGGCTAGACCAGCAAAAGAGGCCAAAAAAGACAAATCCGTGTGTTGCGAAATCAGATATGCTATGCTGAGAAGGCAGGGAGTCCAAGGGGCCTGACCCTGAGCATCACCCCTCAGGATGCAGGGCGGGTAATCTACCCTCACAGCGACCCCCTGGTATTGTCTCTCGTAATTAGCAATCAAATTGTGAGGAGGTGTATGGGGGATACAGGAGCCTACACCAAACTGCTGTACAAGGACGCGTTTGATAAAATGAATCTAGAGAAAAGGCACCACAAGCCTGCCCCCGGCTCACTGTACGGATTCAGCGGAGCATGCATACTCCCGATGGGGATCATCGACCTGCCAGTGACGTTTGGAGAGGGAGCCTCAGCCAGAAACATCGGGGCATTGTTTGTCGTTGTGGATGCAAAATCTGCGTATAATGCCCTGATAGGCAGGGCTACCTTGGATGAAATTGAGGCTGCCATATCAATCAGAGCCCTGACCATAGCGTACGTAACGGATTTTGGCATGGAGGGGAAGGTGCACAGTGACCAGGAGTCGGCCAGGCAGTGCTACTCCGTGGCCCTACGCACCCAAGATACAGAACGAAAGGGTAAAAGAAAAGCAGACAGTTCCCCCAGCAGGGAATGGGAGATTCCAGCTGGCCAGCAGGCAGCTGACCACCTAAATCCTGGGTGAGAGAGTATGTTGGTGGACCTGGAGCCGGGAAGGCATGTCCTCATGGGGGCTGACCTGGAAGATTCCTATCGCGAAGAATTGATCAAGGTCTTGAGAAATAACAGGGATGTATTCGCCTATTCGGCAGACGAGATGCCGGGGGTCGACCCGGCACATATTGTTCACAGGCTGAATGTAAGTCCGGAAGCCAGCCCTGTGAAACTAAAAAAGAGGAACATGTCTGCGGAAAAGGATAAGGCTATCAAAGAAGAAATCGAAAAACTATTGAAGGTCGATTTCATAGAAAGTTGCGATTACCCCGAGTGGTTAGCTAATGTGGTGATGGTAAAAAATTCCTCAGGAGCGTGGAGAATGTGTGTAGACTTCACGAATCTTAACAAGGCCTGCCCTAAAGACTGCTACCCCCTCCCAAGGATCGATCAACTGGTAGACGCCACCAGCGGGTACACCACACTTAGTTTCTTGGATGCCTTTTCAGGCTATCACCAAGTATACCTCTGGCAGCCTGACAGGGTGAAATGCGCTTTTATCACCAATTCTTATACATACATGTACAAGATGATGCCGTTTGGGCTCAAGAACGCATGGCATGCGCCACTTACCAGCGATTGGTCGACAAGGGTTTTGAGAATCATAAGGGTAGAAACCTGGAGGTCTATGTCGATGACGCAATTGTAAAGAGTAAGGGAGATGCAGAACACCTGAAAGATTTGCAGGAGACCTTCTCCTCCCTGCGCGCATACCAGATGAAACTAAACCACAAGAAATGCACTTTCGGTGTCCGCTCGGGAAAATTTCTGGGTTTCTTGGTCAGTGCCAGAGGTATTGACGCGAACCCCGAAAAAGTTCAGGCTGTATTAGACCTCCCAGAGCCAAGGACAATAAGAGACATCCAGCGCCTAATAGGCAGGATGGCTGCCCTGGCACGGTTCATTGCCAGGTCAGCCGACAAGTCAACACCTTTCTTTAAAGTATTGAAAGGAAACAAGCAATTCAAATGGGAAGATGAACAGAAAGAAGCCTTCAAAGAATTGAAGGAGCACTTGAAGAAGCTGCCTACCCTGGCAAGGCCGGTGGCAGGGGAAAAACTCTTCCTTTACATTGTCATCACAGACTCAACAATGAGCGCTGTAATTCTAAGGGAGGAGGCCGGCTCCCAGCAGCAGATCTATTTTGTGAGCCATGCCCTGGGGGAAGCAGAGAAGAACTACCCAGTGGTCGAGAAGGCAGCCTATACAGTCGTCCTTGCGGCCAGGAAGCTCAGGCCTTACTTTGACGCCCACCCAGTCGTAGTTCTAACTGACCAACCCTTGGAAAAGGTCCTGGAAAAATTTGAGAAATCTGGGAGATTGCTAAAATGGGCCATAGAGTTAAGCGGGTTAGGAATATCATATCAGTCCAGAACTGCCATTAAGGCGCAGGCCCTGGCAGATTTCCTGGCCGAATGTTCTCATTCAGAAGAGAACGATCCACCCGCGGGAGAATGGGTAGTATACACTAACGGATCCTCTACAGCCAATGGTGCGGGGGCAGGGATCGTGCTGACCATCCCTGAAGGAATTGACTTCGAGCACGCACTCAGGTTCACCTTCCCTGTGTCTAATAATGAGGCTGAGTATGAGGCCGTATTGGCGGGCATCAACCTGGCTAAAGCTGCAGGGGCTGAGAGGCTCGTTCTGGCAACAGACTCCCAACTCATTGCCAATCAGATTAATGGTGAGTACGAGGCTAGGGACCAGGCTATGGCCGCATACCTGGAAAAAGTGAAGCAAGAGTTATCTGGGTTAAAATCTTACGAAGTCAAACAAATTCCTCGGTCCCAGAACAACCGGGCGGACGCCCTGTCGAAACTGGCTAGCTCCAGCCTGCAGGATATAAGAAGGTCGGTATGGGTGGATGTAGTCCAAGAGAAATCCACCACACCCTGCCAGTCAATCAACGTCATTGGTGAAACAGAATTCGAAGACTGGATGACCCCAATCATCCAATTCAAAAAATATGGGATCCTGCCATGGGATCTAATCCAGAAGAGAAAAATGCCGGCCAGTGCTTCCCGGTTCATCCTAGTAGGGGAAGAGCTGTACCGAAAATCATTCTCATCTCCTCTGCTCAAGTACCTAGGGGCAGGGCAGGCCGCAGAAGTACTAGTTGACATACACTCAGGAATCTGCGGCCATTACATAGGAGGAAGGTCACTGGCAAACAAAGCCCTGAGGGCAGGCTACTACTGGCCGACCCTGCTTGCTGAAGCCAAGGACCTAACCCAAAAATGCAGGAAGTGTCAACTTTTTGCCCCTTCAATACATTCCCCTGCCCAAGACCTCAGACCAATTCTATCTCCAATACCGTTTGCCCAATGGGGAATGGATATTCTAGGGCCATTCACTACAGCGACTGGGGGCAGAAAATTTCTGATAGTAGGGATCGATTATTTTACCAAATGGATCGAAGCTGAGGCTGTCCCAAACATAACAGAGCCGGCGGTTAGGAAAGTGATATGGAGAAACATCATAACTAGGTACGGCCAGCCGAAGGTGCTAGTCTTCGATCACTGAAGGCAGTTTGATAATGACCCACTAAGGGCGTGGCTGGAGAGCCATGGCATAACAGTTGACTATTTAGCTATCTACCACCCTCAAACCAATGGGCAGACGGAAGTGGCAAATAAGCAGATACTAAGCGGGTTGAAGAGAATGGTGGATGAGCTCAAAGGACGGTGGGCAGACGAGCTGCCAAGTGTGCTATGGTCAATCAGGACCACCAGAAAGGAATCCACTGGACAGACTCCGTTTGGCCTGGTCTACGAGGCCGAAGCCTGCTACCCATAGAGGCACGAATTCGCACCCTCCGATCCCAACAATACAATCAAGCGACTAATGAGGCCGCAATGATAGAGGCTCTCAACCTAGTCGGGGAAGTAAGGCAAGAGGCCTGCGTTAACATTGCCGCCTACCAGTAGCGGATGAAGAAAGCTTCCAACAAAAAAGTAAATGTGAGAAGCTTCCAGGTTGGGGACCTAGCTCTGAGAAAGACACGGGCTGTAGGAAGATCAAAGGAACATGGAAAGTTGAGCACCAACTGGGAAGGCCCGTATGAAGTCACCCAGATTATGGGGCCAGGAACCTACAGAATTGCCAACTCTGAAGGCCAAGAGCTGGCTGCTCACTGGAATGTTGACACCTTAAAGAAGTACTACGTTTAAAGTTCGAAATTTTATTTTTAGTTTTTCTTTCCTAAGAAAAATGGCGGAGGACGATCAGGGTACGATGTCGACGGCTCCGACCATAAGTGTTTGAGATTTATCAAGAAATGAAAAGAGTTCGCGAATTTATACTCGTTGTATGTTCAGATTGGCACTTCACACACAAACGAGCAGAGGTCAATAGGGGGAGGGCCCCCTGTTGCACAACCCAAAGAAAATAAACCCCCCAACAAAAACGGAAAGTCCCCATGCCCACCTCTGGGCAGGCAGGGGACAGGCCCCCTGGACTTCAGTAAGGAAGCCAGGGTCAGGCCAGGCCCCACGCGCCGAATGAACAAGGACTGGGGGCATCCCCCAACCTTGTATAAAAAAAACAATCCTCCGCCCACCTCTGGGCAGGCAGGGGGAAGGCCCCCTGGACTTCAGCAAGGAAGCCAAGGTCAAGCTAGGCCCCACGTGCCGAATAAACAAGGAGTGGGGGAATCCCCCAACCTTGTATAAAAAACACAAAAATCCCCCTGCCCACCTCTGGGCAGGCAGGGCCCAAGCCCCCTAGACTTCAACAAGGAAGCCAGGGTCAGGCCAAAGCTCGAAAGAAATAATAATATAAACAACCAAAACAAGTGCATTCATAAAATCTAGAAAATTTTAACAAAATAGGCAATGAAAATCCAAATACAGAAGAGTTAAAGGGTTACATTAGCCGGCAGCCGGACACATCGGGGTCCGACACCCAAAAATATTGGGGAATCAACAAAGAAATAAAGGCGCAGAGGGGCAGGAGCCCTCAGAAGACGAATGCCCTGCATGTTATGCAGCAGGGGCATCCTGGTTAGCATCGGGAGCTTCCTCAGGCAATTGGTTAGCTCGGTCGTCATTCTTGGCGGTGTAGAGAGCCTGAAAGGCTTACTCATCAAAATTCGGGAGCATATCCCTGATGACCTCCATAAAAA
The DNA here is from genome assembly GCA_958450325.1 of Agrostemma githago. Lineage (NCBI taxonomy): Eukaryota > Viridiplantae > Streptophyta > Magnoliopsida > Caryophyllales > Caryophyllaceae > Agrostemma > Agrostemma githago. The sequence goes on from OY288252.1 coordinate 38,581,563, forward strand.
ACTTCAGAGAGGAAGAAGCCCCAGCATTAAAACTCCCCTCCACAGCAAAATCGGCCTCCCGAATAATGTCTTCCTTTTCCTTAAGCCACTGATCGCTCTGTGCCTTCAGGTCATCTTGAGCCTTTTGGAGATCCGAGGCGGATTTACACAGCTGACCCTCCAGCTCTGCAACCCTCTTTTTAGCCTGCTCAAGCTCGGAAACTGCCTTCCTAGCCTGCCCCAGCTCTACCTCCAAGTTCGCTGCCTCCCTCATAGCCTTCTCCCCTTGGTCTTTCCAGCGGGCGACCTGATGTTTGGCCTCCACCAGCTCGCCCTCATACTTGGACAATTGTTCCTTCAAGCTGGCGATAAGGGCGACGTCTCTTTCAACCATCGCCAAGCGATCAGGGAGGGGAAGCCCAAGAGTAACTGATAAGTGTAGTTTGTAGTGCCTATTTGTTGTGTTTGGTCCCGGTTTCTCTTGTGAAATCGCTCTTTGGAGCGGTTTCTGGGCTACTTATGCTTCTTCTAGTTCGTTTTAGGTTCCCAAGACCAATTATGGAGAATTGGAACGATTCCGACTCGTTTCCTACACATTTGGAACCAACGAAGAGAAGGAAAGATCACTCGGTGGCTTAGATTCGATCCCGAGACCTTGGGACCCATCCCCGAGCCCCTTAGACTCGATCCCGAGCACCGAGAATCGATGAGAAGCCCATGAGAAGCAAGGAGGGACCTTTATGATCATATTGGAGGCCTACAAGACCCTTCCCGGGCGGGAAGAGTAGCCTTCCCGATCGGGAAGGAGTACAAGAAAGAAGCAGCCACTGATGGGCCATCCCGGTCGGGATCATCACCCTTCCCGACCGGGAAGAGCAATAACACCGCCTGGTGTTATGCATTATACAGCCCGGTGTTATGCATGATCCCGGTCGGGACCATCTCGTCCCGCTCGGGACCACCTCATCCCGGTCGGGACCACCACCTTCCCGGCCGGGAAGGAGCAGCTGTTGCCGCGTGACTTTCCTTTCTTCTGCTTCACTCTTGTAACCTTATAAATACCTCCCTCTTGTATGGATACACTATCTTCTGAAACCCTAGATTACTTTTAGGTTAGATTAGCTTAGATTATTGTAGATTAGCTTAATCCCTCTTTAATTACTCCTTAATCTTAGCTTAATCTAGTTAGATTACTCTTGTAATATTTGAATTCTTGGAGATTCTACGAATCTTGACAACATTGGTGGATGTTTTGGGTCTTCTTCTATACAAGTGTTCATCTTTTCCATTCATCTAGTTTGGTATAATCTTTCCTTTCTCTTTTCCTTTAATCCTTTATATTTAATCACGTTTTCATCTTTGTTATTGTTTGTTGTTCATCTTTATTTGTTCTTCATAATGGATGTTGTTGTTCTTGTGCTAGTTTCTCTTATTCTTGTTAGTTTTCCATTAGATATGTTTGAGTAGACTCTTGCTAGGGTTATTAGGGGGATTGGATGTAATTAGGGATGATTAGGGTGAGATGGGTGGTACTAGATGTTGTTTTTGTTGTTTTCTATTTACCTTGCACTCCACATGTTTGATGAAATGCTTGTGAGACTAGAGACGATCAATCCTTGTTTTTCTTGCCTCTTCTCTTGTATGTGTGTGTTTGGTTGGTTGGTTTGGTTCCCTCATTAGTAGCGAGAGCGTGGTGAGGATGACCCCTAGGCCGTTTAAGTAGCGAGAGCCCGATCGGAACCTAGGTTACGAAAGCACGCTAGTAACCCCGTTTTTCTCCTTTTGGTCTCCTTTGCATCCATGAACCCGACCTAGCCCTAGTTTTCCTTCTTATTGATATCTTTGCCTCCTTTAGTCATTAGTTACTTGTCTTGTCTTCCTTTTCCGTGTTTTAGACCTAGTTTAGTCATTAGTCTATCCCCTAGATTAGCTTGTCTTGAACCTAGTCTTAGACCGTATCACACCTTAGTCCGACACCCCGTCCATGTGGATCGACTCGACTTGCCCTAACTACCCAACTTAGGTTCGTTGGTTATTATTTGACCGGTAGGATAGACGACAAACGCTACCGTCAAATTGGCGCCGTTGCCGGGGACGGCGTAGTTTAGACTCTTGGGTGCTTAGTTGTAGACTTTGTTCTTGATTTTTGTGTTTTCTTCTCCTTGTGTATCTCCGTTTTTCTTCTTGTGTGCCTATTTCTCTCTTCCTAGTGCCTCAAAAGCACTAGGCTTCTAACGTTTGCTCAAGTGCTTCTAGTTCATTTAATGTATCAAGGCAACGTTATGGAAATGGCACGTCCTAGCTTCCATCAATCGTCATGGGACAATCATGGGGCAAGTTACGAAGACCCACAACTTTACCAACCATATCAATCTCATCAACAATCTTATGAACCCCCTCCATATGGTTATTATGAAAGTTGTCAAGGATCATTCCAAGATCTTAACAACTATCAAATACCCTCACACAACCCACAACCAAAAATCCCCAACTTTGAGCTTTGTCAAATGATGATCCAAATGCAAAAGAGTCAACAAGAGATGATGGTTCAATTGCAAAGGAATCAACAAGAGATGATGATTCAAATGAAAAGGGATAAAGGGGAGTTCAAGGCCCAAATAGAGGTGCAAGATGCTCGAATCAATGCACTCATGGCTCATATCACGATGTCGGCCACTCGAGCTCCACAATTTGTTGAGGAAGGTTCATTTGGGCAAGAAGGTCGGGTGTCTCCACAAGAATGTCAACCCGATCATGAAGCCTCGAATGAAGAAGAGAGGGTCAATCAAGAGATCATTGTTGAGTGTTGCTTGGATGGTGAAGATATGGGAAGAATAGAGGAAGTTGAAGCTTCAAGGGTCAACAATGAGGAGGGAATTGAACATGATTCTCAAGGTAACTCTTGGGGAGCCAATGTATTGGCTATTAAATTGGATTTGTATGATTTTCTGCGTGATGAACCGGATCTTGACAATCCAAAGCCAAGTGAAGACACACCTCCTCTAGGCCATATTGACATGGTGAGTGAAAAGGAACGTAATACTTGGGAAAAAGAGGTAGATGCCTTAGAACTCGCCTTGAATGGGAAATTGGAGGAGCCAATTGCCTCCGACGAAGAAAATTTGATGCCTTCTCCTCCTCTATCGCACTCAATTTCTAGTCCCTTGTCTTGTGAGACGGTTGATGAAGTGGATCCTTGTCGGGCGGTGGAAAAGAGTTCCACTCTCGACCCCGTACAAGAAGCAACCCCCATAGGATGTGATCTCCCAAATCACAACGCCAAGCATGACTTTAGACCACAATACCTACCGGATGGTCATAAGAGTCGTTGTCATCATGGTTCGGAAGACCCGGAAGATCACAAGAACCCCGAGCATAATGGATTAGATGATTGCTTCTCGACTCCGACTTGGAAACTCTTGTTGATGGCTAGGATAGGCCAAATGAGCTTTAACGAAGATGTTGCTAGGGCATTTGACTTACTCCTTCGAGCTCTCGATGGCTATGGAGGCGTAGATGGTGAGAGTATCTTAGTGTAAATATCTTTTTCCTTTTCTTTTGAGCTTGTGTTTTTGTATATGTTTGTTTGGATAGTTTGGTTTCTAGGATTTGTTAGTTTTTGTGGAATTCTTGTAATTTGGAATTTTCTTGAGTGATGTGAGGGAGGGCATTTGATGGTGTTTATTGAGTTCACTTGTTACGTTGATAGTGAAGATGAAGTTTTGAGAGGGGTTATGGATAATAGAAGCTTCATGGCTTGGTGGAGGAAGTCGGTTTTTGAGCTTTCCGTAAGCTTTTGGGGACGAGATTTTAAATCTCGATGTATTGGATGACTTGTGGGTGATGCTATCAAGAGATTGAAGGGCTAGAAGACTCGTCCCGACCAGGAAGGATGTCATCCCGATCGGGATGAGTGTGCTGAAAAGTGGGTTCACTGATGTGCCATCCCGACCGAGATCAAGTTCGTCCCGGCCGGGAAGGAACCGTCCCGACCGGGAAGAAGTCCATCCCGACCGGGATGGTACCCAGCTCCCCCTTTTGCCTCTTCTTCGACATTTGAGCCCACCCAACCACATTGTACCCCCTCCCAACCTCCCTACCTACCCTTGCAACTATCTATGACCCATATACTTCATGTATACACCTTCACATCATCTTCTCTTCACTACACACCGAGTTTCACTTCAAATCCCACCTCCTTACACCATTTCAAGCTTAGTACTTCAACCATGCAACCATATCGAGAATGAAGAGGAATAACTATGACGAAGACTAGCTATGTGCCGTTATCGAACATTGAGACGATGGAGTGAGTAAGTTGCTAACCGATTGGTACGACAACTATCCTTTCTTTTCCGTCTTTTATTGCTTGTCTTCCTTTGTTTGTTCCCTTCCCCTTATCCATTTTTGTGTCATGGTGGCCCTCGAGACCTTGGTAGTCATTGCTCACGACTCTCGATGACGTGACTACAACGAGAGTCATTTCAAAATCCAAATTTGCAAGTATTTTCACTTTTTCTTTGATTTCCCTTTCTTTTGTTTGGATCTAACCGGATTCGGGCGGAATCCGGGCTAGGTGACTTGATTACATCTAGTCCTCCCCTCCCATTTCCTTTTACTTCCATGTTTTTATTTTTTTCCGCCACCCATATCTTTTCTCGTCTCGGCCCATGATGACTTGATTACACCCCGGCCAGACACATTCTACTCTTCTTCACCTTTATTTTTGATTTTTAGCTTTATTTCCGTCGTTTCTTTTCTTTTTAGTGTCTCCACATATTATCGATCGAGCATGAGGACATTGCTCGGTTTAAGTGTGGGGAGCGATATCCTAGTGTAGTTTAGTTTTATTTTCGAAGTTTTTTCGAAAAATCTTTAAAAAAAACCCCTAAAAATTTAAAAAAAATTCACAAAAATCAAAAAGATTTTCTTTTGTGTGTTTTCCTTTTATGTCGTTGTGTCGTATATTTGTTGTGTTGTGCGTGTTTTGCCTCCCTTTTTCCTTGTAGGTTGCTTAATCACCGTTAACTTTGGAAGGCTTTCAAGACATCCAGTAACATCTTTCTATCCCTTTTTCCTCTTTGTCTCTTGTGGAGTTTGGAGGAGATTTGTCATGATGTGTGCTCGGGTGGAGCTTTGTAGAGTTTGAGGTTGATTTGGTGGCTTGTTTGGAAGTTTGGGGTGGTGTTTGTTCTCTTTATGTGTTTGTTTTGTTTTGTTTTGTTTTGTTGTCTGTCTCTTTTTCTTTCGTTTTTGTCGCGTCTTTGTTTTGTGATGTGTAGTTGTGTCTAGTGTGTAAAAAGGTTTTCGAAAACCCGGTTTTGAGGCTAGTGTGCAAGTGTTTACCTTCCCTTTCTAGTAGTATGAGTCGAGTCTTGGACTTTAGCCTAGTAGAATGACCCTAAATCAATAGTTTCGTTGGTCCTTTACCTTGAGTCCACCTAGTCTACTAGGGATTTACTACGGGATCTGCATTTTGACCATTATGACCACCCATGGTGTGAAAAGGCCTTGGTTTCCGAGTCCCGTCCTTTAGGTGACCGTGTTCGGAATTTTTTGATTAGTCCAAGTTTTCCCCTTTTTTGTGGGTTTGAAGGGAAAGCGCGCTCCCTACTTACCCATTTCCCTACCTCCTACACATATCCACAAAATAAGTTGCAAATTGTTGAAATTTCTTTCTTTGTTGCAAAAAGAAGTGCCTACAACACAAAAATCTAGCCAAAAGGGCAAACAAAGGAAAGAAAATGAAAGAAAATGAAAGAAACAAAAGGAATGAAGAAATAGAAAAGGCACAACAAATCAAAAAGAAAATACAAAAGAAGAAAAAGAAATGGCATTGCAACACGAAAGCAAAATGCAAAAGAATGAAAATGCCAAAGAAAATCACCTCACAAAAAGAATTCTCCCTCTCTCAAAATAAGTCTTTCTCTGACTATTACCGTGAAGAGCCTACCAAAGGACCGAGTCCCTAGGAAGGATGATAGCGGTGATGGTCGGTCTTCCCTCACTTTGCAAACATTATCCACCTTTTTACTTGGACTAGTTTTGCAGTTTTGAGCGTGGGACGACCCTCTTGGCTTATCGCTAAAGGGGGCGGGGTCTCACTTACCTACAGTGTCGACTAACACCGTGGTTCATCCTTTTTCCATCCCGCCGATCGTCCCGTAGTACGTTCTTAGAAGGTTAGGAGGAACCTAGGTAAGTTACCAATGTTTTTATTGCTTTGTTGTCATACTATTAGGGTTAAGTTCACATCGGTTTGTATTTTTAGTTCGGGAACGTTGTCACTTGCCTTGAGTCCTTAACCGGTGCTTCTTTCACCGCTTTGTAGAGGGAAGCGGTATTTGTTTCTTTTTTGGGTGCAACCGATTGCTTGTTTGTTTTAATGTTTGCTTGTTTGTGTGTTTTTGTGTCCGGTTGCATCCACAGTTTTGTCGCAAGACCTTACTTGGCTTGCGGAGGGCACTTTTTCTCTAAGTGTACTCGCGTGAGTTGAAAGGGCGTAGGGTGCGCTAATACCCGCTCGGTTAATAGTTTAGTTTCTTTTAGTTTTTAGTTAGTTGGTGCTTACTTGAGGGCGAGTATGGGTTAAGTGTGGGGGGAGTTGATAAGTGTAGTTTGTAGTGCCTATTTGTTGTGTTTGGTCCCGTTTTCTCTTGTGAAATCGCTCTTTGGAGCGGTTTCTGGGCTACTTATGCTTCTTCTTGTTCGTTTTAGGTTCCCAAGACCAATTATGGAGAATTGGAACGATTCCGACTCGTTTCCTACACATTTGGAACCAACGAAGAGAATGGTCCCGGTTTCTCTTGTGAAATCGCTCTTTGGAGCGGTTTCTGGGCTACTTATGCTTCTTCTTGTTCGTTTTAGGTTCCCAACACCAATTATGGAGAATTGGAACAATTCCGACTCGTTTCCTACACATTTGGAACCAACGAAGAGAAGGAACGATCACTCGGTGGCTTAGATCCGATCCCGAGACCTTGGGATCCATTCCCGAGCCCCTTAGACTCGATCCTGAGCACAGAGAATCGATTAGAAGCCCATGAGAAGCAAGGAGGGACCTTTATGATCATATTGGAGGCCTACAAGACCCTTCCCGGGCGGAGAGAGTAGCCTTCCCGGTCAGGAAGGAGTACAAGAAAGAAGCAGCCACTGATGGGCCATCCCGGTCGGGATCATCATCCTTCCCGACCGGGAAGAGCAATAACACCGCCTGGTGTTATGCATAACACAGCCCGGTGTTATGCATGATCCCGGTCGGGATCATCTCGTCCCCGTCGGGACCACCTCATCCCGGTCGGGACCACCACCTTCCCGGCCGGGAAGGAGCAGTTGTAGCCGCGTGACTTTCCTTTCTTCTCCTTCACTCTTGTAACCTTATAAATACCCCCCCTCTTGTATGGATACACTATCTTATGAAACCCTAGACTACTTTTAGGTTAGATTAGTGTAGATTAGCATAATCCCTCTTTAATTACTCCTTAATTTTAGTTTAATCTAGTTAGATTACTCTTGTAATATTGGAATTCTTGGAGATTCTACCAATCTTGACAACATTGGTGGATGTTTTGGGTCTTCTTCTATACAAGGGTTCATCTTTTCCATTCATCTAGTTTGGTATAATCTTTCCTTTCTGTTTTCCTTTAATCTTTCATATTTAATCAAGTTTTCATCTTTGTTATTGTTTGTTGTTCATCTTTATTTGTTCTTCATAATGGATGTTGTTGTTCTTGTGCTAGTTTCTCTTATTCTTGTTAGTTTTCCATTAGATATGTTTGAGTAGACTCTTGCTAGGGTTATTAGGGGGATTGGATGTAATTAGGGATGATTAGGGTGAGATGGGTGGTACTAGATGTTGTTTTTGTTGTTTCCCATTTACCTTGCACTCCACATGTTTGATGAAATGCTTGTGAGACTAGAGACGATCAATCCTTGTTTTTCTTGCCTCTTCTCTTGTATGTGTGTGTTTGGTTGGTTGGTTTGGTTCCCTCATTAGTAGCGAGAGCGTGGTGAGGATGACCCCTAGGCCGTTTAAGTAGCGAGAGCCCGATCGGAACCTAGGCTACGAAAGCACGCTAGTAACCCCGTTTTTCCCCTTTTGGTCTCCTTTGCATCCATGAACCCGACCTAGCCCTAGTTTTTCTTCTTATTGATATCTTTGCCTCCTTTAGTCATTAGTTACTTGTTTTGTCTTCCTTTTCCGTGTTTTAGACCTAGTTTAGTCATTAGTCTAACCCCTAGATTAGCTTGTCTTGAACCTAGTCTTAGACCGTAGCACACCTTAGTCCGACACCCCGTCCCTATGGATCGACCCGACTTGCCCTAGCTACCTAACATAGGTTCGTTGGTTATTATTTGACCGGTAGGATAGACGACAAACACTACCGTCAGTAACGTTCAAATCCTCCTCACTTAAACGGCTAAGAGCCACCAGCTCCGTAGAGGCTTGAAGCATCCTGGAGCAACGCTGAACATAATGGATCACCTGGCTAGTAGCATAGGTCAGGGACTTGGTAAGGTGATCAGCCAACGCAGTGTTGGAATCAGAGAGCAGGGCGGAGACATTAACGCTGTCACCAGCAGTAAAGTGAAACTCAGCGTATTCCTCTGAGAACAGGGTGCCCGGGACATCACGAGCAGGGCACTTAGCCTTAGGAGTGTTGGCGTCTGCCTCCAGGTCCACTACCGGGACGGCGCCCACCGGTTCCTTCTCCTTCATCTTCCTGCCAATCGAAGGGGTACCCTCCCCAGCTTCCTCAGACTCAGTTGGCGTTGACCCCTCGGGAAGGCGAATCCCAGCAGGGGGACCTTCACGCTTGCCAGCAGAGGAAGGGGTTGTCTCTGATGTAGCCTCCTCCTCTACATTTCTGGGGGCAGGAGTTAGACCTGCAGGCTTTGTAGCAGTCGGTTTGGGAGGAAGAGGAGGAAACCTCGCTCTGTTGACCGATATACTCTTCACATACTTCATCAGATTCCGTTTCTTATGGTCAGACTGGAGCGGAGGATGACGGACGGCAACCGAGAAGTCTTTGTTCAGGCCAAGGTCCCTCAGTTCTCTCCTTGACCAAAGGAAAGAAGCAAGGTCTGCAAGAACAAGGAAAGATAACCAGGTCAACACACAATAAAACAAGACTAAGAAAATTTAACTACTGATAAAATCCCCGAGCTACCTGCGCTAAGACCAAGGTTTAGGCCCACCCGAGTCAGATAATTATCAGTCGCTATAAGCTCAGCAGGAGGGAGCCAGATGTCAGGACCGTATGAGCCTTTCCTGTCCTTGGAAGAGGCAAACCGTTCAACCACGTCCTTCTCCTTCTGGGTCAACTTAACCTCAAGAGCTCTCCCCCCAACCCCAGGGTGGTACTCCTGGCGGGTCTCCAACCGGGTATGGATATGATTCCTGCAATGCCGGGGAATCCTCCACCCCGTAGCACTGTGCACTTATAGGAAATTTTCCTTCCAATCCTTCAAGCCGCTCCAGACCGGCCAGACTGGGGAGCCTTTCTTCTGCCGGAGAAGGGAGAAATACCCTGGGGAGCCACCCCCTTCAGTAGAAGCTACCATCTGTAGGCCCGGAGTAGTTAAGACTTTTCCCCCGGGAACATGCGACGCATTAAATGCCAAGGTGGGATTCGAGAAGTCAACCTCCTGCCATCCCAATCAAGAGGTCGCCAGCTGAAGGGGAGCCCTGCTCTGCCTCAACCGGCGAGGGCCAATTAATGGGGGTCGGCGTCCTGTCACGGGTCGCCCGTCAATTGGGCCCCGAGGAAGCCCGACCCGGAAACAAAGAAACGCGTGCCTGGCAGGCCTCCAAGCAAGATTGCTAAGAAACCTCAAATAGGAGACCTCAGTCGCTCCGCCGCCCAACAAAGTCACACCGCCTGCTGGTCGGGGCAATTGAGCCCCCCTGTATGCCTGCCAGTCTCCAGGGCGCTCTCGCTCCTGGCAGGACCATGGGAGGATCAGAACTCTTCTGTCGTTTGCCTAAGGTAAAAGGAAATGAGTGGACGAGGTAAATCCACGTGTCTCCTTCCCGTTCACTCATTCCCTCTCTCTCTCCTTCTCTTTTCTCTCTCTTGAGGAAAGATATAAATACTTTGCCATTTCCCACATAAAAGGGGTTGGATTTTCTCTCTCTAGACTCTCACTGTAAAAACCGCCACCTTACTCCTCACGAGCAAGGTTCCTAAAGGCTGTTCACGGACTGACTTAGGCATCGGAGAGGGTTCCCCCGAACACCTACGGGGCCCTGTGCTTTCTGTGTGCAGGGAGCAGGCCGACTCCACCGGGAAGGTCCGAACATTGGAGTGAGGGAGAGGAGGGATCAAAAGGAACTATACCATCATCATCAAGGAAGCATCATAATCAAAGGATCTGAATCCAAAGTCGGGTCTATTGTTTCCGTAACCGGAACAATAAGGAAAGAAATGTGTGGCTCAAAAAAGGAGGAAGAGAGAGAAATGTGAACCACATATTAATATCCTAAAAAGGAAAGAGGGATGAAGATGAACCTCAGCCCATTAAGAAAAGATGAGAGAACCCTACAACTCGGATGGGGTACATTATTATAACTAACTTAGGCATGTTAAATACTTTATAAATGTATGAATTGTGTGAAACACATGATAATTATATGTTTGATTATCTTTACACAGACGGGTTGAATTGACCACAATGTAATAATCATATGCATTAATATTAACTTCTTTTACGTTATTTTCTATCAATATCATCTTTCCGTTCATCCTCATATGATTGTGATTTGGCACAATGATGAATGAAACATTTCAACCTCAAGCATTTTCATGGGTATATCAAATCCACACATTAAAGTTCATTTTCTTTTTGTTTGGTTGAAATGTAAGAAATATATTACTATACCAAAACATTAAGTTCATTTTCAAAATGTCTTTTCAAAACTATTAATTCCAAATATTTAGTATAATTATAAAGTGTTCACTCAAATATAAAACGTGACACCTAACTATTTCATTTACATCGGATATGTTTCAATATTACTAACTACTAACTTCCGATTATTTAGAAAAAAAGTTTACGATCCCGTGACGTGTCACGGGTATTGTACTAGTATTCTATATTTGTACATATATTTTTGATTTATGTTATGTTATTACTTAGCTTTCATAAAAAAAATACTCCTCACAAAAATAATAAAAATAAAAAATTTGAATGGCGATAGAGTCAATTTTCGGGTAAGATAAGGTTTCAAATCACATATTAGTTGTACAACTGGATAAAGTTGAAAGAGTTATTTAGCCATAATAATATCAACTATAGAGCATTTTCTCAAAATAATAATATCAGTTTCATTTAATCTGAGAAAAATATGTATTATTGGACTAGTTAACCCAGAGCATGACGTACTAGTTACTCTTTGATCGGCTACATTAGGTAACCTAACTCATTTTTAACCGATTCGATGAATTAACAGTCTTAAAGTAATTGGTTGAAGGAAGATGAAAACGAATAAAGAGAAGGAACACATTAATGGAGGATGAAGAATAAACGTTCCGTACACTGAATATAAGGAAGAGAGTGATGAAATATGAAATTAAATAAATGTAAAAATTGAAGTTTGACGAGTTCATCAGGTGACAAGTCACTGATACTGTTCTGGGTTAACTAGTACAATGATACGTATTTTTTCTCAGATTAAATAATTTTTTTTTTGAAAATACGCCCTATAGTTGATATTATTCTTGTTAAATATCCAAGATGAAATCCTTGATTTTCTTGGAAAATAAAAAGTGATGGCTTGATGTGTAAGACTACTTTTGAAGTTAAGAAATATATTCCATCCCATCCATTCAAACCTTTACATGGTGGGTTTCACAACTTTTAAGAAAGTGGAAAAGTGGTAAAAGTAAGGGTATTATTGTAAATGAAATGATTTATGGATCCACCAAACTTAAAAGTAAATAAAAAGTAGTGACATTTTGTGTAAATAGAGCAAAGATATGAAGGTCATATGGTAAAGTCTTTTACCAAAAGAGGAATGTAAAGAATTGATTGGATTGTCCATTTATAGTAAGTGTAAAGAATTGAATGGATTTGAGGGAGTAGTACTGTAATCTAGGAAAATTATCGTTTTGTCAGTCTTGCAAGGAATAAAGAATACGATATTTAACCTTACAATATTCGAACTTAAGGAAGCTACAACTAGACCTGGCAAACGCGATGACCGGGTCGGGATTAGGTCGGATAAGTTCGGGTTGGGTCACTTTCGGGTTATAGAATTTGGGTTGACTTCGGGTTGAGTCGGGTCATTTTGGGTTCGAGTTATTTTCGACTTTTCTATTTTCAACTATTTTAGAGATTGATGAATGCACTTTTGCATATGTTGTTAATAAGCAATGACTAACAATCTAAAAATATTATAAACTCAAAACATGCACAAAAACAAACATAGTCAACGACAAGTAAAGGGGTCGAACCACAGATAATGGTATATGTGGACGTTGCCATCCGCGCGCGTGCACCTGTTCGTGAATCCGCGACGGCCACCCACACGGTCCCCTGCTCGACTTGGGGGCCGGTCCGAGCCCGTGTTCGGGGCGATGTGTTAAACCTCGATTTGATTTGACGATTTGTGGGTTGTACTAAATATATGTATGAGCGCATCTGTAACTCCCCGGATTTAAACAAAAAGAATAAGATAGATAATTATAGCGTCTTATATCAATAATATACCATGGTGGCGGAAACACCATGGTTAATTAAATCCAAGTGTTACCAACATAGATAATTAATATGTCTTAATGCATACAACTACTCTCGGAATTGAAACCCGGTCAAAATAAAACTACAAGGTTCAATTTTTAAACATATTATTCAGTATTCATTCTCTCTCAAGTCAACCCCATTCACGACCAAGTAGCACATTAACCTGAAAAAAATAAAAGTCCACCGTCAGTGGGGAGTAACTAGGAGTCCTCCCAGTCGTGACTGATGAAAATCTAATCATAATTACGAGAATTTAATAAGAGATAACATATACTCCATTTAAAAAAAACATGATAACATATAAAGTTTATCATAACATGTGATAAAATATTAGTAGCAAGGAATACAAGACAACGTAAATAATACCAAGTCATAAGTAAATAAATAAATAAATAGATAAATAATAAATAAATAAATAAATATAATGCAAAACTGATATGCATGCCCTTCCAGAACTCGAACCAAAATATATAGAATAACACGAGCTAAGAACGAGCACCGTCTAGGGCCAATAACCTGAAACTCTAAACTTCGATGCCAATAACCTGACACCAAAATAACCCTATGGTGGGACACATAACCGTGAACCCGTGTCTAAGACTGGCCAGACTTTCGAGGGACAAAATGTCTAGTTAAGGCGTAAAAGTGCGGACCCTTAACCAGTCAAGGCGTAAAAGTGCGGACCCTTGACTCCCAAACGACATATCCATAGACTCATAAGAGTATTCCATAAGGAATGATCAACCCTTAGCAGGCCAATAACCTGAAACCATGCCAGGGTACTAGGTAGGCCAATAACGTGAAACCTACCCAGTTTGGTATTGCATCTTCTCGAGTAGACCAATAACCTGAAATCTACTCGATATCTTATACTCTAGCCATACCATATATAAAATGGAACAAGGTCCAAAAGATAATATCTGGGCACCATGGATAATCCCATGTTAACATGCCAAATGCTCATAATCGAGCAATCAATTTTAATAGCTTCAATACAAATAAAGTATATATAATAAAATTGTTAGAGTATAAGATAAATTTACACCATAAAAATCAATGTCGCTTAAACCAACCATTTATCAAAGGTATATTATTCGAACATGAAGACTAAATAAATTTCATGCGACCATGTAATTAAGTAAATAATATTAGATCATATGACATGTACAACGATGAATTACAATATTTTACACTTCTCTTACACATGAATATAAATTCATTTATTAAATAAATGATCGAATTATTATTTATGATACATAACAAAAGTTGAAAAGCATTGAATAATTGATATTTGTAAAAATAATAGATCTACTTCTTAAAATAATCATAAGAAGTACAAAATATGTCAGCAGTGGGGTTCAAAACCCTGGTCATCAAGGAAAAAGGGCATTGTGTCTAACCACGGTAACACAACTACTATTTTGTTCTTTTCAAGAATTATATTTTACTTAATTGTAAACAAGCAGTATTATTTGGAGTGACGAAAACTTATCTTTTTAATTATTATACAATCATGGATATGTTTAACTACACATTATAAATGATTAAATTAAAATTACATAGTGTCCATGAAAATTTATTTAATATAAAATTAAGTTTTAAGTTCAATCAAAATAATGTAATATTAATTATTTAACAAGTCTTTATAATTACAATTCATAATAACATTCTTAAAAGAAAATTTCATGAATAATTAATTAAATAAATAAATAAAATATATTTTATGACACTTATAAATTAATTTTAACAAAAATCAGAATATATTTATATAAAATACCATATCATATTATTTTTCGTATTTATTATAACTTGAGGGCTTTATTGTCTAATTACCCATCTAAATCAAAAAAAAATTATATAAATTATAAAACCACTATGCAAAATTTTATTACATACTAAAAAGTCATATTATAACAAAAAATACTTTTTTTTTTCATAATTATTTAGATATTGTGGATATTTATGCATGCATGAATGTATTCATAAAAAATGTGATAACATGGAAAAATAAAATAATGATCCGAAAATAAAATCTAAAAACTTAAAAATCTACATGCAAAATCATCAACATAAAACGTAGGAATATAATTAAGAACATAATTATTTTAATTATTCATGTAATTGATATATTTATTGCATGATAAATAGATTACAAGCATGATTAAATAATGAGCAATAAAACAAATCGTATATTCATATATTTATCAAAAAAATATATACATAATTTATACCATGAAGTTCATATATTATCAAAAATTTTAAATTTCATATATATCCTCAATCTTATTATAAATTCATAAAAATGTTAGAATTTCATAAATCAAGAAAATGAGAAACCTAGTTACCTTGAGAGAAATTTAGTGGTATTAATATAAGTTGGATATGGATGATATCAACCCAAGTGATTTCCTTCCATCAAGGTCTCTTGTTCAACACATACACTGTCATTAATAAGTAGTGCATTTGAGGTAAGAAATTTTTTTCTCTCTCTAACTTTACCTTTGCTAAAAAAATCCCAAAAAAACCCCCCCACAAACCCTAGCTCACCCCCATTCAACCTCACCCTTCTTCATCCCTTCCACCCCTAGGCCGGTGATATGGCCTTTTTTGGCCTATCACCGGCCAACTTGTCTCACCCTTGCCTCCCGTTGCCGACTCTATATTTCCATTTTTAGGCTTCTTTTCTGTTATCGGTTTGTCTCGGTGATGTCATCTATCGGTTTTTCCATATCTTCTTCCTTTCTCCGTCGTTGATCTTGAAGGCTGCGTCAATAATTAAAATCCATGGTTCTTTCATTTTTGATAAGTCACGACTAATCTTCTTATCTCAATTCCTTTTGCTTAAAGTTTGGTTCTTCTCAATTTTAATTGTTGTTTGTCTCGTCGATCGGCTTCGTCGGTCTCCTTGGGTGTTCCCCCTCCCCTCGCCCCCTCCCCCACCCTCGGTTACTCGTTTTCCCTTTCCCAGTCGCTTCCCTCACGGTGCAGGTTTCACCGACCCCTTCTCTTTCGTCGTCGGCTGAGGGTGTTCCCCTCCCCCACGCCCCCTTCCCCCACCCTCTGACGTCCGTCGATTTGTTCGGGATGGTGATTTCTTTCGATCGTTTGAGTTCACTTTCTATATCGTTGCTGCTGGTTTTTATCGTTATTGCTCTTTTCTTTCTTTGTTAGTCGTGCTTATCGCAAGTTTCATTCTAATCATTTTTAATAAAAGCCTTCTCTGATCATCGTTACGGTCTAGGTCGTTTTTTATTTTATTTTTTTAATAAGTGTATTTTCTGGTCACCGTTACGGATTAGGTAGCCTATTGTGGATTTATCTAGCTGGTATGGGTGGTTTGTGGTCGGGGCAAGTTTTTGGGGGTGGGTTAGGGGGTTTGAAGAGTGGTCGGGTCCTTGGCGGTTTTCCTCTTTGATACTCCCTCATGTTTCTCCTCTTCCTTTTAAGTTTCGTGTTCTCATTTCTAATAAATCTCGTTTTCGAGATATTTAATTGTTTTGTACGTCCATCCGGTTATTCCTCTTTTCATGCTCCTGATAGTAACAATAATGGCCTTATTAAGGTTCTTAAGTATCATTTGTCTCGGGTGTGGGTTGGAAATGTCACTTGTTTGACTACCTTGGTTAGGAATTTAGTCGGGAGGCGATCTTTGTTCTTTCTCAGCTGCTTGTTGGATTTCTCAAACCGTTGGACCTATGATCAAAGGGTTAGTGCTACCAGGTGGAGGTTTTTTTTCCCCATTGATAGCAGACCTCGTTGTCTTGCTTATCTTCTTTGTCTTCTACGTTCTTTTCGCAAGAGCGTAAGTTCACCTGGTTCTTGCTACTCTGCGGTTCGTTTGCTTCGACGGCTTTCGGAGGTTATCAACGCTGATGGTTCAACAAACGCTCGTGTCCAATCTTCTGCAAGCCACCATCCTACTTTTGTGGTCCCTAGACGCATCTTCTCTGTTCTTACTATTTCTTTAATTTTCATTATTAAGTTTGATAAAGGATGTAACATGGGTTCTATGAATCCATACATTAAGTATGCTTACGGGTTAGCCGTTAGTGCACGCCTTCATTGTTAAAACTCGATTCTCCAGCTGGCAAAAAAAAAAAAAAAAAAAAAAAGGTCTCTTGTTCACCTAGTTTTAGATTAATAAAATTTATCAAGAAAACAATAAACAATTTAACTAGAAATGAATAAATTAATGAATAAATAATCTATACTTATTAGTAATTAGGAATGATGGAGAAGAGGATATGAAAAAGGAAATTGTGCGAAGTGGGGATGATGGTTCACGGTGGAATAGTGGAGAAGTGAAGAGTAGTTCATCCCTTAATTTAAGGACAAATGCATTTGATGATGAAGCTGATTAGCCTTAGCCATATAGTTACGTGTGGACATGACATAGGCCAAACCCGATGCGGCCACGCGCGGGTTTGGGTAGGCGAATGAATCTCATGGTAAGATTGATCTCGGGTCGAAATTTAAATCATAGTTGGAGTCGCCACCGAATTTTATGGGAATTCGGACCCGTTCGAATTCACTCTACACTCAGGCGTTTCGTGCACATAACACGGCCCGCTTTTAGTGCTAGAGCTTATGAGTTCGTCCCTTTGCATTACGATACCGACGCCGAGTTATCGGATATCGTGCATCGAATGACTCTCGTGCGCCAATGGTTTTGGACATCCGGAAACCATGGTTCTGAGTAAGGGGTGAGGGTACGTGTTGGGAAGCCCACAAAGGACACCCAACCCCGCACGCTCTTTAGCGGCCTCTACTAAGATACCGTTCGTGTTCGTGTACGCGCGTTAGTAAAATGACTAAATGTTATGCAACCAATATTTTAGCTAAGCATGTGAATTACGTGTGAACTACGTCATTTTAATGCATCTAAATTATCGTCGAAGTTGTTTAGCATGTGATGTTTATTTAAAGAAATAAATGGCAAACATCGAAAGTAGAAAACTCGTAAATAAATTATAAATTACACGGGCGGAATACAACCCGAAATTTACAATACAACGAGCGATAAAATAATAATCAGATTAGAAAACGGTAAACATTAACTATAAACGGACCCGTAAATAGAAAATGTAAGCTAAACCGTAATTTGAATAGATGGACGAACTTTGTTTAAATACAAATTATATTGTGCATCAATCGAAGGACGGAGACTTTTAATACGTTCTCACATATGGGACCGAAGCATGGTGCTAGCTCGATCCCGGGTCTCGATGGCTTGTCCCGAATTATCATATTGAAAGATTGGTGTATAGACTAGTCATGCGTCAGATACGACTAAGGAGTCGTCGACACAAAACTAGTCGTGTAAGACATTAGTCAAAGTCGTGAATGTAATAAAATAGAATAAAATGCATGAGTTTTGAATAAGGAATCACGTGATTGACTTTGCACGCATAGACCGAAGTCTTAAAAAAGATCGAGGCTTGAAAAGCGTTTAGAAGCTCACGAAGTAGTCCAAAAGGGGACCACTCGATCGAGTCATGGTCGGGAATCGATCGAGTGTCTCTGTCACAGACCTTCTGTCTCGTTTTTGGAGTGCTAGTTGATCGAGTGGGCTATGGCACTCGATCGAGTGCCTCCTTTTTAAGCTGCTGCTCAGTTTCGAAATGATGGCAATTTCGAGAATTATAATTTGTTTAAAACCGATTGTCAACCGAGTCGAATATAAATATGGCATGATTTATATTCGGCTCGGTTTTCGGTACTCATAACATTTTTATGATTACGAGACCGGCCTCGGGAGTTTTTGAAAAAAGATGTTGTAAGATTGTTTTGAGTTGGATTAGGACGAGGTTGATTCCCTCCGCGGCACGATGTCGTAATCAATCCTTTCAGATCGTGTGACTATCGATTTTGCATCAATGAGTCTCGTACCAATCTCGAAAATGGTATTGGACATCTTCAACTACGTGCTACCACGATCACGTTACGCCCTTGAGTGCTTAGGGCGGCGCTCCTCGGAAGGGCGACACCGCCGTTGCTACTCATAAAGGGATTAAACGGACTTGGGACGGTAGCCGTAGTTAAACGCGTTCAATCCGAATATGGTTTAAAAATTTATATATACGCGGTATTGTTAAGTAATAACGATAATAAATGAATGATAATAAAAATGTTAGTAACAAAAAAGTAAAATGTTAGTATTAGTATCGTTATTATCGATTAATTAGTATACGCATACATAGATATATATATATATATATATATATATATATATATATATATATATATATATAAACGATAAAAAAAAAAAAAAGAAGTGAGAAAGGGATGTCGGGATTGAATGTTACACCCTCAACCTACGTGCTTTTTCTTCTCGTAATAGGGCTCGTCAAGTGGTGGCAAAGTCACGGGAGCGTTGAGATACGTAAGAGAGTTATGGTGTGTATGGTTTGTAGAGATGGATTTTAACGAGTTTTGCTCTCGGTCTTTGACGAGTTTTGATCTCGGGATTAGGGATGTAAGTGTATGTGTATGTCGATGTAGGGTTGATGCAAATGATGGCTGAAAATGTGTAGGTTTGAAGGTGGTAGAAGGGTTGGAAGAAGTTGGAAGAGTTGTCAAATGGCTTAGGGTGACAGGGTATTTATTGAAGAAATACCCCGGTTTAGGGTCACTCGATCGAGTGGTGTAAGTGCACTCGATCGAGTGCCCGGTTCAAGGACGGTTCGGCCGGTTCACAGGCTTACTCGATCGAGTGGGCCTGAACCACTCGATCGAGTGGGTCAAACCGGTTGGAGACTAAATAGGGGAAGATTGAGGCTAGATTCTAGAAGCGAACTTGGCTGGTTTATGTGTCGGATTCGTCTTTGACCGAATTTTGACCCGGTCGGTAAAAGACGGTTTTATCTCCGGTGTCGGTTTTGACCCAAATTAGTCTCATTTTATTGGAAACGACCCAGTGAGCCTGGATTTGAGGTCGGTTTTGTGAGATTTGTACTCCGCTAAAAGCCCATGCCAGACATTACTGATTCCGAGCCCATATTCGAGCGCGTTAAAGCACGTTTGCGTTCGATCATCATCGGGTGTTTTGTCGGGAACTGCTATATACACTAGCAGGCAAAATGCGGGTGTCTGCAAAGCCCCCACTCTAACTGAGGCTTGGACAAGGCGAAAGTCAGAGTAGCTACCAGGCCAATCGAGGATTACGACCTGGCAGCCTTCCGGCCGGGTCATTTATAGTCCATTATACTCGCGTGAAGGGCTCGCCAGCCATAAGAAAAGGGTCATACTTGTCCTGATGATGACAGCTCCGTGGGGAGTCGAACTTGCCTTTGAAGTCCTAGGTGTACCCGTATGCCGACACATCACATCTTAGATGTAGCATTCCAGAAGAAACACCGACTCACGCTGGGGAGTAAAGTAGCTGCGCGGGACTTGCTTCTGAAGTCTTGGGTGTACCCGTATGCCGACACATCTTAGATGTAGCATTCCAGGAGAAACACCGCCTTTGATGTTCCGTTGGGAAGCACTAGCTGGCAGATGAAATGTTAGATACATATGCAGAAATAGAAGGCATAGTATATAGCATGATAGCACATAGGAAATGAAGTTAGCATCTATAGGCTGGCTTGCGCTGGGGAAATAATTTTTGCTTAGTTTTGAAATCGAAGTCCTGAAAGCAACTCACGTGCTAGGAGATAGACTTTCAAAATTGAAAGGGTTAGAAATTGGCAGTTTAAAATAGACCGAAATTTGACCTTGTCGAAAACAATTTTATCAAATGGCTAAGTTTTGTAAATTTCAAAGCAAGGATTTGAAGAGAGAGACATACTGACAGACTCGACTCTGAACGCGACAAGACGAGTTGACAGACATGACTGGACTCTCGAGGGGTTGAACCGTGACTCGGTAGGGGGTGGGCCACCTAAGATGACAAGACTCTTAAGCTACGCTATTCCATAGCCTAGGCGAGTGGCAACAAGGTCGAACATCGAAATGGGAAGGATGTGTTATAGGAGAATTGCAGGAGTCTGTAATGAGACTGTTGTAGTCTAGTGCTCTTCTGGATTTTTGATTTTAGGGTACATTTCTAATGTGGGTATTGCTTTGAGTCCCTGACGGATTCTCGTCTTCACCTAAGCCAAAGACTAGGTGTAGACACCCGCATTTTGCCTGCTAGTGTCTATAGCAGTTCCCGACAAAACACCCGATGATGATCGAACGCTAACATGACTTAATACGCTAGAATACAGACTCGGAATCAATAGTATCCGACGTAGGCATTTAACGGAGTGCAAATCTCTCAAAACCGACCTCAAATCCAGGTCCAGTGGGCCGTTTCCAATAAAATGGGACTAATTTGGGCCAAAACCGACACCAAAAATAAAAACCGATTTGGCGACCGGGTCAAAACCGGTCAAAGAGGAATCCGTCCTCAAAGTCAGCCAAGTGAGCTTCTAGAAGATTGCGCTCAACCACCTAATTCAAAAATTCAAAAAGGTCAACCCTTGCTTAAAATAGCTCACCAACTTGATCCACTCGATCGAGTGGCTTGACCACACTCGATCGAGTGCAGCTTCAAAAACCCGATCAAGCGCCTTTATTGGGCCACTCGGTCGAGTGCACTATGGCCACTCGATCGAGTGACCCTAGGTCGAGGGGTATTCTCTATAAATACCCCCCTCATACTCTTCACAAATGAGATTTTTTTTCCTAAGCATCAAACCCTACTTCACACAACACTTACATTACAACTTTTTATCACCTTCAAGCCTACACATTTCAATCATTAATCACCCTTAAAATTTACACATTACCATTCAACCTTTACGCAATACACCACTTTGAACTTGACTTCAAAGTCAGACACATACAAAAATCCCGAGATCAAAACTCGTCAAAGACCCGAGACCAACCTCTCCCAAACCAATCACTCCATAACTCCTCCTACATTCTCGACACTCCCGCGCACACGCCGCTACGTTACGTGTTCGTTTCCGAGATTAAGCATGTAGGTTGAGGGTGTCATTAAATCCCTTCATTTCTTTCTCGTTTCTCTTTTCTTTTCGATTATATGTATATATGTACTACTACTACTACTACTATTATTATTATTATTATTATTATTATTATTATTATTATTATTATTATTATTATTATTATTATTATTATTATTATTATAATATTTTGTTTTTATGAACTAGAGCTTGCATTAAAAACGAAACAAATTACAAGAAGTTAGTGGGTAGCCGAGATACTATCTGGGCACCCACTCCCTTAGCGATAGAAAAACTAAGACGAGTAAAAATAAAAGCAGCTGCACGAGCTCCCGCGTCCTGGGAGATAGAGAATTTCTGAATCCGCTTGAGTAAAGCAGCTGCCTCCACGTCAAGCTCCCCTAGAGAAGAGAAAGAGAAAGGTAGGAACCCGTACCCAGTCTTGGTGCACAAATCTCCATACCTGGCGCACTTGCGCTGAGCAGCATCACCGACTGCGCGGCCAGGCAGAAAGTCAGACATCGCGGACTGAGTCAAAGGGGACGATCCTGTCAGATCGACACACACATCGTGCCCCCTATCCCAGGAATACAGAAGTAAATCCGCCGGGCGAAGGGGCTTGTCGTGCCCATCAATCAAACCGATATCCACCTCCTTACCGGCCGAAATACCAGATCGGAAGCAGATATCCAAAAGGGTGTCGCGAACCAGGTTATGTCTATGCTTAATGCCAACGGTACCAGCACACGACACAGCATGGTCCCCAAAAAAGTCCCCAACACAAACTCGGGAGCAGGCAGAGCAAGGCTTAGGTACCGGGAACAAAGGGACACCCAACCGATAGCTAAGGACAGAGCGGTAGGTCCTCCCATTCATGGTCTGCCCCAGCCCAGAGATGGGTACAGCGCGCAACCAGTCAGACGCGTGGGCACCCTGCAGAGACTTCCACAATACCACTTGTCGCCGAGTCAAGGAGAAAACCGATTCTACCGAAGCAGCAACCTTCGTGAAATATATATCTGCCAATTTCTTCATGAGTTTGGGGGTAGCGATCTCACTAGGATTACGGAAAAGGTCGGAACCGGTGGTCTCGCTAAACAGAGCCAAGGCCGCATCGAAGGTCGGCCCGGAAGTAGAGACGGCTGAAGGCCGAAGGAGCAAAGCCTGCAACTCAGAGGACTGAAGGCGAGAAGCCAAAAAGGCATAATGCAGGACATCCCCGGCGCAGTAGACACCCAACCCTCCCAAATTAAAGGGCAGTGTGGAAAGACGCCACTGCCAATCCCCGAACCCGGGGCCAGACGCGGTGACAATGCGTTCCAGGCTGGACCGCAAAGCCGCGTCAAGGGTCTGAGCCGACGTCAATTATTATTATTATTATTATTATTATTATTATTATTATTATTATTATTATTATTATTATTATTATTATAATAATAATTATTATTATTATAATTATTATTATAATTATAATTATAATTATAATTATTATTATTATTATTATTATTATTATTATTATTATTATTATTATTATTATTATTATTATTATTATTATTATTATTACTACTACTATTACTATTATTATTATTATTATTATTAATTATACTAACACTAATACTAACATTTTTAATTCCGTTACTAACTTTTAATTTTATGTATACTAACATTTTATTTTATGTCAACTAACATCTAACATTTACTTATCGTATTCTAACCTCTAACATTTAATTATCGTCATTTACATTTTGTTATAATACTAATACCGTGTATATATATATAATAATAATAATAATAAAGCATCGGATCAGACACGTTTGACTATGAACACCGCTCCAAGTTCGTTTAATCCCTTTACGAGTCACGACGGAGTTGGCACCGTTTCGAGGAGCGCCGCCCCAATGTACTCAAAGGCGTAACGAGATTGTGGTCGTTCATAGTTGAACGTGTACGACTCCATTTCTAAGATTAACGCGGAGCCCGTTGATGCGAAAATCAACATCACATAATCCGTAAGGATTAGTATCGATGTCATGACGCGGAGGGAGACACTTTCGTCGTTAATCAAATTTTTTCAATCTCATAACATCATTTTCATAAAATTCCGATAACGGTATTATAATCGTATAAGTACACGATTAAAACACCGGAAGCCGAGTCAAATTTAAGTCATGCAATATTTTTATTTAACTCGGCCAACTATCGATTTTTAAACATAAAAAAACGAAACGAGCCATGCCTCGTACAGGGGGCACTCGACCGAGTGCCATGGGCCACTCGATCGAGTAGCACCCCAAAAATCGGGCAGTAGCCACCTTAAAGGCACACTCGACCGAGTCCATGCCATGACTCGATCGAGTGGGTCCGATAGCCCAAGAAAACCGAGAGCTTTAATGCATATTTCGAGCCTCGTCTTTTTACGACCTTAGTCGTCACATGCAAAGTCAATCACGTAATTCTATTTTTCAAAACTCATGCATATCACTACACTTAAAACGACTTTGATCGACGTCTTCCACGATTAGTCTTGTATCGACGACTCTTTAGTCGTATCCGATATATAACTAATTTAGACACCAATTTTTTGATGTGATAAGTCGGGACAAGGCATCGAGATTTGGGATCGGGCTAGCACCACGCCTAGGTCCCATATCTCCGTCCTCCGTTTAATACACAATATAATGTGTATTTAATCGAAGTTCGTCCATTTACTTAACTTACGGTCTAGTTTATATTTATTTTATACGGGTCCGTTTCTAGTTAGTATTTGCCGCTTTTAATTCCGATTATTATTTTATCGCTCGTTATATTGTGAATTCCGGGTTGTATTCCGCCCGTGTAATTTGTAATTTATTTACGAGTTTTCTATTTTCGATGTTTGCCATTTTTTTATTTAAATGAACATCACATGCTAAATCACTTTGACGTGAATCAAGATGCATTAAAATGACGTAGTTCACATAACACGCATGCTTAGCCGAAAACGTTGTTTGCATATCATTTAATCATTTTACTACCGTGCGTACACGAACACGAACGATGTCTTAGTAGAGGCCGCTATGTGCGGGCGGGGTTGGGTGTCCTTAGTGGACTTCCCAACAAGTACCCTCACCCCTTACTCAGAACCTCGGTTTCCGGATGCCCGAAACCGTTGGCGCACGAGAGTCATTCTATACAAGATTACCGGTGCAGATGGTATCGGTATTGCAATGCAAAGGGACGAGCCCCATAAACTCTGAAATCGAAATGGGTCGTACTTTGTGTACGGTCCATGACGACATAGAGTGGGCTCGAATGGTTCCGAATAACCATAAAAATCGGTGGCGACTCCAACTTGACTTAAATTTCGAACCCGAGATCAATCTTACCACAAGATTCATTCGCCTACCCAAACCCGCGCGTGGCCGCGTCAGGGTGGGCCTACGTCATGTCCACAATTTGGCGACTCCGTTGGGGATACCTGATGTACCACATGTCATCGGGGTTTCTAGGGTGAGACTCGAAGAGAAATAGTTCGCATATTAGTGTACGCGCATTAGTTTAATGATTCATGCATAACCCAAATTTGCCCGGGCTGGTTACTTGTGACCGACGTCCCACTATACCGCGGTGGATTCCTAAATGGGTGCTCTAAAGACTTCTATGGCCGAACTCGTATGGGTTTTGCGGCATGTCCTAAGACCAACTCGGCTTAGGGAGTCCGTCCTGATTTACGAGAGAGCCATCGTCGTTGGTATAGACCCGATTTTGACCGACCGAGACTTAGCGTAAAGCATACATAAGTATCATTATAATGTTTGTTTGACTACGTACTACTTGGTTTCCGTGTCATTTTTTTTCAAAAACCGTCATTTAAAAAATGCATCTTTCAAAAATATTCAATTTCAAAAACTCGGAATGCTGCCAAATTTTAGACTTACGATTTGACTCAAAATAGCCTATTTTTAGCCGGCATGCTTCCCAATTCAAATTTCAAATTTTCGATTCCCTTTCGAATTTCGAATTTTCAAAAATTTAAATTTTCGTGATGCCATTCGCGATTTTCAAGTCTTCGAGATTCCATTCTCGATTTTTCAAATCTCCGAGATGCCGTTTTGGATTTTCAAATCTTCGGGATCTTATTTTCGATTTTCAAATTTTCAGAAATTTATTTTCGATATTTAAATTTTCAAAATTCCAAATATTTAACTTTTCAAAAAACCTGGTCCTGTCTGCATGCTGCCAATTTCAAAAGACGAGACCGTCTCCCAATTTTTCAAAATGCGAATTCACTCGCAACCATTCTAACCTCTCAAAATGCCCGATCCTATTGGCCCACTACCAATTTCAGGACCGTCCTCTCAATTTTCAAAATCCAATCATTTTTTCAAAAACCTTCCTTATTATAGGTCCTACCGTAATCCGTGTGTCGGGTCTTTTCATAATTTGTCGATGGTCTTTAGTGTCAAAACTCCGTCGATCCTACATCACGGGTTTCTTCCCCATCCTAGTCCTTATCCTAAAGGCACAACCGACCAATACGAGTCATACACTCGTAAATGGAAGGTTCGTCCATACACTCGAGTCCTAACTAGAAAGTCCCACGCGATTTTTTCCTCTAACAGGACGGTCCCCACAACCTTTCCTAAGGAAATTTCGCCCATCTTTCAATCCGTTAGTCGAGTCATCTCAATTCGAGAAATCTTTAACTTAAGGGTCCACCCTAATCACAGGGTCTATCCTTATTCAAGTCAAGTCAAGGGTCTCTACCGTCGAAACTCTGCCGATCTTACATCGCATGTTTCTTCCCTTACCCCATCTGTCTTTCCTCGAGGCCGAGTCAACCTTTTACAAGGCATAGCCCTGTAGATAAAGGTTATTTATCCTTACATCTAAGGATCACTCGTCCAACACTCGAGTCTTAGCAAAATCTTCGGTCTCACTCCGGGGCTACCCTTCAGCAGAGCGATCAATCACGGTTGCTCTAAGGGTCTTGTCTTACACGTGGTGTTTCATGTGTGTCACTTTCGAGTCATTCGGATGCCGCACCATCTGAATTCTGTCAGAGTCTTTAGTCTCACTTGGGGGCTGTCCTCCACCCGAGCATTCGACCACAGTCACCTTAAGGGGTACCTATGCTACGAACACTCGAGTCTCCTAAAGGTTTAGGTCGCCACGGTTGGTCCGAACACGTGACGCGGTCAAACACGGTTGCCCCACTTTCGGACTCACCCTCGTGCAGCTTGAGTCTCATCGTCGAGTCCAAGCCAGGGTCGTTACCTCGTCTAGGTCAACGTTCGGGTATCTCGATCCAATAGTCTTTGTCGACTCGTCACCCCGGGTCGTGTCTAGTTTGACTCCCTCTCTTGCATTTGCGCAAAGTCGAGTTTAGGCGAGTTGTGGCACCTGTCATTTTCTCCAATCAAAGACCTTACCAAAAAAGGAACAACCAACCGAGCATTCGTAAGTCCAGATTTGATTTGAGTCTAAGTCTGAGTTCGAGTCTAGGATACCCTACATCCTCATTTCCAAATCAGAGTCAAAGTCTTTTGCATTCTGTCCTCTTTTCAAAATTCAACAAAAATCAGCTTTCAATATTCTAACTCTACTATATGCTTTCCTTATGTGTTTCCGAGAACATGATGAACACCATCATACACTGTGAGCACATGCACGTGACTATTATAGGCACATCTATAATGACTGTAGGAACTGAGACCCGTGTTTTCCTTACCTGTTCCATGTCTGGCATAGACAACCACATAACTACCCTTAGCAGAAGCGGTATCGAATCCTATGACAAATCTAGGTAGTCTCCTAGTTTGGGTTCAAGACGGAAGGCAAGCCCATTTCCCACAATAAACACCCCTCCAATAAGACTAACCAATCCCTACCTTAGGCGTTTAGGCTGACCAGAAGCAAAAAAGAAACATCGTGACTCTATAGGCTTGATGCCAAAAATACCCAACTCGGGACGATGCTCCCACTAAGCCTGCTCGGAATTATGATGACAATACCGAGATCCAAACCACCATGCTTACCGTAGAGTACTCCATCGCGAGTTGCACTCACATGAACACCAACTAGGCTTAAACCTTACAAAGGTTTAGCTCC
The DNA here is from genome assembly GCA_958450325.1 of Agrostemma githago. Classification (NCBI taxonomy): domain Eukaryota; kingdom Viridiplantae; phylum Streptophyta; class Magnoliopsida; order Caryophyllales; family Caryophyllaceae; genus Agrostemma; species Agrostemma githago. The sequence goes on from OY288252.1 coordinate 38,609,330, forward strand.
ACAAGCCTAATCCAACCAATGGGCCCACCCCCATATCCACCCACAACACCATAGGAGGGCAGCCGTGAAAAAAAAAAAAAAAAAAAAAAAACTAGACAAAAAAATTCAAAAGTCCAAGGAAAAAGCAAAAGGCCAAAACAAAGAGCTGGCCATGATCAACATCCCTCAACCCGATGCGGTCAATCCCTTGACCGGGGCACGGTCAACTCAAATGAAGAATCCCACGACCGGGGCTAAGAGGTCAACCATAAAAAAAAACAAAAAATTCAAATACCCATGACCGTGGTCAACGGTCAACTGAAGCGAAAGTCCCTTGGCCAGGGTACGGTCAATTCAAAAATTATCGATGCACATACCATCAAAAAGGGGAGAAACAATCAAGCTGGTCAGCTAACACCACATTTAGCCTTCCCACATTACAACCCTCAAGACCTTCTCGAGACCTAGGCTAAGAGATGACAGCCCGGAATTTTGAGGATTCAAGCTCGATAGGATACACTCTAACCATTAGGGCCAGACATGGAAATCAGATCCCGCATTATCAAACCTACCCCGAGCGAAGTTCAAGTCATTTTTTACTCGACTTCCCCCTTTCCTATCATATTACAATACCTTACCCTCGAAGCCTTAGCTCCACAAAATCAAGCTCCAGATGTCAAAACATCAAAGCCACCTACTACCTAGCTCCACATTTCCAAAGACATCCAAACCAGTTACCAGCCCCAAACACGGGAACTCAACCTGCGGTCGGCATTGAACATGCCCAAATAGTTCACACCACCTCTGGGGGCTACCCCGGAGAACGCTTACAGTCACAGGATCAACATCCTAACTGTTCTAGCCCTTTGATCAAGACATCATTGGGAACACACCTAGCCTACACCATCGTTATGGCTAGTTACACACAAAGCCCTAATAAACTAGGCACCAGAATATATCTTCTAATCCACTGAACTACGACTTGGTTTGATTTCACTACACGTGAATATGTAGGCAGCCTTTCAACAAAGGCACAACCACCCACATTGACACAAATTTAAAAAGCGCCGTCATTCCGGTCACAACACTATCATGTTCTCGATAGTTACCTTTGTCGTCCGGGGGCTTCTCTTAGGCAGAAGTTGTCCATCCACTTACATAATCCAAAAAAAATTCAAAATCTAGCCTCCTTTCTATAGTGTGTCCTAGCACTCGGCTCAGTCGAAGACGAGAATCCGTTAGGGACTCGAAGTGACACCCACCTTGGGAATATACCCCAAATTCAAAGATCACTAGACTACAACATTGCCACTGCTAAGTCCTGTTCTGCAAAAACAGTCTAATTACAGACTACTGCAATTCCCCAATAACACATCCTTCCCTTTTCGATGTTTGACCGTGTTGCCACTCGCCTAAGCTATGGAATAGCGCAGCTTAAGAGTCTTGTCATCTTAGGTGGCCCACCCCCTACCGAGTCACAATCCAACCCCTCGAGAGTCCAGTCATGTCTGTCAGCTCGTCTTGTCGCATCCAGAGTCGAGTCTGTCAGTACCTCTCTCCTTATATTTTCGCTCCAAAGTTTGCAAAGCTTAACCATTTGATAAAATCCTTTTCGACAAGGTCAAATTTCAGTCTATTTAAACTGCAAATTTTTTTCTACCCCTTTCAATTTTGAAAACCTATCTCCTAGCACGTGAGTTGCTTTCAGGACTTCTATTGCAAAATGAAGCAAAAACCAGTTTCCCCAGCGCAAGCCAGTCTATAGATGCTAACTGCATTTCCTATGCTATCTTGCTATCCACTATGCCTGCTATTTCTGCCTATGTGTCTAACATTTCAGGTACCAGCTAGTGCTTCCCAACGAAACATCAAAGGCGATGTTTCTCCTGGAAAGCTAAATCCCAGATGTGATGTGTCGGCATACGGGGACACCCAAGACTTTAGAAGCAAGTCCCGCGCAGCTACTTTACTCCCCAGCGTGAGTCGGTGTTTCTCCTGGAACGCTACATCCAAGATGTGATGTGTCGGCATACAGGTACACCTAGGACTTCAGAGGCAAGTTCGACTCCCCACGGAGCTATCATCATCAGGACAGGTATGACCCTTTACTTATGGCTGGCGAGCCCTTCACGCGAGTCTAATGGACTATAAACGACCCGACCGGAAGGCTGCCAGGTCGTAATCCTCGATTGGCCTGGTAACTACTCTAACTTTCGCCTTGTCCAAGCCTCAGTCAGAGTGGGGGCTCTGTAGACACCCGCATTTTGCCTGCTAGTGTCTATAGTATTTCCCGACAAAATACCCGATGATGATCGGACGCTAACGTGACTTAATACGCTCGAATACGGACTCAGAATTAATAGTATCCGACGTGGGCATTTCGCGGAGTGCAAATCTCTCAAAACCGACCTCAAATCCAGGCCCAGTGGGCCGTTTCCAATAAAATGGGACGAATTTTGGCCAAAACCGACACCAAAAATAAAAACCGTCTTTTGGCGACCGGGTCAAAACCCTGTCAAAGACGAATCCGTCCTCAAAGTCAGCCAAGTGAGCTTCTAGAAGATTGCGCTCAACCACCTAATTCAAAAATTCAAAAAGGTCAACCCTTGTCTAAAATAGCTCACCAACTTGATCCACTCGATCGAGTGGCTTGACCACACTCGATCGAGTGCAGCTTCAAAAACCCGATCAGGCTCCTTTATTGGGCCACTTGGTCGAGTGCACTAGGGCCACTCGATCGAGTGACCCTAGGTCGAGGGGTATTCTTTATAAATATCCCCCTCATACTCTTCACAAATGAGATTTTTTTTCCTAAGCATAAAACCCTACTTCACACAACACTTACACTACGACCTTTTATCACCTTCAAGCCTACACATTTCAATCATCAATCACCCTTAAAATTTACACATTACAATTCAACCTTTACGCAATACACCACTTTGAACTTGGCTTCAAAGTCACACACATACAAAAATCCCGAGATCAAAACTCTTCAAAGACCCGAGAGCAACCTCTCCCAAACCAATCACACCATAACTCCTCCTACATTCTCGACACTCTCGCGCACACGCCGCTACGTTATGAGTTCGTTTCCGAGATTAAGCATGTAGGTTGAGGGTGTCATTAAATCCCATCATCTCTTTCTTCTTTCTCTTTTCTTTTCGATTATATGTATATATGTACTACTACTACTACTATTATTATTATTATTATTATTATTATTATTATTATTATTATTAATTATACTAACACTAATACTAACATTTTTAATTCCGTTACTAACTTTTAATTTTATTCATACTAACACTTTTTTTTATGTCAACTAAAATTTAACATTTACTTATCGTATTCTAACCTCTAACATTTAATTATCGTCATTTACATTTTGTTATAATACTAATACCGTGTGTGTGTGTGTATGTATATATATATATATATATATATATATATATATATATATATATATATATATATATATATATATATATATAAATATAACAATAATAATGATAATAATAAAGCATCGGATCAGACACGTTTGACTATGAACACCGCTCCAAGTCCGTTTAATCCCTTTACAAGTCACGACGGAGGTGGCACCCTTTCGAGGAGCGCCGCCCCAATGTACTCCAGGGCGTAACGAGATCGTGGTCGTTCATAGTTGAACGTGTACGACTCCATTTCTAAGATTAACGCGGAGCTCGTTGATGCGAAAATGGACATCACATAATCCGTAAGGATTAGTATCGATGTCATGACGCGGAGGGAGACACTTTCGTCGTTAATCAAATTTTTTCAATCTCATAACATCATTTTCATAAAATTCCGATAACGGTATTATAATCGTATAAGTACATGATTAAAACACCGGAAGCCGAGTCAAATTTAAGTCATGCAATATTTTTATTTAACTCGGCCAACTATCGATTTTTAAACATAAAAAAACGAAACGAGCCATGCCTCGTACAGGGGGCACTCGACCGAGTGCCATGGGCCACTCGATTGAGTAGCACCCCAAAAATCGGGCAGTAGCCACTTTAAGGGCACACTCGACCGAGTTCATGCCATGACTCGATCGAGTGGATCCTATAGCCTAAGAAAACCGAGAGCTTTAATGCATATTTCGAGCCTCGTCTTTTTACGACCTTAGTCGTCACGTGCAAAGTCAATCACGTAATTCTATTTTTCAAAACTCATGCATATCACTACACTTAAAACGACTTTGATCGACGTCTTCCACGATTAGTCTTGTATCGACGATTCTTTAGTCGTATCCGATATATAACTAATTTAGACGCCAATTTTTTGATGTGATAAGTCGGGACAAGGCATCGAGATTTGGGATCGGGATAGCACCACGCCTAGGTCCCATATCTCCGTCCTCCGTTTAATACACAATATAATGTGTATTTAATCGAAGTTCGTCCATTTACTTAACTTACGGTCTAGTTTATATTTATTATATACGGGTCCGTTTCTAGTTAGTATTTGCCGCTTTTAATTCCGATTATTATTTTATCGCTCGTTGTATTGTGAATTCCGGGTTGTATTCCGCCCGTGTAATTTGTAATTTATTTACGAGTTTTCTATTTTCGATGTTTGCCATTTATTTATTTAAATGAACATCACATGCTAAATCACTTTGACGTGAATCAAGATGCATTAAAATGACGTAGTTCACATAACTCGCATGCTTAGCTGAAAACGTTGTTTGCATATCATTTAATCATTTTACTAGCGCGCGTACACAAACACGAACGATGTCTTAGTAGAGGCCGCTATGTGCGGGCGGGGTTGGGTATCCTTAGTGGGCTTCCCAACACGTACCCTCACTCCTTACTCAGAACCTCGGTTTCCGGATGCCCGAAACCGTTGGCGCACGAGAGTCATTCTATACAAGATTACCGGTGCAGATGGTATCGGTATTGCAATACAAAGGGACGAGCCCCATAAACTCTGAAATCGAAATGGGCCGTACTTTGTGTACGGTCCATGACGACATAGAGTGGGTTCGAATGTGTTAAGTGCTATTTTTAGCACTACTTGTGAGTATATATCGTCATATTTATAGTGTTTAAGAGTGGATTTTGGACGATACAGTGATATTTGAGTGATTTCCGATGATCTTGCATGATTTGAGTGAATATGTGATTTTTGATGACGGTTCTAGCTATTTTGAAGAGCCGAGAAATTCTTGTGTTATGCCCGGATTATATTGGTGTTACACGTGTCGAATGCCGAGTTATATTGAAGATCGCATGAAGAAAAGAAGAGAAGGAAATCAAAGGAAAAGCAAAGAAGAGAGAATAAAGAATTTTGAAGTGCCGCTACTAGCGGATGATGAAGAGCAAAACTGCCGCTAGTAGAGGCTTCATCAGAATTCACGCAATTTGTGGAGCTTCCAAAGTGCCGCTAGTAGCGAAATATGCCGCTACTAGCGAATAGCTACCCGCGTGACTCTTGATCTCCCCCCTATTCTATCCTACTTATATTTGATGCCTATTATTATTAGAAGAACGATATTATTCCTAGACTACATATACAATACTTGGGTAATTTTATTAGATTTATGCAAATTTAGTTCTATTATTCAAGACTTTGAAGAAACGATCGTTCATCATTTTATCCATTATTCAAGACTAAGTTTTTCTAATTCTCTACTCTTTATTTTATTTGTTGATTGTTATTTTTATTATGAATTGTGAGTAGTCTTTTTATCTAGGGCTCGGTGAGCCGATAATATGGGTTATTGATGCTTTGATCTGATTTTAATCGCGCTTTGTTGAATTATTGAATTGGGTTTGTTGCGGTTGTGCTTAATAATTGATTGATTAGTTTGAATTGCTAGGTTTGAGTCTAGATTATCATTACAACGAGAGTTGAATGTTTTTCATATGAATCATGCCTAAAAGTTTGTATCTTTATCGATTAATTTCTACTCAATTTTAATTACGACGAGAGTCGGGTTTTAATTTAGAGAACCGAAATAAGATTTGAATTTTCACATGAGAATAGTGAATTGGAATAATTGAGACATGTTAGTATCGATTCCTAATGCGTCTAGTTTTGTTATTCGTGCCATGAGAATAGGATTTATAACATGCTAGATAGGCTTTTTATGTCTCGACGGAGAATTTAAAGTATTGTTTAAAATTGGAACGCTAGTCTCACCCAAGACGGTAATTCGACAAAGTTGTGTAACATTTTGATCGCATCGATAATCCATGTTAACGGTGAACCACTGCCCTAGGTCTTTTTAATTATTGATTTCATCTCGATTTATTACCTCTACTAGTTTGTTAGACATTAGTTAGACAATCACCATTTTAATTTATTCGGCGTAGATAACTTGAGTCAGAAATTAGCTAGTACTTAATCATTCACCTCCCTGAGATCGACCCGTATGCTACAATACCCGTACGCTTGCGGTACTACAAAATAAAACGTAACAAGTTTTTGGCGCCGTTGCCGGGGAGGTAATGGATTAATATTAGCTTAGTTTTTTGATTTGTTAGACTACGTTATTTTTCTTTAATTATGTTTTATCTCGGTTTTCCACAATATGAAGATGAAGAATTTTGGGCTTACCTTGATCGACTTAAACAATATCTTGTCTCACTGGATGGTCATGGCTTTAGCGACGAAGAGCTATGTCTAACAATAAAGAAAGGTATCAACAGTTGTACACAATCAATGCTTAACTTTTCTAATGGAAATTTTCCTTCCAGGTCCGATGATGAAGAATTGAAATTCTATGACTGGCTATCTCGTGACGGTTGTAAGCCAAATTTCTCTTTTTCTTTGTGTGTTAAAGATAATATTTATGTGGAAACTAGTGATAATTGTGAGCTTGTAAATAATAGTATTGAGCATGATAGGAGTGTGAGTGAAATTTACCATCCTATTGAGGGGTTTTTGGCCGACGAGGAGGTTAAGGATTGTGATTATAGGGAGGAATTTGTTCCTCACAACCATTCTAATATCACTCTTTATGGTTGTACGTCATATGCATCTTTCAAATATAATCCCCTTAATTTGGTTCCATCTTTTCCTCTTCTTTATCCTCCACCTTGTCTAAGCTCATTGCCCTCTTATAATTCAATAAGTATGAAAGAGTTTTCTTGGCGTCGATCACCTTCTCTTTGTGATAGTTTTGGAACAGATAAAGGTAGACCTCCTGAAATTTCTAAGATAATTATTAATGATATTGTGTCTCTACCTTGCGATAATGTGGATAATGTCTCATCCTCCAAATCTCATGCTACAAAATTTGATGGACTTAAGACTCTAACATGGATTGATGTGTTTATGTATGATAATAGTTCCTCAAAAACGTATGATAAGTTCCTACGATCTTTTGGTTGGGTCTTTGTCTATTGTTTAACATGTTGTTATTCACAGCTATCTAAGTCGCATTCACAGGTTTATGATCGTCTCCTAAGAGCTTTGACTGCATCTTCTTAAGAATTACACTACAAAAGCATACATCAAGCTAATGATGTTAAACAAGCGCTTCTTGGGAGGCAACCCAAGTTACGTATGTATTTTTTTATTCCGTTTTATTTATGTAAAAGAAAAAAAAGAAAAAAAAAAGGAAAAAAAAAAGGAAAAAGAAAAAGGAAAAGGAAAAGAAGAAAAAAAGAAAAAGAAAAAGAAAAAGGAAAAAATTGTGAAGGTGCGGGGAAACTGGAATGACTTACTTGTAAGTGTTGATTCCCGAAGCGTCGATGGTGCCTGATTGGGTTGACCTGTTTGTATCTAGCTGCCTTAAGTGTAGGAAGAACGTTAAAGGAAAAATTAACATGGGCGGCATGGTTACATTAATACTTACCCATTTGGGAGTCACTATTCCTAGCACAGTTACACCGGTGACAGGAGGTCATTTGCTCGATTTTGATACATTGGAGCGTACATTTATGCTTCAAGATTCGGTGGCCCGTGGTTATTTATTATGGAGACGTGGTCCGAAAGCTTCACCTTACTTACGATTGCCTCGTTCTACGGAGCAATCTATTCCTACCGGGCCAAGGACCATCGATTTATATATACCACGTGACCCACTTACTCTCTTGGAGCCGGGTGACAAAAGGGTAGCGAAGCGTGTTCTAGAAAATGATGATGATGCTATGGATGGCAGTGATGATGAAATTGCGACCGAGAGACCCTCTCCCTCATTCACACATGCTTCATCTTCTAGGGAGTCCGACATGTGGAGATTAGAGGTCGATGATTGGCGGGCGGAACAAGTGTTATCTATGCGGGAAGTGCTAGAGTTGTGTCGAGGTTTCGACAAGTTTTTATCGGCTAGACATCCTAACACATACACTTCCCCTTCGGAGCAGTTTTATGCAGAGTTAGCAGTTGAGAGGAGCGATATTAACAGTCGTCGGGAGGCACGTAGTGGCTCTCGTCAACCTTCTGGAGACTCCTCTGATTCTTCATGATAGGTGATTTGTCCCCTCTTTCTTATTTTATTTTTGTCTTTGTCGCATTGAGGACATTGCTCGATTCAAGCATGGGGGAGGGATATTTCACTTTTGTATATATTTATTTTCAAAAAAAAAAATAAAAAAATAAAAAAAAAAGAATAAAATCCCGCTAAGTCGAAAACCCGAAAGGGCGGCTTAGGCAAAAAAAAATGGGAGGCCTCGCTAGAATGAAAATCTGCAAGGGCAGACGTTCTAGGCAACATTGAGCTTGAGAGTGGAAAAAGTGAGTACATAAAAAAAATAAGAAGAAAAAGCTAGGTTGAAAACCCGAAAGGGCGGCCTAGGCAAAATGAGGGATTAAGAAAAAATGAAAAAAAAAAGAGTGAAAAATGAAAAAAAAGCATAAAGAAAAAAAAAAGGAAAAAAAAAAGAGCCGCAAGAAAGAAAAGGGGCCATAATATCCCGTACTATGGGCAAATAGTAAACATCATGGCGGTCGGCGACATAAGAAGACGGCGTTTGGAGGTAAGGGTTAGGATTAGGATCATTTTTTGGCGTCGTAATTTTGTGTTGGAATTGGATTGTGTGTAGGGATCGTTGGTTGCTGTGATCCCGTTTTTGGATATGCTTGTGAATTGATGTTTATTAATGTTGATATTATTGGCTTGTGGTTAGAGAGTGTTTTTGAGCTAGCATGGGGGAGTCATACACTGACTTGACTCTTTGATTTATCTTTTGGTGTTGACCATGCTAAGCTAGACGATTTCGGAGTAGGTAGTGAGGGCGATATAAGAAGGAAGTTGTGAGCTAACTTTTTGTGAGTGAGGGAGTTCGCTAGACCTTGCATTGGTATCGTCTTATGCCTTTTGAGTTTACTCGAGGACGAGTAAAGGTTTAGCATGGGGGAATTTGTTAAGTGCTATTTTTAGCACTACTTGTGAGTATATATCGTCATATTTATAGTGTTTAAGAGTGGATTTTGGACGATACAGTGATATTTGAGTGATTTCCGATGATCTTGCATGATTTGAGTGAATATGTGATTTTTGATGACGGTTCTAGCTATTTTGAAGAGCCGAGAAATTCTTGTGTTATGCCCGGATTATATTGGTGTTACACGTGTCGAATGCCGAGTTATATTGAAGATCGCATGAAGAAAAGAAGAAAAGGAAATCAAAGGAAAAGCAAAGAAGAGAGAATAAAGAATTTTGAAGTGCCGCTACTAGCGGATGATGAAGAGCAAAACTGCCGCTAGTAGAGGCTTCATCAGAATTCACGCAATTTGTGGAGCTTCCAAAGTGCCGCTAGTAGCGAAATGTGCCGCTACTAGCGAATAGCTACCCGCGTGACTCTTGATCTCCCCCTATTCTATCCTACTTATATTTGATGCCTATTATTATTAGAAGAACGATATTATTCCTAGACTACATATACAATACTTGGGTAATTTTATTAGATTTATGCAAATTTAGTTCTATTATTCAAGACTTTGAAGAAACGATCGTTCATCATTTTATCCATTATTCAAGACTAAGTTTTTCTAATTCTCTACTCTTTATTTTATTTGTTGATTGTTATTTTTATTATGAATTGTGAGTAGTCTTTTTATCTAGGGCTCGGTGAGCCGATAATATGGGTTATTGATGCTTTGATCTGATTTTAATCGCGCTTTGTTGAATTATTGAATTGGGTTTGTTGCGGTTGTGCTTAATAATTGATTGATTAGTTTGAATTGCTAGGTTTGAGTCTAGATTATCATTACAACGAGAGTTGAATGTTTTTCATATGAATCATGCCTAAAAGTTTGTATCTTTATCGATTAATTTCTACTCAATTTTAATTACGACGAGAGTCGGGTTTTAATTTAGAGTACCGAAATAAGATTTGAATTTTCACATGAGAATAGTGAATTGGAATAATTGAGACATGTTAGTATCGATTCCTAATGCGTCTAGTTTTGTTATTCGTGCCATGAGAATAGGATTTATAACATGCTAGATAGGCTTTTTATGTCTCGACGGAGAATTTAATGTATTGTTTAAAATTGGAACGCTAGTCTCACCCAAGACGGTAATTCGACAAAGTTGTGTAACATTTTGATCGCATCGATAATCCATGTTAACGGTGAACCACTGCCCTAGGTCTTTTTAATTATTGATTTCATCTCGATTTATTACCTCTACTAGTTTGTTAGACATTAGTTAGACAATCACCATTTTAATTTATTCGGCGTAGATAACTTGAGTCAGAAATTAGCTAGTACTTAATCATTCACCTCCATGAGATCGACCCGTATGCTACAATACCCGTACGCTTGCGGTACTGCAAAATAAAACGTAACAGAATGGTTCCGAATAACCATAAAATTCGGTGGCGACTCCAACTTGACTTAAATTCGGTGGCGACTCCAACTTGTCCAAGCCTCAGTCAGAGTGGGGGCTCTGTAGACACCCGCATTTTGCCTGCTAGTGTCTATAGCAGTTCCCGACAAAACACCCGATGATGATCGGACGTCAACGTAACTTAATACGCTCGAATACGGACTCGGAATCAATAGTATCCGACGTGGGCTTTTAGCGGAGTGCAAATCTCTCAAAACCGACCTCAAATCCAGGCCCAGTGGGTCGTTCCCAATAAAATGAGACTAATTTGGGCCAAAACCGACACCGGAAATAAAACCGTCTTTTGGCGACCGGGTCAAAACCCGGTCAAAGACGAATCCGACACAAAAATCAGCCAAATTCAACTTCTAGAAGCTGGCGCCAAGTCTAAATTCAAATAAAAACAAACAAATCAACAAAGTCAACCCCTTCCTAAAATAGCTCGATCCTAATTGATCCACTCGATCGAGTGGATAGACCCACTCGGTCGAGTGGAGCGTCAACAGCTGAATAAGGCCCGTTTTGAAGGGCACTCGATCGAGTGCACTAGGGCCACTCGATCGAGTGACCCTAGGTCGGGGGGTGAAGCCTATAAATACCCCCTTAACCCCATTCATTTTCACAAGGCTTTTTCCATGCATTCTACCCTACATTTTCAACCCTAATTCATTCATCCTCTCCACACTTTAATCCTTAGTAACCCTAAGCGATACTACACAAAAAACCGAGTCTACATCCATCACACATACACACACACATACATATTCAAAACCCCGAGATCAAAACTCGTCAAAGACCCGAGAGCATCCTCTCCCTAACCAAACACACCCTAACTCACCCTACATATCTCGACACTCCCGCGCACACGCCGCTACTACGAGTTCGTTTCCGAGGCCATAAGCATGTAGGTTGAGGGTGTCATCAAACCCCATTTCTTTTTCTCCTTTCCCTTTTTTCGATTATATATGTATTACTATTATTATTATTATTATTATTATTATTATTATTATTATTAGTCGATATTAATGACACTAATATTTTATTTACTAACACTAACCTTTAATTTTGTGCATACTAACCTTTTATTTATTTTCGTTACTAACATTTTATTTATCACACTCTAACATTTTATTTATGTATTCTAACACTAACTTTTATTTTTGTATACTAACACTTTAATTCCGTATTCTAACATCTAACATTATTATACCGTGTATATATACATACTAATATCAAAATCTCGGTTTCGAATACGTTTGACTATGACGATCGCCTAAAGTCCATCTAATTCCTTTACGAGTAACGACGGAGGTGGCGCCTTTTCGAGGAGCGCCGCCCCAATGTACTCAAGGACGTGACGTGATCGTGATCGGTCATAGTTGAACATATTTGGTCCCATTTCTACAATTAGTGCGGAACCCGTTGACACGAAAACCGACATCACATAATCCGAAAGGATTGGTTTCGATGTCGTGACGTAGAGGGGTGCAATTTCGTCACTAATTCAAAAATTTTGATCTAAACGATAACATAATAGCATATTTCATAAAATCCCGATAACGGTCTCATAATCGTATAATACACGTTTATGGCATCGAGAACCGAGTTGAATTTAAATAATGCAATATTCTTATTTAACTCGGTCAATTATCGAATTCAAACAAATAAAAATGAAACGAACCATGCCTCGTACAGGGGGGAACTCGATCGAGTGCCATGGGCCACTCGATCGAGTAGCACCCAAAAATCTGGACAGTAGCTACTTTAAAGACACACTCGACCGAGTCAGACCATGACTCGATCGAGTGGGTCCTGTAGCCCAGAAATTCGAGAGATTCAATGCAACATTTGAGCCTCGTCATTTTTTCACGACTTTTAGTCGACACGTGCATAATCAATCACGTAATTCTAATTTTCAAAACTCATGCATATCACGACACCTAAACGATTTTGATCGACGGTCTCGCACTATTAATTTTATGTCGACGACTCTTTAGTCGTATCCGACACATAATTAATTTAGACTCCATTTTTCGAGGTGATAAGTCGGGACAAGGCATCGAAGTTCGAGATCGGGTTAGCACCACACCTAGGTCTCGAACCTCCGTCCTTTGATTAATATGCAATATAATGCATAATTAATTAAGGTTCGTCCGTCTATCTAATTCACGATCTAATGTGCATTTATTATATACGGGTCTTTGACGGGTCGTGTATTTATTTATCACTCTTCTTATTTTATTCGATTATTCTATTTTATTGCTCGTAGTATTGTGAATTCCGGGTTGTATTCCGCCCGTGTAATTTGTAATTTATTTACGAGTTTTCTATTCTTGATGTTTGCCATTTATTGCCTTAAATGAACATCACATGCTAAATCACTTTGACGTGAATCAAGATGCATTAAATGACGTAGCAAACCAATAATTCACATGCTTAGCCCGAAAACGCTGTTTGCATATCATTAGTCGTTTTACTAGCGCGCGTACACGAACACGAACGGTGTCTTAGTAGAGGCCGCCATGTGCGGGCGGGGTTGGGTGTCCTTAGTGGGCTTCCCAACACGTACCCTCACCCCTTACTCAGAACCTTTGGTTTCCGGATGTCCGAAACCCTTGGCGCACGAGAGTCATTTTATATACGAAAGCCGGTGTAAACGGTATCGGTATAACAATGCAATGGGACGAGCCCCATGAACTCTGAAATCGAAGTGGGCTTACTTTGTGTATAGCCCATGACGACATAGAGTGGGCTCGTATGGTTCCGAATAACCACAAAATTCGGTGGCGACTCCATTTTGACTTAAATTTCGAACCCAAGAACAATCTTACCACGAGATTCATTCGCCTACCCAAACCCGCGCTTCGCCGCGTCGGGGTGGACCTACGTCATGTCCACACTAGGTCTCGGGAAGCTCTTGAGGGTTGTAATGTGGGAAGGCTAGATGTGATGTTAGCTGACCAGCTTGATTGTTTTCCCCTTATTTGATGGTATGGGCATTGATAATTTTGAATTAACCGTACCCCGGTCAAGAGACTTTCACTTAAGTTGACCGTTGACTAAGGTCACATGTATTTTGATTTTTTTTGGTTGACCTCTTAGCCCCGATCACGGAATTCTTCATTTGAGTTGATTGTGCCCCGGTCAAGGGATTGACCGTATCTGGTCGAGGGATGTTGATCATGGCCAGCTCTTTTTGTTTTGGCCTTTTGCTTTTTTCCTTGGACTTTTGATTTTTTTGTCCAGCTCTTTTTTTTTTCTTGTTGGTCAGCCTAACACCTAAGGTAGGGATTGGTCGGTCTTATTGGAGGGGTGTTTATTGTGGGAAATGGGCTTGAATCCCGTCTTGAACCCAAACTAGGAGACTACCTAGATTTGTCATAGGATTCGATACCGTTCCTGCTAAGGGTAGTTATGTGGTTTTCTATACCAGACATGGAATAGGTAAAGGAAAACACGGGTCCTAGTTCCTGCAGTCATTATAGATGTGCCTATAATAGTCACGTGTATGTGCTCACAGTGTATGATGGTGTTCATCATGTTCTCGGAAACACATAAGGGATATATGAGAAATTGAAAAGGCTGATTCTATTGGATTGAAAAAAAGAGGACAGAATACATCTGACCCTGACACCGACTTTGAAATAGAACATCCTAGACTCGGACTCAGACTCGGGGTTAAATCAATCTGGACTCTTGAATGAGGTTGCCAGTAGTCTTTTGCTTCTAAGGACTCAAGTGGATGTCCAGTATAGCCTTCGATAGAAGCTTCACCCAGATCTTCGTTATGTCGAAGATCGTCTTCAATCCTAATGCCCATTTCGGTAAGCACGGCAAAGTTTGAAATGTCGGCATACCTAAGATGGACGCGGTAGGAGAGTAGGAGGTTGTTGATGAATGCCTCCACTAGTGTCTTCTTGCTGGGCTTGTCTACCAGCTTAACACTCTCAGTCCGCCAGCATTGAAGGTATTTGGTGAAACCCTCTGTTGGATCTTCGGCCATGACTTCTAATGTCCGCATGGTAGTTTGAAGTTCAGTATTATCAGAATAGTTTTTAGCGAACTCGGTAGCCACATCTTCCCAAGTTGGGAATCTTTTTGCATTAAGCCTATAGAACCCGGCTTTTGGATATTTCCCGAGGGATGCTCTGAACAAATTGATGAACATGTCGGCTTTGACCCCCTTGATTGGCATGAATACCTTGAAAGCTCGGAGGTGTACAAATGGATCCTATGTCCCTTCGAATATGGGTAACCCTTCTAGATTGAGATCTGTTGGTAGTTTCTCACTGATGGGTGTATAGTCTCGGGAGTTTTCAACTCGGATGTTGTTCCCTTGGAGGGTATGGAACTGTTCCTCGAGCATACGCACTGTGCTGATCAGTTTGGCAAATGGCTCGGTATTTACCGACCCATAATTGAAGTCTTGTTGTTCAATGACAGTTAAACGAGCATTCAAGGCCTCTTGGTCGGCTCTTATGAACCTAGTTGGGTTTTAAACATGGCTTGCTTACTAACCATTGTTTCTAGCAAAGCCTTCATTTCATTGATGGTGTTTTCCATGTCCCTATTCCCGGTTGTGGGTGCCATACTCTGCGAGAATACCCACGTAATCATAAATGTTGCTTCGGAACTTGAAAACACCAAGGCATAGGAAATAGCGCAGGAGGAAAGACGACTCTGGTTTGACTTTCCTAAGACAAATGCGTAGGGTACGATTCTCGGAGGGACTGTGATTAATCGCTCCGTCGGAGAATAGCCCCCAAGTGAGACTAAGGACTCTTATAGGACTCAGATGGTGTGACATCTAAGTGACTCAAAAGTGGGGTACGTGAGACAACACGTGTAAGACATGACCTTTATAGCAACCGTGATTCATCGCTCTACTGAAGGGTATTCCCCGAGTGAGATCGAAGATTTTGCTAAGACTCGAGTGTCGGACGAGGGACCCTTAGATGTAAGGATCACGAACCTTTTGCTACAAGACTATGCCTTGTAAATGGTTGACTCGGCCTTGAAGAAGGCAGACGGGTAAGGGAAGAAACTTGTTGTGTGAGATCGGCAGAGTTTCGATGCTAGAGACCCTTGACTCGACTTGAATAAGGATAGACCCTGTGATTAGGATAGTCCCTTAAGTTAAAGGACTCTTTAATTGAGATAACTCGCCTAACGGATTAAAAGACGGGCAAAATTCCCTTAGGAAAGGTCGTGGGGACCGTCCTGTCGGAGGGAAAAATCACGTGGGACATTCTAGTTAGGCCTCGAGTGTATGGACGAACCTTCCATTTACGAGTGTATGACTCATGTTGGTCGGTTATGCCTTTAGAAAAAAGCGGACTAGGATGGGGAAGAAACTCGTGATGTAGGATCGACGGAGTTTCGACGCTATAGTCCTTCGACAAATTATGAAAAGACCCGACACACGGATTACGGTACGTCCTATAATAAGGAAGGTTTTCGAAAAATTATTGAATTTTGAAAATTGAGAGAACGGTCCTGAAATTGTTAGTGGGCCAATAGGATCGGGCATTTTGAAATGTTAGAATAGTTGCGAGTAATTTCACGCTTTGAAAATTTAGGAGGTGATCTCGTCTTTTGAAATTGGCAGCAGGCCGACAAGACCGAGTTTTTTTTGAAAAGTTGAATATTTGGAATCTTTGAAAATTTGAATATGAAAATAAATTTATTTATTATAAAATTAAGTTTTAAGTTCAATTAAAATAATGTCATATTATTTATTTAACAACTCTTTATAATTACAATTCATAATAACATTCTTAAAAGAAAATTTCATGAATAATTAATTAAATAAATAAATAAAAATATTTTATGACACTTATAAATTAATTTTAACAAAAAAATCAGAATATATTTATATAAAATACCATATGAATTTATTTTTCGTATTTATTATAACTTGAAGACTTTATTGTCTAATTACCCATTTAAATTCAAAAATAATTATATAAATTATAAAACCACTATGCAAAATTTTATTACATACTAAAAAGTCATATTATAACAAAAAATACTTTTCTTTTTCATAATTATTTACATATTGTGGATATATATGCATGCATGAATGAGTATTCATAAAAAAATGTGATAACATGGAAAAATAAAATAATGATCCGAAAATCAAATCTAAAAACTTAAAAATCTACATGCAACATCATCAACATAAAAAGTAGGAATATAATTAAGAACATAATTATTTTAATTATTCATATAATTTATATATTTATTGCATGATAAATAAATTACAAGCATGATTAAATAATGAGCAATAAAACAAATCGTATATTCATATATTCATCACAAAAATATATACATAATTTATACCATGAAGTTCATATATTAACAAAAATATTAAATTTCATATATATATATATCCTCAATCTTATTATAAATTCATAAAAATGTTAGAATTTCGTAAATCAAGAAAAGGAGTAACCTAGTTACCTTGAGAGAAATTTAGTGGTATTAATATAAGTAGGATATGGATGATATCAACCCAAGTGGTTTCCTTCCATCAAGGTCTCTTATTCACCTAATTTTAGATTAATAAAATTTATCAAGAACACAATACATAATTTAACTAGAAATGAATAAAATTAATGAATAAATAATCTATACTTACTAGTAATTAGGAATGATGGAGAAGAGGATATGGAAAAGGAAATTGTGAGAAATGGGAATGATGGTTCACGGTGGAATAGTGGAGAAGGGAATAGTAGTTCATCCCTTAATTTAAGGACAAAATGCATGTGATGATGAAGATGATTAGCCTTAGCCATATAGCCATGTGCGGACATGACATAGGTCCACCCCGACGCGGCCACGCGCGGGTTGGGTAGGCGAATGAATCTCGTGGTAAGATTTATCTCGGGTCGAAATTTAAATCATAGTTGGAGTCGCCACCGAATTTTATGGGAATTCGGACCCGTTCGAACTCACTCTACACTTAGGCGTTTCGTGCACAAAGCACGACCCGCTTTTTGTGCTAGAGCTTATGAATTCGTCCCTTTGCATTACGATACCGACGCCGAGTTATCGAATATCGTGCATCGAATGACTCTCGTGCGCCAATGGTTTTGGACATCTGGAAACCATGGTTCTGAGTAAGGGGTGAGGGTACGTGTTGGGAAGCCTACAAAGGACACCCAACCCCGCCCGCTCTTTAGCGGCCTCTACTAAGATACCGTTCGTTTTCGTGTACGCGTGTTAGTAAAATGACTAAATGTTATGCAACCAATATTTTAGCTAAGCATGTGAATTACGTGTGAACTACGTCATTTTAATGCATATAAATTATCGTCGAAGTTGTTTAACATGCGATGTTCATTTAAAGCAATAAATGGCAAACATCGAAAGTAGAAAACTCGTAAATGAATTACAAATTACACGGGCGGAATACAACTCGGAATTTACAATACAACGAGCGATAAAATAATAATCGGATTAGAAAATGGTAAACATTAACTATAAACGGACCCGTAAATAGAAAATGTAAGCTAAACCGTAATTTGAATAGTTGAACGAACTTCGATTAAATACACATTATATTGTGCATCAATCGACGAACCGAGACTATTAATACGTGCTCGCGTATGGGACCGAAGCATGGTGCTAGCTCGATCCCGGGTCTCGATGGCTTGTCCCGACTTATCATATTGAAAGATTGGTGTCTAGACTAGTCATGCGTCGGATACGACTAAGGAGTCGTTGACACAAAACTAGTCGTGTAAGACATTAGTCAAAGTCGTGAAAGTAATAAAATAGAATAAAATGCATGAGTTTTAAATAAGGAATCACGTGATTGACTTTGCACGCATAGACCGAAGTCTTAAAAAAGATCGAGGCTTGAAAATCGTTTAGAAGCTCACGAAGTAGTCCAAAAGGGGACCACTCGATCGAGTCATGGTCGGGACTCGATCGAGTGACCCTGTCACAGACTTTCTGTCTTGTGTTTGGAGTGCTACTCGATCGAGTGGGCTATGGCACTCGATCGAGTGCCTTCTATTTGAGCTGCTGCTCAGTTTCGAAATGATGGCAATTTCGAGATTTATAATTTGTTTAAAACCAATTGTCAACCGAGTCGAATATAAATATGGCATGATTTATATTCGGCTCGGTTTTCGGTACCCGTAACATTTTTATGATTACGAGACCGGCCTCGGGGAGTTTTTGAAAAAAGATGTTGTAAGATTGTTTTGAGTTGGATTAGGACGAGGTTGACTCCCTCCGCGTCACGATGTCATAATCAATCCTTTCGGATCGTGTGACTATCGATTTTCCGTCAATGGGTCTCGTACCAATCTCGAAAATGGTATTGGACATGTTCTACTACGTGCTACCAAGATCACGTTACGCCCTTGAGTGCTTAGGGCGGCGCTCCTCGGAAGGGCGCCACCGCCATTGCTACTCGTAAAGGGATTAAACGGACTTGGGGCGGTAACCGTAGTTAAACGCGTTCAATTCGAATATGGTTAAAAAAATTATATATACGCGGTATTGTTAAGTAATGACGATAATAAATGAATGATAATAAAATGTTAGTAACAAAAAAATAAAATGTTAGTATTAGTATCGTTATTATCGATTAATTAGTATTCGCATACATAAATATATATATACATATATAAATATAAACGATAAAAAAAGAAGAAGTGAGAAAGGGATGTCGGGATTAAATGTTACACCCTCAACCTACGTGCTTTTGCTTCTCGGAATAGGGCTCGTCAAATGGTGGCAAAGTCACGGGAGCGTCGAGATACGTAAGAGAGTTATGGTGTATATGGTTTGTAGAGATGGATTTTAATAATTTTTGCTCTCGGTCTTTGACGAGTTTTGATCTCGGGATTAGGGATGTAAGTGTATGTGTATGTCGATGTAGGGTTGATGCAAATGATGGCTGAAAATGTGTAGGTTTGAAGGTGGTAGAAGGGTTGGAAGAAGTTGGAAGAGTTGTCAAATGGCTTAGGGTGACGGGGTATTTATAGAAGAAATACCCCGGTTTAGGGTCACTCAATCGAGTGGTGTAAGTGCACTCGATCGAGTGCACGGTTCAAGGACGGTTCTGCCGGTTCACAGGCTTACTCGATCGAGTGGGTCAAACCGGTTGGAGGCTAAATAGGGGAAGATTTGTTGACTTTTTTGAATTGATTTGGTAGTTGAGGCTAGCTTCTAGAAGCGAACTTGGCTGGTTTATGTGTCGGATTCGTCTTTGACCGAGTTTTGACCCGGTTGCTAAAAGACGGTTTTATCTCCGGTGTCGGTTTTGACCCAAATTAGTCTCATTTTATTGGAAACGACCCAGTGGGCCTGGATTTGAGGTCGGTTTTGTGATATTTGTATTCCGCTAAAAGCCCATGCTAGACATTACTGATTTCGAGCCCATATTCGAGCGCGTTAAAGCACGTTTGCGTCCGATCATCATCGGGTGTTTTGTCGGGAACTGCTATAGACACTAGCAGGCAAAATGCGGTGTCTACACCATGCATGGCTATAAACCTATGCTCATAGACCTTGGGCTCAAAGGAAGTGCAAGTTGGCAAGTTGCAAGCATGTGACAAAAAAAAAAGTGTGGGTGAAATAGATATAAGAACGGAATAGATTTGGTCCGCGGGTTACGGTGACAGTCTGTCGTATTTCGAGCATAACTTTCTCTACAAAACTTCGATTAAGACGATTTAGGTGGCGTTGGAAAGCTAAGATAAAGATCTAAAACTTTTAGTTTTGATCAAGAGACAAATACGTCTCTAACCTGACGTAAAATAAGCAAATATATTGCCTAAGTTTATTAGTCCATCCGAACATAAAAGTTTAAGAGTATAAATAAAAGTGTGAAAGGTGGGAACCTGAAATATTAATTCCAAGCATAAAAGTGATGGATGGATTAATGGATAATGGGGATGGAGTTAAAAGGGTTTATATATGTTTATCAAATTATGAAAACACGGGGTGTTACAACCCTCCCCCCTTAAGAAAAGTTTCGTCCTCGAAACTAGAGGGAGTGTGTACCTCTATCAAACAAGTGAGGGTATTTTGCTTGCATGGCCGCCTCTATCTCTCATGTTGCTTCTTCAAACCTTTGGCTATGCCACAAAACCTTTAGTAATGGTACAACCTTATTGCTTAAGGTTTTGTCCCTCCTATCTAAGATCTGGACGGGTTGCTCCTTATAAGTCAAATTTGGTTCCACCTCGACTGTGTCCGACTGAAGTACATGAGATGGATCGCTCCGATATCTTCTCAATTGAGATAGATGAAAGACATCATGTACCTTAGACAGATTAGGAGGTAAAGCTAACTTATAAGCTACTTCACCAATTCGTTCAAGTACTTCATATGGTCCTACAAACTTAGGGCTCAATTTTCCTTTAGTTCCAAATTTCTTGACCCCTCTCATGGGTGACACCTTAAGAAAGACCCTGTCCCCAACATCAAATTCTATTTGCCTTCGACGCAAGTTAGCATATGACTTTTGACGATCTTGAGCCACTTTCATCGTTTCCAGGATCAAATTAACTTGCTCAATGGACTCTTGGATCATTTCAGGGCCAACAACAACAACCTCACTAATATCATCCCAACACAAATGACTTCGACATTTCTTCCCATACAAAGCGTCGAATGTAGCCATCTTAATACTAGCGTGATAACTGTTATTGTATGAGAACTCTACTAAAGGAAGACTCTTTTCCCATCCTGTTTGGAATTCTAGCACGCACGCTCGGAGCATATCCTCTAAAGTTTGAATAGTGCATTCGGTTTGGCCATCTGTAGCAGCATGAAAAGCTGTACTCAACTTTAACTTACTTCTGAATGCCTCCTGGAGCTTCCTCCAAAAATGCGAACAAAATCGTGGGTCCCGATCAGAAACTATATCTTTAGGAACTCCATGAAATCTAATAACTTCTCTTTGGTATGCCACCGCCATCTCATCCAAACTCCAAGTATCTTTCATTGGAATGATATGAGCTACTTTTGTTAAACGGTCCACCAATACCTAAATGGCATTCTTTCCCGTGGGCGACCTTGGTAGCTCAGTTACAAAGTCCATGGAGATGGAATCCCATTTCCACACTGGTATTTCTTAGGGCTGCAAGAGACCACCAGGTCTTCGATGTTCGAACTTTACTTTCTGATAGGTAAGTCATTTGGCCAAAAAATTCGCAATTTCTCTTTTCATGTTAGACCACCATAAGAATTTATTCAAATCCTTATACATCTTGTCTCCACCAGGATGAATAGATTATGGTGTACTATGAGCTTCCTGCATAATCTTCATTTTAAGGTCATCACAATCAGGGATGCACCACCTACCTTGAAATCTTAAACTTCCATCCGCCCAAACTTCAAAATCATTTGATTCACTGACCCTGGCATGCAGACCTTCAAGCACTGGATCCTCTTGTTGTTTTATTCGAATTTCGTGGTAGATCTCAGGTTCAGAACTCATAGCATTCAGAGCAATACTTCCTTGCTGAACTACCTCTAAATTCAACTTTCGAAATTGTCGCCAAATTGTGGGCATGACATAGGTCCACCCCGACGCGGCCACGCGCGGGTTTGGGGAGGCGAATGAATCTCCATATGAGAATGGATCGAATTGAAATTTAAATCGAAGTGGAGTCGCCACCAAACTTTGTGGGAGTTCGGGCCCGTTCGAACCTACTCTATATCTTAGTTGGCCGTGCACAAAGTACGGCCCATTCGGATGTCAGAGTTTATTGGGCTCGTCCCTTTGCATTTGATACCGATACCGACATTATCGGATACCGTGCATTGAATGACTCTCGTGTGGCAATGGATTCGGATATCCGGAAACCATGGTTCTGAGTAAGGGTTGAGGGTACGTGTTGGGAAGTTCACAAAGAACACCCAACCCCGCCCGCACATTAGCGGCCTCTACTAGGATATCGTTTGACTTTCGAATACGCGCGTTAGTAATACGATGAAATGATATCGTCGATTTAATTATTGCATCAAAAAATAACGTCAAAATAATATTTAGCATGCGAGATTCTTTTAGTACAATAAAAGAAATAACGAAAATAAATCGACAAAACAGAAACAAACATGTTAGTAACGATGATAACGATAATAACGGTTTGCAAGAAATATAGAATGCTTATAGAATAATGTAACATGATGCATGGTTTTGAAAAATAGTAAGTCACGTGATAGACTTGACACGTGTTGACCGAAGACATGAGAAAGGTATTATTGAGACTCGCATGGTATTATAGGACTCACGGTTTTGACGTGATAAGGGGCCACTCGACCGAGTGGACCTCTGAAAAAGTTTTTCTCCCGAATTTCGTGACGTCACTCGACCGAGTCATGAGGGGACTTGACCGAGTGCACAACCACTCGACCGAGTCATTGCGAGACTCGACCGAGTGGTTGTCAAAAAAAACCTTCTGCCTCGTTTTTTGGGGTGCCACTCGACCGAGTTGGCTAGGCACTCTATCGAGTGCCCACTATATGAACTAGGGTTCACTTCGCAATTTATTATCGATTTCGAAATTGCTTTTCTGATTTTGATAAATCGTTGATTTTGTTAGATCGGACAGAAATATTGTATAATTTATTCTCTATCCGACCTTTGATACTCGTCGTATCCGATATGCGATTATTGAATCGATATCGAATATTTAGAGCGAATTTTAGAAAATACGTTTGTAAGTCGTTTTAAATCAACTAACACGAAACATATTATCTCCTCGCTTATAGTGTCGTAATCAATTCTTTCGAATTATGTGACATTTATTTTAGCTTCAACGAATTCGTATTAGTTAGATTTATTGACTAAATCGTTTAGAGACGACATCCAACTATTGAGTTGGTATCGAATCTAATAGATTGACACTTTATATTTGCTTGAATTAAAAGGACTTGACTTGATTCCCTCGGCATCCCGACATCGTAATAAATCCTTGCGGATTGTGTGATGTCGGATCCGCGTCAAGGGGTTTCGACTCAACTAAAAAAAAGGTGCTTGATTCGAAAATAGTTTGAAAATTGACGAATGCGATATAAATGATGACGATGATGCGAAAAAAGTGACTAACAACGCGACAAAATAAAATAAAACGTTGTTGTTGACGTTTGACTCGCTTCAATAATCAAGCGTTCGGGGTGTCGGGATAAGCGACCGGCAACGTCGGGTGAAACACCCTTGTATATTCGGATTTCCTTATCTCGTCTTCCTTTGCGCTCGACACGAATTAGCGAGAAATTTATTGTCTTAATATTAGTGATATTACCGATATTAGAACGCGAGAATAAAATAAAAAACAGACAACGACGGACGACACGAGAAGAGAAGAGGAGGAGAAAGGAGAAATCGGGAATGTTGCACCCTCAACCTACATGTTTCGTATTCTCGTATATGACTCGTCTATGTAGGCCTAGGCACGAGAGTTCGATATCTATGTAGATGGAGTTATGGTGGTTTAGGGTTTGAGGTTGCTAGGGTTCAAGGTTGAAGATGAGTAATTAGGGTTGTAAGACTAGAAATTGTAGGTAAGTAGTAGGGTTGAAAAAAGTTGTGATGGGTGTTGCAAATGAGGTGTATATATAGGCATGCTCCCGATCCTCGTTTAGGGTTACTCGAACGAGTACCCTGCTGACTCGGTCAAGTGGCCCATGCTGCCGCACACGGGCCTGTTGAGGGCCCACTCGATCGAGTGGGCTGACACTCGATCGAGTGGGTATGCTTGAGCGAAGAGGTCCGGATTTGACCTGGGGTTGGGTATTTTGTAGACCTTGTATTTGGATTGGACTTTTGATGTTTGCATGGCTATTTTTTGTGTCTCGGAAACGGCTTTGACCGGGGTTTGACCCAATTGCCAAAAGTAGGTTTTATTTCCGGTGTCGGTTTTGACCCAGATTAATCTTATTTGATTGGAAACGACCCACTGGTCCTGAATTTGAGGTCAGTTTTAGGAGATTTGTACTTCGTAAAAAGCCCAAGCCAGAAACTAATAGTTTCGAGCCCATATCCGAGTGCGTGGAAACATGTTTGCGTCCGATCATCATCGGGTGTTTTTTGGAAAGTGCTCTAGACACCTAGCAGCCAAATGTGGGTGTCTACAGAGCCCTCACTCTAACTGAGGCTTGGACAAGGCGAAAGTCAGAGTAGCTACTAGGCCAATCGAGGATTAAGACCTGGCAGACTTCCGGTCGGGTCGTTTATAGTCCATTAGGCTTGCGTGAAAGGGCTCGCCAGCCATAAGATAGAAATCATACCCTAGTTCTGTTGTCAGGAGTAGCTCCGTGGGACTTGTTTCTTTAAGCCCTGGGTGTATTTGTATGCGGATACATCCCGTCTTGGAGCTGCGCGGGAGATTGCCTAAGAAGCCCTGGGTGTGTCCGTTTGCAAACACATCCCATCTCAGAACTACACGGGAGCTTGCCCAGAAAGCCCTGGTTGTGTCCGTTTGCAGACACATCCCATCTCAGAACTATGCGGGAGCTTGCCTAAAAAGCCCTGGGTGTGTCCGTTTGCAGACACATCCCGATCCAAAATTACGCGGGAGCTTGCCTAAAAAGCCCTGGGTGTGTCCGTTTGCAGACACATCCCGATCCAAAATTACGCGGGAGCTTGCCTAAAATGCCCTGGGTGTGTCCGTTTGCAGACACATCCCGACTCAGAATCATGCGGGAAATCGGACTTGTTGTATAAGTTCTGGGTGCGCCTATATATGGGCCCATCCCGTGCTATTTCGGAAAAATGCCGCCCTGGGCTTTCCGCTGGGAATATATATATATATATATATATATATATATATATATATATATATATATATATATATATATCAAATTGATGGGAGGGATTTGTCGTGGAATCCCAACCGTCAATAAAATAACCGGCTAATCCTAACTAGGGTAGATAGGGCAAGTCGGGTCGAATCCACGGGGACGGTAAGAGGCGTCTAGACTAGGTCGCCCAAATACTAGACTAAGTCAACGAGCTAAACTAGATAATAATGAGAAGGGAGGAGGCTAGACTATGACTAAGGTAACAACTAAGGAAAACGGGCTAGGATTAGGTCGGGGTCAAAGGGGTAACGGAATGGTCAAGGGAGGACTAGAGTGAAGGAGGTAGTAGGGTAATCTAGGTTGGTCCGGGCTCTCGCGTCTTAGACTCACCTAGAGGTTCCACCTAGAACCCATCTCGGTGACACACAACACACTCGGGGTTCTAGCACGCTATGATCCTAGGTCGAATCCGGGCTCTCGCAACTTAGACCAGCCTAGGGGTCGTCCTCACCGGGCTCTCGCAACTTAGTGAGGGGACCGAACCCACAACAAACTAACACCCACAAAGAAAGGCAAGAAAACAAGCATTCGTACATACTTAGTCATTCAAGCAATTCAACAAACATGTGATGTGCATCAAACAAGAGGAAACCCAAATCTTCCACCAACATCTCTAACCAACCCTTAATCACCCAATCAACACCCTAATCACCTTACTAACCCTAGCAAGAACACTACTCTAACATAATCCAACTACAACTAACACTAACATGGAGAATCATCATAAGAAACAAAACAAACATAAACAAACTAGTGAAAACTATTAACTACAATCAAAGATTGAAACTTGAATAACATAAATAAAGATTAAGAGGAAAAGGAAGAGATTATACCAAACTAACGAAGGAGAAAGAACAAAACTTGCATTAATGAAGAAAACCCAAAACAAACATCCAAGGTTGTCAAGCTTGGAGAAGATCTTGAAGAATTCCCTTAATACAAGTACTAATCTAAGATTAACTACTAATTATCGACTAATCTACACTAATCTAATCTAATCTAACCTAAAGTAGTCTAGGGTTTTAAGGAGATAACCTGACCTCCTGTCTTATTACAAGAGGAAGGGTATATATAGGGTTTAAGAATGAAAGGAGAAGAAAGGAATTGAAGGCGGGTGAGCTGGGGCATTTCCCGGTCGGGAAGGTCATTCCCGATCGGGATTGTGGGGATTCCCGATCGGGATTTCCTGTTCCCGATCCGGAACACCCTCCAGTAGCTGCTCTTTGTTCCTCCTTCATCCCGGACGGGATGAGGCCATACCCGTCCGGGATGAGTCTTGTAGGCCTCCAATATGAACTTTTTGGCCCCTCCTTGGTTCTCATGGGCTTCCCATCGATTCTCGGGACTCGGGATCGGGTCTCGGAGGCTCGGGATTGGGTCCCAAGGTCTCGGGGTCGATTCCAAGGCATCGAGTCATCGTTCCTTAGCTTCGTTGGCTCCAAAATGTGTATGTATCGAGTCGGAATCGCTCCAACTCTTCCAATTGGATCTCGGGAACCTGAAACGAACTAAAGGAAGCATAAGAAGCCCCTAAACCGCTCCCAAGGAGCGATTCTACAAGGAAAACGGGACCAAAACACTACGAAATAGGCACTACAAGTGACACTTATCAACTCCCCCACACTTAACCCTTACTCGCCCTCGAGTAAGCACATACTACTACTAAACTATCCGAGTGGGTATTAGCGCACCCTACGCCCCTTCAACTCACGCGAGTGCACTTAGAGGACAAGTGCACTCCGCAAGGCAAGTTGGGTCTTGCGACAAAACTGTGGATGCAACCGGACACAAAACACATAAACAAACAAACACACACACAAACACATAATCGGTTGCACCCAAAACAAAAGAAATACCGCTTCCCTCTAAAAGCGGTGAAAGAGGCACCGGTTTAGGACTCGAGGTAAGTGACTACGTTCCCAAGCTAGCAATACAAACCAAGGTGGACTAAACCCTAATAGTATGACGATAAAGCAACAAAAACGTTGGTAACTTACCTAGGTCCTCCTAACTTTCTAAAAACGTACTACGGGACGATTGGCGGAGTGGAAAAGTGAGGAACCACGGTGTTAGTAGACACTGTAGGTAAGTGAGGCCCCGCCCCCTTTAGCGTGAGCCAAGAGGGTCGTCCCATGTCTAAAACCGCCTAACTAGTCCAAGTAAAAAGGTGGAAAACATGCAAAATGAGGGAAGACCGACTAATGCCGCTATCATCCTTCCTAGGGACTCGGTCCTTTGGTAGGCTCTTCACGGCAAAAGTCAGAAAAAGGCTTATTTTGAGAGGATATCTTTTTTGTGAGACGAGTTTTCTTTTGGCATTTTCTTTCCTTTTGACGTTTTTGCTTTGTTTTGCCATGCCATTTCTTTTTTCTTCTTTTCTATTTTCTTTTTTGGCATTTGTGCCTTTTCTTTTTCTTCATCCTTTTCTTTCTTTCATTTTTTTCTTTCTTTTCTTTTTTTTTCTTTGCCCTTTTGGCAAGATTTGACATTTTTGGCATTTTCATTGAATAACAAGAAAGGGAGAATCAACAATTTGCATTTTATTGTGTGGATATGTGTAGGAGTTAGGGAAATGAGTGAGTCGAGGGTCGCGATCCCTCTTCAAACCCACAAAAAGTGGATAACTTGGACTAATCAAACAATCCTAAACACGGTCACCTAGGGGACGAGACTCGGTAACCAAGGCCTTTTCACACCGTGGGTGGTCATAATGGTCAAAAGTGCAAATCCCGTAGTAAATTCCTAGTAAGCTAGGTGGACTCGAGATAAAGGACCAACGAACTCATTGATTTAGAGTCATTCTACTAGATTAAAGTCCAAGACTCGATTTATACTACTAGGAAGGGAAAGTAGCTACTTACACACTAGCCTCTAAACCGGGTTTTCGAAAACCATTTACATACAAGACACAAATACACACAAAACAAAGACAAGACGAAAACGAACGAAAGAAAAAGAAACAAAGGCAACAAAAACAAAACATAACAAAACAACATATAACAAACGCAACACAAACACCACCCCGATCATCCAAACAAGTCACCAAATCACCCACCAATATGCACAAAGCTCCACCCGAGCACACAACATCACAATCTCCTCCAAACTCCATAAGAGATAAAGAAGAAAAAGGGATAAGATGTTACCGGAAGTCTTTAGAGCTTTCCAAAGTCATTGGCGATTAAAGTAACCTATAAGGACAAAGGGAGGCAAAACACGCACACAAACAAATATACGACACAAAGACACAAAATGAAAACACACAAAAGAAAAATCTTTTTGATTTTTATGAAAAAATTTCAAATTTTTATGGTTTTTAAGATTTTTTTCGGAAAAACTACGAAAATAAAACTAACTATACTAGAATATCGCTCCCCCACACTTAAATCGAGCCATGTCCTCATGCTCGATCGTAGTGTGCGGAGAGACAAAAGAAAAACAAAAGAAACTACGAAAATAAAACTAAAAAAAAACAAAAATAAAGCGAAGAAAAGGGTAGAAGGTGTCCGGCCGGGGTGTAGTCAAGTCACCATGGGCCGAGACAAGAAAAAGATATGGATGGGGAAGAAATAAAAAGAAGGAAATAAAAGGAAATGGGAGGGGAGGGCTAGGTGTAATCAAGTCACCTAGCCCGGATTCCGCCTAAATCCGACTAAATCCTCAAAAAAAG
This sequence comes from Agrostemma githago, assembly GCA_958450325.1. Taxonomy (NCBI): domain Eukaryota; kingdom Viridiplantae; phylum Streptophyta; class Magnoliopsida; order Caryophyllales; family Caryophyllaceae; genus Agrostemma; species Agrostemma githago. The sequence goes on from OY288252.1 coordinate 38,638,624, forward strand.
AAAGAGTGAAAAACTTATAAAATTTGGGTTTTGAAACGACTCTCGATGCTTGTGTGAGTAGTAGTGGCCATACTCCCCATACTTGCTCATCGAGAGTCAAGAGCAACCAATACCTAGGCCCTATAGTATGTGTGAGTTGCGCAGGCGCTGAGGAATAAAAAAACTTGATGTTCCTTTGGGAAGCCAAGCTGGTACCTGAAAAGTTAGATATACAAGCAGAAATAGTAAATATAGTAGACAGCAAGATACCATACAGGAAATGCAATTAGCATCTATAGATTGACTTGCGCTGGGGATAATGATTTTTGCTTCATTTTGAAATCGAAGTCCTAAAAGCAACTCATGTGCTAGGAAATATGTTTTCAAAATTGAAAGGGGTAAAAAAGAAATTTGCAGTTTAAATAGACCGAAATTTGACCTTGTCGAAAAGCATTTTCTTAAATGGCGAAGTTTTGCAAATTTTAAAATGAGAATTTGAAGTGAGAGACCTATCGACGGACTCGACTCTGGACTTGACTTGACGAGTTGACAGACACGACTAGACTCTCGAGAGATTGGACCGTGACTCGGTAGGGGGGTGGGCCACCTAACAAGACTCTTAAGTTGCGCTATTCCGTAGCCTAGGCGAGTGGCAGCATAGTCGAACATCGAAATGGGATATATATGCAATAGGGGACTTGCAGTAGTCTGTAATGGGACTGTTGTAGTCTTGTGCTCTTCTGGATTTTACGGTTTTGGGGTATATTCCAAAGGTGGGTATTGCTTCGAATCCTGATAGATTCTCGTCTTCGACTGAGCCGAGTACTAGGACACACTATAGAAAGAAAGCTAGATTTTGAGAGTATTTGGATTATGTGAGTGGATGGAGAACTTCTACCTAGGAGAAGCCCCCAGGATGACAAAGCTAGCTGCTGAGAACATGACAGTGTCGTGACCGGAATGATGGTGCTTTTTGAATGTGTGTCAATATGGGTGGTTGTGCCTCTGTTGAAAGGCTGCCTACGTATTCACGTGTAGTGAAATCAAACCATGCCGTAGTATAATAGGACTTTGTGTGTAACTAGCCTTAACGATGGTATAGGCTAGGTGCATTCCCAATGATGTGTTGATCAAAGGGCTAGAATAGTTAGAATGTTAATCCTGTGACTGTGAGCGTTCTCCGGGGTAGCCCATAGAGGTGGTGTGAACTATTTGGGCATGTTCTATGCCGACCGCAAGTTGAGTTCCCGTGTTTGGGGTTGGTAACTGGTTTGGATGTTTTTGGAAATGTGGAGCTAGGGAGTAAGTGGCTTTGATGATTCGAAATCTGTAGCTCGATTTTGTGGAGCTAAGGCTTCGAGGGTAAGGTATTGCAATGTGGTAGGAAAGGGAGAAGTTGAGTAAAAATGACTCGAACTTCGATCAGGATAGGTTTGATAATAATGCGGGATCCGGTTTCATGTCTGGCTCTAAAGGTTAGGGTGTATCCTATGGAGCTTGAATCCTCAAAATTTCGGGCTGTCTCTAGCCTAGGTCTCGAGAAGGTCTTGAGGGTTGTACTGTGGGAAGGCTAGACGTGGTGTTAGCTGACCAACCTGATTATCTCTCCCGTATTGGATGGTATGGGCATTGATAATTTTGAATTGACCGTACCCCGGTCAAGGACTTTCACTTGAGTTGACCGTTGACCATAGTCATGGGTGCCTTTATTTGATGGTGGCCTACTTTTTTTGTTTTGGCCTTTTGTTTTTTTTTTCTCTTGGACTTTTGATTTATTTCTATCCATTTTTTTTTTCTGTCGGTCAGAATAACCCCTAAAGTAGGAATTGGTTGATCTTATTGGATGGGTGTTTATTATGGGAAATGGGCTTGTCTCCCGTCTTGAACCCAAACTAGGAGACTACCTAGATTTGTCATAGGATTTGACACCGCTCCTTAGGGGTAGTTATGTGGCTTTCTATGTAAGACATGGAACAAGTAAAGGAAAACACGGGTCTCAATATCCTGCAGTCATTATAGATGTGCCTATAATAGTCACGTGCATGTGCTCACAGTGTATGACTGTGTTTATCATGTTCTCGGAAACACATAAGGAAAGTATATATGAAAAATATAAAAGCTGATTTTATTAAATTTTGAAAAAGAGGACAGAATACAACTGACTTTGACTTTGACTGTGACTTTGGATGAAATAGCACATCCTAGACTCGGACTCAGACTCAGACTTAAATGAAATCTGGACTCTTGGATGATGTTGTCATTAGTCGTCGGCTTCTAAGGATTCGAGTTGATGTCCAGTATAGCCTTCAGTAGAAGCTTCAGCCAGATCTTCATTATGTCGAAGATCGTCTTCAATCCTAATGCCCATTTCGGTAAGCACCGCAAAGTTTGAAATGCCGGCATACCTAAGATGGACGCGGTATGAAGGTAGGAGGTTGTTGATGAACGCCTCCACTAGTGTCTTCTCGTTGGGCTTGTCTACCAACTTCACACTTTCAGCCCTCCACCTTTGAAGGTACTTGGTGAAACCTTGTTTGGGCTCTTGGGCCATAACCTCCAGAGTACGCATCGTAGTCTGGATCTCGGTATTATCAACGTAATTCCGAGCGAACTCTGTTGCCACATCATCCCAAGTCTTGTACTTCTTGGAATCGAGCCTGTAGTACCAGGCTTTCGGGTGCATCTTGAGGGAAGAAGCAAACAAGTGCTTGAACATGGTGGATTTCACCCCCTTGATAGCCATGAACTCCTTGAAAGCCCGAATGTGATGAACCGGGTCTTCAGTACCCTCAAACATCGGTATGCCCGTAAGGTTGAGGTTGGCGGATAGCTCGTCATTCAGAGGGGAATAGGCACGGGATTTTCCGTGTGGATGGTGTTGTTTGTCGATAAGTGGACCTGTTCTTCTAGTTTACGGACTGCGCTTACCAGTTCAGCCAAAGGCCCAATAGTCTCAACCCCACCATTAGGACTCCCTTGTTCTATGGCGCTCAAACGGGTGGCAATGGCGGTTTGGTCGGTCTTGATGGCTGTCAGTTGGACCTTCATCTTAGCCAGTGAGGCGGTCAGCTGGTCCAAGGTTTCTTGCATTTTCTGGCGTCTGGTTACCGGTGGCCTGTCTGTTAGAATACCGCGTAATCAGAAAAGTTGCTTCGGAACTCAAATCCACCAAGGCATAGGAAATAGCGCGGGAGGAGAGATGACTCCATTTTGACTCGGGTTAGACTCTCCTAAGACAAATGTGTAGGGTACGATTCTCGGAGTGACCGTGATTAATCGCTCCGTCGGAGAATATCTCCCAGGTGAGACTAAGGACTCAGATAGGACTCAGATGGTGTGACATCTAAGTGACTCAAAAGTTGGGTACGTGAGACAACACGTGTAAGACATGACCCTTAGAGCAATCGTGATTGATCACTCTGCTGAAGGGTAGCCCCCGAGTGGGATCGAAGGTTGTTAAGACTCAAGTGTTGAACGAGTGACCCTTAGACGTAAGGATGACGAACCTTTTGTTATAGGGCTATGCCTTGTAAAAGGTTGACTTGGCCTTGAGGAAAGGCAGACGGGGTAAGGGAAGAAACTTGCGATGTAAGATCGGTAGAGTTTCGACGCTAGAGACCCTTGACTTGACTCGAATAAGGATGACCCTGTGATTAGGGTAGACCCTTAAGTTAAAGGATTCTCGAATTAGGATGACTCGACTAACGGATTGAAAGAAGGGCGAAATTCCCTTAGGAAAGGTCGTGGGGACCGTCCTGTTAGAGGGAAAGGTCGCATGAGACTTTCTAGTTTGGACTCGAGTGTGTAAACGGGCCTTCCTTTGTAGGAGTATGTCCTACGTAGGTGGGCCATGCCTTAGTTAAATAAGGCGAACTGGGATAGGGGGGATACCCGTGACGTATGATCGACGGAGTTTCGAAGCTAAAGACCTTCGACGACTTATGACAAGACCCAACACTGCTAAATACGGGAAGTCCTAAGAAGAGGAAAGTTTTGAAAAGGAAGTTAGAATTCCCAGAAAGTCGGTGGAGGGCCCGACTTTTAAAATCGGCAAAATGCCGTCGGGCCACAATTTTGAGGTTTGAAAAGATTTTTGAATTTTGAAATGGGCAGCATACCGGCTAAAAATAGGCTGTTTTGAGTAAAATCATAAGTCCTAAATTCGGTAGCTTCCCGGGTTTTTGAAAAGTTGAATACTTGGAATTTTGAAATTTGAATATCGAAAAAAAAAAAATTCCGATGATTTGAAAATTTGGAAACATGATCCTGAAGATTTGTAAATCGAAAACGGCATCTCGAAGATTTGAAAATTGAAATGGGCAGCATGCCGGCTAGAAAATAGGCTTGTTTTGAGTCAAATCTTAAGTCTAAATTTCTGCAGCTTTCCGAGTTTTTGAAAATTGAATATTCTTGTAAAGATGCATTTTTTGAAATGACGGTTTTTTTGAAAACGACACGGAAACCAAGCAGCACATAGTCAGGCAAGCATTATGACGACGCCATGTGTGCTTTACACTAAGTCTCGGTCGGTCTATATAGGGTCTATACCAGTGCACATAACAGAATCGGGACGAACTTCCTAAGTCGAGTTGAGCTTAGAACATGCCGCGAAACCCATACGAATCGACCATGTACACCTTTGACATATCCATGTTGGAGTACATCACGGTATAGTGGGACGTCGGTCACCAGTACCGGCCCGGGAAAAGATAGGGTTATGCATGAACCGTAAAACTAAAACGCGTATTGTACTAGTCAAACGATTTCTATTCGAGTCTCACCCTGAGGATACCGATGGTAAGTCACGCATCAGTTAATCCCCAGCGGAGTCGCCAAATTGTGGACATGACATAGGTCCACCCCGACGCGGCCACGCGCGGGTTTATTTGGGGAGGCGAATGAATCTTCATATGAGAGTGGATCGAATTGAAATTTAAATCGAAGTGGAGTCGCCACCGAACTTTGTGGGAGTTCGGGCCCATTCGAACCCACTCTATGTCATAGTGGGCCATGCACAAAGTATGGCCCATTCGGATGTCAGAGTTTATTGGGCTCGTCCCTTTGCTTTTGATACCGATACCGACATTATCGGATACCGTGTATTGAATGACTCTCGTGTGCAAATGGATTCGGACATCCGGAAACCATGGTTCTGAGTAAGGGGGTGAGGGTACGTGTTGGGAAGTTCACAAAGAACACCCAACCCCGCCCGCACATTAGCGGCCTCTACTAGGATATCGAATGACGTTTTAATACACGCGTTAGTAATACGATGAAAATGATATGCAAACATTATTTTCCCTAAACATGCGAAAAAGAATGAATGGGTTTCCAAGTCGATTAAATGCAAATAAAGCTAACGTCAAAGTTATATTTAGCATGCGGATTCATTTTAGTATAATAAAAGAAACAATGGAAAAATAGATCGAAAAGACATGAACAAACAACTTAGTAACGGTATAACGGTAATGACAGCTTGCGAAAATATAGAATAATATAAGATGATGCATGGTTTTGAAAAGTAATATTTCACGTGATAGATTTGACACATGTTGACATAAGTCATAAAAAAAGGTATTATCGAAGACTAGAAAAGCGATGTGGGACTCACGGTATTTGTCGCGATAAGGCCACTCGATCGAGTCGTTGACGGACTCGACCGAGTGGTCCTCGAAAAAAGCTTTTGTCCCGTATTTTAGACCCTACTCGATCGAGTTATTGATGAACTGGACCGAGTACACTGCCACTCGATCGAGTCATTGTGAGACTCGACCGAGTGGTGGTCGAAAAAGCATTCTCTCTCGTTTTTTTGGATGCCACTCGACCGAGTGTGCTAGGCACTCGATCGAGTGCCCCCTGTACGAACTAGGGTTCGCCTCGTAATCTATTATTGATTGCAAGATTACTTTTCGATTTTGAATAAGTCGTTGATTTTGCCGAATCGGGCATAGATATTATGTAATTTATGCTCGATTCGGATTTTGATAAATCGTTGATTTTGTTGAATCGGGTATAAATATTATGGGATTTATACTCGATTCTAATTTTGACACTCGTCATATAACATATTCGATTATTGAATCGATATGGAATATTAGAGCGAAAACTTGAAGAAAATAATATAAGTCGTTTAAATTAAACTAGAACGACATGAATTTCCTCCCCGTTTATAGTGTCGTAATTAATTCAGACGAATTAGGTGACAACTATCTTAGCATCAACGAAAATCGTACTAGTTTAATCTTTTAACTAAATCGTTGGATTCGACATTCAACTATTAAGTTGGTATCGAATCTAATAGATTGACACTAATAAAAAAAGTATTCGATTTGATTCCCTCGGCATTCCGACATTGTAATAAATCCTTGCGGATTGTGTGATGTAGGATCCGCGTCAAAGGGTTTCGACTCAACTTGAATAAAAAATATGTGAATTAAAAAAAAGTGTTTTAGAAATCGATGTATGCGATGTTGATGATGACGCGACGAAAATAAAAACGATTTTTTTGATGTTGACTCGCTTCAACAGTCAAATATTCGGGGTGTCGGGATAAGCGACCGGCCGCGTCGGGTGAAACGCCATAGCATTCGTGCTTCCTTATTCTGTCATCCCTCATATTCGACACGAATTAGCGAGTATTTTAATGTTTTATACTAGTAATTATTAACGATATTATAGACGCGACAATGAAATAAAAACGAAAAAAAACGACGACTACGACGAACGACGCGAAGACGGAAGACGCGAGGAAGAGAAGGAGAAGAGGGAAGAACGGGATTATTGCACCCTCAACCTACATGTTCTTGTTCTCTGACAGGACTCGTTAGTTGTGGCTAGCATGGGAGTATCGAGATGTAAGTTAAGTTATGCTGATTAAGGTTCGGATTCCTAGATGCTAGGGTTAGGGTTTTAGTGTATATGATTAGTGTAGATTAGGGATTGCTTAGGGTTGAATAGGGTAAAAAAAGGTCCCCAATTGTGCATGCAAGAGGGTGTTTATATAGATATTGCCATGCAGCCCCGTCTAAGGTTACTCGACCGAGTATGCCTCTGACTCTGTCGAGTGGCCTAAAGCAAACGCAGCCGGGCCTGTTTGAGAGCCCACTCGATCGAGTGGGGCTGGCACTCGATCGAGTGGGTAAGTTGGAGTGTACGGGTCCGGTATTTTGGACCTCGGGTTAGGCATTTTGTGGGCTTTGTATTTAGGTTAGCCTTTGGATGTTTATGTGGCTGTTTTTTTGTCTCGGAAACGGCTTTGATCGGGTTTGACCCAATCGCTAAAAGTCGGTTTATTTTTCGGTGTCGGTTTTGACCCAAATTAGTCTTATTTGACTGGAAACGACCCACTGGGCCTGGATTTGAGGTCTGTTTTGTGAGATTTGTACTCCGTAAATACTTAAGCCAATAACTAATGGTTTTGAGCCCATATCTGAGCGCGTAAAAACACGTTTGCGTCCAATCATCATCAGGTATTTTTTGGAAACTGCTATAGACACCTGGCGGTCAAAATGTGGGTGTCTACAGAGCCCCCACTCTGACTGAGGCTTGGACAGGGCAAAAGTCAGAGTAGCTACCAAGCCAATCAACGATTAAGACCTGGTAGACTTTCGGTCGGGTCGCTTATAGTCCATTGGACTTGCGTGAAGGGCTCGCCAGCCATAAGATAGAAGTCATACCTGAGCTGATGACGATTATTCCGTGGGGAATTTGGACTTGTCGTGTATGTCCTGGGTGCGCCTGTATGTGGGCTTATCCCGTGAAAGATGCCGCCTTGGACCTTTCGTTGGAGAGATATGTGAGCTGCACGGTCTTGGGTTGTACCTGTATAAGTTACATATAATTTTGCATGCAACACGTAGGTAAAAATATAACTTGCGCTGCGGAATTGCATTTTTCGAAATTTTGGAATTTTTTTACTCCATAAAAATTTCGGAAAGCTCGGGATGACTAAATCTGTGCTACTATTGAGACTAAGCCTGTATGTTTAAGCCCGTTGGGATTAGGAAATTTTTGTGTAGAGGGGATATGGAAAGTGGGTTGTAGGGTTGATGCAATATATAGCCCCTCCCTTGCTTAATTTTTCTTCACAACTCCTCATAATTCTCCCTTCTTCAAAAAGAAAGCCTTTTATTTCCTTCAAGAATTCTTAATCATGGGAATCGATCGATTGACCGCGATGCTGTAAGAATGGTCCCGACGCTTTAGGGACACGGATAGAGTGGCTCTGAACCAGACGGGTATTACTCAGCTATATACATTCCGTCAGATGCAGGTTTATCGCTACTTTCTCGATGCTTGTTTGTCCTATTGGGACGACATATATCACATTTTTGCCTTTCCTCGGGGAGAAATTTGTCCTTTACCCGAGGAGATTGCTACTGTGGGAGGATGGAACCCGATACTCTGTCCTGCTGTCCCGTTCTCGGTCCACGACCCAAGGAGAAAGATTCGAGAATTTTTAGGACTTTCTCACAACGAAGTATCTCGAATGGCCGAAGATAATACAATCTCTTTAATTGACTTGGGCGAGAAATTTATGAATCCGCATGATTTCAGGGTTAGACCGATCCATAACCGTAGGGCTTTCTCCTTTTGTATGCTCCATGTTTATGCTTTTGAGGGTCACATGGATTGGTTGTCATGCATGGGCGACGTTCGTCTTTTTACCGTGGTTGACCTGATGGAGACGAAGCACAGTCCGGCTTGGCTTATCACGGGTGAAATCATCCAAGGCTTGGATAATCGCAAGAGGGATTCGTCAGTCCGCTTGACCAGGAGCACCCGTTTGCTGCAGGTATCTCGGATTTTTCTTATTTTTTGATTTCTCGATTTTTTTATTTTTTCTTTTCGCGGATTTCCTACTGCAGTGGGCACTCGATCGAGTCATCCTGGCACTCGATCGAGTGCCCTCGTAAAAAAAACCTTCTGTTTTGCTTTCAGAGGTACCACTCGATCGAGTGACCTCTAGGCACTCGATCGAGTGCCCTTAGGCGGACGCCTATCTCGTCTCGGGAATTCATGTTTTGCTTCCTTTTTTCAGATTTAGCTATACGAGAGGTTATCAGTGATAGATCCTCCCCTTGACTCGAGCAATTACCGTCATAATCAGGTGATGACAAGGAGGCGGGCCATTGATTTTTCTTGCCAGATTACTCAAAAGTATTGGGATGAAGTGCTATCCTTTCACAGCGGTCCGTTGATTCGATGGGTAGTGCCGTGGTGGCCCATCTATATTTGGACAGGTTTGGCCCCGAGGGATAAAGCTCGTTACCAAGTAATTTTGTCTTTCAAGCAGACGACCCATCTTTATCCCGACCGCATACTAAGGCAGTATGGTTGGACCCAAAGAATCCCGGAGATTGAAGCAGTTGTGAGTGAATCTACCCAACTGACTGATGTGATGTGCGATACTTGGATGCAAAGATGGTATACCCGGCATACTTGGCCCATAAACAAATCTCGTCACTCGATCTGGGTTTCAGACTCCTATGTGAAGTGGACTAAAGCAGATAATGCCAAAGCCCGAGCTGCTTCTGAAGGTTGATGAAGCTTTTGACCTGCTACGAAGGGAGCAAGTTAAAGACAATAGGGGCTTCTTTGACGAAGGCGACATTCTGGCTACTCTAGTCCGTCTTATATCAGGTCAGAAAAAGAAGAGTAAGACTCAAGCTGAAGGGTCTAGTGCTAGAGGTGCACGGGGGAAAGTGAGCCACCAGACTGACTTGGATAGGAGACTTGGCCCAAGACTAGCCGTGCAGGACCGACTTGGCCCGCGAGACAAGCTACCTGAGCACGTACGGGCTCGACTTGGACCTTTAACAATAGCAGAAGACCCGTTGTCGAAGAAACGGGCTCGAGCTAAAGAGGTTCTCCTCGTGATCCGGGAACGTTCGCCCCCGCCCCGGCGACCTCTGGCTCCATGCGACCCAAAGGACAAAGGGAAGGGCAAGATGTATGAATATTAGTCTCCTTAATTTTATTATTTAAATATTATTACTATTTTTGCGGTGTGATTTTTATTGTGTGCCGTTTTTTCGGCGTTTTTTTTTTTGAAATTCCCGAGTTTATCGGGATTTTAATAAAAGACATATTAGTCAATACCGTTCCCGTCTTTTCGTTATTGCAGCGGTTGTACCCTTTTGAGGGGTTGCCTACGAATCCACAATTAGCGGAATCAAACCAAACGTAGTTCAAACATAGATTTTTGCAATTTTTCGAAATACATCAAGACTATTAGTTCATGATGTGCGACAGTAGGATAAATAATCCTAACTTATTGACTTGCTTATCACTAGTAGGAAAAAGTTCATTTGCGGCTCCAAAAAAACAACTATTTGCGGCGTTTTTGGCGTAGAAGCAAATGGGCAAGCAGCAAATAAATTTGTCATTTGCGGCGTTTCAGAAACGCAGCAAATATAGCATTATTTGCGGTGTTTTTTCGGAAAAACGCCTCAAATATGCATTCCTATTTGCGGCGTCTTTTATATTAAACACCTCAAATAATATTTTTATAAATTAAAAAAAAAATTGCTTTCGATTTTTCAGTAATAATAATTCCCAAAAAAACTATTAGATTGTCTGCCACTCAAATTCACGTTCACAAAAACTCGAGTAAATACTCAAAATGTAACTTTAGTTCAAAGTACGGAATATCTTCTAAATAAAATCGTCTTCTTAAATTAGAATTAATTAGTATAGCTACCAACTACGTAGAACGACAATTGGAGTAAGTAGACCACTTGTCACGCACTTCGTTGATCTATTCTTTTGTAGAATTCTAGGGCTCCTTGTAATACCCGTCGTGTATTACGAGTATTTCCTATTTAACTTGGGTCTTAATTACGGGTAGTATATATATATATATATACACACACACACTTGTTTAAATCAGGTTAACCCAGTTAGTTTAACCCTTTTCGGAGTCAAACTTATTAAACCCTTGATAATGATGATGATGATGATAATAATAATAATAATAATAATAATAATAATAATAATAATAATAATGATTAAGTAGGAGGAGTAAAGATAAGTTATACACATATCCTTGTTTATATCTTATTCAATTCAATGTGTCAACCCTACCCACTACCCATTTGGAAGTCCCTCGTCAAAAACATCAGTCGCACCTCCCTAACCCATTTCATCCATCTTCTTCCTCTTTAACCTCAACCGTCATCCATGGCATCCCGTCGTCAACCTCCGTCAATCTCTCTCCCCACCGCTCATCTTCTTGCACCCATGTAACCTCCTTGCATCCCCTGTCGTCTAGGCGGTTCGTCGTGCATGGCGGTCGTGCACAAGGGCAGTGGCTGTTTCTACGTAGTGGAGTCGGGATGCGGACAACATTGTATGTTGTCGTTGTTATCGTTGTGCGTAGGATTCCGGTATCGACAATAGGATTGTTTGTCGTCGTTGGCTATCGAACGGTATTCGAGTCACGGGCTTTGACGTCTTTATTGAGGTAAAGTATACGTACATTCAAGTGATGTCGTCATTTGAGTTTGTTGTGTGTTTTAGGATAGACGTAAAGGGAAGGGTCGGAGGAAGTTTACATAGTTTTGTTTTTAGTTCTCTTGGCTTGCTTCCTATTTGTTGGATAGATTTGGGAGTGTGTACTAGTTGTTTTAATATGCAGTTATACTTTGTTTAGGGTTGAATCTGTATAGAAACATGGCGTACTTGATCGGGATCGATTGCTTGTGAATACGTTAGTGAGGTAAGGTTTAACCTTACAGATGTATTATTGTGTTGAATTGCATAATATGTTGAGCATGAGTATATGAATGACATTGTGATAGCATGTATGCATTAGGATGAGTCATTGTGATGAGTTGGAATTATTGAGATTCCGATGCTGAGTATTTATCGGAATAAGATTCCGATACAGAGTTTGATATGAGAGGCTATGGCTGCGTTGGTGCCTGCGGGCCCACGCTTTGATATTAGAGGCTACGGCCGCGTTGGTGTCTGCGGGACCATGCTTGGAATGTGAAGGTTACCTAGAAAAGTAACCTAGGTTCAGTTGATCTCGAACCTGCCCATTTATTCGCCTCCTTTGGGTCGGCCTTAGGAGGGATGTGCACATTAATGAATACGGGGCCCCTGTTACTATAGTGGATACGATTGTGGAAACCGAGATCGGAATTGAGATGACGATCATTGAGATCGTGATTATTGTATGATGGTATTATCGTGATTGTGTATTGATAACAGAATTGTCTCTCGCTTGCTAAACTATTACTTTGATGAATGAGATGATTATTTCTTACTCAGCGTGGCTGACCTTGTTTTTTCAATCACCTTGTCACCCAATTTCCTAGGGGCCTGTGATGATCCAATTGATATTTCCGGTCAATTGGGGAACAGTCTATAATGCAGGTTATATATGTCGTGATGTGTTTGGAGGCTGTGCTGCATGTACGGGATTGGGGTGAACGCGATTACTGGCCTAGACGTAGTACGGGTGAATGCATAGGCGTTGCTGTTATATAGATTGTGTAACTTCCGCTGTGTAACTAGAGTTGTAATAGTTAATGAGTTGTAATCGTTTAAATCATGTGGCTGGTTTGGCATTCCATATTGTATTGTAATGAGCTACTTGATGGGAGGGATTCGTCACGTCCCCAACCGTCAATAATATAACCGGCTAGACCTAGTGGGTAGATAGGGTAAGTCGGGTCATCTCCACGGGGACGGTAAGAGGCGTCTAGACTAGGTCTACCTAAATACGAGACTCGGTCAACGAACTAAGCTAAACTAGGATGGTAAGGAGGGAAGAAAGCTAGACTATGGCTAATGGGACGGAGAAAACAAACAAGGAAAACGGGCTAGGATTAGGTCGGGGTCAAAGGGGTAATGGAATGGTCGAGGAAGAATTAGAGTGAAGGGAGTAGTAGGGTAATCTAGGTGAGGTCCGGGCTCTCACTACGTAGACCGACCTAGAGGTTCATCCTAAAACCTATCTCGGCGACACACATGACAAACGGGGTTACTAGCGCGCTATAGTGGCCTAGGTCGCATCCGGGCTCTCGCTACGTAGACCGACCTAGGGGTCGTCCTCACCGGGCTCTCGCTACGTAGTGAGGGAACCAAACCCACAAACAAACTACCACCCACAAGAGAAAGACAAGAACAACAAGTATTTGCAACTACTAGTCATTCAAGCATTTCAACAAACATGTGATATGCATCAAACCAAGAGGAAACCCAAATCTACCACCAACATCTCCAACAATCCCTTAATCATCCATAAAACACCCTAATCACCCTACTAACCCTAGCAAAACTCTACTCAAACATAATCCAACTACAACTAACAAGAACAAGAGGAATCATCATAAGAAACAAAACATACCTAAACAAACTCAATCAGACTAACAAGAACAAGAACAAACTATAATAAAGATTCAAACTTGATAAACAATAAAGGATTAAGAGAAAAAGGAGAAGAAGATTGTACCAAACTATTGAAGAGGAAAGATTGAAACTTGCATTAATGAAGAAAACCCAAAAAAAACCACCAAGGTTGTCAATCTTGGATGGATCTTGAAGAATTCCCTTAATACAAGTACTAAACTAAGATTAAGGACTAATTACCGACTAATCTACTCTAATCTAAGCTAATCTAACCTAAAGTAGTCTAGGGTTTAAGGGATAATGTCTAACATATGCTTAACAAAACAAGGGAAGAGTATATATAAAGTTACAATGAGTAAGGAGAAGAAAAGAATGAGTTGTGTGCTACAGCTCACTCATCCCGCCCGGGACGAGATGGTCCCGCCCGAGACGAGTCCTTCTCGGCTGGGACGGCCTCAAGACATGAGCTGTTTGTTTTGTGCACTCCTTCCCGGTCGGGAAGGCCACTATCCCGCTCGGGAAGGACCTTGTAGGCCTCCATTATGAACTTTTTGGTCCCTCCTTGGTTCTCATGGGCTTTCCATCGATTCTCGGGACTCGGGATCGGGTCTCGGAGGATCGGGATTGGGTCCCAAGGTCTCGGGGTCGACTCCAAGGAATCGAGTGATCGTTCCTTAGCTTCGTTGGCTCCAAAAAGTGTATGTATTGAGTCGGAATCGCTCCAACTCTTCATGAATGGTCTCGGGAACCTGAAACGAGCTAGAGGAAGCATAAGTAGCCCATAAACCGCTCCCAAGGAGCGATTCCACAAGGAAAATGGGACCAAAACACTACAAAATAGGCACTACAAACTACACCTATCAACTCCCCCACACTTAACCCTTACTCGCCCTTGAGCAAGCACATACTAACTACTAAACTTGCCGAGTGGGTATTAGCGCACCCTACGCCCTTTCAAATCACGCGAGTGCACTTTGAGGAAAAGTGCATTCCGCAAGGCAAGTCGGGTCTTGCGACAAAACCGTGGATGCAACCGGACACAACAACATAAAAACAAACAAACACACAAACAAACAAATAATCAGTTGCACCCAAAAGAAAACAAATACCGCTTCCCTCTAAAAGCGGTGAAAAGACACCGGCTTAGGACTCAAGGCAAGTGACAACCTTCCCAAGCTAGTGATACAAACCAAGGTGAACTAAACCCTAATAGTATGACGATAAAGCAACAAAAACGTTGGTAACTTATCTCGATTCCTCCTAACTTTCTAAGAACGTACTACGGGACGATCGGTGGAGTGGAAAAGGGATGAACCACGGCGTTAGTCGACATTGTAGGTAAGTGAGACCCCGCCCCCTTTAGCGATGAGCCAAGAGGGTCGTCCCATGCCCAAAACCGCCCAACTAGTCAAAGTAAAAAGGTGGAAAAATATTGCGAAGTGAGGGAAGACCGACCATTACCGCTATCATCCTTCCTAGGGACTCGATCCTTTGGTAGGCTCTTCACGGCAAAGGTCGGAAAAAGGCTTATTTTGAGAGGTGAGGTTTCTTTTTGTGAAACGGTTTTCTTTTGGCAATTTCCTTTCTTTTACATTTTTGCTTTGTTTGTTGCCATGCCATTTCTTTTTCTTCTTTTCTATTTTCTTTTTGGCTTTTGTGCCTTTTCCTTTTTCTTCATTTCTTTCTTTCTTTCATTTTCTTTCTTTTTCTATTCTTTGCCCTTTTTGGCTTGATTTTGCTTTTTGGCATTTCTTTGTGTACAAGAAAGAGAGAATTCAACAAATTGCAATTTATTGTGTGGATGTGTGTAGGAGGTAAGGAAATGGGTGAGTCGGGACGGGCCCTTCCCTTCAAACCCACAAAAAGGGGAGAACTTGGACTAATCAAACGATCCTAAACACGGTCACCTAAGGGACGAGACTCGGTAACCAAGGCCTTTTCACACCGTGGGTGGTCATAATGGTCAAAATGCAAATCCCGTAGTAAATCCCTATTAAGCTAGGTGAACTCAAGGTAAAAGACCAACGAATTCATTGATTTAGGGTCATTCTACTAGACTAAAGTCCATGACTCGATTTACACTACTAGGAAGGGAAAGTAAACGCTTGCACACTAGCCTCTAAACTGGGTTTTCGAAAACCATTTACACACAAGACACAACCACACACACAAAACGAAGACATGACGAAAACAATAACAAAAAGAGACAAGAAACAACAAAACATAACAAAATAAACACATGAACAAAACAAACACCACCCCGAACTTCCAAACAAGCCTCCAAATCCACCACAAACTTTACAAAGCTCCGCCAGAACACACAACATCACAATCTCCTCCAAACTCCACAAGAGACCAAGGGGAAAAAGGGATAGAAGATGTTACCGGAGGTCTTGAAAGCTCTCCAAAGCTAACGGTGGTTAGGCAACCTATAAGGAAAGAGGGAGGCAAAACACGCACAGCAAAACAAAAATACGACATAACGACGTAAAAGGAAAAGACACAAAAGAAAATCTTTTTGATTTTTGCGAAATTTTTCAAATTTTTAGGGTTTTTGAAGATTTTTCGAAAAACTAAGAAAATAAAACTAACTACGCTAGAATATCGCTCCCCCACACTTAAACCGAGCAATGTCCTCATGCTCGATCGTAGTGGGCAGAGAGACAAAAGAAAAAGAAAAGAAACTACGAAAATAAAGCTAAAAATAAAAAATGAAGATGAAGAAAAGGGTAGAAAGTGTCCGGCCGGGGTGTAGTCAAGTCACCATGGGCCGAGACAAGAAAAGATATGGATGGGGGAAGAAAATAAAAAGAAGGAAATAAAAGGAAATGGGAGGGGAGGGCTAGGTGTAGTAATCAAGTCACCTAGCCCGGATTCCGCCTAAATCCGAGTAAATCCTCAAAAAAGAAAGTGAAAATCTTGTAAAATTTTGGATTTTGAAAATGACTCTCGATGTAGTCACATCATCGAGAGTCGGGAGCAACAACTACCGAGGCCTCGAAGGCCACCAAGATACCATGACTCAAGGGGAAAGGGGCAAACAAGAGAAAAACAACAAATAAAAGACGGAAAAGTAAGGATAGTTACCCAAACTAATTGGCTAGCAACTCACTCGCTCCATCGTCTCAATGATCAATGAATGCACTGTTGGAGCGAGTGTCCTCCACAATAGTCCATTGATATATTAAATCTCATGAGCGGAATATACTTGGGATAATTAGTACATTGATACTCCACGTCAGTTGATTAACGTAAATCGGTAACGCTCAGCTGACTAGAGTTAGACGTTATTGTCGTATGACGGCGGTGATCAACTGATCCCTTTCGGTCACACCTATAGGATGAGACCCAAATAGAAGACTAATTATTTGTATCTGATACAGTTAATTAGCACCTTGCGTATATATTTGATATATGTTTGGTAATGAGAGTTATTAATTGGAGATAGAGTTTGGAACTCTGTCCGATTAAGTTTATTAGTCTATTATACGATAATTGACTGAATAAATTTTACGTCTTATTTTAATACGATTAAATAAGACCTAATTTGGTATTTAAACGTTAATTACTAAATTAGTTGAGGTTTTGTATGCTTTTATGGATAGTGGTAATTAGCCGTTAATATATTTACAAGGAGTTGTAAATTTAGCTAATTGATTATTATTATTAATATGGGACCTATTATATATAGATATAATAGTAATATACTACTTAAGGAGTTAAGTGTATATTATTTGATGTGATCAATTATGGAGATAATTGATCATGTCACACATTGCATTTGTATGACAAATGACAATAAATAAGGACCCATTTTTATGTACATGTGTGTGTGACACACTAGTAAATATAATGACAAATGTGGTTGTTCTTATTTTACTACATACATAAATAATAGTAATAATGACACTAGACACTTGACATAAGCATGCAAATAAAATTAAAAGCTAATTGGTCTTCCCATGTGGGGTGGCCGGTTTTGGGGAGCTAAAAAGGGGACTATTTGTTCACTTATTTACTCTATCCCATTCATTCATGCATGTGCATTTTTGAGCTTTTACCTCATCTCTCCAAAACTCTCTCTAAATACTAGTATTCATCTTTTACTAGTGTAGTAATAGATTAATAATATTAGTATTGTTTTATCACTACTATTATCTAGTTAATAATACTAGTGATTTTTTGGGTTGATTCTTGGTGCAACTTGAAGGAGATCTTCTACTTTGAAGATTCAAGGTTTTGGAGGATCATCCATACTATTATTAGCTCAAGAACAATAAGAAAAGGAGTTTTCTTGTTGTGCCCAATATTTCCTCATTGTTTATGTAAGGAAATCTCTTCTTATATCTAGTTTTTGTCATTTGATGTCATGCATGTAACTAGATCTAAATATACTAAATTAACAAGTAATTTAGTAACTATGTAGAGGAGTCTAATTAGTGGGTTATGAACCCTACAAGTGGTATCAGAGCTTTGTTGTTGCATGCATGTCGATTTTTGACATTTTTTTCGGGTTATATGATAACTTTGGAAAAACCGAAAATTTTGTGTAAAATGGGTTTCACACGAAATTTTTGGGTACATGCATACAAAATGACCTCAAAATGTTTGTGGTCGAGTTTGGTAATTTTTGGAATTTATTTGCTAATTTATAATGATTTATGCCTTAAAAACCGAGTTTTTATGCCTATTTGATGTTAAAAGTTAACTAAAAATAGTTGCATGTTGTTTTTGGGCATGGATTTTTGGTGTACATAACTTCATATGTTGATGGACATATCTATAAATTTTTGAAATTTATTTTGTCCTTTTGAGATGTTTATTGTTTTTTATAAGATAAAAATCGATAAACATGCATTTATTTGTTCCTAATTTATTTGAAATTTTTTTGTGGACGAATTTTTATTTTGGAGTTCCTGGAAATGTTCCAGAATGTACAAAATTATCCATTTTTATTTTTGGTGTTTTATGATTTAATTTGGAATTATTTCATAAAATTGACCATTACCGATTAAATTAGCAAATTGAATCAATTCAAACTAATTTTTATTTTTCAAATTAGTGGAGACTAATTCTTGAAATTCCAAATTGGTTTGGAAAAATTAGTTTGAGCTTAATTGAGAATTAAGTATTGATTAATGATTTTTAATGGTTAAAAATCGATAAATTCCATAAAACCGAGCTAGGATGAACTTGATAAATTATGGGGCGATTTTGGCATGATTTTTACAGCATTTTATTTATTTTAATGTTGTTGAATGAATGAATGTCATTTATTGTATATTTTGCAAGATTGTACCTAGTATGGCCTAGTCTTGTAATCGGTATTACCCGTAATGTAAGGGAATATCGATTTGGTTGTAATTAATTGCGATCTCGTATCGCCCGTTTGTAATAATTAATAGTTTTATTTATACAAATGTATAATAGGAAATGCTATGTATCATTTGTAATTAATTATTATGAAGACGGAGATTACACAAGACGGTGGACAAAAGACGGTGCCTTTTGGTGGTGTTCCATTGAAGAGGCCAGGGACCAAGGAGTTGGTTTCCGATTTTGTAATAGTCTAGTTAATTAGATTAGCTAGATGGCCATACTAGAATTTATTTGTTTGATGCTTGCTTTATTTTCGCTCATGCCAAAATCGCCAATCATGCATTTTATTCGTCGATTGTCAATTCACCAATTTACGTTAATCACCAAACTTATAAGTGATTAGTAACCTAATATTGACAAGACCTCTCACATGCATCGTAAGAATTGAGATTTAGCCTTACCAATTAAAGCACCTATGAACCCCTTGTTCATTAGGGCAACCACAACGTGGACCCTTTTTACCTAGGGTAAATAGGGTGATAAGATCACATGCCAAGATTGGGTTGGACTCAACGAGATAAAAGTTATTTCGGGGCTAGGAGATGGATTTGGTTGAAATCCGTCGACCGAGAGTTCTAGGGTAGAATTAGTCAAGTAATGACTTACCGTTTTTACATAAGGATTGCATGCGATGTTAGTTCTTATCTAGATACGGGTCTCGGAATCGCTTATATAATTTCGTGAGGGGTCATTATATGAGTGACTTGTTAAAATTGTTTTACAAGTAAATTATATAACAATGAATGTTAATATTTCCTAAACTTTGTTGTAGTGTTTATAATTCGCTATGGCTACTAATGCAACCATTCAACTCGGAAAGGATTCTTGGCTTAGGTCCGTTATGGACAAATGTATCTTGAAAGACGATGGAAGTAATTTCATCGAGTGGGAGTCTACCATTAAAGGTGCGGCGTTGTCCGACAACGTCCTTCGTTACTTGAACGAACCACCACCCAACGAACCCGGTCCTCGAGCCGCCCCGGCACAAAGGACCGCTTATGAGGAGTATTTGAAGATATCCAACGATATCAAGAATGTCTTGATATGGTCAATGTCTCCAAAACTCAAGCTTCAATACATTACCCTTAATGCATATGAGATATTCTCAAGGGTTACGACGGCTTTTTCCCAATCACCCGATATCCGTCAATATGAGGCTATGATGAAATTCTTCGAGGGTAAGCTAGAAAAGGGCCAAAAAGTTGGTCCCCATGTGCTCAAGATGATTGAGCATATTGACACACTAGAGCGTCTAGGGTGTAGCATTCCCAAGAAGCTTGCGATCGGTCGCATTCTTCACTCACTCCCCTCCAAGTTCTCCCAAATTAGGGTGAACTATAATATGCATGGCATGGACAAGAGTTTCCAAGAGCTTCATGCACTCCTCAACCAAGCGGAGAGGGACATGGACGCTAGTGGGAGTGAGAAGAGAGACATGCTCTCCATGAAAATGAAGAATCTCAACCTTGGGGTTCAAAAGGGTAAAAACAAGGGTAAGACCAAATTCAAGAGACATGGAAAAGACAAGAACAAAGGGAAAGCTATTGAGAATAGCAAACCTAAGGCTAAGGTTAACAAACATGCCGACGCCGATTGCTATCATTGTAATGGCAAGGGACATTGGAAGCGCAATTGTCCCAAATATTTGAAGGAATTGAAGAACAAGAAAGACGAGAGTGAGACTCCGTCAGGTATTGTCCTCACTTCCCTCTATATGATAGACATTAACTATACTTGCACTTCCACTTGGGTATTAGATACCGGATGTGGTTCTCATCTTTGTAATCATTTACAGGGCATGAGGGACGTGCGAGCACTAGCCAAGGGTGATGTAGACCTACGCATGGGAAATGGAGCTAGAGTAGCCGCTATATCCGTAGGCACTTATGTACTCACTCTAGCTAGTGGTTTAGAGTTGTATTTGAATAATTGTTATTTCGTACCAACTTTAACTAAGAACATTATCTCCATTTCCGTACTTGATATGGAAGGTTTTTCCTTTATGATTAAGGACAATTGTTGTACTTTTTCATTTAATGACATGGTTTATGGTAAAGCTACGTCTATCGGAGGTATTTATGTTCTAAATAATGTTAATGATGTATATCATGTAGAGAACAAGAAGCTCAAAACGGGTGAACCTAATCAATCCTACCTTTGGCATTGTCGTTTAGGTCACATAAACGAACGACGCATAAAGAGACTTGTTTCAACGAAACTTCTCAAACCATTTGATTACGAATCTTATGGTGTATGCGAGTCTTGCATATTAGGCAAGATGACTCGTGCTCCTTTCTCAAGTAAAGGAACACGAGCAAGTGAGGTATTGGGCCTTATACATACCGATGTGTGTGGCCCAATGACTATCACCGCTAGGGGTGGTTACAACTACTTCATCACTTTTACCGACGACTTAAGTAGATATGGGTATGTCTACTTAATGAGGCATAAGAGCGATGCTTTTGAAAAGTTCAAAGAGTTTCAAAGTGAAGTAGAGAACCAATTGGATAAAAAGATTAAAGTACTACGATCCGATCGTGGTGGTGAATACCTAAATAATGAATTTGATTCACACCTAAAAGATTGTGGCATAGTATCACAATGGACTCCTCCTGGCACACCACAGTTGAATGGTGTGGCCGAAAGGAGAAACCGAACTTTATTAGATATGGTTCGGTCCATGATGAGTCTCACTGAGCTTCCTGATTCATTTTGGGGTTTTGCCATTTTGTCCGCAATATTTTCACTAAATCGAAGCCCGACTAAAGCGGCCAATAAGACACCATATGAGATATGGAAGGGAAGGGTTCCTTATTTGTCGTTCATGAGAATCTGGGGTTGTGAGGCATATGTTCAGAACAAGTCTGACAATAAACTCGCACCAAGATCCGACAAATGTCTGTTTGTAGGGTATCCAAAGGAAACACAAGGCTATTACTTCTACAATCGTCACGAAAACAAAGTGTTTGTGGCACGTGACGCTGTCTTTCTAGAAAATGACTTCATTTCTAGAAGACAGAGTGGGAGAAAATTTGAACTTGATGAAGTCCAAGAGCCACAAACCGAAAATGAAGTGGAGGAAAGCGTTCCCTCCTCCTCTGACACGGTTGTTGTTCCCTTTGAACCTAGGAAATCCACGAGGATTAGTCATCCTCCCGATCGATACCTTGGTATTGTCGAGGAAGATGCGTTAGACATGTTGCTTTGCGAAAGTGACGAGCCTAACACCTACAAGGCGGCCATATCTAGTCGTGATTCCATGCAATGGCTTGAAGCCATGCGATCCGAAATGGACTCTATGCACGAAAACCAAGTGTGGGATTTGGTTGATTTACCTGAAAAGGTGAGACCTCTTCAGTGTAAATGGATCTTTAAGATCAAGAATGGCATAGATGGACATAGAGATGTCTACAAAGCTAGATTGGTGGCAAAGGGTTTTACTCAAGTTCATGGTCTTCACTATGACGAAACCTTTGCTCCAGTCGCAATGCTTCGCTCCATAAGGATTATCCTAGCGATTGCCGCATTTCATGATTATGAGATTTGGCAAATGGATGTCAAAACCGCCTTCTTGAATGGGATTCTAGAAGAGGAAGTGTATATGACACAACCAGAAGGTTTTGTAGATACATCTAATCCTAGGAAGGTATGCAAGCTTAAGAGATCCATTTATGGTCTTAAGCAAGCATCCAGAAGTTGGAATCATCGCTTTGATCATGTTATCAAACAATATGGTTTTGCTCGAAGTGTCGAGGAACCTTGTTTGTACATGAAGTTTAGTGGGAGTAAGGTAACCTTTCTTGTCTTGTATGTGGATGACATACTTCTTATCGGGAATGACGTTCTGATGCTTGCTTCCGTAAAGGAGTGGCTAGGAAAACACTTCCAAATGAAAGATTTGGGAAATGCACAATGTATTTTGGGTATTCGGATCCATAGAGATAGATCCAAAAGGACGTTGGTATTAAGTCAAGAAGCTTATATAGATAAGATTCTTGATAGATTCAAAATGAAAGACTCTAAGAGAGGCTTTCTTCCCATGAGTCAAGGTACCATTTTGTGCAAGTCACAGTGTCCTACCACACCCGAAGAAATTGAACGCATGAAGTTGATCCCATATGCTTCCGCGGTTGGATCAATCATGTATGCCATGACGTGCACTCGTCCCGATGTTTCGTATGCTTTGAGCATGACGAGTCGTTATCAAGCCAATCCAGGTGAAAGTCACTGGACAGCCGTGAAGAACATCCTTAAGTACTTGCGAAGGACCAAGGATTCGTTCTTAGTGTTTGGAGGGGATACTGAATTACGTGTAAGAGGTTACACGGATGCCAGTTTCCAAACCGATCGGGATGATTTGAAATCCCAATCCGGCTATGTTTATATGTTGAATGGAGGAGCCATTAGTTGGAAGAGCTCCAAGCAAAGTGTCACCGCGGATTCTACAACAGAAGCTGAGTACGTCGCGGCTTCGGAAGCTGCAAAGGAAGCTGTTTGGATTCGTCAGTTTTTGGAAGGACTAGGAGTTGTCCACTCCGTCGAAGATCCTATCACCATATATTGTGATAACAGCGGGGCCATTTTTCAAGCAAAAGAGCCCAAGTCTAGCAATAAGTCTAGACATGTACTTAGGAAATACCACGTGATAAGAGATCTCGAGGAAAGGAAGGAAATCGATATATGTAAGGTTGGGACAGACGAGAATATCGCTGATCCTTTAACCAAGCCTCTTTCAAAGGCTAAACATGATGGTCATGTTGTTGCAATGGGATTGAGAAAAGTCCCGGATTTTCCTTAAGTTATCTAAGATGTAATAATTGGATATTGTAGCAATTTTTACATTTATGATAATAGCATTCATTGTTCGAGTTTCAATATGAACTTTTTGTTTAGTTTGACTAAACCCATACTTTGTTCATTCGAATGGATTGTGAGACAATCTTGAACCCTATTCAAGTGAACGTTTGAACATAGTATTTTTGCCCCTTGTCACTTAATGAGGTGACGACTCGGAGTGACAAGATTGTAAGTTGATCGATGGTTAGTTCAAGACCATGGGGTCATGGAGATGACTGGTCATTTACATAGGCAGACTGATTGTCACTCTGCCGGGCAGTGACCACAATAGAGTCCCTTATCAAATTAGTTGAAGCCTGGTCGTGGCGGGGATTTCTATTTTATTCCTATGAGTCGATTCTTTAAACTGGCGACCATTTATCTGAGTCGGTGCAGTTTCCGATTGGCTTAGGTTGGTGTCCTAAGTCGTGCCGTGAAAGGAGGCTGATGGGCATCTTCTGGGTCATGGTGATCTGCATTATACAGTATAAGTTGGGTCAACAGGAATTGTCCACCCACGTCGGGTACATACGTCCCTTGGGCCACTCGAGGAGAAGTAACTGGAAATGCGTGGCCACGCTCGGAAATAGATCTATGGTAGATTTTTCGGTCAAACAGTAATTCTCCAGATCGAGAAAACCACTCTTATTATATTTAAATCACAAGTGCGACCTGAAAGACACCTTGTGATGAGTGGGAGGATGTGACATCAAAGAGACAAGAGAATCGGTAGCGCACAACTTGTGTAGACAAGTGGGAGACATTGATGGAGTAGGAGTACTCCGCAATATAGTGGCTACATGCACAACTTGTATCGGACAAGTGGGAGATTGTTGGAGCGAGTGTCCTCCACAATAGTGCATTGATATATTAAATCTCATGAGCGGAATATACTTGGGATAATTAGTACATTGATACTCCACGTCAGTTGATTAACGTAAATCGGTAACGCTCAGCTGACTAGAGTTAGACGTTATTGTCGTATGACGGCGGTGATCAACTGATCCCTTTCGGTCACACCTATAGGATGAGACCCAAATAGAAGACTAATTATTTGTATCTGATACAGTTAATTAGCACCTTGCGTATATATTTGATATATGTTTGGTAATGAGAGTTATTAATTGGAGATAGAGTTTGGAACTCTGTCCGATTAAGTTTATTAGTCTATTATACGATAATTGACTGAATAAATTTTACGTCTTATTTTAATACGATTAAATAAGACCTAATTTGGTATTTAAACGTTAATTACTAAATTAGTTGAGGTTTTGTATGCTTTTATGGATAGTGGTAATTAGTCGTTAATATATTTACAAGGAGTTGTAAATTTAGCTAATTGATTATTATTATTAATATGGGACCTATTATATATAGATATAATAGTAATATACTACTTAAGGAGTTAAGTGTATATTATTTGATGTGATCAATTATGGAGATAATTGATCATGTCACACATTGCATTTGTATGACAAATGACAATAAATAAGGACCCATTTTTATGTACATGTGTGTGTGACACACTAGTAAATATAATGACAAATGTGGTTGTTCTTATTTTACTACATACATAAATAATAGTAATAATGACACTAGACACTTGACATAAGCATGCAAATAAAATTAAAAGCTAATTGGTCTTCCCATGTGGGGTGGCCGGTTTTGGGGAGCTAAAAAGGGGACTATTTGTTCACTTATTTACTCTATCCCATTCATTCATGCATGTGCATTTTTGAGCTTTTACCTCATCTCTCCAAAACTCTCTCTAAATACTAGTATTCATCTTTTACTAGAGTAGTAATAGATTAATAATATTAGTATTGTTTTATCACTACTATTATCTAGTTAATAATACTAGTGATTTTTTGGGTTGATTCTTGGTGCAACTTGAAGGAGATCTTCTACTTTGAAGATTCAAGGTTTTGGAGGATCATCCATACTATTATTAGCTCAAGAACAATAAGAAAAAGAGTTTTCTTGTTGTGCCCAATATTTCCTCATTGTTTATGTAAGGAAATCTCTTCTTATATCTAGTTTTTGTCATTTGATGTCATGCATGTAACTAGATCTAAATATACTAAACTAACAAGTAATTTAGTAACTAATTAGAGGAGTCTAATTAGTGGGTTATGAACCCTACATGCACACGCTTGTCTTCATCATTGATATTCCTCTTCATTCTCGATAATACCGCATGGTAGAGGTAGTAATGGTATAGGGGGAGGGGTAGGATTTGATGTGAATCAGGGTGTAAAGTGAAGAGAAAATGAGGTGAGGGTATGTAAATGAGGTACATGGGTCGTATGATAAGAGCAAGGAAGGCTAGGGAGGTTGGGAGGGGGTATAAAGTGGTTGGGTGGGCTTAAATGTCGAAGAAGAGGCACCAAAAAGGAGTAGGGGACCATCCCGATCGGGATGGATGGTCCCGGCCGGGATGTCACATCCGTCCCGGTCGGGATGGCACTCCAGTAGACTCGATTTTTGGCTCCCTCATCCCGATCGGGACGGCCCCATTTCGGTCGGGATGATACACTCTTCCCGGTCGGGAAGAGTCTTCATGACTCCCATGACCCCAAAAACCGACTCCCTAGCTCATAAGCCAAGCTCTTTCATCAACCATTCCTCTCTAGGAATCACTTTCACTTCACCTATCAAACAAAGCTCATACACACATCAAATTCGCTCCCACACATCGCTCATCAAAAATCCAAATAACAAGAATATCACAAAACAAAAAAAGGTCCTAGAAACAAAAATCGCAATAAACACTATTACAACCACAAAACTAAAGAGAAGAGAGGCAGGGAATATACAACAGACGGTTCTTTAGGAACTCCGTCAAACCTAGGATGGTGGACTCTTCTTCAACCGTAGCCCTCAAGGGCATGGAGGAGCAAGTCGAACGCGCTACCGACATCATAATGAAGGCCCAAGGAGCGCTCGAGCCTAGCTATCCTTCACGGCCTCCAAGGTGGAGGCAAGAAGTAGGAATCCCAAGACCCAAAATCATCTTTCAAATCGTCTTCGGGGTCTATCCATCCTACGAGCTTTACCGACCTCTTCCTCCCTAGGCATCGCCTCCAATCACAAGCAAGCTTCATTTCCAAGAAACGAGGCACAAAAAGCGGCTTTGGCCCCATTTCCTTGTTGCACACCCCCACACTTTCCTCAAGTTGTGGTTCCCCATCTTCATCACTTGTCCCTACATCATCATGGAGGAGAGAATCGAAACTTCCACCGGCGGTTTCAATCTCTTCCAAACCATTGCTTGGTGCACTAGCAAGGGGCTCTCGATGCTTATCAACATTATCGCACATGGGCAACTTGGGCTCATCAATTTCACCCAACAACTTCACAAACTCCACCAACTCATCCAACTCACTATCCTCCTCCAATTCTTCACCAATGGTGCCTTCACCAAGAGCCATATCCTCATTCGTCTCTTTTTGGGTAGACGATTGAGGTTCTTCAAAGCAAACTTCTCCTTTAAAGGGAACTACATCGGCGGCTTCGTGATTAGGTTGCTCCCCTTTCTCAAGTGAGCACCCTTCATCCAATTGTGACGTTCGGGATAAAAACATTACGGTTTGAACCGATAATGCATTTAATCGAGCATCCATCGCCTCGTTATCCCTTCGAAATTGGGCCAAGAGTTCCTTAGTCTTTTGCGATTGGATGGCCATTTCTTGTTGCATTTGAAGCATCGATTGATGTAACTCCAAGTTTGGCATTTGGTGGTCATTGGGGTCTTGTAAAGTTCCTTGAAAATCTTGATGATACCCAAGGGGTGGGGTATCATATTGTTGGTAGTGAGGTTGAGGTGATTGGTAGTATTGTGGGTCATGGGGTTCATATTGTGGTTGGGGTGGAGGGTAATATGGTGGGTTTTGGGGGTATTGGCTTCCTTAAGGTGAATCTTGAGTGTACATGGTGGGTTCACATTGATAACTCGAGTAGTAGTCACCATGATTGTAGGATTGATAGTCATTCACTTGTTGGTAGCCATTTTCATAACCTTGAAGATCATACCCGTCTTGATTACCCCAAGAAGCTTGATAGTAATTAGGAGTCATCATGTCATAGCTTTGGTTCATAGAAGAAGAGGAGTAGCTCATATCGGCTTCCATGTGTGGGGAGTTTAGATCAAACCTCACGCTCGCTCAAAAATCGTGGCTCATACCCGGTTGGAAACCTCTCACTCTAGCAACCGTCCCTTAAAGCGGCTCTAAGTTGCAAGAAGAAGATAGTCACCACCTCTAAGCATAAACTATAGACTAAGAACAAACGTGAGAAGCCTAGTGCTTTTTGGGCACTAGACAACAGAGAAATAAACCTCACACACACAAGAAGCAAAGGAACAAAAAAGGAAAAAAAAAAACACAAACACAAAGTCAAAGTCGAGTAACTAGGTAAACAAAGTCTAAACTAGCACCGTCCCCGGCAACGGCGCCAAATTGATGGGAGGGATTCGTCACGTCCCCAACCGTCAATAATATAACCGGCTAGACCTAGTGGGTAGATAGGGTAAGTCGGGTCATCTCCACGGGGACGGTAAGAGGCTTCTAGACTAGGTCCACCTAAATACGAGACTCGGTCAACGAACTAAGCTAAACTAGGATGGTAAGGAGGGAAGAAAGCTAGACTATGGCTAAGGGGACGGAGAAAACAAACAAGAAAAACGGGCTAGGATTAGGTCGGGGTCAAAGGGGTAATGGAATGGTCGAGGAAGAACTAGAGTGAAGGGAGTAGTAGGGTAATCTAGGTGAGGTCCGGGCTCTCGCTATGTAGACCGACCTAGAGGTTCATCCTAAAACCCATCTCGGCGACACACATGACAAACGGGGTTACTAGCGCGCTATAGTGGCCTAGGTCGCATCCGGGCTCTCGCTACGTAGACCGACCTAGGGGTCGTCCTCACCGGGCTCTCGCTACGTAGTGAGGGAACCAAACCCACAAACAAACTACCACCCACAAGAGAAAGACAAGAACAACAAGTATTTGCAACTACTAGTCATTCAAGCATTTCAACAAACATGTGATATGCATCAAACCAAGAGGAAACCCAAATCTACCACCAACATCTCCAACAATCCCTTAATCATCCATAAAACACCCTAATCACCCTACTAACCCTAGCAAAACTCTACTCAAACATAATCCAACTACAACTAACAAGAACAAGAGGAATCATCATAAGAAACAAAACATACCTAAACAAACTCAATCAAACTAACAAGAACAAGAACAAACAATAATAAAGATTCAAACTTGATAAACAATAAAGGATTAAGAGAAAAAGGAGAAGAAGATTGTACCAAACTAGTGAAGAGGAAAGATTGAAACTTGCATTAATGAAGAAAACCCAAAACAAACCACCAAGGTTGTCAATCTTGGATGGATCTTGAAGAATTCCCTTAATACAAGTACTAAACTAAGATTAAGGACTAATTACCAACTAATCTACTCTAATCTAAGCTAATCTAACCTAAAGTAGTCTAGGGTTTAAGGGATAATGTCTAACATATGCTTAACAAAACAAGGGAAGAGTATATATAGGGTTACAATGAGTAAGGAGAAGAAAAGAATGAGTTGCGTGCTACAGCTCACTCATCCCGCCGGGACGAGATGGTCTCGCCCGGGACGAGATGGTCCCGCCCGAGACGAGTCCTTCTCGGCCGGGACGGGCTCAAGACAGGAGCTGTTGGTTTTGTGCACTCCTTCCCGGTCGGGAAGGCCACTATCCCGCCCGGGAAGGACCTTGTAGACCTCACTACAAGAGATTAATGGTTAGACGGCATTTATTTAATAGCATAAGTAGAAATGCCACCCAAAATAACCTTAAATTGATAATTAAACTTTGAAAATAAGCTAAATGCCACCTAAAGTGCTAATTAATTCACTCACCCACTCTAATAAGCTAAAATACGTATATTCACTTACTGCTAAAAAATTCACTCACCCACCTCTCAGACGAATCTTTACGTTTCCTTCTCATTTGCTAAAATTTTATTTCCTAAAACCTTATTTCCCAAACCTAATTTCACAATACTCACCATCGCCATTCCACCCGCTTGAGGCAATCCACTGGATAACAGGTTCTTCTTCTTCTTTCTTCTTGGTCTTAATTTAGATATTACTTTCCCTTCTTGTTTGCTATTATCATCTGATTGTAATTAGATTTACAAATCAATTACAAATATTAATCGTCTGATTGAAAATCTAAGTTAATTTATTGTCATTTGTTGGTGTGACTGATTATCTATGGCCGAATTTTTTTGCCCAATATTTCAGTTTTTAATTTTAAAATTGTACTGTGTTAGTTTATTTTTGCAATGATCGATAACCAAAATTTCAATTTTTGGTTGAGGGGGTTGTCGTGTGTTACTTAATTTGTCTAATTATTTAATTGTTTGTGCAATTTTCACTTAAGTGAGTCTAGGAAGATGAATAATAACACAACTAGTACAAGGTGAAATAGAAACCAGAAAGGGAAAGGGAAAGGGGTCGGAATTGGAAATGGTAATGGTAAGATAGGAAGAAGAAGAAGAAGAAGCTGTAACAGACAGTGGAAAGCGATTCATGGATTAGTTTCTTAGCATATGGTTTAACCACCTCGATCTATCGTATTTATAAAGGCAGACACCAGTACTATAAAGTATGTAGGTCTCAACGGATTAATAATATAACACAAATTCTTGGTTTGTGACGGAAGTATCCGTCACAAACTTCTAACGGGTCAAGTATTATGCTAAAGACAAAAATAAAGTCTTATTCATACATGTCGTACGTATTTGATCTGTTTCATTATTACGACGGATAGGTCCGTCGTAAGAGAGACCCACGATATAACACAAATATATACATACAGGGGAGCCAACACTGTTACACGTGTGTGTGTGTGTGTGTGTGTGTATATATATATATATATATATATATATATATATGTGTATATATATGGATACGTACATACAGGAGAGCCAATACTTCAATCCTTCAATCATCCCAATCTCTAAAGTCTAAACCCAGGGAGATGTACTGATGTAGTATAATTAGCCAACATGCCAACGCGAACAAAAATTTGCTATACAGTATACAGTATACACAATTTAGTCTAGTTATAAAGTACATTATAATACTCCCTCCATCCCAACGAAATAGGCAAAGATTTTGAAAGAATTATTTTATTCTTCTTTGTTTGCTGTTAGTATGCTATCTAATTTGTGTTCTTGATAAATTAGTGATTGTGCTCTTAACTTCCGTGTAGTTTTATTTGCTTGTGCAATGTTAATAGCTAGTGATCTTAATAAAAAAAAGTTGTACGTATTAGTGTTGTGTTCAATGTGATTTTCATAACCATCCCTTACTAGTGTTCTGGTGCATTGGTGATTTTGATATATTCTTTCATTTGGTTGTTCTTCCTCGTAATGTTCCTTTACTTGATTCATACAATTAAAAAAACTCTACCTGACTATGTTTAATGCTATATAGTAGAGATAATCCTAGAGATTTTTCTACCCGTAAATAATGTCAAAACGTAAACATACAACTTCATTGTTTTTTCTTTCAAACAAGTTTATTTGTTATTATCTTATTAGGACCATGGATAATAGAAATCGCAAATGGATTGCTAGTGATAATCAATATGAATTTTTGAGTGGGGTAATGGATTTTTTGAATATGATTAGTTCATCAACTTAATTGTAAATAGTTAATAATTTTAGTTAATAGGTATATTCTTTACTTAATAGGAATGGATTGATGTGGACAGGGCCGCAGTGTTGAAAATAGACAGAGTCGTGGGTGCCAAGTTATGGCACACACCTCTGGATCGAAAAGCTTTGTGTGTGTAATTGAAGAAAAGGTTTGTAATTTTTTCTATGGTAACAATTTGATAACTTGGAGGTTATATGTTCAAAAGTAATGATTATTTAAATATTTTATGGACAGATAATTGATGGAGTACCATCATTTCGTGCTCATGTGTTTTTGGAGACTCATAAGGATCGAAAAACTGTTCCTACTCCAATGGATGAAAAATCAAAGCAAGCGGTGGTAAGAACTATGTTCAAACTTTTATTTAATTGCTCTTAGCTTTGATTATATAAAATCTTTGGTCACACTTATGTGAATTTCACATAAAGTTATATACTTCTTTGGTTGCTTTTAGGAAATGATCAATGCGAAATTAATTGATTTGCCAAACAATAAAGAGGTCACAAATGGAGCTGTTGCTAGGGATGGAGACATATATTCTCAAGTTATTAATGAAATTATAGGTCCAGAGAGAAAAGGATGAGTCCGCGGGCTTGGTAGAGGGCCAACGTCTCTTCCATCTACGACATGTTATGGCTGGTAACAAAGAGGGTTTGGATGATGATCACATTTTATGTAACGAAAAAATATAATTTTTGGAGTGTGAGCTTAAGAAGGTGAATGATAAATGTCTCAAGATACAAGAGGACAATTTAGAAGTGCAAAGACAAATGCAAGAGGAGTTAACCATGCTAAAGATAACTTTATTTGGTAGAGATATTCTTAATCCTCGTACATAGTTGGCACAATTTTGCTACTTGTTCTTTTTTTAGGACGACTAGCAATTTTTATTAGGTGCCAATTTTGATAGAGATATATAACTCTAGTAACTGGGATTTTTTGGATGGTACTTATTTAGTTAGGCTTTTGTTATACCCATATAGCCTTTTGTAATGATTATTTGACTACAAATTATATTTTCAATATTATAAAAACAATTATTTTACATGTTTGGTTTGTTTTCATTATTTTGTAAATTAAAATAATACCATTAAATATTTAAAAAAACCGCGAAAGTAAGATCAGCACGTCAGTTGGCGGGAAAAAAGGTCAGCACAAAATAGGCGGGAAAAAAATTCAGCACAAAGTTGGCGGGAAAAAAAATCAGCACAAAAAAAATAATTGAAAAAATAAATGGAATCTTGGAATTAATAACAGGTCTCTAGTGACATTTATATAAGGCTTCACCAGCATTTGCATAAATGCCACAATACCTTTTCGCGACATTGAATCTAGCAGCATAAGAGTAAATGCTGCTAGCACTTTTGGTGGCATTTATTTATGCCGCCTAACCCCTATATAAACGCCGCTAAAGATGTGATTTTTTGTAGTGCCTCCATTATGAACTTTGTGGTCCCTCCTTGGTTCTCATGGGCTTCCCATCGATTCTCGGGACTCGGGATCGGGTCTCGGAGGCTCGGGATTGGGTCCCAAGGTCTCGGGGTCGACTCCAAGGCATCGAGTGATCGTTCCTTAGCTTCATTGGCTCCAAAAAGTGTATGTATTGAGTCGGAATCGCTCCAACTTTTCATGAATGGTCTCGGGAATCTGAAACGAGCTAGAGGAAGCATAAGTAGCCCATAAACCGCTCCCAAGGAGCGATTCCACAAGGAAAATGGGACCAAAACACTACAAAATAGGCACTACAAACTACACTTATCACTACTACCTCGGGAAACCGAGATGGTAACATCCTTATTTACTTGGGAATGTCTGGTAAGGCTCCTGGGTAAATCGGGGTGTTACAAAGTGGTATCAGAGCGAACGATCTTGGAGTCTAAAATAAATGAACTTAGGAAAATAAAATGAACTCCGATGATAGACCATCAGGAGCTCCTCTAAAACTCGGTCGAGGAGACGTCTTTGTACCAACTTCGGCCCTCCTGGTCTTGACCCGGTAACCACGTGTGAGAATGAGAGGGGGTATATATTAGGAAAGGATACATTGTGATGCAATGAATTTTTTATTTTTTTTGTGATGGATGCTTGTGATACCTGATTGTACTGTTTGTTGTGTTTTTTTTTTGTTAGCTACATAAGATGAGTTGTGACTAGTACGTAGTCCCGCTGTTAGCGTGGTATTGTAGTTAGTATGATGCCATTTGAGCTATATGTTGAAGTACATAAGGTAGAGTTAGGTGTTGATCATCCTTGGGTGGGAGGCAGATTATAGCCAGGGTTGTAGTAACTTTAGATATAACATCGAGGTGTTTGTACCTGATAGTGTCGTACGCGATAAAGAGATTTTGGTTGGTTGACTGTGGTAACACGTGTTTGTATCGTCGATGTAGCAAGCTAGTAGTACCTTCACGCTACTTAGACGGGGTGTTAATAGGGGTCGACGACTAGTGTTGGTGTTGATATCATAATATGTTAAGGTCTTAATACTTGCATGGTTTCAGTATTAATTAATGTAATATCTGTCAAGGATACTAGGATATTTGTGTTTCGTTCAGAGTTTATATACTTCCCTGTCGATGTGTTAGCTTTCGAGTTGCACCTTCTGCTTGAATTCTATTCTTGATGGTTTAAATAAACAGGCATGGAAACCCATGTTGACTTATATCAACAAAGTTATAGCAGTTTTTCTATCTTGAACACTATGTTTACTGAGTTTTTAAACTTGTTTAGAGTGCATATATTTTATATATATATATATATATAAACAATTTCGAAAGAGAACTAATATTTTCAGTCTAGTTTTAATTCTTTGTAAAATTTTATCATTTAATTCTAGGTACTTCTGTCAGAATGGATGTATTGTAAACGGAGATCACATGTGTTGTCGAATTTGTCGCTGGTCAAGTTTTCATTATAAATCTTATTTTGAAATTAAACTATCATTTTAATATGTGTTGCTTGTAATTTAAAGAGTCTATATACTGTCAGAGCTTGAATCTGCTCGAAAGAAGTTTTAAAATCCATTTTATATAACAAAACTTTTATGGGGTCAAAATTTACTAGTTAGTGAAAGTGGGTTTGGAAATCATTGTTACGTTTATAATTCGAATAAGGTTTGAACATTAAAGTTTTAAATTATTGTCTTGTGAATCTGAGCCCCATGGTTCTACACTATGTTTAATTATAATGAGTTAGTTATGATTTCCTACGATGACAAACAGTGCCTTCTAACGTGTTTGCATTGGCTGCCTCATTAAAATGGTTGTCCATATGTGTTCGATTTAATGCTCTAATATAATCGTCCTTGTCTTAATGCATTGTAAAATGGGGTCAAATAAATTCTTAATTATTCGTTCCTGTAATTATTAATTGATGAGTGAGTAACGTGATTAACAATGCTTATTGAATGGATGCTTAAACCGGAATACATATACACCAATAAAGTTTTTATCACAAATAAGAGTCGAACAAATTGCGTGGTAAAAAAAAATAAAAATACGAAGTAAATAAAAATAAAAATAAAAAAATTGAACCCTATGTGCTGCATGTAATAATTGCTTATCTTATGTATAACCCTTGTTGTTTCATGTACAAACTGTCTTTATACGTGCAAACTAACTTGTTTTACTCGAGTTATAACGTAATGAGATTATGTCGTTAAACAGGACTGTTAGTTGAGTATTCGAATAACGTTGATCCAATGCGTGTTATGAGTTATGTTGGTGTATTGCATAATAACAGTGTCATGGTCGACCGGACCCTCACAAGTTAATAAACGATTCAAACTGTTAGTGTTAGTAACTGTAACGTGGGTGGATGTTGTTCTTAATGTAAGAGTCGAGCACGAGTTAATCAAGAGAAATGCATAGTCAATGCCTTATGATACTATTGTAGCACGAGTTGTTTTGTTAACAATTCCAACAGTATGAGGTTACGAGGACGAAACCTCGATTATATGAAGGGTAGAAGGTAGTAACGTTACCTGAACTTTCGTTGTCGTTGTTGGTGTCGCTGGTTGATGTCGTCGTCGTTGTCATCTTGTTATAGTCATGCTGATATTGTAGTGTTGTTGTAGTCGAGTGTTGGGAGATAGTTCTGTGAAATGTGTAACCACAGTAGTCGATAAGTTGTCAGAGTAGGGTAGAGAGAGTGAACTTCGGGACGAAGTTCCTTATAAGGAGGGTAGATTGTAATACCCGTCGTGTATTACGAGTATTTCCTATTTAACTTGGATCTTAATTACGGGTAGTATATATATATATATATATACACTTGTTTAAATCAGGTTAACCCAGTTAGTTTAACCCTTTTAGGAGTCAAACTTATTAAACCCTTGATAATAATAATAATAATAATAATGATTAAGTAGGAGGAGTAAAGATAACTTATACACATATCCTTGTTTATATCTTATTCAATTCAATGTGTCAACCCTACCCACTACCCATTTGGAAGTCCCTCGTCAAGAACATCAGCCGCACCTCCCTAACCCATTTCATCCATCTTCTTCCTCTTTAACCTCAACCGTCATCCATGGCATCCCGTCGTCAACCTCCGTCAATCTCTCTCCCCACCGCTCATCTTCTTGCACCCATGTAACCTCCTTGCATCCCCTGTCGTCTAGGCGGTTCGTCGTGCATGGCGGTCGTGCACAAGGGCAGTGGCTGTTTCTACGTAGTGGAGTCGGGATGCGGACAACATTGTATGTTGTCGTTGTTATCGTTGTGCGTAGGATTCCGGATCGACAATAGGATTGTTTGTCGTCGTTGGCTATCGAACGGTATTCGAGTCACGGGCTTTGACGTCTTTATCGAGGTAAAGTATACGTACATTCAAGTGATGTCGTCATTTGAGTTCGTTGTGTGTTTTAGGATAGACGTAAAGGGAAGGGTCGGAGGAAGTTTACATAGTTCTGTTTTTAGTTCTCTTGGCTTGCTTCCTATTTGTTGGATAGATTTGGGAGTGTGTACTAGTTGTTTTAATATGCAGTTATACTTTGTTTAGGGTTGAATCAGTATAGAAACATGGCGTGCTTGATCGGGATCGATTGCTTGTGAATACGTTAGTGAGGTAAGGTTTAACATTACAGATGTATTATTGTGTTGAATTGTATAATATGTTGAGCATGAGTATATGAATGACATTGTGATAGCATGTACTCATTAGGATGAGTTATTGTGATGAGTTTGAATTATTGAGATTCCGATACTGAGTATTTATCGGAACAGAGTTTGATATGAGAGGCTACGGTCGCGTTGGTGCCTGCGGGCCCACGCTTTGATATTAGAGGCTACGGCCGCGTTGGTGTCTGCGGGACCACGCTTGGAATGTGAAGGTTACTTAGAAAAGTAACCTAGGTTCAGTTGATCTCGAACCTGCCCGTTTATTCGCCTCCTTTGGGTCGGCCTTAGGAGGGATGTGCACATTAATGAATACGGGGCCCCTGTTACTATTGTGGATACGATTGTGGAAACCGAGATTGGAATTGATATGACGATCATTGAGATCGCGATTATTGTATGATGGTATTATCGTGATTGTGTATTGAGAACAGAATTGTCTCTCGCTTGCTAAGCTATTACTTTGATGAATGAGATGATTATTTCTTACTCAGCGTGGCTGACCTTGTTCTTTCTGTCACCTTGTCACCCAATTTCCTGGGGACCTATGATCATCCAATTGATATTTCCGGTCAATTGGGGAACAATCTATAATGCAGGTTATAAATGTCGTGATGTATTTGGATGTTGTGCTGCATGTACAGGATTGGGGTGAAGGCGATTACTGGCCTAGACGTAGTACGGGTGAATGCATAGGCGTTGCCGTTATATAGATTGTGTAGCTTCCGCTGTGTAACTAGAGTTGTAATAGTTAATGAGTTGTAATCGTTTAAATCATGTGGCTGGTTTGGCATTCCATATTGTATTGTAATGAGCTACTACCTCGGGAAACCGAGATGGTAACATCCTTATTTACTTGGGAATGTCTGGTAAGGCTCCTGGGTAAATCGGGGTGTTACACTCCTCGTATTAAATCCAAACCTATTAATAACACAAGATCGACAACTTAACATCAATTGAAAAAGAATGACACAACTAGAAATCCAATAAAATGAAATACGAGGGAGAAAATCCTATATTCAAAAAATGGTTATGAACATTCAAACCAAAAAAATTTCTGACAGTAAACTATACTCAATTACACTTCAGAAAGATTGACCTGTACTACCTATCCTACAAATGATGACATGACAGCATAAGAAGATAAACTATACTCGGCAGAGATGAACAGATTAAAGAATAATTCAAAAAATGTAATATAGGGCCCGTCCTAAGCAGGAGGAGATGTTTCGAAATGGCTGAGAGCATTACCTATCACATGGTTCAGGTGCTGAAGGTTCAACATTATTAGGAAGTTTGAAAACAATCGAAAACAATTGCAAATCACATATGTAGGACACTGCTTAAACAGGTTGATTCCCGGCAATCATGAGATCGACCCGAAAAATAGATGAAAAACAATTGACGCTAAAGAAACTTTCTGAGAGCTGCGTGCATGCATTAAGAAACATATACTAGAGTTTAACATACTTCATGACCAATCCGTTCTCTGCTTATTTTTTTTTATCAATGGCAGCTCTCAGTCTCTCACTTCATCAGAAGCAGCAGCTTCCTTTAGTTTCTCATCTAGTGTGAAACTAAACCTCGCACCTAGAAATTGAAAGATGGGTGTTCAAAATGAGACAGTAGAAAGCGTAAATAGATTGACCAAGCCATCAAGTCACATATACTCACCAAAACGGATTGCTCGAAGCACACGCAAAGGATCTTCCAGAAAAGTATCCTTTGGAGGTAAGGGAGTGACTATCTTTCCTAACTTTTAATCAGTTATACCTGCCACAAAAACAAGATAAAAAAAAAGGGACACAAGATTAATAAATTACTCGTAACAGCCTGAATCATCTGACCATCCCTCTGTCCACAGAGTAAGAAAGCATAGAATCATAGATAGTAGCCCAAACTAACCCCTTCCAGTTAAATCTTCCACAGAACCGGTGTTAATATTGTAGAACAAGCTGCCATACAAAAAAACATAACGTAAATATGAATGTTCACCACTGCAAATAATAACTGGATGGTCAAAAAAAATAAAACAAAAGGTTTAAAACACCTGCTAATAGTCAAATCCCTTCGGGAAGCATCCTCTTCTGGAGTACCAAACCTCTGTAACTCAAACCAAAATCATATGAGTCGTCTATCCCGTAGCTACATATGTAAACATGTATGAAGACGAAACCACACCTCTACCGTAAGGAGGTGGATGGTGGGATGAGGATGTGATGGCCATTTTGGTCGGAAAAGAATTGATGCATAGCAACGTCATCATCACCCATCCTGCCGCCATTTTACTAGTAAATGTTACCCCGTACTATATTTTTTGTTCTATTCTTTTTTTACTATCATCGCTAGTAGAAAACCAGAAGTCAAGTCCACAATGGTATCTATCAATGCACTAACAGTTGTTCAGAGGATGTTAAACATCATCCTATTTTATCACGAGGGGGTAAATATAAAGCAAAGGTTTGTATAACAGAAATATGAGGTTACGATGGTAGGGATGCGGCTATTTTCAGAGTAATCTTCAGCCCTAATTAACAAAATCAAACCACTGTTCAAACAGGCGCATCCTTGCGGTTTCCAAGTGTTTTGATTGATCAGGATTGCTGGAAAAATATACGAAATTAAGGCCTATGGTATTTGACGATAGCTAGAGACAAGTCTTATGATTGTGCGACTAAATACTGAGTACTAATAAATGAAGAAATTTGCACACACCTACAAAAGTCAATTCAAAAACCTGAACAAAGAGGGAAACAAATCTACTACAAAAGCCCGATTCCTTATTTGACATAGGATTATAACCATTTTTTGAAAAGCAACCTGCAACAGCAATAATGAAGGTCAATAGTGTGTGATAAAATTATACGAGCCATACTAGACAAGAAAATGATGAATAATCACTTTCAAATCTTATCGTGGAAGGGAACTTGCTCTTTTAATTAGTCTCCTTGACAATCTTCTCTACAAACACCATTACTTCACCATTGTCGAAATTCGTATCTACGTTATGTACTCCTACACGTCATCATACTCCTTGTTACATTAAATCAAGAGGAAAGACTGTTAGTCTTCGTTTTACGACACCACAATTAAATGTAAGTAGCACAATTCGATGAAACACATTATGTAATTAAAGATAAGAACAAGGGGGTGAGCCTTTAATAATTGATCCAACTTGTTCTGCTAGCCCTATAATTACAATGAAACTTCCAATCCGCCCACCAAGGATTCCAAAACACAACATCTGTACTAGTGTAATACACCCACCAAATATGTTTACGATAAGTTGAGGCCCTTACGGTCTTATCAGTTTAGAAATTAGTCTAAGCACTTCTATGATATTGATTTTCAGTTGTTTTGTTAATTAGTTGTACATAAAGAAAACAGTTTTGAATTTTCTTACTTTTCTTTGCTAGAGACAAGATTATGGAAGGAAGGTTGAGTCTTATTTGAAAAGTTCAGACACTTAAGTTGAGAGATTTGACTACTAGTCAAGGTTGGGCATGTAGCTGGTGGTTGAGATGTGAGATGTATCTGCTAGTCTGGTGTAATACCTAAGATTTATGAGAATAATTATCAAGACTTAAGGAGTTCTAATGAGAGTGAAAAGAGACTGATTACTAATAATTGATAATACTACTTATGTCTGGTTCTTCAAGGTGACATATATCCAAATTCCAATAGACTTCATTTTCCAGACGCTTGTTTCTATACGTGTTATATATTGTTCAGCAAGGGTAATGCTTAAAGTTTCGATCACCATTCACGTCATTCTCCTTCCAAGCACTGTACATCTCTTTGTTCCCAACCACACCAACCTTTTAACCAGAATTAAGAAAAGAGAAGTTAAATAATATGCCCGAACAAAAACCTGACTAACTGCAAGCAGTGAAGATTAGTCTGTACAATGCAAATTAGTGGCTAGCTATAGATAGCATAAAATACTACTCGTATCAAATGGTAAGAACTCATATTATCTGGCACAACAACAATAGTTCACCCAAAAATAAAACATACCCAGTAAAAACTACTCTATACTCAATTGGTAAAGAAGGCAGAAAAGATGGAGATAGAGATGCACCAACCCTAACTGTGATTATACACCAACAAAGACTCATTCAGATTTCAGAACATCAACCCTGAAAACCCCAAATACGATTTCTGAAAACCCTAGGTATCAATTTGATATAAAAACCCAAATAATTGCAACAATCATCAAAAATAAAAACAAGGATTGAAAAAAGAAAGAACATACAGTCGGCGAGAGGAATGGTGAACGAGAGGAATGTTGTGGATACACCTTTCTAGCTCTGCCGAACTCGGAATCCTCGTCTCCTCTGCCGCACGCGTCGGTGACCTAGGATTTTTCGACACTTCTCAACCTTTCACTGGTATTTTCTCACTGAAAATCGAAAGAATCGTTCCATCCAACAACCCCGCTTTCAAGCCGGAAAATGACGCAACTTCCTCGCCGATTTCTTCCTTTGCTCCATTCGCCTAAAACATGGTTGAATTAGACGGCGGAAAGTGGTTCCTTGCGAGAGTGGGTATTGGAAGTGCCAGAGTGGGGGTGGGGGTGGGGGTGGGGGTGTGGGATTTGGGATGTGAGAGGCGAGGTGATGACTGATGAGTCTGAGAATTGGGGCGTCGGGGTGAGAGGAGGGGTAATGATTAATAAAGGGAGTTCTTTTTTTGGGTTTTTTTTCCTTTTTTTTTTTATGTCGAGTAAAATTGTACCGAAAGCCCAAGGGGCGCTTATTATACGAGGGGTGTAGAATTAGGAAAAATTATTTGCTGCCATTTAGGTAAGATGTCGCAAATGAGGAGCTGCAAATGAAGGCTTTTCTACTAGTAATAATTTTTGAAAATTTATAAAATGCAAATTTTTATAATTTTTTGCAAATGACATTGAGATAAGGTTTATGGGTAGTAGCGCTTCAACTGGTCCAAGTTGGTCGGGTTGACGAACTCGTTCCCGTCCAGGTCTATCAGCATCACCGCTCCTCTTGATAGGACTTTCTTTACTAAGTACGGCCCAGCCCAGTTGGGTTTGAATTTTCCTCTTGGGTCAACCAGTAGTAAGGCACGAACCGATTTTAGAACTAGATCCCCTTCCTTGATGTTTCTGGGCCTAACTCTTTTATTGAAAGCCCGTTGGATCCTCTTTTAATATATCTGGATGTTGTTGAGGGCCCGGGACCGCCGTTCGTCTAAAAGGACTGGCGAATCATATCAGGCTTGTACCCAATCTGCTTCCGGCACTTGGCTCTTGAGTAAAATCCTGAGGGAAGGCACTTCTAGCTCGACCGGTTGGACCGCCTCCATGGTGACAATTGTTTTATTAGCCGCCTCTACCGCTCCATTTGTTTGGGGACGGTAGGGTGAAGATGTATGCCTCTGAATTTTGTATTTTGCTAGCAACCCAGCGGTTTCAGCTTGAAAATGGGTCCCATGATCACTGATAAACTTGTGTGGGATCCCGTATCGGCATATGATCTTATTCTGGATAAATTTGGCCACATGCTTGGCGTTCAAGAGGCGATATGACTCGGCTTCGACCCATTTGGTGAAATAGTCGATAGCTACCAAGACGAAACAGTGGCCTCCCATCCCGGAAGGGTGCACCTTGCCAATTATATCAATGCCCCATGTCGAAAATGGCCACGGGGACGTCATGGTGTATAGTAGAGATGACGACATATGTTGTACATTGGCAAAGATCTGACAGTTATGACAGTGTTTGACATATACCTGACAGTCCGTTTCCATGGTGTTCCAATAATATCCGAGCCTCATGATTTTCCGGGCTAACATATGGACATTCATATGTGGGCCATTTTCACCATCGTGTACCTCGGACATAACCTTTTTGGCCTGTATTTTATCGACACACAGGAGGAGAGCCCCCTGTGCCGTCTTTTTGTATAACTGCCCATCGTCTGTACGAACAAATTGGGTCGCCAATCTTCGCAAGGCCTTCTTGGCCCGGTTCTCAGTTCCCGGGGGATACTCTCCCGTTGTCAAGTAGGTTAGGACGGCCTGATACCAAGGTTCTGGGTCAGTTATCTCGATATCCAGGATGGCGTGGATATAGGCCGGTTCGGACCGTCTTTCAACGCAGATTGGCATGCTAGTTAGATGCTTCGGGATATTTAGCAGGGATGCTAATTTGGAAAGTGCGTCTGCAAACTGATTTTATTCCCGGGGTAGATAGATATATTCCCCTTTCTGGAATTGTTTCTCTAGAACCCTTACTCGTGCTTGGTAAGCCACGAGATTGACGTTTCGAGTTTTCCATTTTTGGAGTGCTTGATTGATGACCAGCGATGAGTCACCGTGGACCCAGAGATTCGTTACCCCTAAATCAGCGGCGGCTTGTAACCCGTGAATGCATGCTTCATATTTGGCCGCGTTGTTGGTCACGTCAAAGTCCAATTTGATGGATAACAGGGTGTGCTCCCCTTGTGGGAGATTAATAGAATTGCGACCCCAAATCCTCGGAAGTTGGGTGCTCCATCAAAATACAAATCCCATGTTTCGGTGTCGGTATAATATGTCTTCATCAGGAAAGGCCCAAGTATCGGTGTGTCCCTCTTCAGATACCGGACTATCGACAAGGAATTCTGCCACTACCCGGCCTTTGATGGCTTTTAATGGTACAAATTTGAGGTCAAACTCTGCGAGCATCAAAGTCCATCTGGACATCCGGCCGTTAAGGATGGGCTTCTCGAACAAGTACTTGATAGGATCCATTTTGGATAAAACATGTACCTCGTGACTGAGCATATAATGTCGGAGCTTTTTAGTGGCCCAGACCAAAGCTAGGCACGTCTTTTCGAGCATTGTGTACTTGCACTCGTAATCCAGGAACTTCTTACTAATGTAGTAAATAGCCCGTTCTTCTGAATCTACTGTCTGGGCCAGCATAGCCCCCATGGCCGTCTCGGTCGTTGTTAGTTATAACGACAAAGGCAGGCCGGGTTGAGGTGGCCTAATACCGGCGGAGCAGACAGAATCTCCTTGATTTTGTCAAAAGCCGTTTGACATTTATCATCCCATAGTACCCGCTCTCCTATCTTCAGTTTCTTGAAAATGGGCTCGCATACCATGGTTAACTTTGAAATGAACCGACTGATGTATTGGACTTTCCCGAGGAACCCCCTTATTTCTTTTTCGGTTCTGGGTGGCTGCATCGCGGTGATGGCTTTGATTTTAGCTGGGTCGACCTCGATGCCGCGTTGGCTAACGATATGGCCCATTAATTTGCATGATGTTACTCCGAAACTGCACTTTTGAGGCTTCAGCCTCATATTGTACTTACGCAGTCTGGTGAAGAACTTTTTTTAGGGCCGAGATGTGCCCGCTTCGGTCTTTGGACTTGATGATCATGTCGTCCACATAAACCTCCACTTCCTTATGCATCATATCGTGTAATAAGGTGGTGGCGGCCCGTTGTTAAGTGGCCCCGGCGTTGATGAGCCCAAACGGCATAACGGTGTAACAGTAAGTATCCCAAGGTGTAATGAAGGTGGTCTTACTCATATCCTCTTCTGCTATTTTTATTTGATTGTATCCGGCATACCCGTCCATGAATGATAGAAGGGCATGATCGGCCGTGTTATCCACCAATATGTCGATGTGTGGTAACGAAAATCGTCTTTTGGGATGGCCTTGTTAAGGTCCCGGAAGTCCACACATACTCGCACCTTGCCGTCCTTCTTGGGTACCGGCA
Source organism: Agrostemma githago (assembly GCA_958450325.1). Taxonomy (NCBI): domain Eukaryota; kingdom Viridiplantae; phylum Streptophyta; class Magnoliopsida; order Caryophyllales; family Caryophyllaceae; genus Agrostemma; species Agrostemma githago. The sequence goes on from OY288252.1 coordinate 38,682,745, forward strand.
CGATGTTCGCGACCCAGTCTGGATATTCAGACATTTGTATAAAGCCCACTTTGAACTGCTTGTCGACTTCTTTTTTGACTTTGAGAGACCATTCGGGCCTCATTCTTCGGAGTTTCTGTTTTACCGATTTACACCCATCTTTGATGGGTATACGGTGTTTAGCTATTTCCCGGTCTATCCATGGCATGTCCTTGTAGGACCATGCGAAGACGTCGTTGAACTCGTGGAGGAGGTCTGTGAATTGTTTTCTCTCCTCGGGATCTAAGGATAGGCCCAACTTAAGCATCTAAGGCTCTAAAGTGGTTCGCACGTTAATGGACTCGGTTTCTTCAATTACCGGGTCTCGGGATTCCCTTTGCTCGAGTTGCTCGATCAGATGCGGAGGAAGAGGTACCTGTTCTTCGGGTTTCTCAATGTCATTGCATATAAAATTTTTGAAATTGAAAGAATTTTGGGAATAAGACAAGTCGTAAGCAGAACGGTTTTCGTTATTATTATTAATAGTGAATTTTGAGAACAGCTCGAAGAGAGCGGCCATCTGATCGTTGGTCAGAGGCGGGATAGGGAGTGCTCTTGGGACAGGCCCCGAGACTCCAGTGGAAGTGGTTAAAGGGATAGGGGTTACAGACCGGACTCTAGCACCAGACCCCCTAGACTCGAACTCTGACTCCGACTCTGACTCCGACTCAGACTCAGACTCGGTATCCGGCATGTCTCCCTCGCCGGTGGTTAGCTTGTAGACCCGACCCTGGCTGTCAGTCCATTTGATGGTCTTCCTCCAGGCCCTCTTCCCGACGTCTGCACCAACTTCGGAGATCAGCTTCGTTGGATCGAAGCGGCGGCTGTGGAGGATCAGGTTGACTAGATCATCTTTAGAAGCGGGGATGACCTTGTCTTCTCCAAATAGAAGCCCCAGCACGGGCTCAGAATGGTCAGCGCCCTCTTTGGATTCCGTTTGGACAAGGGAAAATATATCATCAGGGATGAAATTGCATTCCCGATCCATTTTGGTCTCGAGATATGTGATAGTGGGTTGGTAAAGACCCACTTGGATTGCCCCTAATACTGGAGTGACAAACTTGATTACATTTGCCCGGCCCACATTTTCCGGGCTCATAGTGTACCCCAAACCGAATCAAGACCCTCCGTTGTTTAGGACCTCGATAACCTTTCCAGCCGGAAGATGTGGTCTTGAAGTGGCCCCCGGTAGGTAACCCAAGTTTTGTAGCATCGTATTGATGCAAGTTGATAAGTGTGAATTGTAGTGCCTATTTTGTAGTGTTTTGGTCCCATTTTCCTTGCAGAATCGCTCCTTGGGAGCGGTTTAGGGGCTTCTTATGCTTCCTTTAGTTCGTTTCAGGTTCCCGAGACCGATTTGGAAGAGTTGGAGCGATTCCGACTCAATACATACACAATTTGGAGCCAACGAAACTAAGGAACGATGACTCGAGGCCTTGGAATCGACCCCGAGACCTTGGGACCCAATCCCGAGCCTCCGAGACCCGATCCCGAGTCCCAAGAATCGGTGAGAAGTCCATGAGAACCAAGGAGGGACCAAAAAGATCATAATGGAGGCCTACAAGGCTCATCCCGTTCGGGATGGCCTCATCCCGTTCGGGATGAAGTGCACAAACAAGAAGGCTCCTGACCTGGGCCCATCCCGATCGGGATCAAGGCTTCCCGACCGGGACCGACCTCGTCCCGACCGGGACCAACCCGTCTCGGCCGGGACGGGCCACTGCTACTCCGCTTTGTTTCTTTTCTTCTCCCTTTTCATTTGTAACCCTATATATACCCTTCCCTTGTTATGTAAAGCTTATGCACTCCTTTAGACACTAAACCCTAGACTACTTTAGGTTAGATTAGATTAGATTAGTGTAGATTAGTCGATAATTAGTAGTAAATCTTAGATTAGTACTTGTATTAAGGGAATTCTTCAAGATCTTCTCCAAGCTTGACAACCTTGGATGTTTGTTTTGGGTTTTCTTCATTAATTCAAGTTTTGTTCTTTCTCCTTCACTAGTTTGGTATATTCCTTTCCTTTTCCTCTTAATCTTTATTTATGTTATTCAAGTTTCAATCTTTGATTGTAGTTAATAGTTTTCATTAGTTTGTAGATGTTTGTGTTGTTTCTTTTGTTAATCCATCTTGTTAGTGTTAGTTGTAGTTTGATTATGTTAGAGTAGTGTTCTTGCTAGGGTTAGTAAGGTGATTAGGGTGTTAATTGGGTGATTAAGGGTTGGTTAGAGTTGTTGGTGGAAGATTTGGGTTTCCTCTTGTTTGATGCACATCACATGTTTGTGGAATTGCTTGAATGACTAAGTATGTACGAATGCTTGTTTTCTTGCCCTTCTTTCGTGGGTGGTAGTTTGTTTGTGGGTTCGGTCCCCTCATTAAGTTGCGAGAGCCCGGTGAGGACGACCCCTAGGCCGGTCTAAGTTGCGAGAGCCCGGATTCGACCTAGGCCTATAGCGCGCTAGAACCCCGTTTGTGTTGTGTATTGCCGAGATGGGTTTTAGGTGGAACCTCTAGGTGAGTCTAAGTTGTGAGAGCCCGGACCAACCTAGATTACCCTACTACCTCCTTCACTCTAGTCCTCCCTTGACCATTCCGTTACCCCTTTGACCCCGACCTAACTCTAGCCCGTTTTCCTTAGTTGTTTTCTCCGGCACCTTAGCCTTAGTCATAGTCTAGTCTTCTTCCCTCTCTACCATTCTTAGCTTAGCCCGTTGACTTAGTCTCGTATTTGGGCCGACCTAGTCTAGACGCCTCTTACCGTCCCCGTGGATTCGACCCGACTTACCCTATCTACCCTAGTTAGGTTAGCCGGTTATATTATTGACGGTTGGGATTCCGCGACAAATCCCTTCCCATCAATTTGGCGCCGTTGCCGGGGATAGTGCTAGTTTAGACTTTGTTTTCCTAGTTACTTGACTTTGTCTTTGTGTTTGTGTTTTCTTTTTTCTTTTGGTTACTTTGCTTCTTGTGTGTGTGTGGTTTATTTCTCTCTTGTCTAGTGCCCAAAAAGCACTAGACTTCTCACGTTTGTTCTTAGTCTACAGTTTGTGCTTAGAGGTGGTGATTATCTTCTTCTTGCAACTCAGAGCCGCTTAAACGGACGGTTGCTAGAATGGTTTCCAATCGGGTATGAGCTACGATTTTCGAGCGAGCATGGGGTTTGATCTAAACTCCACACACTCGGGAGCCGATATGAGCTACCACTCTTCTTCCATGAACCAAGGGTATGACATGACGTCCCCCTACCACTATCAAGCTTCTTGGGGTAATCAAGATGGGTATGATCCTCAAGGTTATGAAAACGGCTACCAACAAGTGAATGACTATCAATCCTACAATCATGGTGACTACTACTCGAGTTATGAGTGTGAACCCACCATGTACACTCAACCCACCATATTACCCTACACCCCAACCACAATATGAACCCTATGACCCACAATACTACCAATCACCTCAACCCCACTACCAACAATATGATGCCCCACCCCTTGGGCATCATCAAGATTATCAAGGAGCTTTACAAGACCCCAATGACCACCAATCGTCAAACTTAGAGTTACATCAATCGATGCTTCAAATGCAAAGGAGCCTTCAAGAAACGGCCATTCAATTAAAAAAGGAACAAGATGATTTAATGGTCCAACTTTGAAGGGCAAACGAGGCGAGGAATGCTCATTTAGATGCATTATCGGTTCAAACCGTAATGTCTTTATCCCGAGCATCATATTTAGATGGAGGATGCCCACTTGAGAGAGAGGAGCAACCTAATTACGAAGCCGCCGATGTAGTTCCCTTTGATAGAGAGATTTGCTTTGAAGAACCTCAATCGTCTACCCAAAAAGAGACGAATGAGGAGATGACTCTTGGTGAAGGCATCGTTGGTGAGGTATTGGAGGAGGATAGTGAGTTGAATGGGTTGGTGGAATTTGTGAGGATGTTGGGTGAGATTGTTAGCCTCGAGTTGCCCATGTCCGAGAATGTGACTAAGCATCAAGAGCCCCTTATTTGTACACCGATAGATGACTTGGAAGAGATTGAAACCGCCGGTAGAAGTTTCGATTCTCCTCTCCAAGATGATGTGGGGCCGAGTGATGAAGATGGGGACCCACAACTTGAGGAAAGTGTGGGGGTGTGCAACGAGGAAGTGAGGCCAAAACCGCTTTTTGTGCCTTGTTTCTTGGAGATGAAGCTTGCTTGTGATTGGAGGCAATGCTTAGGGAGGAAGAGGTCGGTGAAGCTCGTAGGATGGAGAGACCCCGGAGACTACTTTGAAGATGATGTCGGGTCTTGGGATTCCTACTTCTTGCCTCCTCCTTGGAGGCCGTGGAGGTCGGTTAAGCTCGAGCGCTTCTTGGGCCTTCACTATGATGTCGGTAGCGCGTACGACTTGCTCCTCCATGCCCTTGAGGGCTATGGTTGAAGAATGGAGTCCACCATCCTAGGTTTGACGGAGTTCCTAAAAGAACCGTCATGTTGTATATTCCTCTCCTCTCTTCTTTAGAATTCTTGTGCTTGTATTTGTGATTTTTGTTTCTAGGACTCCTTTGTTTTTGTGGGATTCTTGTAATTGATTTGGTATTTTGATGAGCGATGTGAGGGAGTGTATTTGATGTGCACTTTGAGTTTATTGTGATAGGTGAAGTGATGGTGACTCCTAGAAAGGAGTGGTGATGATGGAGTTTGCGAGCGAGGAAGTCGGTTTTTGAAGCTTTGATAAGCTTTTGGGCTTGGGGAAGCAAAGAAGACTCATCCCGACCGGGAAGAGGGCTTCCCGACCGGGAAGGATGAAGAATCCCGACCGGGAAGGAGCCATCCCGATCGGGATGAAGGTGCTGAAAATCGGATTCACTGGAGTGTGTTCCCGACCGGGACGAGAGCTTCCCGATCGGGAAGGGTTTATCAACCCGATCGGGACCATCCATCCCGACCGGGATGGTCCCCTTTGACTCCACCCATCCATTATGCCCCCTCCCAACCTCCCTACTCCTCCTTACTCCTATCATATGACCCGTACACCTCACCTTTCAGTGGATCCACATCAAATCCCACCCCCTCACACCATTACTACCTCTACCATGCGTTTTACCGAGAATGAAGCGGAAAAGCAATGATGAAGACAAGCAAGCGCCTTTATTGATCTATGAGACGATGGAGAGAGTGAGTTGCTAACCTATGGTACGACAACTATCCTTTCTTTTCCGTTTTTGTTGTTGCTTGTTTTCCTTTGTTTATTCCCTTCCCTTTTACACTTATGTGTCTTAATGTCATGGTGGCCTTCGAGGCCTTGATAGTGGTTGCTCCCGACTCTCGATGATGTGACTACATCGAGAGTCATTTCAAAATCCAAATTTTTACAAGTTTTTCATTTTCTTTTTGAGGATTTAGTCGGATTTAGGCGGAATCCGGGATAGGTGACTTGATTACACCTAGCCCTCCCCTCCCATTTCCTTTTATTTCATTCTTTTTATTTCTTCCCCCATCCATATCTCTTTCTTGTCTCGGCCCTTGGTGACTTGATTACACCCCGGCCGGACACCTTCTACCCTTTTCTTCACTTTATTTTTGATTTTTTTGCTTTATTTTCGTAGTTTCTTTTCTTTTTCTTTTGTCTCTCCGCACCCTACGATCGAGCATGAGGACATGGCTTGAATTAAGTGTGGGGGAGTGATATTCTAGCATAGTTAGTTTTATTTTCTTACTTTTTCGAAAAATCTTTGAAAAAACCCTAAAAATTTGAAATTTTTTCACAAAAATCAAAAAGATTTTCTTTGGTGTGTTTTCATTTTGTGTCATTGTGTCGTGTATTTGTCTTGTTGTGTGTGTTTGCCTCCCCTTTTCCTTTTAGGTTGCTTAAATCACCGATAGCTTTGGAGAGCTTTCAAGACATTCGGTAACATCTTCTATCCCTTTTTCCCTCTTTGCTTCTTGTGAGTTTGGAGGAGATTTGTGATGATGTGTGCTCGGGTGGAGCTTTGTAAAGTTGGTGGTTGTTTTGGTGACTTGATTGGAAGTTCGGGGTGGTGTTTGTTTTGTTCATGTGTTTATTTTGTTTTGTTTTGTTGTTTCTTGTCTCTTTTTCTTATTGTTTTCGTCATGTCTTTGTTTTGTGTGTGGTTGAGTCTTGTATGTAAAAAGGTTTTCGAAAACCCGGTTTAGAGGCTAGTGTGCGAGTGTTTACTTTCCCTTCCTAGTTGTATAAATCGAGTCTTGGACTTTAGCCTAGTAGAATGACCCTAAATCAATGATTTCGTTGGTCCTTTACCTTGAGTCCACCTAGCTTACTAGGAATTTACTACGGGATTTGCACTTTTGACCATTATGACCACCCACGGTGTGAAAAGGCCTTGGTTACCGAGTCTCGTCCCCTAGGTGACCGTGTTTAGGATTGTTCGATTAGTCCAAGTTCTCCACTTTTTGTGGGTTTGAAAGGGAATGCGCATCCCCGACTTACCCATTCACCTACCTCCTACTCATTCCCACACAAATAAAATGCAAATTGTTGATTCTCTCTTTCTTGCTATACAATCAAAATGCAAAAAATGCCAAATCTTGCCAAAAAGGGCAAAGAAAAGAAAAAGAAAAAAAAATGAAAGAAAGAAAAGAATGAAGAAAAAGAAAAGGCACAAAAGCCAAAAAGAAAATAGAAAAGAAGAAAAAGAATGGCATGGCAAAACAAAGCAAATATGTCAAAAAGAAAGAAAATGCCAAAAGAAAACCCGTCTCACAAAAAGAAATCCCCACAAAAATAAGCCTTTTTCCGACTTTTGTCGTGAAGAGCCTACCAAAGGACCGAGTCCCGAGGAAGGATGATAGCGGCATTAGTCGGTCTTCCCTCATTTTGCATATTTCCACCTTTTTACTTGGACTAGTTAGGCGGTCTTGGACACGGGACGACCCTCTTCGCTCACGCTAAAGGGGGCGAGGTCTTACTTACCTACTGTGTCGATTAACACCGTGGTTCTTCACTTTTCCACTCCGCCGATCGTCCCGTAGTACGTTTTAGAAAGTTAGGAGGACCTAGGTAAGTTACCAACGTTTTTGTTGCTTTATCGTCATACTATTAGGGTTTAGTCCACCTTGGTTTGTATTGCTAGCTTGGGAACGTTGTCACTTACCTCGAGTCCTAAACCGGTGTTTCATTCACCGCTTTTAGAGGGAAGCGGTATTTCTTTTGTTTTGGGTGCAACCGATTATGTGTTTGTTCGTGTGTTTGTTTGTTTATGTGTTTTGTGTCCGGTTGCATCCACAGTTTTGTCGCAAGACCCAACTTGCCTTGCGGGGTGCACTTCTCCTCTAAGTGTACTCGCGTGAGTTGAAGGGGCGTAGGGTGCGCTAATACCCAATCGGATAGTTTAGTAGTAGTGTGTGCTTACTCGAGGGCGAGTAAGAGTTAAGTGTGGGGGAGTTGATAAGTGTGATTTGTAGTGCCTATTTTGTAGTATTTTGGTCCCATTTTCCTTGCAGTATCGCTCCTTGGGAGCGGTTTAGGGGCTTCTTATGCTTCCTTTAGTTCGTTTTAGGTTCCCGAGACCGATTTGGAAGAGTTGGAGCGATTCCGACTCAATACATACACATTTTGGAGCCAACGAAACTAAGGAACGATGACTCGAGGCCTTGGAATCGACCCCGAGACCGTGGGACCCAATCCCGAGCCTCCGAGACCCGATCCCGAGTCCCGAGAATCGGTGAGAAGTCCATGAGAACCAAGGAGGGACCAAAAAGATCATAATGGAGGCCTACAAGGCTCATCCCGTTCGGGATGGCCTCATCCCGTTCGGGATGAGGTGCACAAACAAGAAGGCTCCTGACCTGGGCCCATCCCGATCGGGATCAAGGCTTCCCGACCGGGACTGACCTCGTCCCGACCGGGACCAACCCGTCTCGGCCGGGACGGGCCACTGCTACTCCGCTTTGTTTCTTTTCTTCTCCCTTTTCATTTGTAACCCTATATATACCCTTCCCTTGTTATGTAAAGCTTATGCACTCCTTTAGACACTAAACCCTAGACTACTTTAGGTTAGATTAGATTAGATTAGTGTAGATTAGTCGATAATTAGTAGTAAATCTTAGATTAGTACTTGTATTAAGGGAATTCTTCAAGATCTTCTCCAAGCTTGACAACCTTGGATGTTTGTTTTGGGTTTTCTTCATTAATGCAAGTTTTGTTCTTTCTCCTTCACTAGTTTGGTATATTCCTTTCCTTTTCCTCTTAATCTTTATTTATATTATTCAAGTTTCAATCTTTGATTGTAGTTAATAGTTTTCATTAGTTTGTAGATGTTTGTGTTGTTTCTTTTGTTAATCCATCTTGTTAGTGTTAGTTGTAGTTTGATTATGTTAGAGTAGTGTTCTTGCTAGGGTTAGTAAGGTGATTAGGGTGTTAATTGGGTGATTAAGGGTTGGTTAGAGTTGTTGGTGGAAGATTTGGGTTTCCTCTTGTTTGATGCACATCACATGTTTGTGGAATTGCTTGAATGACTAAGTATGTACGAATGCTTGTTTTCTTGCCCTTCTTTCGTGGGTGTTAGTTTGTTTGTGGGTTCGGTCCCCTCATTAAGTTGCGAGAGCCCGGTGAGGACGACCCCTAGGCCGGTCTAAGTTGCGAGAGCCCGGATTCGACCTAGGCCTATAGCGCGCTAGAACCCCGTTTGTGTTGTGTATCGCCGAGATGGGTTTTAGGTGGAACCTCTAGGTGAGTCTAAGTTGCGAGAGCCCGGACCAACCTAGATTACCCTACTACCTCCTTCACTCTAGTCCTCCCTTGAGCATTCCGTTACCCCTTTGACCCCGACCTAACTCTAGCCCGTTTTCCTTAGTTGTTTTCTCCGGCACCTTAGCCTTAGTCATAGTCTAGTCTTCTTCCCTCTCTACCATTCTTAGCTTAGCCCGTTGACTTAGTCTCGTATTTGGGCCGACCTAGTCTAGACGCCTCTTACCGTCCCCGTGGATTCGACCCGACTTACCCTATCTACCCTAGTTAGATTAGCCGGTTATATTATTGACGGTTGGATTCCGCGACAAATCCCTCCCATCACTAGTAGTGAAGTAGGGCCTGAAGATATATTCCTCCTCAATCATTCCCCCGAAGTCGAATCCCCGTGGTTCGGCCCGACCCGTGGCGTTGCAGCTAGCCACGGTCATAGGGGTTGCCTCTAGTTTGATGACACCGTCTTGAAGAGGCATTTTGACTTTCCTATGAAGGGTAGAAGACACGGCCTTGACAGCGTGGATCCAAGGTCTCCTGAGTAGTAAACTGAAGGACGAGGTGACATCAATCACCTGAAACTCCAATTCTTTTTCGATTGGGCCCGTTATTATTGTCACCTTAACGGCCCCGGCAACCGGTTTTGGGCTTTCGTCGAAAGCCTGGATAGTTTGCGCCGTCGGGAGGTAGTCGGCCTCGGTGATGCCGAGGGCATTAGCGGTCCTTAGAGGTAGGACATTCACGGCAGATCCATCATCGATCAGGGTCATCGGGAGGTACTTCCCTCAGCATATGACCGTGATGTATAGGGCCAAGTTATGGGCGGCCCCAAATGGTGGAAGATCGGACTCGAAAAAGGTGATGAGTGGGCCTTCTTCTTTAGATTTAATTTGCCCTTGAGATAGGGCATAACTATGGCTACCATTTCAGCGGGGGTAACCTGTGAGTCGACCTTGATTTGATCGAGAGCTTTAGTCAGTGCCTCCCGATGTTCTTGTGGGCTAACTAGTAACTGCTATATAGTTAAATCAGCTCGAACTCTTTTCAGTTGTTGGACCAAGGCCGTGTCGTTGCTTGGTTCCTCAAGAGTGGATTCCGTCCTGGCAGGTTCAGTGACGGTTGTTGGAGTAGAGCGCCCGGCGGTGGCGAGGTGGTTGGTGGCTAAGGCCTTGGACTTATCTTTTCGAACCTCTTCACTGGTGATGGGGACAACTTCCCCTTTTGCTAAGTACACATCCTCCTCATCATCGAACCATATCCCGTTAATTTGTGGGATATAAGGGGAAATGAGGTTTGAGCAGTCGATTACCTCCCCAGTGAATATAGCATGGGCACTGAACGGGTTTTCTTTGTTACTCGGCTTGTCCCCGGGCAACGGTATTTTCCCGCTTTCAATCAGATCCTGGATCAGGTGCTTCAGCTTCTAGCACTTCTCCGTATCATGCCCGTTACCTCAATGATATTGGCAGTAGGCTTGGGCATTGTAACTCTTGGACCTTTTCTCCACTAGAACTTCTGGAGTTGGGCCTATTGGTTGAATCAGGCCTTTTGAAGATAGCCTTTGTATGGCGTAGGTATAGGTAGTCCCTATAACTGTGAATACCCGATTTGGAGGATTCTTTTAGGATGAGGTATCCAGCAGATTGACCTCATCGAAAATGCTGCAGGTTGCAGCTGCAGGTGTGGGCTTGCTCATAGATGAACTGGCCCCTTGATAGCCCTTGGTAGAGGCCTTAGTCAGGCTCTCTAACCGTAAGTCGTCCTTGATCCTTGTACCCATTTCATTTAGGGTGGCAAATTTGGAGATGACAGCATACCGGAGATGGACCCGGTAGGAAGGGAGGAGGTTCTTGACAAACGCCTCCACTAGCACTTTCTCGCTGGGCTTATCAACCAGCTCCACACTCTCGGCCCGCCATCTTTGGAGATATTTGGTGAACCCTTCTTTGGGCTTTTGGGCCATCACTTCCAAAGTACGCATTGTAGTCTGGATCTCGGTATTATCAGCGTAATTCCGAGCAAATTCAGTCGCCACATCATCCCAAGTTTCATATTTCTTGGAATCGAGCCTGTAGTACCAGGCCTTGGGATGCTTCTCAAAGGAGGCCGCGAACAGGTGTTTGAACATGGTGGACTTCCCCCTTGACGGCCATAAATTCATTGAAAGCCCGGATATGATGGACCGGGTCTTCAGTACCCTCAAACATCGGAATCCCAGTGAGGTTGAGGTTAGCATGTAGCTCGTCATTCAAAGGCGAATAGGAACAAGCATTCTCAGTATGGATCGAGTTGCTTGTTGACAGGTGGACCTGCTCTTCAAGCTTGCGAACAACGCTGATTAATTTAGCTATGGGCCTGGTGGGCTCAGATCCAGCAGGAGGAATCCCTTTTTCCATGGCCCCCACACGAGTGGCCAAAGTGGCTTGGTCGGTCCGAATGGCCGTCAGTTGCGTTTCCATCTTGGCCAGCGCAGCCTTCAGTTCGTCCAATGTTTCTTGCATCTTTCGAGTTATGGGTGGCCTGTCTGTAAGAACACCGCGTAATCAAAAACTAGCCCAAATCCCTGAATAGAAAGTACATCCCGAACGAGACTGAAAAGGAAATGACTCGGAAAAAGACACCTAGACGGGTGACTTGTGAAAGGTGGGCCTTCCTTAGGATTCAGCGGGTGGGCCGAGTCCTGTTCGAAACATGGTCCACGTGAGACATCCCCAGACTTTGGACTCGATTGTGTAAACGGGTCCTCCTTTGTAGGAGTATGTCCTGTGAAGGTGGGCCTTGCCTTAGTCTAATAAGGTGGACTGGGATAGGGAAAAAACTCATGATGTAAGATCGACAGAGTTTCGACGCTAAAGACCTCGACGACTTATGACACGACCCGACACATGCTAAATACGGGAAGTCCTAAGAAGATGAAGGTTTTGAAAAGGATTTTTTTTAAAAAAAAAATAATCAAAAAAAAAAAACAATGGAGGGGCCCGATTTTTCGAAAAAAATAAGAAAACGTATCGGGCCACGGTTTTGAAAGTTCGAAAATATTTTCGAGTTTTGAAATGGGTAGAATACCGGCTAGAAATAGGCAATTTTGAGTAAAATCATAAGTCCTAAATTCGGTATACGTCCCGGGTTTTGAAATTGGATCTTTTGAGAAAAGGATGCAATTTTTTAAAAAGATAGTTTTTGAAAATGACACGGAAACCAAGTAGCATATAGTCACGCAAGCAATATAACGACGCCATGTATGCTTTACTAAGTCTCGGTCGGTCTATAAAGGGTCTATACCAGTGCCCATAGTCTAGACGTGAATCGGGACGGACTCTCTAAGTCGAGTTGAGCTTAGAACATGCCGCGAAACCCATACGAATCGACTATGGACACCTTTGACATATCCATGTTGGAGTATATCACGGTATAGTGGGACATCGGTCACAAGTACCGGCACGGGAAAAAGTAGGGTTATGCATGAACCTTAAAACTAAAACGCGTATTGTACTAGTCAAACGATTTCTATTCGAGTCTCACCCTGAGGATGCCGATGGTAAGTAACGCATCAGTTAATCCCCAGCGGAGTCGCCAAATTGTGGACATGACATAGGTCCACCCCGACGCGGCCATGCGCGGGTTTGGGGAGGCGAATGAATCTCCATATAAGAATGGATCGAATTGAAAATTAAATCGAAGTGGAGTCGCCACCGAAATTTGTGGGAGTTCGGGCCCGTTCAAACCCACTCTATGTCATAGTGGACCATGCACAAATTATGGCCCATTCGGATGTCAGAGTTTATTGGGCTCGTCCCTTTACATTTGATACTGATACCGACATTATCGGATACCGTGTATTGAATGACTCTCGTGTGCCAATGGATTCGGACATCCGGAAACCATGGTTCTGAGTAAGGGGTGAGGGTACGTGTTGGGAAGTTCACAAAGAACACCCAACCCCGCCCGCACATTAGCGGCCTCTACTAAGATATCGAATGACGTTTTAATACACGCGTTAGTAATACGATGAAAATGATATGCAAACATTATTTTCCCTAAACATGCGAAAAAGAATGAATGGGTTTCTAAGTCGATTTAATGAAACTAAAGCTAAATTCAAAGTTATATTTCGCATGCGGGTTCATTTTAGTATAATAAAACAAACAATGGAAAAATAGATCGAAAAGACATGAACAAACAACTTAGTAACGGTATAACGGTAATAACAGTTTGCGAAAATATAGAATAATATAAGATGATGCATGGTTTTGAAAAGTAATATTTCACGTGATAGATTTGACACGTGTTGACCTAAGTCATAAAAAACAGGTGTTATCGAGACTAGAAAAGCGATGTGGGACTCACGGTATTTGTCGCGATAAGGCCACTCGATCGAGTCGTTGACGAACTCGACCGAGTGGTCCTCGAAAAAAGTTTTTTTCCCGTATTTTAGACCCTACTCGATCAAGTTATTGATGAACTCGACCGAGTACGCTGCCACTCGATCGAGTCATTGCGAGACTCGACCGAGTGGTGGTCGAAAAAGCATTCTCTCTCGTTTTTTTGGATGCCACTCGACCGAGTGTGCTAGGAACTCGATCGAGTGCCCCCCTATACGAACTAGGGTTCGCTTCGTAATTTATTATTGATTGCGAGGTTGCTTTTCGATTTTGAATAAGTCGTTGATAATTCTGCCGAATCGGGCATAAATATTATGTAATTTATGGTCGATTCGGATTTTGATAAATCGTTGATTTTGTTGAATCGGGTATAAATATTATGGGATTTATACTCGATTCTAATTTCGATACTCGTCATATCCCATATTCGATTATTGAATCGATATGGAATATTAAAGCGAAAACTTGAAGAAAATAATATAAGTCATTTAAATTAAACTAGAACGACATGAATTTCCTCCGCGTTTATAGTGTCGTAATTAATTCAGACGAATTAGGTGACAACTATCTTAGCATCAACGAAAATCGTACTAGTTTAATCTTTTGACTAAATCGTTAGATTTGACATTCAACTATTAAGTTTGTATCGAATCTAATAGATTGACACTAATAAAAAAAAGTATTCGATTTGATTCCCTCGGCATCCCAACATCGTACTAAATCCTTGCGGATTGCGTGATGTCGGATCCGCGTCAAAGGGTTTCGACTCAACTTGAATAAAAAATATGTGAATTAAAAAAAAGTGTTTTAGAAATCGATGTATGCGATGTTGATGATGACGCGACGAAAATAAAAACGATTTTGTTGATGTTGACTCGCTTCAACAATCAAATATTCGGGGTGTCGGGATAAGCGACCGGCCGCGTCGGGTGAAACGCCATAGCATTCGTGTTTTCATATTCCGTCATCCCTCATATTCGACACGAATTAGCGAGTATTTTAATGTTTTATACTAGTAATTATTAACGATATTATAGACGCGACAATGAAATAAAAACGAAAAAAAAACGACGACTACGACGAACGACGCGAAGACGGAAGACGCGAGGAAGAGAAGGAGAAGAGGGAAGAACGGGAGTATTGCACCCTCAACCTACATGTTCTTGTTCTCTGACAGGACTCGTTAGTTGTGACTAGCACGGGAGTATCGAGATGTAAGTTAAGTTATGGTGATTAAGGTTCGGATTCCTAGATGATAGGGTTAGGGTTTTAGTGTATAGGATTAGTGTAGATTAGGGAATGCTTAGGGTTGAATAGGGTAAAAAAAGGTCCCCAATTGTGCATGCAAGAGGGTGTTTATATAGATATTGCCATGCAGCCCCGTCTAGGGTTACTCGACCGAGTATGTCTCTGAATCGGTCGAGTGGCCCAAAGCAAACGCAGCCGGGCCTGTTTGAGAGCCCACTCGATCGAGTGGGGCTGGCACTCAATCGAGTGGGTCAGTTGGAGTGTACGGGTCCGGTATTTTGGACCTCGGGTTAGGCGTTTTGTGGGCTTTGTATTTAGGTTGGCCTTTGGATGTTTATGTGGCTGTTTTTATGTCTCGGAAACGGCTTTGATCGGGGTTTGACCCAATCGCTAAAAGTCGGTTTTATTTCCGGTGTCGGTTTTGACCCAAATTAGTCTTATTTGACTGGAAACGACCCACTGGGCCTGGATTTGAGGTCTGTTTTGTGAGATTTGTTCTCCGTAAATGCTTTAGCAACCAAGTAATGGTTTCGAGCCCATATCCGAGCGCGTAGAAACACGTTTGCGTCCGATCATCATCGGGTGTTTTTTGGAAACTGTTATAGACACCTGGCGGTCAAAATGTGGGTGTCTACACTAGGGTTCGCTTTGCAATTTATTATCGATTTCGAAATTGCTTTTCTGATTTTGATAAATCGTCGATTTTGTTAGATCGGACATAAATATTCTATAATTTATGCTCGATCCGACCTTTGATACTCGTTGTATCCAATATGCGATTATTGAATCGATAATATTTAGAGTGAATTTTAGAAAATACGTTTGTAAGTCGTTTTAAATAAACTAACACGAAATAGATTATCTCCGCGCTAATAGTGTCGTAATCAATTCTTTCGAATTATGTGACATCTATTTTAGCTTCAACGAATTCGTATTAGTTAGATTTATTGACTAAATCGTTTAGAGACGGCATCCAACTATGGAGTTGGTATCGAATCTAATAGATTGACACTTTATATTTGCTTGAATTAAAAGGACTTGACTTGATTCCCTCGGCATCCCGACATCGTAATAAATCCTTGCGGATTTTGTGATGTCGGATCCGCTTCAACGGGTTTCAACTCAACTAAAAAAAAGGTGCTTGATTCGAAAATAGTTTGAAAATTGACGAATGCGATATTAATGATGACGATGATGCGAAAAAAGTGACTAACAACGCGACAAAATAAAATAAAACGTTTTTGTTGACGTTTGACTCGCTTCAACAATCAAGCGTTCGGGGTGTCGGGATAAGCGACCGGCAACGTTGGGTGAAACACCCTTGTATATTCAGATTTCCTTAACTCGTCAATCTTTGCGCTTGACACGAATTAGCGAGCAATTTAATGTCTTAATATTAGTGATATTACCGATATTAGAACGCGACAATAAAATAAAAAACAGACAACGACGGACGACACGAGAAGAGAAGAGGAGGAGAAAGGAGAAATCGGGATTGTTGAACCCTCAACCTACATGTTTCGTATTCTCGGATATGAATCGTCTAGTTGTGGCCTAGGCATGGGAGTTCGATATCTATGTAGATAGAGTTATTGTGGTTTAGGGTTTGAGGTTGCTAGGGTTCAAGGTTGAAGATGCATAATTAGGGTTGTAAGACTAGAAATTGTAGGTAAGTAGTAGGGTTGAAAAAAAATTGTGATGGGTGTTGCAAAGGAGGTGTATATATACGCATGCCCCCAATCCTCGTCTAGGGTTACTCGACCGAGTACCCTGCTGACTCGGTCGAGTGGCCCATGCAACCGCACACGGGCCTGTTGAAGGCCCACTCGATCGAGTGGGTCAACTGGAGTGAAGGGGTCCGGATTTGACCTTGGGTTAGGTATTTTGTAGACCTTGTATTTGGATTGGACTTTTGATGTTTGCATGGCTATTTTTTGTGTCTCGGAAACAGTTTTGACCGGGGTTTGACCCAATTGCCAAAAATCGGTTTTATTTCCGGTATCGATTTTGACCCAGATTAGTCTTATTTGATTGGAAACGACCCATTGGGCCTGAATTTGAGGTCAGTTTTGCGAGATTTGTACTCCATAAAAAGCCCAAGCCAGAAACTAACGGTTTCAAGCCCATATCCGAGCGCGTGGAAACATGTTTGCGTTCGATCATCGGATGTTTTTTGGAAACTGCTATAGACACCTAGCAGCCAAATGTGGGTGTCTACAGCGCCCCCACTCTGAGTGAGGCTTGGATAAGGCGAAAGTCAGAGTAGATACCAGGCCAATCGAGGATTAAGACCTGGCAGACCTGGCATATATATGTGAGTTGCGCAGGCGCTGGGGAATAAAAAAACTTGATGTTCCTTTGGGAAGCCAAGCTGGTACCTGAAATGTTAGATACACATGCAGAAATAGAAAATATATTAGACAGCAAGATAGTATACAGAAAATGCAATTAGCATCTATAGACTGACTTGCGTTGGGGATAATGATTTTTGCTTCATTTTGAAATCGAAGTCCTAAAAGCAACTCACGTGCTAGGAAATAGGTTTTCAAAATTGAAAGGGGTGAAAAAGAAATTTGCAGTTTAAATAGATTGAAATTTGACCTTGTCGAAAAGGATTTTCTCAAATGGCCAAGTTTTGCAAATTTTAAAATGAGAATTTGAAGAGAGAGACCTACCGACAGACTCGACTCTAGACGTGACCTGACGAGTTGACAGACAGGACTAGACTCTCGAGGGGTTGGACCGTGACTCGATAGGGGGGCAGGCCACCTATCAAGACTCTTAAGTTGCGCTATTCCGTAGCCTAGGCGAGTGGCAACACGGTCGGACAACAAAATGGGATATATATGCTATAGGGGACTTACAGTAGTCTGTAATGGGACTGTTGTAGTCTTGTGCTCTTCTGGATTTTCCGGTTTTGGGGTATATTCCCAATGTGGGTATTGCTTCGAGTTCTGATAGATTCTCGTCTTCGACTGAGCCGAGTACTAGGACACACTATAGAAAGGAGGCTAGATTTTGAGAGTATTTGGATTATGTGAGTGGATGGAGAACTTCTGCCTAAGAGAAGCCCCCAGGATGACAAAGCTAGCTGCTGAGAACATGACAGTGTCGTGACCGGAATGATGGTGCTTTTTGAATGTGTGTATGTGGGTGGTTGTGCCTCTGTTGAAAGGCTGCCTACGTATTCACGTGTAGTGAAATCAAACCATGTCGTAGTTCAGTGGAATGGAAGATATGTTATGGTGCCTAGTCTAATAGGACTTTGTGTGTAACTAGCCATAACGATGGTGTAGGCTAGGTGCATTCCCAATGATGTCTTGATCAAAGGGCTAGAATAGTTAGGATGTTGATCCTGTGACTGTGAGCGTTCTCCGGGGTAGCCCCCAGAGGTGGTGTGAACTATTTGGGCATTTTCTATGCAAACCGCAAGTTGAGTTCCCGTGTTTGGGGTTGGTAACTAGTTTTGATGTTTTTGGAAATGTGGTGCTAGGAAGTAAGTGGCTTTGATGATTTGACATCTGGAGCTCGATTTTGTGGAGCTAAGGCTTCGAGGGTAAGGTATTGTAATGCGGTAGGAAAGGGAGAAGTTGAGTAAAAATGACTCGAACTTCGATCAGGATAGGTTTGATAATAATGCGGGATCTGGTTTCCATGTCTGGCCCTAAAGGTTATGGTGTATCCTATTGATAAGTGTGTTTTGTAGTGCTTATTTGTTGTGTTTGGTCCCGGTTTCTCTTGTGAAATCGCTCTTTGGAGCGGTTTTCGAGGCTACTTACGCTTTTTCTAACTTGTTTTAGGTTCCAACGACCTATCATAGAGAAAGGGAACAATTAAGACTCGTTTCCGACGCATTTGGACCCAACGAAGAGAAGAGACGATCACTCGGTGGCCTAGACTCGATCCCGAGCCCTTGGGACCCATTCCCGAGCCCTCAAGACCCATTCCTGAGCAACAAGAATTGATGAGAAGCCTAACAAGAGCAAGGAGGGACCTATGGGATCATACTTGAAGCCTACAAGACCCATCCCGGTCGGGAAGGACCCCGTCGCGACCGGGATGAAGAAGCAAAGGAAGACGAGCTACTGGAGCTCCATCCCGGCCGGGACCAGGTCCATCCCGACCGGGACCACCTCATCCCGACCGGGATCACCTTCTTCCCGGCCGGGATGGGCCCAGCGAAGAGTTGTTTCGCTTTTCCTTCTTCCCTATTCATTGTAACTCCATAAATACCCCCTCCTGTATTGATACATTATGTTATGTCATGTTAGACATTACCCACTAAACCCTAGACTATTTTAGGTTAGATTAGGTTAGATTAGTGTAGATTAGTCCTTAGTCTTAGTTTAATCCTAGTTAGTTCTTGTGTAATTGAAGATCTATTGAAGAATTCTTCTCTATTGACAACATTGAAGATACTTCTTGGGTTGATTTTATACAAGATTCAATCTTTTCCCTTTCATTTGTGTATGGTATAATTTCTCTTCTCTTTAATCTTCTTTACTTTAGTTTTCTCTTGTTTATGTTCTTGTTTGATAATACTCAATCTCATATCACGAACCTCCATTGTTATGCTTATTTTATGATGTGTGTTGTGGTTGTCATCTTGAATATGAGTGAGTAGATTCTCTTGCTAAGGTTAGTACGGAGATTAGGTGTTGATTAGGGATGATTAGGGTGAGATGGGTGGTACTAGATGTTATTTTTGTTGTTTCCTTCTTACCTTGCACTCCACATGCTCGATGAAATGCTTGTGAGACTTGAGACGATCAATCCTTGTTTTTCTTGCCTCTTCTCTTGTGTGTGTTTGTTTGGTTGTAGGTTTGGTTCCCTCATTAGTAGCGTGAGCGTGGTGAGGATGACCCCTAGGCCGTTTAAGTAGCGAGAGCCCAATCGAAACCTAGGCTACGAAAGCATGCTAGTAACCTCGTTTTTCCCCTTTTGGTCTCCTTGACACCCATGAACCCGACCTATCCCTAGTTTTCCTCCTTTTTAATCTATTTGCTTCCTTTATTCATTAGTTGCTTATTTTGTCTTCCTTTATCGTGTTTTAGACCTAGCTTAGTCAATCTTAGCCTATCACCCTAGTTTAGCTCGTCTTGGACCTAGTCTTGGACCTTAGCACCCATTAGTCTAAACACATTTTCCGTCCCTGAGGATCTCGACCCGACTTGCCCTATCTACCAAGTTAGGTTAGTTGGTTTTTATTTGATCGGTGGGATCCACGACAAATCCTTCCCATCAAATTGGCGCCGTTGCCGGGGTCGGCGTATTTTAGACTCTTGCGTGCTTAGTTTTAAACTTTGTTCTTGACTTTTGTGTTTTCTCTCCCTGTGTATCTCCGTTTTTCTTCTTGGATGCTTATTTCTCTCTTCCTAGTGCGTCAAAAGTACTAGGCTAATAACGTTTGCTCAAGTGCTTCTAGTGCATTTAATGAATCAAGGCAACGTTATGCATCGGAGCTACCATCAACCGTCATGGGACAACTATGGGGCAAATTGCCAAGACCCAGAATTTCATCAACAATCTTATGAACCCCCTCCATATGGTTACCATGAAAGTTGTCAAGGATCATTCCAACATCCTAACAACTACCAAATACCCTCATATAACCCACAACCAAAAATCCCCAACTTTGAGCTTTGTCAAATGATGATTCAAATGCAAAAGATTCAACAAGAGATGATGATTCAATTGCACAAGAGTCAACAAGAGATGATGATCAAAATGCAAAGGGATAAAGAGGAGCTCAAGGCCCAAATAGAGGTGCAAGATGCTCGAATCAAGGCATTCATGGCTCGTTTTATGATGTTGGCCACTCGAGCTCCACAACTTGTTGAGGAAGGTTCATTTGGGCGAGAAGGTCGGGTGTCTCCACAAGAAAGTCAACCCGATCATGAAGCCACGAATGAAGAAGAGAGGGTCAATCAAGAGATTATTGTTGAGTGTTGCTTGGATGGTGAAGATATGGGAAGAATAGAGGAAGTTGAAGCTTCAAGGGTCAACAATGAGGAGGGAATTGAACATGATTCTCAAGGTAACTCTTGGGGAGCCAATGTATTAGTTATCAAATTGGATTTGTATGATTTTCTTCGTGATGAACCGGATCTTGACAATCCAAAGCCAAGTGAAAACAAGACTCCTCTAGGCCAATTAGACAAGGCGAGTGAAATGGAACGTAATACTTGGGAGAAAGAGGTAGATGCCTTGGAACTTTCCTTGAATGGGAAATTGGAGGAGCCAATTGCATCCAATGAAGAAAACTTGATGCCTTCTCCTCCTCTATCGCACTCGATTTCTAGTCCCTTGTCTTGTGAGGCGGTTGGTGAAGAGGATCCTTGTCGGACGGTGGAAAAGAGTGCTACTGTTGACCCCGTAGAAGAAGCAACACCCTTAGGGTGTGATCTCCCAAATCAAACGCTAAGCATGACTTTAGACCACAATACCTACCGGATGGTCATAAGAGTCGTTGCTATCATGGTTCGGAAGACCCGGAATATCACAAGAAACCCGAGCGTAATGGATTAGATGATTGCTTCTCGACTCCGACTTGGAAACTCTTGTTGATGGATAGGATCGGCCACATGAGAATTAATGAAGATGTTGCTAGGGCATTTGACTTACTCCTTCGAGCTCTTGATGGTTATGGAGGCGTAGATGGTGAGAGTATCTTATTGTAAATATCTTTTCCTTTTCTTTTTAGATTTTGTCTTTGTATTTGTTTGATTGGATAGTTTGGTTTCTAGGATTTGTTAGTTTTTGTGGAAATCTTGTAATTTTGAATTTTCTTGAGCGATGTGAGGGAGGTAGTTTGATGATGTTTATTGAGTTCACTTGATAGGTCATAGTGAAGATGAAGTTTTGAGAGAAGTAGTTGATGATAGAAGCTTGGATTTTGGGCAAGGAAGTCGATTTTTGAAGCTTTTGACAAGCTTTTGGGGATGATATTTTAGATCTCGTTGTATTGATGGTCTTGTGGGTGAAGCTATCAAGAAAATGAAGGGCTAGAAGACTTGTCCCAACCGGGAAGGATGTCATCCCGATCGGGATGAGTGTGCTGAAAAGTGGGTTCTCTGATGTGCCATCCCGACCGGGAAGGAACCGTCCCGACCGGGAAGAAGTCCATCCCGACCGGGATGGTGCCCAGCTACTCCTTTTGCCTCTTCTTCGATATTTGAGCCCACCCAACCACTTTTTACCCCCACCCAACCCCCCTACTAACCTTAGCCTCTATCATTTGACCCTTACACTTCAATTATACACCTTCATCTCATCTTCTCATCAATATACACCGAGTTTTCCTAAAATCCCAACCTCATTACACCTATGCAAGCCCGATACTTGAGACTACATTGAAGAAGAGGAATAATGATGATGAAGACAAGCAAGGTGCCGATAACGATCATTGAGACGATGGAGTTGATTGAGTTGCTAACCGTTTGGTAAGGCGACTCTCCTTCTTTTCCGTCTTTTGTTGCTTAGTCTTTCTTCGTTTGTTCCCATTCCCTTTATCATTTTGGTGTCGTGGTGGCCCTCGGGGCCTTGGTGGTCATTACTCCCGATTCTCGATGATGTCATTACATCGAGATTCATTTGAAAAATCCAAATTAACAAGTTCTTTCACTTTTTCCTTGTTTTTATTTTCTTTTGGTTGAATTTAATCGGATTTAGGTGGAATCCGGGCTAGGTGACTTGATTACACCTAGCCCTCCCCTCCCATTTTCTTTGATTTTCTTCTTTTTATTTCTTCCCCCATCCATATCTTCTCTTGTCTCGGCCCTTGGTGACTTGATTACACCCCGGCCGAACACATTCGACCATTCTTCACTTTCTTTTTTCATTTTTAGCTTTATTTTCCCTTTTTCTTTTCTTTTTAGTGTCTCCGCACACACTACCGATCGAGCATGAGGACATTGCTCGGTTTAAGTGTGGGGGAGCGATATCTTAGGCTAGTTTAGTTTTATTTTCATAATTTTTTTCGAAAAATCTTAAAAATACCTAAAAATTTGAAAAATTTCATAAGAAAATCTTTAAAATCCCTGGTTTTTTTTTCTTTTGTGTCCTTGTGCCGTATATTTGCTGTGTAGTGTGTTTTGCCTCCCCATTTCCTTGTAGGTTCCGCGATCGTCATCAAGTTTCGAAAAGCTCAAGACATCCGGTAATATCCCTTCATTTCTTTCTCCTTTTTCCTTTTGTGGAGTTTGGAGGATGTGTTATGATGGTGTGTGCTCGGGTGGAGCTTTTTGAAGTTTGTGGTTGCTTGTTTGGATGTTTCGGGGTGGTGTTTGTTTATTTTGTATGTTTGCTTGTTTGTTTGTCTTGTTTTGTTTTGTTGTGTTTGACTCTTTTCCTTTCGTGTTTGTTGTGTCTTTGTTTTGTCTTGTTTAGTTGTGTCTAGTGTGTAATAAAAGGTTTTCGAAAATCCGGTTTTGAAGCTAGTGCGCAAGTGTTTACTTTCCCTTTCTAAGTAATATAAGTCGATTCTTGGACTTTAGTCTAATAGAATGACTTTAAATCAATGATTTCGTTGTTTTCTTACCTTGAGTCCACCTAGTCTACTAGGGATTTACTACGGGATTTGCATTTTGACCATTATGACCACCCACGGAGTGAAAAGGCCTCGGTTGCCAAGTTCCGTCCCTTAGGTGACCGTGTTCGAACATGCTTTGATTAGTCCAAGTTTCCCCCTTTTTGTGGGTTTGAAGGGAAGACGTCGTCCCGACTCACCCATTTCTCTACCTCCTACACATTTCCACAAATAAGTTGCAAATTGTCAAACTTCTTACATGGTTGCGATGAATGCCTACAAAACAAAAATTTGGCCAAAAGGACAAACCAAGAAAAAGAAAGAAAAAAGAAAGAAAGAAAAGAAAGAAGAAAAAGAAAAAGGCACAACAAATGAAAAACAAAATACAAAAGAATAAAAAGAAATGGCATAGAAACTCAAAAGCCAAATGCAAAAGAAAAATGCCAAAGAAAATTATCTCACAAAAAAAAATTCTCACCCCTCAAAATAAGCCTTTTGCCGACTATTACCGTGAAGAGCCTACCAAAGGACCGAGTCCCTAGGAAGGATGATAGCGGTAAATAGTCGGTCTTCCCTCACTTTGCAACCTTATCCACCTTTTTACTTGGACTAGTTGGGCGATTTTGGACATGGGACGACCCTCTTGGTTTATCGCTAAAGGGGGCGGGGTCTCACTTACCTACAGTGTCGACTAACTCCGTGGTTCATCCTTTTTCTATCCCGCCGATCGTCCCGTAGTACGTTCTTAGAAGGTTAGGAGGACCTAGGTAAGTTATCAACGTTTTTATTGCTTTGTCATCATACTATTAGGGTTTTGTCCATTTCGGTTTGTATTACTAGTTTGGGAACGTTGTCACTTGCCTTGAGTCCTTAACCGGTACTTCTTTCACTGCTTTGTAGAGGGAAGCGGTACTTGTTTCTTCTTGGATGCAACCGTTTGGCGTTTGTTTGTTTGTGTGTTTTAGTGTACGGTTGTATCCACAATTTTGTCGCAAGACCTCACTTGCCTTGCGGAGAGCACTTTTCCTCTAAGTGTTCTCGCGTGAGTTGAAAGGGCGTAGGATGCGCTAATACCCGCTCGGTTAGTAGTCTAGTTTCTTTTAGTTTTTAGTTAGTTTGTGGTTACTCGAGGGCGAGTAAGGGTTAAGTGTGGGGGAGTTGATAAGTGTGCTTTGTAGTGCTTATTTATTGTGTTTGGTCCCGGTTTCTCTTGTGAAATCGCTCTTTGGAGCGGTTTTCGAGGCTACTTACGCTTCTTGTAGCTTGTTTTAGGTTTCAACGGCCTATCATAGAGAAAGGGAACGATTAAGACTCGTTTCCGACGCATTTGGAGCCAACGAAGAGAAGCGACGATCACTCGGTGGCCTAGACTCGATCCCGAGCCCTTGGGACCCATTCCCGAGCCCTCAAGACCCATTCCCGAGCACCGAGAATCGATGGGAAGCCTAACAAGAGCAAGGAGGGACCTATGGGATCATATTTGAAGCCTACAAGACACATCCCCGTCGGGAAGGACCCCATCTCGACCGGGATGAAGAAGCAAAGGAAGACGAGCTACTGGAGCTCCATCCCGGCCGGGACCAGGTCCATCCCGACCGGGACCACCTCATCCCGACCGGGATCACCTCCTTCCCGGCCGGGATGGGCCCAGCGAAAAGCTGTTTCGCTTTTCCTTCTTCCCTATTCATTGTAACCCTATAAATACCCCCTCTTGTATTGATACACTATCTTATGTTATGTTAGACATTACCCACTAAACCCTAGACTATTTTAGGTTAGATTAGCTTAGATTAGTGTAGATTAGTCCTTAATATTTGTTTAATCCTAGTTAGTTCTTGTGTAATTGAAGATCTATTGAAGAATTCTTCTCTATTGACAACATTGAAGATACTTCATGGGTTGATTTTATACAAGATTCAATCTTTTGCCTTTTATTTGTATATGGTATAATTTCTCTTCTCTTTAATCTTCTTTACTTTAGTTTTCTCTTGTTTATGTTCTTGTTTGATAATACTCAATCTCATATCATGAACCTCCGTTGTTATGCTTATTTTGTGATGTGTGTTGTGATTGTAATCTTGAATATGTGTGAGTAGATTCTCTTGCTAGGGTTAGTACGGAGATTGGGTGTTGATTAGGGATGATTAGGGTGAGATGGGTGGTACTAGATGTTATTTTTGTTGTTTTCTTCTTACCTTGCACTCCACATGCTCGATGAAATGCTTGTGAGACTTGAGACGATCAATCCTTGTTTTTCTTGCCTCTTCTCTTGTGTGTGTTTGTTTGGTTGTAGGTTTGGTTCCCTCATTATTAGCGAGAGCGTGGTGAGGATGATCCCTAGGCCGTTTAAGTAGCGAGAGCCCGATCGGAACCTAGGCTTTGAAAGCATGCTAGTAACCCCGTTTTTCCCCTTTTGGTCTCCTTGACACCCATGAACCCGAACTATCCCTAGTTTTCCTCCTTGTTAATCTATTTGCTTCCTTTATTCATTAGTTGCTTGTTTTGTCTTCCTTTATCGTGTTTTAGACCTAGCTTAGTCAATCTTAGCCTATCACCCTAGTTTAGCTCGTCTTCGACCGAGTCTTGGACCTTAGCACCCATTAGTCTAAACCCATTTTCTGTCCTTGGGGATCTCAACCCGACTTGCCCTATCTACCAAGTTAGGTTAGTTGGTTTTTATTTGATCGGTGGGATCCACGACAAATCCCTCCCATCACCTATGGAGCTTGAATCCTCAAAATTCCGGGCTGTCTCTAGCCTAGGTCTCGAGAAGGTCATGAGGGTTGTAATGTGGGAAGGCTAGATGTGGTGTTAGCTGACCAGCCTGATTATCTCTCCCCTATTGAATGGTATGGGCATTGATACTTTTGAATTGACCGTACCCCGGTCAAAGGACTTTCACTTGAGTTGACCGTTGACCGTGGTCATGGGTGCCTTTTTTTGATGGTGGCCTGCTTTTTTTGTTTTGGCCTTTTACTTTTTTTCTCTTGGACTTTTGATTTTTTTCTGTCCAGTTTTTTTCTTTTTTTTTTTCTGTCGGTCAGAATAACACCTAAGGTAGGGATTGGTTGATCTTATTGGATGGGTGTTTATTGTGGGAAATGGGCTTGCCTCCCGTCTTTAACCCAAACTACGAGACTACCTAGATTTGTCATAGAATTTGACACCACTCCCTAGGGGTAGTTATGTGGCTTTCTATGTAAGACATGGAACAGGTAAAGGAAAACACGGGTCTCAATATCCTGCAGTCATTATAGATGTGCCTATAATAGTCACGTGCATGTGCTCACAGTGTATGACGGTGTTCATTATGTTCTCGGAAACACATAAGGAAAGTATATATGAAAAATAGAAAAGCTGATTTTATTGAATTTTGAAAAAGAGGACAGAATACAACTGACTTTGACTCTGACTTTGAGTTTGGAAGAAATAGCACATCCTAGACTCAGACTTAAATGAAATCCGGACTCTTGGATGATGTTGTCATTAGT
Source organism: Agrostemma githago (assembly GCA_958450325.1). Classification (NCBI taxonomy): domain Eukaryota; kingdom Viridiplantae; phylum Streptophyta; class Magnoliopsida; order Caryophyllales; family Caryophyllaceae; genus Agrostemma; species Agrostemma githago. The sequence goes on from OY288252.1 coordinate 38,709,118, forward strand.
CGTCGGCTTCTAAGGATTCGAGTTGATGTCCAGTATAGCCTTCAGTAGAAGCTTCACCCAGATCTTCATTATGTCAAAGATCTTCTTCAATCTAATGCCCATTTCGGTAAGGATCGCAAAGTTTGAAATGCCGGCATACCTAAGATGGACGCGGTAGGAAGGTAGGAGGTTGTTGATGAACGCCTCCACTAGTGTCTTCTCGTTGGGCTTGTCTACCAACTTCACACTTTCGGCCCTCCACCTTTGAAGGTACTTGGTGAAACCTTCTTTGGGCTCTTGGGCCATAACCTCTAGAGTACGCATCGTAGTCTGGATCTCGGTATTATCAGCGCAATTCCGAGCGAACTCTGTTGCCACATCATCCCAAGTCTTGTACTTCTTGGAATCGAGCCTGTAGTACCAGGCTTTCGGGTGCTTCTCGAGGGAAGAAGCAAACAAGTGCTTGAACATGGTGGATTTCTCTCCCTTGATAGCCATGAACTCTTTGAAAGCCCCAATGTGATGAACCGGGTCTTCAGTACCCTCATACATCGGTATGCCCGTAAGGTTGACGTCGGCGGGTAGCTCGTCATTCAGAGGGGAATAGGCACGGGCATTTTCCGTGTGGATGGTGTTGTTTGTCGACAAGTGGACCTGTTCTTCCAGTTTGCGGACGGCGGTGAATAGTTCAGCCAAAGGCCCAGTAGTCTCAACCCACCATTAGGAACCCCTTGTTCTATGGCGCTCAAACGGGTGGCAATGGCGGTTTGGTCGGTCCTGATGGCTGTCAGTTGGACCTCCATCTTAGCCAGTGAGGCGGTCAGCTGGTCCAAGGTTTCTTGCATTTTCTGGCATCTGGTTACCGGTGGCCTGTCTGTAAGAATATCGCGTAATCAGAAAAGTTGCTTCGGAAATCAAATCCACCAAGGCATAGGAAATAGCGCGGGAGGAGAGATGACTTCAGTTTGACTCGGGTTAGACTCTCCTAAGACAAATGCGTAGGGTATGATTCTCGGAGTGACCGTGATTAATCGCTCCGTCGGAGAATAGCCCCCAGGTGAGACTAAGGACTCAGATAGGACTCAGATGGTGTGACATCTAAGTGACTCAAAAGTTGGGTACGTGAGACAACACGTGTAAGACATGACCCTTAGAGCAATCGTGATTGATCACTCTGCTGAAGGGTAGCCCCCGAGTGGGATCAAAGGTTGTTAAGACTCAAGTGTTGGACGAGTGACCCTTAGACGTAAGGATCACGAACCTTTTGTTATAGGGCTATGCCTTGTAAAAGGTTGACTCGGCCTTGAGGAAAGGCAGACGGGGTAAGGGAAGAAACTTGCGATGTAAGATCGGCAGAGTTTCGACGGTAGAGACCTTCGACTTGACTCTAATAAGGATGACCCTGGGATTAGGGTAGACCCTTAAGTTAAAGGATTCTCGAATTAGGATGACTCGACTAACGGATTGAAAGAAGGGCGAAATTCCCTTAGGAAAGGTCGTGGGGACCGTCCTGTTAGAGGGAAGGTCGCGTGAGACTTTCTAGTTTGGACTCGAGTGTGTAAACGGGCCTTCCTTTGTAGGAGTATGTCCTACGTAGGTGGGCCATGCCTTAGCCAACTAAGGCGGACTGGAATAGGGGGGAAACCCGTGACGTAAGATCGACGGAGTTTCGAGGCTAAAGACCTTCGACGACTTATGACAAGACCCGACACTGCTAAATACTTGAAGTCCTAAGATGAGGAAAGTTCTGAAAAGGAAGTTAGAATTCCAAGAAAGTCGGTGGAGGGCCCGACTTTTAAAATCGGCAAAATGCCGTCGGGCCACAATTTTGAGGTTTGAAAAGATTTTTGAATTTTGAAATGGCAGCATACCGGCTAAAAATATGCTGTTTTGAGTAAAAACATAAGTCCTAAATTCGGTAGCTTCCCAGGTTTTTGAAAAGTTGAATACTTGGAATTTTGAAATTTGAATATCGAAAAAAAAAAAGAATTTCCGATGATTTGAAAAATTGGAAACAGGATCCCGAAGATTTGAAAATCGAAAACGTCATCTCGAAGATTTGAAAATTGAAAATGGCATCTCGAAAATTTTGAAAATCGAAAATGGCATCTTGAAAATTTGAAAATCGCGAATGGCATCACGAAGATTTTAAAATCGAAATTGAATTTTGAAAATTCGGAAATCGAATGGTGGATCGGAAATTCGAATTTTGAAATGGCCAGCATGCCGGCTAGAAAATAGGCTTGTTTTGAGTCAAAACTTAAGTCTAAATTTCGGCAACTTTCCGAGTTTTTGAAAATTGAATATTCTTGAAAAGATGCATTTTTTGAAATGATGGTTTTTTTAAAAACGACACGGAAACCAAGCAGCACATAGTCAGGCAAGCATTATGACGACACCATACATGTATGCTTTACACTAAGTCTCGGTCGGTCTATATAGGGTTTATACCAGTGCACATAGGCTATCCGAGAATCGGGACGGACTTCGTAAGTCGAGTTGAGCTTAGAACATGCCGCGAAACCCATACGTATCGACTATGGACACCTTTGACATATCCATGTTGGAGTATATCACGGTATAGTGGGACATCGGTCACAAGTACCGGCACGGGAAAAAGTAGGGTTATGCATGAACCTTAAAACTAAAACGCGTATTGTACTAGTCAAACGATTTCTATTCGAGTCTCACCCTGAGGATGCCGATGGTAAGTCACGCATCAGTTAATCCCCAGCGGAGTCGCCAAATTGTGGACATGACAAAGGTCCACCCCGACGCGGCCACGCGCGGGTTTGGGGAGGCGAATGAATCTCCATATGAGAATAGATCGAATTGAAATTTAAATAGAAGTGGAGTCGCGACCGAACTTTGTGGGAGTTCGGGCCCGTTCGAACCCACTCTATCTTAGTGGGCCGTGCACAAACTACGGCCCATTCGGATGTCAGAGTTTATTGGGCTTGTCCCTTTGCATTTGATACCGATACCGACATTATCGGATACCGTGAATTGAATGACTCTCGTGTGCCAATGGATTCGGATATCCGGAAACCATGGTTCTGAGTAAGGGGTGAGGGTACGTGTTGGGAAGTTCACAAAGAACACCCAACCCCGCCCGCACATTAGCGGTCTCTACTAGGATATCGTTTGACTTTCGAATACGCGCGTTAGTATTACGATGAGATGATATGCAAACAACGTTTTGACTAAACATGGGAGTATTAGGATAAGTTGCTACGTCGATTTAATTAATGCATCTAAAACTAACGTCAAAGTTATATTTAGCATGCGAGATTCTTTTAGTACAATAACAGAAATAACGAAAATAAATCGACAAAACAGAAACAAACATGTTAGTAACGATAATAACGATAATAACGGTTTGCAAGAAATATAGAATGGTTATTGAATAATTTAACATGATGCATGGTTTTGAAAAATAGTAAGTCACGTGATAGACTTGACACGTGTTGACCGAAGTCATGAGACAGGTATTATTGAGACTCGCATGCTATTGTAGGACTCACGGTTTTGACGTGATAAGGGGCCCCTCGACCGAGTGGAACTCTGAAAAATTTTCTGTCCCGGATTTCGTGACGTCACTCGACCGAGTCATGAGGGGACTCGACCGAGTGCACGGCCACTCGACCGAGTCATTGCGAGACTCGACCGAGTGGTTGTCAAAAAAACCTCCTGCCTCGTTTTTTGGGGTGCCACTCGACCGAGTGGGCTAGGCACTCGATCGAGTGCCACCTGTACGAACTAGGGTTCGCTTTGCAATTTATTATCGATTTCGAAATTGCTTTTCTGATTTTGATAAATCGTTGATTTTGTTAGATCGGACAAAAATATTCTATAATTTATGCTCGATCCGACCTTTGATACTCGTCGTATCCGATATTCGATTATTGAATCGATATCGAATATTTAGAGTGAATTTTAGAAAATAAGTGTAAAAACGTTTTAAATCAACTAACACGAAATAGATTATCTCCGCGCTTATAGTGTCGTAATCAATTCTTTCGAATTATGTGACATCTATTTTTTTTTATTTTTTTTTGTAAAATGTTAGTATTATATCAACTCAAAAAGTAATTATAGCAAGGAATTCCGCATCCCAACCCAAGAGGTCTCGATGAGAGTCCTAATCTCCTTAGTTTCCATACAATTGAGTTTGTTTCTGATCATGACATTCTCTAATCTAGATTTAATAGCAGTTTTGACCTCATGAGTGACCCTATCCGGATGCTGAAGTGCCCCATCGATTCTCGCTTTATTTCTCTTCATCCAAATAGTGACATCTATTTTAGCTTCAACGAATTCGTATTAGTTAGATTTATTGACTAAATTGTTTAGAGACGACATCCAACTATTAAGTTGGTATCGAATCTAATAGATTGACACTTTATATTTACTTGAATTAAAAGGACTTGACTTGATTCCCTCGGCATCCCGACATCGTAATAAATCCTTGTGGATTGTGTGATGTCAATTCCGCGTCAACGGGTTTCGACTCAACTAAAAAAAAGGTGCTTGATTCGAAAATAGTTTGAAAATTGACGAATGCGATATTAATGATGACGATGATGTGAAAAAAGTGACTAACAACGCGACAAAATAAAATAAAACGTTGTTGTTGACGTTTGACTCGCTTCAACAATCAAGCGTTCGGGGTGTCGGGATAAGCGACCGGCAACGACGGGTGAAACACCCTTGTATATTTGGATTTCCTTATCCCGTCATCCTTTACGCTCGACAAGAATTAGCGAGCAATTTAATGTCTTAATATTAGTGATATTACCGATATTAGAACGCGACAATAAAATAAAAAACAGACAACGACGACAACGACGGACGACACGAGAAGAGAAGAGGAGGAGAAAGGAGAAATCGGGATTGTTGCACCCTCAACCTACATGTTTCGTATTCTCGGATATGACTCCTCTAGTTGTGGACTAGGCACGGGAGTTCGATATCTATGTAGATGGAGTTATGGTGGTTTAGGGTTTGAGGTTACTAGGGTTCAAGGTTGAAGATGTGTAATTAAGGTTGTAAGACTAGAAATTGTAGGTAAGTAGTAGGGTTGAAAAATGTTGTGATGGGTGTTGCAAAGGAGGTGTATATATAGGCATGCCCCTGATCCTCGTTTAAGGTTACTCGACCGAATAACCTGCTGACTCGGTCGAGTGGCCCATGCTGCCGCACACGGGCCTGTTGAGGGCCTACTCGATCGAGTGGGATAACACTCGATCGAGTGGGTCAGCTGGAGCAAAGGGGTCAGGATTTGACCTTGGATTGGGTATTTTGTAGACCTTGTATTTGGGTTGGACTTTTGATATTTGCATGGCTATTTTTTGTGTCTCCGAAACGGCTTTGACCGGGGTTTGACCCAATTGCCAAAAGTCGGTTTTATTTCCGGTGTCGGTTTTGACCCAGATTAGTCTTATTTGATTGGAAACGACCCACTGGGCCTGAATTTGAGGTCAGTTTTGTGAGATTTGTACTCCGTAAAAATCCCAAGCCAGAAACTAACGGTTTCAAGCCCATATCCGAGCGCGTGGAAACATGTTTGCGTCCGATCATCATCGGGTGTTTTTCGGAAACTGCTATAGACACCTAGCAGCCAAATGTGGGTGTCTACAGAGCCCCCACTCTGACTGAGGCATGGACAAGGCGAAAGTCAGAGTAGTTACCAGGCCAATCGAGGATTAAGACGTGGCAGACTTCCGGTCGGGTCGTTTATAGTCCATTAGACTTGCGTTAGAGGGCTCGCCAGCCATAAGATAGAAATCATACCTGAGTTCTGTTGTCAGGAGTAGCTCCGTGGGACTTGTTTCTTTAAGCTCTAGGTGTATCTGTATGCGGATACATCCCGTCATGGAGCTGCGCGGGAGCTTGCCTAAGAAGTCCTGGGTGTGTCCTTTTGCAGACACATCCCATCTCAGAACTACACGGGAGCTTGCTCAGAAAGCCCTGGGTGTGTCCGTTTGCAGACACATCCCATCTCAGAACTATGCGGGTGCTAGCCTAAAAAGCCCTGGGTGTGTCCGTTTGCAGACACATCTCGATCCAAAATTACGCGGGAGCTTGCCTATGAAGCCCTGGGTGTGTCCATTTGTAGACACATCCCGATCCAAAATTACGCGGGAGCTTGCCTAAAAAGCCCTGGGTGTGTCCGTTTGCAGACACATCCCGACTCAGAATCATCCGGGAAATCGGACTTGTTGTATAAGTCTTGGGTGCGCCTATATATGGGCCCATCCCGTGCTATTTCGGAAAAATGCCGCCCTGGGCTTTCTGCTGGGGATATATATATATATATATATATATATATATATATATATATATGTGTGTGTGTGTGTGTGTGTGTGTGTGTGTGTGAGTTGCGCAGACGTTGGGGAATAAAAAAACTTGATGTTCCTTTGGGAAGCCAAGCTGGTACCTGAAATGTTAGATATACAGGCGGAAATAACAAATATAGTAGACAGCAAGATAGTATATAGGAAATGCAATTAGCATCTATAGACTGACTTGCGCTGGGGATAATGATTTTTGCTTCATTTTGAAATCGAAGTCCTAAAAGCAACTCACATCCTAGGAAATAGGTTTTTAAAATTGAAAGGGGTAATAAAGAAATTTGCAGTTTAAATAGACCGAAATTTGACCTTGTCGAAAAGGATTTTCTCAAATGGCTAAGTTTTGCAAATTTTAAAATGAGAATTTGAAGAGAGAGACCTATCGACAGACTCGACTCTGGACGTGACCGGACGAGTTGACAGACATGACTGGACTCTCGAGGGGTTGGACTGTGACTCGGTAGGGGGTGGGCCACCTAACAAGACTCTTAAGTTGCACTATTCCGTAGCCTAGGCGAATGGCAACACGGTCGAACATCAAAATGGGATATATATGCTATAGGGGACTTGCAGTAGTCTATAATGGGACTGTTGTAGTCTTGTGCTCTTCTGGATTTTCCGGTTTTGGGGTATATTCCCAAGGTGGGTATTGCTTCGAGTCCTGATAGATTCTCGTCTTCGACTGAGCTGAGTACTAGGACACACTATAGAAAGGAGGCTAGATTTTGAGAGTATTTGGATTATGTGAGTGGATGGAGAACTTCTGCCTAGGAGAAGCCCCCAGGATGACAAAGCTAGCTGCTGAGAACATGACAGTGTTGAGACCGGAATGACGGTGCTTTTTGAATGTGTGTCAATGTGGGTGGTTGTGTCTCTGTTGAAAGGCTGCCTACGTATTCACGTGTAGTGAAATCAAACCATGCCGTAGTTCAGTGGAATGTTGTAGACTAGATGCATTCCCAATGATGTCTTGATCAAAGGGCTAGCATAGTTAGAATGTTGATCCTGTGACTGTGAGCGTTCTCCGGGGTAGCCCCCAGAGGTGGTGTGAACTATTTGGGCATGTTCTATGCCGACCGCAAGTTGAGTTCCCGTGTTTGGGGTTGGTAACTGGTTTAGATGTTTTTGGAAATGTGGTGCTAGGAAGTAAGTGGCTTTGATGATTTAACATCTGGAGCTCGATTTTGTGGAGCTAAGGCTTCGAGGGTAAGGTATTGTAATGCGGTAGGAAAGGGAGAAGTTGAGTAAAAATGACTCGAACTTCGATCAGGATAGGTTTGATAATAACGCGGGATCTGGTTTCCATGTCTGGCCCTAAAGGTTAGGGTGTATCCTATGGAGCTTGAATCCTTAAAATTCCGGGCTGTCTCTAGCCTACGTCTCGAGAAGGTCTTGAGGGTTGTAATGTGGGAAGGCTAGACGTGGTGTTAGCTGACGAGCCTGATTATCTCTCCCCTATTGGATGGTATGTGCATTGATAATTTTGAATTGACCGTACTCCGGTCAAAGGACTTTCACTTGAGTTGACCGTTGACCATGGTCATGGGTGCCTTTTTTTGATGGTGGCCTGCTTTTTTTTGTTTTGGCCTTTTACTTTTTTTTCTCTTGGACTTTTGATTTTTTTCTGTCCAACTTTTTTCTTTTTTTTCTGTCGGTCAGAATAACACCTAAGGTAGGGATTGGTTGATCTTATTGGATAGGTGTTTATTGTGGGAAATGGGCTTGCCTCCCATCTTGAACCCAAACTAGGAGACTACCTAGATTTGTCATAGGATTTGACACCGCTTCCTAGGGGTAGTTATGCGGCTTTCTATCTAAGACATGGAATAGGTAAAGGAAAACGCGGGTCTCAATATCCTGCAGTCATTATAAATGTGCCTATAATAGTCATGTGCATGTGCTCACAGTGTATGACGGTGTTCATCATGTTTTCGGAAACACATAAGGAAAGTATATATGAATATAGAAAAGCTGAGTTTATTGAATTTAGAAAAAGAGGACAGAATACAACTGACTTTGACTCTGACTTTGACTTTGGAAGAAGAAGCACATCCTAGACTCGGACTCAGACTCAGACTTAAATCAAATCCGGACTCTTGGATGATGTTGTCATTAGTCGTCGGCTTCTAAGAATTCGAGTTGATGTCCAATATAGCCTTCAGTAGAAGATTCACCCAGATCTTCATTATGTCGAAGATCGTCTTCAATCCTAATGCCCATTTCGGTAAGCACCACAAAGTTTGAAATGCCGGCATACTTAAGATGGACGCGGTAGGAAGGTAGGAGGTTGTTGATGAACGCCTCCACTAGTGTCTTCTCGTTGGGCTTGTCTACCAACTTCACACTTCCGGCCCTCCACCTTTGAAGGTACTTGGTGAAACCTTCTTTGGGCTCTTGGGCCATAACCTCCAGAGTACGCATCGTAATCTGGATCTCGGTATTATCAGCGCAATTCCGAGCGAACTCTGTTGCCACATCATCCCAAGTCTTGTACTTCTTGGAATCGAGCCTGCAGTACCAGGCTTTCGGGTGCTTCTCGAGGGAAGAAGCAAACAAGTGCTTGAACATGGTGGATTTCACCCCCTTGATAGCCATGAACTCCTGAAACCCCGAATGTGATGAACCGGGTCTTCAGTACCCTCAAACATCGGTATGCCTGTAAGGTTGAGGTTGGCGGGTAGCTCGTCATTCAGAGGGGAATAGGCACGGGCATTTTCCGTGTGGATGGTGTTGTTTGTCGACAAGTGGACCTGTTCTTCCAGTTTGCGGACTGCGCTAACTAGTTCAGCCGAAGGCCCAATAGTCTCAACCCCACCATTAGGAACCCCTTGTTCTATGGCGCTTAAATGGGTGGCAATGGCGGTTTGGTTGGTCCTGATGGCTGTCAGTTGGGCCTCCATCTTAGCCAGTGAGGCGGTCAGCCGGTCCAAGGTTTCTTGCATTTTCTGGCGTCTGGTTACCGGTGGCCTGTCTGTAAGAATACTGCGTAATCAGAAAAGTTTCTTCGGAACTCAAATCCACCAAGGCATAGGAAATAGCGCGGGAGGAGAGATGACTCCAGTTTGACTCGGGTTAGACTCTCCTAAGACAAATGTGTAGGGTGCGATTCTCGGAGTGACCTTGATTAATCGCTCCTTTGGAGAATAGCCCCCAGGTGAGACTAAGGACTCAGATAGGACTCATATGGTGTGACATCTAAGTAACTCAAAAGTTGGGTACGTGAGACAACACGTGTAAGACATGACCCTTAGAGCAATCGTGATTGATCACTCTGCTGAAGGGTAGCCCCCGAGTGGGATCGAAGGTTGTTAAGACTCAAGTGTTGGACGAGTGACCCTTAGACGTAAGGATCAAGAACCTTTTGTTATAGGGCTATGCCTTGTAAAAGGTTGACTCGGCCTTGAGGAAAGGCAGACGGGATATGGGAAGAAACTTGCGATGTAAGATCGACAGAGTTTCGACGCTAGAGACCCTCGACTTGACTCGAATAAGGTTGACCCTGGGATTAGGGTAGACACTTAAGTTAAAGGATTCTCGAATTAGGATGACTCGACTAACGGATTGAAAGAAGGGCGAAATTCCCTTAGGAAAGGTCGTGGGGACCGTCCTTCTAGAGGGAAAGGTCGCGTGAGACTTTCTGGTTTGGACTCGAGTGTGTAAACGGGCCTTCCTTTGTAGGAGTATGTCCTAACTAGGTGGGCCATGCCTTTGTCGAATAAGGCGGACTGGGATAGGGGGGAAACCCGTAACGTAAGATCGTGATAAGTGTAGTTTGTAGTGCCTATTTGTTGTGTTTAGTCCCGGTTTCTCTTGTGAAATCGCTCTTAGGAGCGGTTTATGGGCTACTTATGCTTCTTCTAGTTCGTTTTAGGTTCCCAAGACCAATCATGTAGAATTGGAAAGATTCCGACTCGTTTTCTACACATTTCGAACCAACGAAGAGAAGAAACGATCACTCGGTGGCTTAGACTCGATCCCAAGACCTTGAGACCCATTTCGGAGCCCCTTAGACTCGATCCCGAGCACCGAGAATCGATGAGAATCCCATGAGGAGCAAAGAGGGACCTTTATGATCATATTGGAGGCCTAAAAGACCCTACCCGGGCGGGAAGAGTAGCCTTCCCGGTCGGGAAGGAGTGCGAGAAAGAAGCACCCACTGATAGGCCATCCTGGCCGGGAACAACCTCTTCCCGGTCGGGACCATATCCCGGTCGGGATCACCACATTCCCGGCCGGGAAGGAGCAGCTGCAGCACGAGACTCTTCTTTTCTTCTCCTTCACTCTTGTAACCTTATAAATACCCTCCCTTTGTATTGTTTAATCATCTTTGACTCTTCTACATTATTCTAAACCCTAGATAGACTTCCTCCTCTCATTAGCTTAATCTTTCCTTAAACTTTTGTTAATCTTAGTAATTAGTCTTGTATTAAGGGGATTCTTGAAGACTCATCCAAGATTGAGAACCTTCGGAGATTTATTTGGGTTTTTCTTATTAATACAAGTTCTTATCTTTCCATCTTCTTGTTAGTAGGTATAATCTTCTTATTCTCTAAGATAAGCTTCCCCCACCCCAAGGAAAAGACAAAGGAAAGAAGAAAGTGTCAATTGAAATGTCCCAACCTAATGAGCAAGACAAGATACACATTAATTTGTCATTCCCAACAAGGCAAATGAAGAACAAGGTGGATGTCACTTGTAGAAAAAGGTTCAATTGCTGCTCCTCATTTGAGGCGTTTTAACTGAATAACAGCAATTTATTTTCTTTTTTTTAGTCAAATTACTTAAGGAGTCTATCCAAATACATGCCCCCACATACTTCAAAAAGTGCGGCGTCTATCCTCATAAATGACGCCTCACCAATTCTTTTAAAAAAAAAGAAACACCAATTTAATTAGTCAGATTTTCAACCAAATCCAAACACCTCCCGTCTCCCTCTTCACGCAGTACTCCATGTTAACCTCCAAAACTGACATACCGTCCAGCCATTACAAACCCTGAATCCAAACGCCTCACCTGTCTCTCACTTCACCTGTCTCACCTCTCCCCTTGCAGACATCAGCTTCACCTTCATCTCGCTGGAGAACACTCGAAATTAGCGTTCTTAGGTGATTTAGGGTTTTTTCGATTTTGCTATATTTTTGCTTATTTTTGTTCCAGATGATAATTCCAATCTTATCTTCGCTTTAATTTGATCTCTTTACTATCCCTTTCTTAATTGTTGCTGTTTTGTATCAAAGTTGTGTTTTTTCTATTGTCTTGCAGGTATCTTAATTAGCTTATATTTGTGTACCCATCTCTTAATTTTTCCCTTGTCTAATTGATTATGTGATTTATGTCTAGCTGTATTATGCAAGTTGTGTTTTTTAAATGTTTTGTACGTATTTGATCTCTTTACTTTGCTTGGATTTTGTAGTTGATTATGTTATTTTTATCTAACAGTATTGTGCAGCTTTAATTTTGATGGTTAATTGTTTTGGTAGGCTCCTTGATAGATATGTTTCATTGAGTTTGTGTCTGAGTTCTGTTAATATTGTTTTTTTGTTGAATTTAGTGTGTATCTTTTTGTGATTTGTGATGAATTTTGTTGTGGGGAACTCGATCATGTAAAGTTACTGGCTTGTTGCAGTTTGTGTGCTATAATTACTAGCGTTGGAGTCCTGGATCAATCACAAAAAAGATATAACAAAGAAACCATTTAATTATTAAATGATGTCTTATGTACTAGTTAAAAAAGAAACCATTTACTCCAATGGTTTCTTAGCAAATACTCGGTATCTTTCTTTCACATCCTAGTATATGACCCCTGGTTTCACTGCCTAATACTCCGTATATGGTTTCCCCACTCTCCAATTCTCCACTAATCTTCATCGGCATTCTTCACTCCAGGTTCTCGTTCTTCATCTCCAGGTTCACTGCATAATACTTTAATCTTCGTTTGACTTTTTCAATTTTAATCAATTTTTATGGTACTTCTCTTTCCCCACTCTCCAATTCTTTCTTTTTCTATCAATTGATTTTTGCTCAGTTAAGTATGCTCAGTTAGCAAATTAAGGTTTGTCTGAATTACTCTTGTTCTTCTTCGTCGTCTGCTTAATCAGGAAAGGGAGTGGTCATCTTCCGAACAACTTCATCTCTTATTTCAGGTTTTTTTCAACATCTAATGCGATTGATGTTGATTGTGCGTTTTCTTAATTCTGCGTGAATTTTTGAAAATTTCTGGTTATTCGTTTGTTTGTTTTTTTGATTGTTGTATGTGTGATTAGACGCAGAAGCAATTGGAGGAGGAATTCGCGAGGAAATTGAAGGTATTGGATCATGAGCTAGTGTCGTCAATCGAATTAGAGCAAAAGATCGAAAGGAACGTGAGAAATGAGATGCAACTTAACTGTTTGATTAAATTCCTCTGTGAAAGAAGAAATTATATGAATTGTGATATAGTATATGATTAATGCGTGCGATTTTAGATAATTTAGTTTCGATTGCATTTCAGAAATGAGTAGTTTGAGTGAAAAAGAACAAGTGAATATATTGTTGAGTCATTGCAATTGAATGTAGGTAAACTGTTTGACGGAATTCGTTGGAGGAATTTAGGTAGCTTCATTTGCATGTGATGTGAATTGTTCGATGTGAAATCGTCTTTGTATGATATTTGCCACCTTTGAAAAATGAGTAGTTTGAGTGAAAATGAACAAATGAACAAATCATCGAGTCGTTGCAACAAAATGTAGTTAAACTGTTTGACTGAATTCATTGGAGTAATTCAGATAAGCTAATGTTCATATTTACTTGATTTTGCTATGTTTGGTTATGTTTGATTTCATCACCATAATTGTTGTGCTGAGATTCCTTGTGATTTCTGGTAGTAGGAAATTTAATAATAGCTTATTCATTGTTCGTGTTTTTCGTTTGGTTCTTGTTCCCTGGTGTTATCTGTTTCTTGGTAGGTGATGGATGTATAATACAACTTTATAAGTTAACTACTACTACTAGAGTACAAGTTGGATGCAGTATATGTTAGGTAAGTATAGCAAGAAGGCTGAAGGCTGAAGGCTGAAGGCTGAAGGCTGAAGCATAGTATATGAAACCTGGTTAACAGAAAGTTGGAGTCAGTCATATAGAGGTAGGGTAAAGGCTGAGAATAGTATATGAAACCTCGTTAACAGTGTCGAGTCGACCTTTATATACTCCGCATATACAAATGTGATGGTCATAATATACACAAATTCTTGTTTGTGACGGTGTTACAGTGAGTATTGTGAAACAAACATATAACCACTCGTATATCTGAGATCATCTGGCTACAAGAGTTAGGATGGAAACACAGATTCGTTACTGAATTTACCAGGGGGTAGGGTACTAGGGTGTAGATATGGGAATTGCAGATGAGCAACTTGAACACCCGTTTTTTCCTCTTATCCTATCTCCCCCAAAATTCTCGGGAGCCCTTGAGACACTATGTTATTGTTGTCGTCGTTGGTAATGCTACTGCGTATGGTTGTTTTATATTGAGTACTCTGTAGGATTTTGGGGTATGGTTGTTTTATAGGATCTTGGAGGCATAATGACCCTTGGAAAAATCTCTTTGAAACTTTTGCATGAACAACCACTTGTATATACCTAAGTTTAGATCCCCCCGCGCTAACTCCACTTGGGAGCAGGAGCATGTTTGAATAAACTGAAGTGAAATGTTTGTTTTACTAATGTTGTCCTGTTTTTAATGTCTTTTTTAGCTTCTCATGTATGAAGGAGGCGACGACAATGATGAAGACAGATCAAAATATGTCAGGTACTTGTATGTTAAAGTATCTTTGGCTTTCTGTTGCTTGTATTGTATGTTATAGTGTGGGTTATGATGTATATGTATTGGATATTTGGACGTGGAAAAACTATATACAAAACTTCTTAGGAGAACGAAAGATGAATAGTGTTCTTCTCCTTCATAATGACAATCGCAATAACCAAGTAAGATGGTACTTCAATAAAGTATATCCGGCCTTCAATCACTTCCGAAGACTTTTCATTTTTCCTTCAAAAAGAGAATGTCTTTTTGATATTTAAGACGTGATTATGGTGGAGTAGCTCACATTTGACTTCCCCTTTAAATTTGTAACGTTGTATAGTTGTTGTATATATGAGGCTGTTGCCTGAAATGTGAAACTATTCACATTGAGAGTATATGAGTTAGATATATGATCGCTGCCATGTTAAATAAATTCTATCTTTCATACTGAACATGTCGGTGTTTTCTAGTTATTGTTACTTAGTGATAGTGAAACGTGTTTGTTTCTCAAATAATTCAATTCAATGTTCCCTTGTTTACATTTGTTTTCATTCATCCTTCAGATAGGACGGTGTTTGGTACACGCAGTGTTTAATTTTTATACATATCAGGTATGAAGATTTCTATATGCCAAATAAGAAGCCAAAAAGCAGAGTGAAATAAATGGATAAATCAAATGAATCAGAGATGGAAGATGAGAAAAAACCTATGCCAAAAAGAAGCCGATAACAAGTTAGTGTATTAGATCAATCTGACGAACAAGAATCAAATGATGACGATGAACCAAAATCAGATGATGGAGATGAACCTCAGGTTACTCTTCCTCATCGAGACGGCATAAATTTGTATTTTATACCGTTATCATTTTTTTGCATGTGTTATTATGAGTTGCTAATGTACTTGATATGGTGTCACTTTTTCAAAACAATAAAAAAACTTTCTACTCACGAGAGGGAGCACAAGAAGCTTCAAGCCAAAATAAAACAGATGGAGAAGCAAACTTAGCCGCCAAAGACTGGACCATGCAATGGGAGGTAACTGTTTACGTTTCAGAAAGTTGTCTCGACAAGTCGTCGTTATAAATTGTGCTAGGATCGTGCACAGTTTTTCCATGCTATATTCTATGTTAATAGTCTCATTTTGGTTGCATTAACTAGGTCAC
The DNA here is from genome assembly GCA_958450325.1 of Agrostemma githago. Taxonomy (NCBI): domain Eukaryota; kingdom Viridiplantae; phylum Streptophyta; class Magnoliopsida; order Caryophyllales; family Caryophyllaceae; genus Agrostemma; species Agrostemma githago. Next base: position 38,724,392 of record OY288252.1, read on the forward strand.
AGCATCTAAGAGGCCACGGGACAGTGCTTTGGAAGTTGATCTAGACTTTGAGCACAATCTAAGACCACCTCCTGTTATCACGAGGTTACAACAACTCCCGAAGATATCATTAAGAAAAGAATAACTGAGGTATGTTTTAAAGATTGAGTCGGCTCAAAACCAACTCGAAGTCAAGTTTTTCTTCATATAAGCCTAGTTCAAACTCGTGTTAGGGTCGATACAAATTTTACGCTCACGTATAACTCAGTAGTCAGTATGAGTAATGGACACTCCAAGTTTGGATGCAAAGATGATAGTCCATCCATAGGCCCACAATTACAAGTTTAGAAGGGTCGTGTCATCATCACCTCAATAAATTGATTGATACCAATATTCGATAGGCAGTTAGGCACGCCCCACGCCGATGCTATGGACAACTACTACTAATACTACAGAGTGTGTGATAAATTTACTGGAATCCGTACCATAGGAATTTGCGGTCCTTATGAATGCTTCTTTTTCTTAGTATTAATACTCCATATAATGCTTTTCCAAGTGTATGAGCCTAATGTCGATTTTTTTTGTAGTATTTTAAAGATGTACAGAAATCGTATACACAATAAATGATTGACGAGCTACGAGAGATGTGGATTAACGTTTGTATCCATAAGGGAATCAAATCTGAGATTTAAGTGCAAGAATGTTGCAATAAAATACCAAGACTGCTACACATTCGAAGATGTTGCTAGTTGATGCAAGATGCTTGATCCGAATGGAATACGAAGCTACATATCAGGCTCTATAAATTGGTGGAGCTGCTGCATTTAAATTCCCTCGTACTCCTCATGTACGTATTAGCTCTCCTAGTGGTATTCTCATGGTTTTTAGCCTGATGTATCTTTTAACTGCTATTACAGATCGAGAATGCATATATTTGAAATGTGAAGTTTGATTTAGTATTTGTGCAGGTGTTACAACGATGGAAAAGATGAGATGAATGGAATGCGAGACGAATGAGTTATATTTTACAAGTCGTACGTGAATTACACTAATCTAATTCTAACTTTGTAGTATTTTATTAAGCTTATGAGTATTTGTAAATGTATCCATGTTACTTTTTTAGACTTGAATAAATATCGTGTATGTCGATTGAAATAGATAATGTAAAATATTTGGTTTTGCTTTCATTGAAAATACATATTGGAGGTAGTATCAGATGTTCCAAAATATATTTTTTTTATTCAAAATTAATCCTATTTGCGGCGTCATCTCTTAAAAAACGCCTCAAATGGTGTCCTTATTTGCGGCGTCTTTTCAAAAAACCGCCTCAAATTGTGTCCTTATTTGTGGCGTCTTTTCAAAAAACGCCGCAAATACAGCTCTATTTGCGGCGTTTTCCAAACGCAGCACAATATTTTTCTATCTGCGGCCCCGCCATATGAGGCATCAAGAAAAACGCCTCACATGGGGGGTTTTTTGGAGCCGCAAATCAACTTTTTTCTACTAGTGTGTTCAATATGACAAGTTCCTTGATATTGTGAAGAAGTTGGATGTGAGCATCCCTTTTACCGAGCTACTTACCCAAGTCCCGGCATACGGAAGATTTATGAAAGAAATCTTGGCTAGGAAGAGATCTGTTGACAAAGAAGAGACCATAGCGTTCACAAGAGAGGTGAGCGAGCTCATTCAAGGCTATACACTTCCTAAGTTGAAGGATCCGGGTAGTTTCTCAATCCCGTGCACCATAAGGAACTTGAAGATTGAAAGGGCATTATGTGACTTGGGTGCGAGTGTAAGCATTATTCCTTACTCTATTTGTGAGCGACTTGGGATGAAAGAGCTTAAGTTTACTTCTATTACACTCCAAATGCGGATCGTTCGCTTAATCGACCACTAGGAATGTTAGAGGATGTGCCACTACGAATAGGGAAATTCTTCATCCCGGTCGACTTCCTTGTGCTTGATATGCCGGAGGATGCTATCACTCCCATTATCCTTGGGCGCCCCTTTCTACATACCGCCGGTGCGATGATTGATGCAAAGAACGGTAGGATCACGTTTGAGCTAGGCGACGAGAAGCTCGTGTTTGACCTCCAAGGCAACACCTCGCCTACAAATGATGAGTTGTGTAATATGATCCACGCCATGAAAGACATCGATCTAGGGGATGAGTCGGGTGAAAGCTTGAAAGACAACTTCTATGGAATTGAAGATGATGATTCCGAGCTTGGGGCGGATGAATGCCCATATCATGAGATTTAAGACAAGTCGGTTAGCAAGAAGAAGGTTGAGCCTCCCTTGAGGCCTTGTGAAGATGAATGGCCGTTTGTGTATATACCGAACGATCGAAAGTACAAGTTCAAGCCATTGAACTTAGTAGATTGGGATGCCCCGGGGACTTCTAGACAAGGTTGTGAAGAACCTTGGAGTGTGGATTGGTATTCCACTAGCTTGATCGAAGACTTCTCCCGAGCCTTTGATTTGTTACTCCGTGCTCTTGATGGTGATGGAGTTGTTTATGTGTTGTTGAAAAATGAATGAAGAATGCACCATCCTTGGTTTGACGGAGTTCCAAAAGAACCGTCTTATTGCATATATCTCTTTCTTATTCTTTTGAGTTTTGTGAAATTCTTGTAATTTGGTATTTTGATGAGCGATGTGAGGGAGGGATTTTGATGATGTTTATTGAGTTCATTTGATAAATTATAGTGAAGATGAAGTCTTGAGTGAGTTATTGATGATAGAAGCTTGGATTTGGGCATGGGAGTCGGTTTTTGAAGCTTTTGACAAGCTTTTGGGGACGAGATTCTAGGTCTCGTTGTATTGGTGGCCTTGTGGGTGAAGATATCAAGAATATGAAGGGTTAGAAGACGCTTCCCGACCGGGAAGGAACCATCCCGACCGGGAAGAAGTCCATCCCGACCGGGAAGGGTGTCATCCCAATCGGGATGAGTGTGCTGAAAAAATGGGTTCTTTGGAGTGTGATCCCGATCGGGATCAAGTTCATCCCAACCGTGAAGGAGCCATCCCGACCGGGAAGATGTCCATCCCGACCGGGATGGTGCCCAGCTCCTCCTTTTGCCTCTTCTTTGACATTTGAGCCCACCCAACCACTTTATACCCCCTCCCAACCTACCTACCTATCCTTGCACCTATCATATGACCCCTACACTTCATATACATACATTCATCTCATCTTCTCTTCACTACATACCGGGTTTCATATCAAATCCCACCTCCTTATACCATTGCAAGCTTAGTACTTCGACCATGCGACCTTATTGAGAATGAAGAGGAATAACAATGACGAAGACTAGCTATGTGCCGATATCCAACATTGAGACGATGGAGCTAGTGAGTTGCTAACCGATTGGTACGGCAACTATCCTTTCTTTTTCGTCTTTTATTGTTTGTCTCCCTTTGTTTGTTCCCTTCCACTTTTTTTGTGTCATGGTGGCCCTCGGGGCCTTGGTAGTCATTGCTCTCGACTCTCGATGACGTGACTATATCGAGAGTCATTTCAAAATCCAAATTTGCAAGTATTTTCACTTTTTCTTTAATTTTACTTTCTTTTGATAGGATTTAGTCGGATTCGGGCGGAATCCGGGCTAGGTGACTTGATTACACCTAGTCCTCCCCTCCCATTTCCTTTTATTTCCTTCTTTTTATTTCGTCCCTCACCCATATCTTTTCTCGCCTCGGCCCATGGTGACATGATTACACCCCGGCCGGACACATTCTACCCTTTTCTCCGCTTTTCTTATTGGTTTTTAGCTTTATTTTCGTAGTTTCTTTTCTTTTTCGTGTCTCCACACACTACCGATCGAGCATGAGGACATTGCTCGGTTTAAGTGTGGGGGAGCGAAATCCTAGTATAGTTTAGTTATATTCTCGTATTTTTTCGAAAAAATCTTCGAAAACCCTAAAAATTTGAAAAAAATCATAAAAATAAAAAAGATTTTTCCATTGTGTCTTTTCCTTTTGCCTCCCTTTTTCCTTGTAGCTCGCTTAATCACCGTTAACTTTGGAGGGCTTTAAAGACCTCCGGTAACATCTTTTTATCCCTTTTTCCTCTTTGTCCCTTGTGGAGTTTGGAGGATATTTTGCGATGATGTGTGCTTGGGTGGAGCTTTGTTGAGTTGAGGTTGATTTGGTTACTTATGCGGATGTTTCGGGGTGGTGTTTGTTTTGTTTGTGTGTTTATTTCCTTTTCTCTTATTTTATTTGGTTTTGTTGTGTTTGCCTCATTTTCTATCGTTTTTGTTGTGTCTTTGTTTTGCCTTGTTTGTTTGTGTCTTGTGTAACAAAAGGTTTTCGAAAACCCGGTTTTGAGGCTAGTGGGCAAGTGTTTACTTTCCCTGTCTAGTAATATGAATCGAGTCTTGGGCTTTAGTCTAGTAGAATGACCCAAAATCAATAGTTTTGTTGACCCTTTACCTTGAGTCCACTTAGCTTACTAGGGATTTACTACGGATTTGCATTTTGACCACTATGACCACCCACGGTGTGAAAAGGCCTTGGTTGCCGAGTCCCGTCCCTTAGGTGACCGTGTTCGGAATTGCTTTGACTAGTCCAAGTTTCTCCCCTTTTTGTGGGTTTGAAGGGAAGGCGTCGTCCCGACTCACCCATTTCCCTACTTCATACACATTTTTCCACAAATTAGTTGCAAAATTGTTGAAATTCTCACTTGGTTGCAAGAAATGCCTACAATACAAGTTATATCAAAAAGGCAAACCAAGTCAAAAGAAAGAAAAAAAAAGAAAAAGAAAGAAAAGGAAAGAAATAAGAAAAAGAAAAAGGCACAACAAATGAAAAAGAAAATACAAAAGAAGAAGAAAAAGAAATGGCATAGCAACTCAAAAGCCAAATGAAAATAAAAAAATGCCAAAAAGAAAACCATCTCACAAAAAGACTCTCACCCATTCAAAATAAGCCTTTTTCTGATCGTTACCGTAAAGAGCCTACCAAAGGACCGAGTCCCTAGGAAGGATGATAGCGGTAATGATCGGTCTTCCCTCATTTTGCAGTCATTTCCACCTTTTTACTTGGATTAGTTGGGCGATTTTGAGCATGGGACGACCCTCTTGGCTCATCGCTAAAGGGGGCGGCGTCTCACTTACCTACAGTGTCGAATAACACCGTGGTTCATCCTTTTTCCATCCCGCCGATCGTCCCGTAGTACGTTCTTAGAAGGTTAGGTGGAACCAAGGTAAGTTGCCAACGTTTTTATTGCTTTGTTGTCATACTATTAGGGTTAGGTTCATATCGGTTTGTATTATTAGTTCGGGAACGTTGTCACTTGCCTTGGGTCCTTAACCGGTGCTTCTTTCACCGCTTTTTAGAGGGAAGCGGTATTTATTTCTTCTTGGGTGCAACCGATTGCTTTTGTGTGTTTTTGTGTCCGGTTGCATCCATCGTTTTGTCGCAAGACCTTACTTGCCTTGCGGAGTGCACTTTTTCTCTAAGTGTACTCGCGTGAGTTGAAACGGCGTAGGGTGCGCTATTACCCTCTAGGTTAGTAGTCTAGCTTCTTTAGTTTTTAGTTAGTTTGTGTTTACTCGAGGGCGAGTAAGGTTTAAGTGTGGGGGAGTTGATAAGTGTAGTTTGTAGTGCCTATTTGTTGTGTTTAGTCCTGGTTTCTCTTGTGAAATCGCTCTTTGGAGCGGTTTCTGGGCTACTTATGCTTCTTCTTGTTCGTTTTAGGTTCCCAAGACCAATCATGGAGAATTGAAACGATTCTGACTCGTTTCCTACACATTTGGAACCAACGAAGAGAAGGAACGATCACTCGGTGGCTTAGACTCGATCCCGAGACCTTGGGACCCATTCCCGAGCTTCTTAGACTCGATCCCGAGCACCGAGAATCGATGAGAAGTCCATGAGGAGCAAATAGGGACCTTTATGATCATATTGGAGGCCTACAAGACCCTTCCCGGGCGGGAAGAGTAGCCTTCCCGATCGGGAAGGAGTGCAAGAAAGAAGTAGCCACTGATGGGCCATCCCGGCCGGGAACAACCTCTTCCCGGTCGGGACCACCTCATCCCGGTCGGGATTACCACCTTCCCGGCCGGGAAGGAGCAGCTGCAGCACAAGACTCTTCTTTTCTTCTCCTTCACTCTTGTAACCTTATAAATACCCTCCCTTTGTATTGTTTAAGCATCTTAGACTCCTCTTCATTATTCTAAACCCTAGATAGACTTCCTCCTCTCATTAGCTTAATCTTTCCTTAAACTTTTGTTAATCTTGGATTAATCTTAGTAATTAATCTTGTATTAAGGGGATTCTTGAAGACTCATCCAAGATTGACAACCTTGGGAGATTTATTTGGGTTTTTCTTATTAATACAAGTTCTTATCTTTTCATCTTCTTGTTAGTAGGTATAATCTTCTTATTCTCTTTACTCTTAATCCTTGTTTAATCTTTCATGTTTCAATCTTTGATTATTGTTCTTGTTCTTGATAGTTTCATTATGGATGTTTGGATGTTTGTGTTGTTTCCTCTTATTATTGTTAGTATTAGTTTGATTATGAGTGAGTAGACTTTTTGTGGGGTTAGTAGGGGGATTAAGTGTGGATTATGGGTAATTAGGGTTTGATTAAAGGTAAAGGTGGATTCTTTGTTACTAGTCACATGCTAAGAGCACCATGTGTTTGTTGAATTCGTTGTTTGAGTTGTAGTGGCCATGCTTCTCATGCTTGTTTTCATCTTCTCATTGAGTGATTGAATTGTGGTTGAATCCTTGTGCATTGGGTAATATCTTGCATGAGTATTCGGGTTTAGTCTTTGACACGAGAGTGCGGACTTAGGCTTGACGCGAGAGCGCGGACCGACCTTAGTAACTAGGTGAAACCTACACCCTTAACCTCCCAACTATCCTACTACACTTATGAACCCAAACTAACCCTACTCCTTCCCAATTTGATTTCTCCATCTTCAATAGCAATCATTCTTCTAGTTCATTGTTTCTATTTAGTTGTAGTTAATCCTTTTAGTCCTTGTTTTACATAGTTCATTGTTAGCCTAGTTTCACCCCTTATCATCATCATAGATAATCAATTCTTACTAGTTTACTTCTCTTTATGTTGTTTTGGTCGTTTGAAGGCCGACTTTAGTCGAGACACCCATAACCATCTCCGTGGATATCGATCCGACTTACCCTAGCTACGTGTTAGGTCTAGTTGGTATACTTGATCGGTAGGACCCACGACAAGTCCTCCCATCAGATCGACGGAGTTTCAACGCTAAAGACCTTCGAAGACTTATGACAAGACCCGACACTGCTAAATACGGGAAGTCCTAAGAAGCAGAAAGTTTTGAAAAGGAAGTTAGAATTCCGAGAAAGTCGATGGAGGGCCCGACTTTTAAAACCGGCAAAATGTCGTCGGGCCACAATTTTGAGGTTTGAAAAGATTTTTGAATTTTGAAATGGGCAGCATACCGGCCAAGTTAGGGCACCTAGGGTCGAACTGTTCATGATGTAACCAGGGGAAGCATCTATGGCATCCCTTGTAAAAGTAACCTCCCGCTTGGGAGCAGCGTATGGGCATGGGCCTTGCGGGAGATGAAGACTTATTGGGGCGCCTGGTGGTCCTGGATGAGGTTCTCTTCCTAGCAATACGCGGAGGACGAGAGCATGTTCGTCTACTACGACGAAGAGCCAGGTGTACCTGCCTGGGATACCTCAATCTCCGGCGTCCTCTGAAGCAGAGGATGTTCACATAAGTTCCGCAGCGAAAGACCGTTTTTATCAACCAAGACATTTTTCTTTGAAGAAGAATAGAGAAAGATGAAGAGAGATTGTGGAAATGACTAAGCAAAGTCGAAATTTATACAAGGGCAAGAGCAAGGCATTAAATGGCACCTCAACCATTTTTGTAAGAAGTAGCCAATTGACAGTCCTGCGCAAAGCCCAAGAAACAACTTTACAAGAAAAGTAATCATGAGGAAAGACATTCCAAATCTTTGCATGCCCGGAGTAGTTATGACTTTTCCCTCGGGAACATGCGACGCATTAAATGCCAAGGAGGGATTCGAGAAGTCAACCTCCCGCCATCCCAATCAAGAGGTCGCCTGCTGAAGGGGAGCCCTGCTCCCCCTCAGCCGGCGATGGCCAATTGATGGGGGTCGGCAGCCTGTCACGGGTCGCCCGTCAATTGGGCCCTGAGGAAGCCCGACCCGGAAACAAAGAAAGGCCTGGCTGGCAGGCCACCAAGCAAGATTTCTAAGAAACCTCAAACAGGAGACCTCAGTCGCTCCGCCGCCCATCAAGGTCACACCGCCTGCTGGCCGGGGCAATTGAGCCCCCCTGCCTGCCAGTCTCCAGGGCGCTCTTGCTCCTGGCAGGGCCATGGGAGGATTAGAACTCTTCCGTCGTTTGCCTAAGGTAAAAGGAAATGAATGGACGAGGTAAACCCACGTGTCACCTTCCCGTCCACTCATTCCCCCTCTCTCTCCTTCTCTTTTCTCTCTCTTGAGGAAAGGTATAAATACTTTGCCATTTCCCACATAAAAGGGGTTGGATTTTCTCTCTCTAGACTCTCACTCTAAAAACCTCCACCTTACTCCTCACGGGCAAGGTTCCTTAAGGCTGTTCACGGACTGACTTAGGCATCGAAGAGGGTTCCCCCGGACACCTACGGGGCCCTGTGCTTTCTGTGTGCAGGGAGCAGGGCGACTCCGCCGAGAAGGTCCGAACATTGGAGTGAGGGAGAGGAGGGATCAAAAGGAACTATACCATCGTCATCAAGGAAGCATCATAATCAAAGGATCTGAATCCATAGTCGGGTCTATTGTATCCGTAACCGGAACAGTTTTAAATATTTTCACATTTCGAGTAAACAGGTAGAGTATTTAACCCAAGCATTCAAGCATGTTAAGTTGTGGTTTTCTCCCTACATTAAAAGGGGTATTTCCGGGTTCATGACAGTCAAGTTGCATGTCAGAATTTGAGGGTATTGACCTATGAAAAAAATGTGACAAACTCTAAACAAGAAAAAAACCCACATATTTTACATGTGATTACTATGATAGTATAATACGAGTACATAATATCAATATTACAAAGTACGGAGTATTATTTCTTTACTTTATACTAGCAGTAGTAATAGTTCTAATTGCATTGATTTATCAATTTCAGGCGGAACAAAGGTGTAAGTACAATTGATAGCATAACCAGACACTACGCTTCGCGGCTCCGCCTAATCCGACCCTAAACCCTTTTCCTTATTCAAGGTCACTAATCCTGCAAGAAACTGAATCCTAAGAGGGTATTGGTGAACCCTGTCGTGGATGTGATTCAAAGATGGGGTACTGAACCTTAAGAGTAGAGTACTGCATAAGACGGGACGAAAAAGAGTTTAGGGATGGATTAGGCGTAATCGCATCGCGACTTCGCCTAATCCAACCCTAAACCCTTTTCCTTATTCAAGGTTACTAATCCCGCAAGAAACTGAACCCTAAGAGGGTATTGATGAACCCTGTCGTGGATGTGATTCAAGTATGGGGTACTGAACCTTAAGAGTAGGGTACAGCATAAGACGGGACGGAAAAGGGTTTATGTTTGCATTAGGCGGACCCGCTTCGCGGCTCAGCCTAATCCAACCCTAAACCCTTTTCCTTATTCAAGGTCACTAATCTCGCAAGAAACTGAATCCTAAGAGGGTATTGGTGAACCCTGTCGTGGATGTGATTCAGAGATGGGGTACTGAACCTTAAGAGTAGGGTAATGCATAAGACGGGACGGAAAAGAGTTTAGGGTTGGATTAGGCGTAATCGCTTCCCGACTCCGCCCAATCCAACCCTAAACCCTTTTCCTTATTCAAGGTTACTAATCCCACAAGAAACTGAACCCTAAGAGGGTATTGGTGAACCCTGTCGTGGATGTGATTCAAATATGGGGTACTGAACCTTAAGAGTAGGGTACTGCATAAGACGGGACGGAAAAGGGTTTAGGTTTGGATTAGGCGTACCCGCTTCGCGGCTCCGCCTAATCCGACCCTAAACCCTTTTCCTTATTCAAGGTCACTAATCCCACAAGAAACTGAACACTAAGAGGGTATTCGTGAACCATGTCGTGGATGTGATTCAAAGATGGGGTACTGAACCTTAAGAGTAGGGTACTGCATAAGACGAGACGGAAAAGGGTTTAGGGTTGGATGAGGCGTACCCGCTTAGCGGCTCCGCCTAATCCAACCCTAAACCCTTTTCCTTATTCAAGGTCACTAATCTTGCAAGAAACTGAATCCAAAGAGGGTATTGGTGAACCCGGTCGTGGATGTGATTCAAAGATGGGGTACTAAACCTTAAGAGTAGAGTACTGCATAAGACGGGACGAAAAAGAGTTTAGGGTTGGATTAGGCGTAATCGCTTCACGACTTCGCCTAATCCAACCCTAAACCCTTTTCCTTATTCAAGGTTACTAATCCCGCAAGAAACTGAACCATAAGAGGGTATTGGTGAACCCTATCGTGGATGTGATTCAAGTATGGGGTACTGAACCTTAAGAGTAGGGTACTGCATAAGACGGGACGGAAAAGGAATTATGTTTGGATTAGGCGTACCCGCTTCGCGGCTCCGCCTAATCCAACCCTAAACCCTTTTCCTTTTTCAAGGTCACTAATCCTGCAAGAAACTGAATCCTATGAGGGTATTGGTGAACCCTGTCGTGGATGTGATTCAAAGATGGGGTACTGAACCTTAAGAGTAGAGTACTGCATAAGACGGGACGAAAAAGAGTTTAGGGATGGATTAGGCGTAATCGCATCGCGACTTCGCCTAATCCAACCCTAAACCCTTTTCCTTATTCAAGGTTACTAATCCCGCAAGAAACTGAACCCTAAGAGGGTATTGATGAACCCTGTCGTGGATGTGATTCAAGTATGGGGTACTGAACCTTAAGAGTAGGGTACTGCATAAGACGGGACGGAAAAGGGTTTATGTTTGCATTAGGCGGACCCGCTTCGCGGCTTAGCCTAATCCAACCCTATACCCTTTTCCTTATTCAAGGTCACTAATCTCGCAAGAAACTGAATCCTAAGAGGGTATTGGTGAACCCTGTCGTGGATGTGATTCATAGATGGGGTACTGAACCTTAAGAGTAGAGTACTGCATAAGACGGGACGAAAAAGAGTTTAGGGTTGGATTAGGCGTAATCGCTTCGCGACTTCGCCTAATCCAACCCTAAACCCTTTTCCTTATTCAAGGTTACTAATCCCGCAAGATACTGAACCCTAAGAGGGTATTGGTGAACCCTGTCGTGGATGTGATTCAAGTATGGGGTACTGAACCTTAAGAGTAGGGTACTGCATAAGACGGGACGGAAAAGGGTTTATGTTTGGATTAGGCGTACCCGCTTCGCGGCTCCGCCTAATCCAACCCTTAACCCTTTTCCTTATTCAAGGTCACTAATCCCGCAAGAAACTGAATCCTAAGAGGGTATTGGTGAACTCTATCGTGGATGTGATTCAAAGATGGGGTACTGAACCTTAAGAGTAGGGTACTGCATAAGACGGGACGGAAAAGGGTTTAAGGTTGGATTAGGCGAACACGCTTCGCGGCTCCGTCTAATCCAACCCTAAACCCCTTTCCTTCTTCAAGGTCACTAATCCCGCAAGAAACTGAACCCTAAGAGGGTATTGGTGAACCTTGTCGTGGATGTGATTCAAAGATGGGGTACTGAACCTTAATAGTAGGGTACTGCATAAGACGGGACGGAAAAGGGTTTTAGGTTGGATTAGGCGAACCCGCTTCGCGGCTCCGCCTATTCCAACCCTAAACCCCTTTCCTTATTCAAGGTCACTAATCCCGCAAGAAACTGAACCCTAAGAGGGTATTGGTAAACCTTGTCGTGGATGTGATTCAAAGATGGGGTACTTAACCTTAATAGTAGGGTACTGCATAAGACGGGACGGAAAAGGGTTTAGGGTTGGATTAGGCATACCCGCTTCGCGGCTCCGCCAAATCCAACCCTAAACCCTTTTCCTTATTCAAGGTCGTTAATCCCGCAAGAAACTGAACCCTAAGAGGGTATTCGTGAACCATGTCGTGGATGCGATTCAAAGATGGGGTACTGAACCTTAAGAGTAGGGTACTACATTAGACGAGACGGAAAAGGGTTTAGGGTTGGATTAGGCGTACCCGCTTTGCGGCCCCGCCTAATCCAACCCTAAACCCTTTTCCTTATTCAAGGTCACTAATCCCGCAAGAAACTGAACCCTAAGAGGGTATTGGTGAACCCTGTCGTGAATGTGATTCAAAGATGGGGTACTGAAGTTTAAGAGTAGGGTACTGCATAAGACTGGACGGAAAAAGGTTCAGGGTTGGATTTGGCGTAATCGCTTAGCGGCTCCGCCTAATCCAACCCAAAACCCTTTTCCTTATTCAAGGTCATTAATCTTGCAAGAAACTGAATCCAAAGAGGGTATTGGTGAACCCGGTCGTGGATGTGATTCAAAGATGGGGTACTGAACCTTAAGAGTAGGGTACTGCATAAGACGGGACGGAAAAGAGTTTAGGGTTGGATTAGGCATAATCGCTTCGCGACTTCGCCTAATCCAACCCTAAACCCTTTTCCTTATTCAAGGTTACTAATCCCACAAGAAACTGAACCCTAAGAGGGTATTGGTGAACCCTGTCGTGGATGTGATTCAAAGATGGGGTACTGAACCTTAATAGTAGGGTACTGCATAAGACGGGACGAAAAAGGGTTTAGGTTTGGATTAGGCGTACCCGCTTCGCGGCTCCGCCTAATCCAACCCTAAACCCCTTTCCTTATTCAAGGTCACTAATCCCGCAAGAAACTGAACCCTAAGAGGGTATTGGTGAACCTTGTCGTGGATGTGATTCAAAGATGGGGTACTGAACCTTAAGAGTAGGGTACTGCATAAGACGAGACGGAAAAGGGTTTAAGGTTGTATTAGGCGAACCCGCTTCGCAACTCCGCCTAATCCAACCCTAAACCCCTTTCCTTATTCAAGGTCACTAATCCCGCAAGAAATTGAACCCTAAGAGGGTATTGGTGAACCTTGTCGTGGATGTGATTCAAAGATGGGGTACTGAACCTTAATAGTAGGTTACTGCATAAGACGGGACGGAAAAGGGTTTAGGGTTGGATTAGGCGTACCCGCTTCGCGGCTCCGCCTAATCCAACCCTAAACCCTTTTCCTTATTCAAGGTCACTAATCCCGCAAGAAACTGAACCCTAAGAGGGTATTCGTGAACCTTGTCGTGGATGTAATTCAAAGATGGGGTACTGAACCTTAATAGTAGGGTACTGCATAAGACGGGACGGAAAAGGGTTTAGGGTTGGATTAGGCGTACCCGCTTCGCGGCTCCGCCTAATCCAACCCTAAACCCTTTTCCTTATTCAAGGTCACTAATCCCGCAAGAAACTGAACCCTAAGAAGGTATTCGTGAACCATGTCGTGGATGCGATTCAAAGATGGGGTACTGAACCTTAAGAGTAGGGTACTGCATAAGACGAGACGCAAAAGGGTTTAAGGTTGGATTAGGCGTACCCGCTTAGCGGCTCCGCCTAATCCAACCCTAAACCCTATTCCTTATTCAAGGTCACTAATCCCGCAAGAAACTGAAACCTAAGAGGGTATTGGTGAACACTGTCGTGAATGTGATTCAAAGATGGGGTACTGAACTTTAAGAGTAGGGTACTGCATAAGACGGGACGGAAAAAGGTTCAGGGTTGGATTAGGCGTAATCGCTTAGAGGCTCCGCCTAATCCAACCCTAAACCCTTTTCCTTATTCAAGGTCACTAATCTTGCAAGAAACTGAATCCAAAGAGGGTATTGGTGAACCCGGTCGTGGATGTGATTCAAAGATGGGGTACTGAACCTTAATAGTAGGGTACTGCATAAGACGGGACGTAAAAGGGTTTAGGGTTGGATTAGGCATACCCGCTTCGCGGCTCCGCCAAATCCAACCCTAAACCCTTTTCCTTATTCAAGGTCGTTAATCCCGCAAGAAACTGAACCCTAAGAGGGTATTCGTGAACCATGTCGTGGATGCGATTCAAAGATGGGGTACTGAACCTTAAGAGTAGGGTACTGCATAAGACGAGACGGAAAAGGGTTTAGGGTTGGATTAGGCGTACCCGCTTTGCGGCCCCGCCTAATCCAACCCTAAACCCTTTTCCTTATTCAAGGTCACTAATCCCGCAAGAAACTGAACCCTAAGAGGGTATTGGTGAACCCTGTCGTGAATGTGATTCAAAGATGGGGTACTGAAGTTTAAGAGTAGGGTACTGCATAAGAATGGACGGAAAAAGGTTCAGGGTTGGATTAGGCGTAATCGCTTAGCGGCTCCGCCTAATCCAACCCAAAACCCTTTTCCTTATTCAAGGTCATTAATCTTGCAAGAAACTGAATCCAAAGAGGGTATTGGTGAACCCGGTCGTGGATGTGATTCAAAGATGGGGTACTGAACCTTAAGAGTAGGGTACTGCATAAGACGGGACAGAAAAGAGTTTAGGGTTGGATTAGGCGTAATCGCTTCGCGACTTCGCCTAATCCAACCCTAAACCCTTTTCCTTATTCAAGGTTACTAATCCCACAAGAAACTGAACCCTAAGAGGGTATTGGTGAACCCTGTCGTGGATGGGATTCAAAGATGGGGTACTGAACCTTAAGAGTAGGGTACTGCATAAGACGAGACGGAAAAGGGTTTAAGGTTGGATTAGGCGACCCGCTTCGCAGCTTCGCCTAATCCAACCCTAAACCCCTTTCCTTATTCAAGGTCACTAATCCCGCAAGAAACTGAACCCTAAGAAGGTATTGGTGAACCCTGTCGTGGATGTGATTCGAAGATGGGGTACTGAACCTTAAGAGTAGAGTACTGCATAAGACGGGACGAAAAAGAGTTTAGGGTTGGATTAGGCGTAATCGCTTCGCGACTTCGCCTAATCCAACCCTAAACCCTTTTCCTTATTCAAGGTTACTAATCCCGCAAGAAACTGAACCCTAAGAGGGTATTGGTGAACCCTTTCGTGGATGTGATTCAAGTATGGGGTACTGAACCTTAAGAGTAGGGTACTGCATAAGACGGGACGGAAAAGGGTTTATGTTTGGATTAGGCGTACCCGCTTCGCGGCTCCGCCTAATCCAACCCTAAACCCTTTTCCTTATTCAAGGTCACTAATCCCGCAAGAAACTGAATCCTAAGAGGGTATTGGTGAACTCTATCGTGGATGTGATTCAAAGATGGGGTACTGAACCTTAAGAGTAGGGTACTGCATAAGACGGGACGGAAAAGGGTTTAAGGTTGGATTAGGCGAACACGCTTCGCGGCTCCGCCTAATCCAACCCTAAACCCCTTTCCTTCTTCAAGGTCACTAATCCCGCAAGAAACTGAACCCTAAGAGGGTATTGGTGAACCTTGTCGTGGATGTGATTCAAAGATGGGGTACTGAACCTTAATAGTAGGGTACTGCATAAGACGGGACGGAAAAGGGTTTTAGGTTGGATTAGGCGAACCCGCTTCGCGGCTCCGCCTATTCCAACCCTAAACCCCTTTCCTTATTCAAGGTCACTAATCCCGCAAGAAACTGAACCCTAAGAGGGTATTGGTAAACCTTGTCGTGGATGTGATTCAAAGATGGGGTACTGAACCTTAATAGTAGGGTACTGCGTAAGACGGGACGGAAAAGGGTTTAGGGTTGGATTAGGCATACCTGCTTCGCGGCTCCGCCAAATCCAACCCTAAACCCTTTTCCTTATTCAAGGTCGTTAATCCCGCAAGAAACTGAACCCTAAGAGGGTATTCGTGAACCATGTCGTGGATGCGATTCAAAGATGGGGTACTGAACCTTAAGAGTAGGGTACTGCATAAGACGAGACGGAAAAGGGTTTAGGGTTGGATTAGGCGTACCCGCTTTGCGGCTCCGCCTAATCCAACCCTAAACCCTTTTCCTTATTCAAGGTCACTAATCTTGCATGAAACTGAATCCAAAGAGGGTATTGGTGAACCCGGTCGTGGATGTGATTCCAAGATGGGGTACTGAACCTTTAGAGTAGGGTACTGCATAAGACGGGACGGAAAAGAGTTTAGGGTTGGATTAGGCGTAATCGCTTCGCGACTTCGCCTAATCCAACCCTAAACCCTTTTCCTTATTCAAGGTTACTAATCCCACAAGAAACTGAACCCTAAGAGGGTATTGGTGAACCCTGTTGTGGATGTGATTCAAATATGGGGTACTGAACCTTAAGAGTAGGGTACTACATAAGACGGGACGGAAAAGGGTTTAGGTTTGGATTAGGCGTACCCGCTTCGCGGCTCCGCCTAACACAACCCTAAACCCCTTTCCTTATTCAAGGTCAGTAATCCCGCAAGAAACTGAACCCTAAGAGGGTATTGGTGATCCTTGTCGTGGATGGGATTCAAAGATGGGGTACTGAACCTTAAGAGTAGGGTACTGCATAAGACGAGACGGAAAAGGGTTTAAGGTTGGATTAGGCGACCCGCTTCGCAGCTCCGCCTAATCCAACCCTAAACCCCTTTCCTTCTCCAAGGTCACTAATCCCGCAAGAAACTGAATCCAAAGAGGGTATTGGTGAACCCTGTCGTGGATGTGATTCCAAGATGGGGTACTGAACCTTTAGAGTAGGGTACTGCATAAGACGGGACGGAAAAGAGTTTAGGGTTGGATTAGGCGTAATCACTTCGCGACTTCGCCTAATCCAATCCTAAACCCTTTTCCTTATTCAAGGTTACTAATCCCACAAGAAACTGAACCCTAAGAGGGTATTGGTGAACCCTGTTGTGGATGTGATTCAAATATGGGGTACTGAACCTTAAGAGTAGGGTACTACATAAGACGGGACGGAAAAGGGTTTAGGTTTGGATTAGGCGTACCCGCTTCGCGGCTCCGCCTAACACAACCCTAAACCCCTTTCCTTATTCAAGGTCAGTAATCCCGCAAGAAACTGAACCCTAAGAGGGTATTGGTGAACCTTGTCGTGGATGGGATTCAAAGATGGGGTACTGAACCTTAAGAGTAGGGTACTGCATAAGACGAGACGGAAAAGGGTTTAAGGTTGGATTAGGCGACCCGCTTCGCAGCTTCGCCTAATCCAACCCTAAACCCCTTTCCTTATTCAAGGTCACTAATCCCGCAAGAAACTGAACCCTAAGAGGGTATTGGTGAACCCTGTCGTGGATGTGATTCGAAGATGGGGTACTGAACCTTAAGAGTAGAGTACTGCATAAGACGGGACGAAAAAGAGTTTAGGGTTGGATTAGGCGTAATCGCTTCGCGACTTCGCCTAATCCAACCCTAAACCCTTTTCCTTATTCAAGGTTACTAATCCCGCAAGAAACTGAACCCTAAGAGGGTATTGGTGAACCCTTTCGTGGATGTGATTCAAGTATGGGGTACTGAACCTTAAGAGTAGGGTACTGCATAAGACGGGACGGAAAAGGGTTTATGTTTGGATTAGGCGTACCCGCTTCGCGGCTCCGCCTAATCCAACCCTAAACCCTTTTCCTTATTCAAGGTCACTAATCCCGCAAGAAACTGAATCCTAAGAGGGTATTGGTGAACTCTATCGTGGATGTGATTCAAAGATGGGGTACTGAACCTTAAGAGTAGGGTACTGCATAAGACGGGACGGAAAAGGGTTTAAGGTTGGATTAGGCGAACACGCGTCGCGGCTCCGCCTAATCCAACCCTAAACCCCTTTCCTTCTTCAAGGTCACTAATCCCGCAAGAAACTGAACCCTAAGAGGGTATTGGTGAACCTTGTCGTGGATGTGATTCAAAGATGGGGTACTGAACCTTAATAGTAGGGTACTGCATAAGACGGGACGGAAAAGGGTTTTAGGTTGGATTAGGCGAACCCGCTTCGCGGCTCCGCCTATTCCAACCCTAAACCCCTTTCCTTATTCAAGGTCACTAATCCCGCAAGAAACTGAATCCAAAGAGGGTATTGGTGAACCCGGTCGTGGATGTGATTCCAAGATGGGGTACTGAACCTTTAGAGTAGGGTACTGCATAAGACGGGACGGAAAAGAGTTTAGGGTTGGATTAGGCGTAATCGCTTCGCGACTTCGCCTAATCCAACCCTAAACCCTTTTCCTTATTCAAGGTTACTAATCCCACAAGAAACTGAACCCTAAGAGGGTATTGGTGAACCCTGTTGTGGATGTGATTCAAATATGGGGTACTGAACCTTAAGAGTAGGGTACTACATAAGACGGGACGGAAAAGGGTTTAGGTTTGGATTAGGCGTACCCGCTTCGCGGCTCCGCCTAACACAACCCTAAACCCCTTTCCTTATTCAAGGTCAGTAATCCCGCAAGAAACTGAACCCTAAGAGGGTATTGGTGAACCTTGTCGTGGATGGGATTCAAAGATGGGGTACTGAACCTTAAGAGTAGGGTACTGCATAAGACGAGACGGAAAAGGGTTTAAGGTTGGATTAGGCGACCCGCTTCGCAGCTCCGCCTAATCCAACCCTAAACCCCTTTCCTTCTTCAAGGTCACTAATCCCGCAAGAAACTGAATCCAAAGAGGGTATTGGTGAACCCGGTCGTGGATGTGATTCCAAGATGGGGTACTGAACCTTTAGAGTAGGGTACTGCATAAGACGGGACGGAAAAGAGTTTAGGGTTGGATTAGGCGTAATCGCTTCGCGACTTCGCCTAATCCAACCCTAAACCCTTTTCCTTATTCAAGGTTACTAATCCCACAAGAAACTGAACCCTAAGAGGGTATTGGTGAACCCTGTTGTGGATGTGATTCAAATATGGGGTACTGAACCTTAAGAGTAGGGTACTACATAAGACGGGACGGAAAAGGGTTTAGGTTTGGATTAGGCGTACCCGCTTCGCGGCTCCGCCTAACACAACCCTAAACCCCTTTCCTTATTCAAGGTCAGTAATCCCGCAAGAAACTGAACCCTAAGAGGGTATTGGTGAACCTTGTCGTGGATGGGATTCAAAGATGGGGTACTGAACCTTAAGAGTAGGGTACTGCATAAGACGAGACGGAAAAGGGTTTAAGGTTGGATTAGGCGACCCGCTTCGCAGCTCCGCCTAATCCAACCCTAAACCCCTTTCCTTATTCAAGGTCACTAATCCCGCAAGAAACTGAACCCTAAGAGGGTATTGGTGAACCCTGTCGTGGATGTGATTCGAAGATGGGGTACTGAACCTTAAGAGTAGAGTACTGCATAAGACGGGACGAAAAAGAGTTTAGGGTTGGATTAGGCGTAATCGCTTCGCGACTTCGCCTAATCCAACCCTAAACCCTTTTCCTTATTCAAGGTTACTAATCCCGCAAGAAACTGAACCCTAAGAGGGTATTGGTGAACCCTGTCGTGGATGTGATTCAAGTATGGGGTACTGAACCTTAAGAGTAGGGTACTGCATAAGACGGGACGGAAAAGGGTTTATGTTTGGATTAGGCGTACCCGCTTCGCGGCTCCGCCTAATCCAACCCTAAACCCTTTTCCTTATTCAAGGTCACTAATCCCGCAAGAAACTGAATCCTAAGAGGGTATTGGTGAACTCTATCGTGGATGTGATTCAAAGATGGGGTACTGAACCTTAAGAGTAGGGTACTGCATAAGACGGGACGGAAAAGGGTTTAAGGTTGGATTAGGTGAACACGCTTCGCGGCTCCGCCTAATCCAACCCTAAACCCCTTTCCTTCTTCAAGGTCACTAATCCCGCAAGAAACTGAACCCTAAGAGGGTATTGGTGAACCTTGTCGTGGATGTGATTCAAAGATGGGGTACTGAACCTTAATAGTAGGGTACTGCATAAGACGGGACGGAAAAGGGTTTTAGGTTGGATTAGGCATACCTGCTTCGCGGCTCCGCCAAATCCAACCCTAAACCCTTTTCCTTATTCAAGGTCGTTAATCCCGCAAGAAACTGAACCCTAAGAGGGTATTCGTGAACCATGTCGTGGATGCGATTCAAAGATGGGGTACTGAACCTTAAGAGTAGGGTACTGCATAAGACGAGACGGAAAAGGGTTTAGGGTTGGATTAGGCGTACCCGCTTTGCGGCCCCGCCTAATCCAACCCTAAACCCTTTTCCTTATTCAAGGTCACTAATCCCGCAAGAAACTGAACCCTAAGAGGGTATTGGTGAACCATGTCGTGAATGTGATTCAAAGATGGGGTACTGAAGTTTAAGAGTAGGGTACTGCATAAGACTGGACGGAAAAAGGTTCAGGGTTGGATTAGGCGTAATCGCTTAGCGGCTCCGCCTAATCCAACCCAAAACCCTTTTCCTTATTCAAGGTCATTAATCTTGCAAGAAACTGAATCCAAAGAGGGTATTGGTGAACCCGGTCGTGGATGTGATTCAAAGATGGGGTACTGAACCTTAAGAGTAGGGTACTGCATAAGACGGGACGGAAAGAGTTTAGGGTTGGATTAGGCGTAATCGCTTCGCGACTTCGCCTAATCCAACCCTAAACCCTTTTCCTTATTCAAGGTTACTAATCCCACAAGAAACTGAACCCTAAGAGGGTATTGGTGAACCCTGTCGTGGATGTGATTCAAATATGGGGTACTGAACCTTAAGAGTAGGGTACTGCATAAGACGGGACGGAAAAGGGTTTAGGTTTGGATTAGGCGTACCCGCTTCGCGGCTCCGCCTAATCCAACCCTAAACCCCTTTCCTTATTCAAGGTCACTAATCCCGCAAGAAACTGAACCCTAAGAGGGTATTGGTGAACCTTGTCGTGGATGTGATTCAGAGATGGGGTACTGAACCTTAAGAGTAGGGTACTGCATAAGACGAGACGGAAAAGGGTTTAAGGTTGGATTAGGCGAACCCGCTTCGCAGCTCCGCCTAATCCAACCCTAAACCCCTTTCCTTATTCAAGGTCACTAATCCCGCAAAAACTGAACCCTAAGAGGGTATTGGTGAACCTTGTCGTGGATGTGATTCAAAGATGGGGTACTGAACCTTAATAGTAGGGTACTGCATAAGACGGGACGGAAAAGGGTTTATGTTTGGATTAGGCGTACCCGCTTCGCGGCTCCGCCTAATCCAACCCTAAACCCTTTTCCTTATTCAAGGTCACTAATCCCGCAAGAAACTGAATCCTAAGAGGGTATTGGTGAACTCTATCGTGGATGTGATTCAAAGATGGGGTACTGAACCTTAAGAGTAGGGTACTGCATAAGACGGGACGGAAAAGGGTTTAAGGTTGGATTAGGCGAACACGCTTCGCGGCTCCGCCTAATCCAACCCTAAACCCCTTTCCTTCTTCAAGGTCACTAATCCCGCAAGAAACTGAACCCTAAGAGGGTATTGGTGATCCTTGTCGTGGATGTGATTCAAAGATGGGGTACTGAACCTTAATAGTAGGGTACTGCATAAGACGGGACGGAAAAGGGTTTTAGGTTGGATTAGGCGAACCCGCTTCGCGGCTCCGCCTATTCCAACCCTAAACCCCTTTCCTTATTCAAGGTCACTAATCCCGCAAGAAACTGAACCCTAAGAGGGTATTGGTAAACCTTGTCGTGGATGTGATTCAAAGATGGGGTACTGAACCTTAATAGTAGGGTACTGCGTAAGACGGGACGGAAAAGGGTTTAGGGTTGGATTAGGCATACCTGCTTCGCGGCTCCGCCAAATCCAACCCTAAACCCTTTTCCTTATTCAAGGTCGTTAATCCCGCAAGAAACTGAACCCTAAGAGGGTATTCGTGAACCATGTCGTGGATGCGATTCAAAGATGGGGTACTGAACCTTAAGAGTAGGGTACTGCATAAGACGAGACGGAAAAGGGTTTAGGGTTGGATTAGGCGTACCCGCTTTGCGGCTCCGCCTAATCCAACCCTAAACCCTTTTCCTTATTCAAGGTCACTAATCTTGCATGAAACTGAATCCAAAGAGGGTATTGGTGAACCCGGTCGTGGATGTGATTCCAAGATGGGGTACTGAACCTTTAGAGTAGGGTACTGCATAAGACGGGACGGAAAAGAGTTTAGGGTTGGATTAGGCGTAATCGCTTCGCGACTTCGCCTAATCCAACCCTAAACCCTTTTCCTTATTCAAGGTTACTAATCCCACAAGAAACTGAACCCTAAGAGGGTATTGGTGAACCCTGTTGTGGATGTGATTCAAATATGGGGTACTGAACCTTAAGAGTAGGGTACTACATAAGACGGGACGGAAAAGGGTTTAGGTTTGGATTAGGCGTACCCGCTTCGCGGCTCCGCCTAACACAACCCTAAACCCCTTTCCTTATTCAAGGTCAGTAATCCCGCAAGAAACTGAACCCTAAGAGGGTATTGGTGAACCTTGTCGTGGATGGGATTCAAAGATGGGGTACTGAACCTTAATAGTAGGGTACTGCGTAAGACGGGATGGAAAAGGGTTTAGGGTTGGATTAGGCATACCTGCTTCGCGGCTCCGCCAAATCCAACCCTAAACCCTTTTCCTTATTCAAGGTCGTTAATCCCGCAAGAAACTGAACCCTAAGAGGGTATTCGTGAACCATGTCGTGGATGCGATTCAAAGATGGGGTACTGAACCTTAAGAGTAGGGTACTGCATAAGACGAGACGGAAAAGGGTTTAGGGTTGGATTAGGCGTACCCGCTTTGCGGCCCCGCCTAATCCAACCCTAAACCCTTTTCCTTATTCAAGGTCACTAATCCCGCAAGAAACTGAACCCTAAGAGGGTATTGGTGAACCCTGTCGTGAATGTGATTCAAAGATGGGGTACTGAAGTTTAAGAGTAGGGTACTGCATAAGACTGGACGGAAAAAGGTTCAGGGTTGGATTAGGCGTAATCGCTTAGCGGCTCCGCCTAATCCAACCCAAAACCCTTTTCCTTATTCAAGGTCATTAATCTTGCAAGAAACTGAATCCAAAGAGGGTATTGGTGAACCCGGTCGTGGATGTGATTCAAAGATGGGGTACTGAACCTTAAGAGTAGGGTACTGCATAAGACGGGACGGAAAAGAGTTTAGGGTTGGATTAGGCGTAATCGCTTCGCGACTTCGCCTAATCCAACCCTAAACCCTTTTCCTTATTCAAGGTTACTAATCCCACAAGAAACTGAACCCTAAGAGGGTATTGGTGAACCCTGTCGTGGATGTGATTCAAATATGGGGTACTGAACCTTAAGAGTAGGGTACTGCATAAGACGGGACGGAAAAGGGTTTAGGTTTGGATTAGGCGTACCCGCTTCGCGGCTCCGCCTAATCCAACCCTAAACCCCTTTCCTTATTCAAGGTCACTAATCCCGCAAGAAACTGAACCCTAAGAGGGTATTGGTGAACCTTGTCGTGGATGTGATTCAAAGATGGGGTACTGAACCTTAATAGTAGGGTACTGCATAAGACGGGACGGAAAAGGGTTTTAGGTTGGATTAGGCGAACCCGCTTCGCGGCTCCGCCTATTCCAACCCTAAACCCCTTTCCTTATTCAAGGTCACTAATCCCGCAAGAAACTGAACCCTAAGAGGGTATTGGTAAACCTTGTCGTGGATGTGATTCAAAGATGGGGTACTGAACCTTAATAGTAGGGTACTGCGTAAGACGGGACGGAAAAGGGTTTAGGGTTGGATTAGGCATACCTGCTTCGCGGCTCCGCCAAATCCAACCCTAAACCCTTTTCCTTATTCAAGGTCGTTAATCCCGCAAGAAACTGAACCCTAAGAGGGTATTCGTGAACCATGTCGTGGATGCGATTCAAAGATGGGGTACTGAACCTTAAGAGTAGGGTACTGCATAAGACGAGACGGAAAAGGGTTTAGGGTTGGATTAGGCGTACCCGCTTTGCGGCCCCGCCTAATCCAACCCTAAACCCTTTTCCTTATTCAAGGTCACTAATCCCGCAAGAAACTGAACCCTAAGAGGGTATTGGTGAACCATGTCGTGAATGTGATTCAAAGATGGGGTACTGAAGTTTAAGAGTAGGGTACTGCATAAGACTGGACGGAAAAAGGTTCAGGGTTGGATTAGGCGTAATCGCTTAGCGGCTCCGCCTAATCCAACCCAAAACCCTTTTCCTTATTCAAGGTCATTAATCTTGCAAGAAACTGAATCCAAAGAGGGTATTGGTGAACCCGGTCGTGGATGTGATTCAAAGATGGGGTACTGAACCTTAAGAGTAGGGTACTGCATAAGACGGGACGGAAAAGAGTTTAGGGTTGGATTAGGCGTAATCGCTTCGCGACTTCGCCTAATCCAACCCTAAACCCTTTTCCTTATTCAAGGTTACTAATCCCACAAGAAACTGAACCCTAAGAGGGTATTGGTGAACCCTGTCGTGGATGTGATTCAAATATGGGGTACTGAACCTTAAGAGTAGGGTACTGCATAAGACGGGACGGAAAAGGGTTTAGGTTTGGATTAGGCGTACCCGCTTCGCGGCTCCGCCTAATCCAACCCTAAACCCCTTTCCTTATTCAAGGTCACTAATCCCGCAAGAAACTGAACCCTAAGAGGGTATTGGTGAACCTTGTCGTGGATGTGATTCAGAGATGGGGTACTGAACCTTAAGAGTAGGGTACTGCATAAGACGAGACGGAAAAGGGTTTAAGGTTGGATTAGGCGAACCCGCTTCGCAGCTCCGCCTAATCCAACCCTAAACCCCTTTCCTTATTCAAGGTCACTAATCCCGCAAAAACTGAACCCTAAGAGGGTATTGGTGAACCTTGTCGTGGATGTGATTCAAAGATGGGGTACTGAACCTTAATAGTAGGGTACTGCATAAGACGGCACGGAAAAGGGTTTATGTTTGGATTAGGCGTACCCGCTTCGCGGCTCCGCCTAATCCAACCCTAAACCCTTTTCCTTATTCAAGGTCACTAATCCCGCAAGAAACTGAATCCTAAGAGGGTATTGGTGAACTCTATCGTGGATGTGATTCAAAGATGGGGTACTGAACCTTAAGAGTAGGGTACTGCATAAGACGGGACGGAAAAGGGTTTAAGGTTGGATTAGGCGAACACGCTTCGCGGCTCCGCCTAATCCAACCCTAAACCCCTTTCCTTCTTCAAGGTCACTAATCCCGCAAGAAACTGAACCCTAAGAGGGTATTGGTGATCCTTGTCGTGGATGTGATTCAAAGATGGGGTACTGAACCTTAATAGTAGGGTACTGCATAAGACGGGACGGAAAAGGGTTTTAGGTTGGATTAGGCGAACCCGCTTCGCGGCTCCGCCTATTCCAACCCTAAACCCCTTTCCTTATTCAAGGTCACTAATCCCGCAAGAAACTGAACCCTAAGAGGGTATTGGTAAACCTTGTCGTGGATGTGATTCAAAGATGGGGTACTGAACCTTAATAGTAGGGTACTGCGTAAGACGGGACGGAAAAGGGTTTAGGGTTGGATTAGGCATACCTGCTTCGCGGCTCCGCCAAATCCAACCCTAAACCCTTTTCCTTATTCAAGGTCGTTAATCCCGCAAGAAACTGAACCCTAAGAGGGTATTCGTGAACCATGTCATGGATGCGATTCAAAGATGGGGTACTGAACCTTAAGAGTAGGGTACTGCATAAGACGAGACGGAAAAGGGTTTAGGGTTGGATTAGGCGTACCCGCTTTGCGGCTCCGCCTAATCCAACCCTAAACCCTTTTCCTTATTCAAGGTCACTAATCTTGCATGAAACTGAATCCAAAGAGGGTATTGGTGAACCCGGTCGTGGATGTGATTCCAAGATGGGGTACTGAACCTTTAGAGTAGGGTACTGCATAAGACGGGACGGAAAAGAGTTTAGGGTTGGATTAGGCGTAATCGCTTCGCGACTTCGCCTAATCCAACCCTAAACCCTTTTCCTTATTCAAGGTTACTAATCCCACAAGAAACTGAACCCTAAGAGGGTATTGGTGAACCCTGTTGTGGATGTGATTCAAATATGGGGTACTGAACCTTAAGAGTAGGGTACTACATAAGACGGGACGGAAAAGGGTTTAGGTTTGGATTAGGCGTACCCGCTTCGCGGCTCCGCCTAACACAACCCTAAACCCCTTTCCTTATTCAAGGTCAGTAATCCCGCAAGAAACTGAACCCTAAGAGGGTATTGGTGAACCTTGTCGTGGATGGGATTCAAAGATGGGGTACTGAACCTTAATAGTAGGGTACTGCGTAAGACGGGATGGAAAAGGGTTTAGGGTTGGATTAGGCATACCTGCTTCGCGGCTCCGCCAAATCCAACCCTAAACCCTTTTCCTTATTCAAGGTCGTTAATCCCGCAAGAAACTGAACCCTAAGAGGGTATTCGTGAACCATGTCGTGGATGCGATTCAAAGATGGGGTACTGAACCTTAAGAGTAGGGTACTGCATAAGACGAGACGGAAAAGGGTTTAGGGTTGGATTAGGCGTACCCGCTTTGCGGCCCCGCCTAATCCAACCCTAAACCCTTTTCCTTATTCAAGGTCACTAATCCCGCAAGAAACTGAACCCTAAGAGGGTATTGGTGAACCCTGTCGTGAATGTGATTCAAAGATGGGGTACTGAAGTTTAAGAGTAGGGTACTGCATAAGACTGGACGGAAAAAGGTTCAGGGTTGGATTAGGCGTAATCGCTTAGCGGCTCCGCCTAATCCAACCCAAAACCCTTTTCCTTATTCAAGGTCATTAATCTTGCAAGAAACTGAATCCAAAGAGGGTATTGGTGAACCCGGTCGTGGATGTGATTCAAAGATGGGGTACTGAACCTTAAGAGTAGGGTACTGCATAAGACGGGACGGAAAAGAGTTTAGGGTTGGATTAGGCGTAATCGCTTCGCGACTTCGCCTAATCCAACCCTAAACCCTTTTCCTTATTCAAGGTTACTAATCCCACAAGAAACTGAACCCTAAGAGGGTATTGGTGAACCCTGTCGTGGATGTGATTCAAATATGGGGTACTGAACCTTAAGAGTAGGGTACTGCATAAGACGGGACGGAAAAGGGTTTAGGTTTGGATTAGGCGTACCCGCTTCGCGGCTCCGCCTAATCCAACCCTAAACCCCTTTCCTTATTCAAGGTCACTAATCCCGCAAGAAACTGAACCCTAAGAGGGTATTGGTGAACCTTGTCGTGGATGTGATTCAGAGATGGGGTACTGAACCTTAAGAGTAGGGTACTGCATAAGACGAGACGGAAAAGGGTTTAAGGTTGGATTAGGCGAACCCGCTTCGCAGCTCCGCCTAATCCAACC
The DNA here is from genome assembly GCA_958450325.1 of Agrostemma githago. Classification (NCBI taxonomy): domain Eukaryota; kingdom Viridiplantae; phylum Streptophyta; class Magnoliopsida; order Caryophyllales; family Caryophyllaceae; genus Agrostemma; species Agrostemma githago. Next base: position 38,751,498 of record OY288252.1, read on the forward strand.
CTAAACCCCTTTCCTTATTCAAGGTCACTAATCCCGCAAAAACTGAACCCTAAGAGGGTATTGGTGAACCTTGTCGTGGATGTGATTCAAAGATGGGGTACTGAACCTTAATAGTAGGGTACTGCATAAGACGGGACGGAAAAGGGTTTATGTTTGGATTAGGCGTACCCGCTTCGCGGCTCCGCCTAATCCAACCCTAAACCCTTTTCCTTATTCAAGGTCACTAATCCCGCAAGAAACTGAATCCTAAGAGGGTATTGGTGAACTCTATCGTGGATGTGATTCAAAGATGGGGTTCTGAACCTTAAGAGTAGGGTACTGCATAAGACGGGACGGAAAAGGGTTTAAGGTTGGATTAGGCGAACACGCTTCGCGGCTCCGCCTAATCCAACCCTAAACCCCTTTCCTTCTTCAAGGTCACTAATCCCGCAAGAAACTGAACCCTAAGAGGGTATTGGTGAACCCTGTCGTGAATGTGATTCAAAGATGGGGTACTGAAGTTTAAGAGTAGGGTACTGCATAAGACTGGACGGAAAAAGGTTCAGGGTTGGATTAGGCGTAATCGCTTAGCGGCTCCGCCTAATCCAACCCAAAACCCTTTTCCTTATTCAAGGTCATTAATCTTGCAAGAAACTGAATCCAAAGAGGGTATTGGTGAACCCGGTCGTGGATGTGATTCAAAGATGGGGTACTGAACCTTAAGAGTAGGGTACTGCATAAGACGGGACGGAAAAGAGTTTAGGGTTGGATTAGGCGTAATCGCTTCGCGACTTCGCCTAATCCAACCCTAAACCCTTTTCCTTATTCAAGGTTACTAATCCCACAAGAAACTGAACCCTAAGAGGGTATTGGTGAACCCTGTCGTGGATGTGATTCAAATATGGGGTACTGAACCTTAAGAGTAGGGTACTGCATAAGACGGGACGGAAAAGGGTTTAGGTTTGGATTAGGCGTACCCGCTTCGCGGCTCCGCCTAATCCAACCCTAAACCCCTTTCCTTATTCAAGGTCACTAATCCCGCAAGAAACTGAACCCTAAGAGGGTATTGGTGAACCTTGTCGTGGATGTGATTCAGAGATGGGGTACTGAACCTTAAGAGTAGGGTACTGCATAAGACGAGACGGAAAAGGGTTTAAGGTTGGATTAGGCGAACCCGCTTCGCAGCTCCGCCTAATCCAACCCTAAACCCCTTTCCTTATTCAAGGTCACTAATCCCGCAAAAACTGAACCCTAAGAGGGTATTGGTGAACCTTGTCGTGGATGTGATTCAAAGATGGGGTACTGAACCTTAATAGTAGGGTACTGCATAAGACGGCACGGAAAAGGGTTTATGTTTGGATTAGGCGTACCCGCTTCGCGGCTCCGCCTAATCCAACCCTAAACCCTTTTCCTTATTCAAGGTCACTAATCCCGCAAGAAACTGAATCCTAAGAGGGTATTGGTGAACTCTATCGTGGATGTGATTCAAAGATGGGGTACTGAACCTTAAGAGTAGGGTACTGCATAAGACGGGACGGAAAAGGGTTTAAGGTTGGATTAGGCGAACACGCTTCGCGGCTCCGCCTAATCCAACCCTAAACCCCTTTCCTTCTTCAAGGTCACTAATCCCGCAAGAAACTGAACCCTAAGAGGGTATTGGTGATCCTTGTCGTGGATGTGATTCAAAGATGGGGTACTGAACCTTAATAGTAGGGTACTGCATAAGACGGGACGGAAAAGGGTTTTAGGTTGGATTAGGCGAACCCGCTTCGCGGCTCCGCCTATTCCAACCCTAAACCCCTTTCCTTATTCAAGGTCACTAATCCCGCAAGAAACTGAACCCTAAGAGGGTATTGGTAAACCTTGTCGTGGATGTGATTCAAAGATGGGGTACTGAACCTTAATAGTAGGGTACTGCGTAAGACGGGACGGAAAAGGGTTTAGGGTTGGATTAGGCATACCTGCTTCGCGGCTCCGCCAAATCCAACCCTAAACCCTTTTCCTTATTCAAGGTCGTTAATCCCGCAAGAAACTGAACCCTAAGAGGGTATTCGTGAACCATGTCATGGATGCGATTCAAAGATGGGGTACTGAACCTTAAGAGTAGGGTACTGCATAAGACGAGACGGAAAAGGGTTTAGGGTTGGATTAGGCGTACCCGCTTTGCGGCTCCGCCTAATCCAACCCTAAACCCTTTTCCTTATTCAAGGTCACTAATCTTGCATGAAACTGAATCCAAAGAGGGTATTGGTGAACCCGGTCGTGGATGTGATTCCAAGATGGGGTACTGAACCTTTAGAGTAGGGTACTGCATAAGACGGGACGGAAAAGAGTTTAGGGTTGGATTAGGCGTAATCGCTTCGCGACTTCGCCTAATCCAACCCTAAACCCTTTTCCTTATTCAAGGTTACTAATCCCACAAGAAACTGAACCCTAAGAGGGTATTGGTGAACCCTGTTGTGGATGTGATTCAAATATGGGGTACTGAACCTTAAGAGTAGGGTACTACATAAGACGGGACGGAAAAGGGTTTAGGTTTGGATTAGGCGTACCCGCTTCGCGGCTCCGCCTAACACAACCCTAAACCCCTTTCCTTATTCAAGGTCAGTAATCCCGCAAGAAACTGAACCCTAAGAGGGTATTGGTGAACCTTGTCGTGGATGGGATTCAAAGATGGGGTACTGAACCTTAATAGTAGGGTACTGCGTAAGACGGGATGGAAAAGGGTTTAGGGTTGGATTAGGCATACCTGCTTCGCGGCTCCGCCAAATCCAACCCTAAACCCTTTTCCTTATTCAAGGTCGTTAATCCCGCAAGAAACTGAACCCTAAGAGGGTATTCGTGAACCATGTCGTGGATGCGATTCAAAGATGGGGTACTGAACCTTAAGAGTAGGGTACTGCATAAGACGAGACGGAAAAGGGTTTAGGGTTGGATTAGGCGTACCCGCTTTGCGGCCCCGCCTAATCCAACCCTAAACCCTTTTCCTTATTCAAGGTCACTAATCCCGCAAGAAACTGAACCCTAAGAGGGTATTGGTGAACCCTGTCGTGAATGTGATTCAAAGATGGGGTACTGAAGTTTAAGAGTAGGGTACTGCATAAGACTGGACGGAAAAAGGTTCAGGGTTGGATTAGGCGTAATCGCTTAGCGGCTCCGCCTAATCCAACCCAAAACCCTTTTCCTTATTCAAGGTCATTAATCTTGCAAGAAACTGAATCCAAAGAGGGTATTGGTGAACCCGGTCGTGGATGTGATTCAAAGATGGGGTACTGAACCTTAAGAGTAGGGTACTGCATAAGACGGGACGGAAAAGAGTTTAGGGTTGGATTAGGCGTAATCGCTTCGCGACTTCGCCTAATCCAACCCTAAACCCTTTTCCTTATTCAAGGTTACTAATCCCACAAGAAACTGAACCCTAAGAGGGTATTGGTGAACCCTGTCGTGGATGTGATTCAAATATGGGGTACTGAACCTTAAGAGTAGGGTACTGCATAAGACGGGACGGAAAAGGGTTTAGGTTTGGATTAGGCGTACCCGCTTCGCGGCTCCGCCTAATCCAACCCTAAACCCCTTTCCTTATTCAAGGTCACTAATCCCGCAAGAAACTGAACCCTAAGAGGGTATTGGTGAACCTTGTCGTGGATGTGATTCAGAGATGGGGTACTGAACCTTAAGAGTAGGGTACTGCATAAGACGAGACGGAAAAGGGTTTAAGGTTGGATTAGGCGAACCCGCTTCGCAGCTCCGCCTAATCCAACCCTAAACCCCTTTCCTTATTCAAGGTCACTAATCCCGCAAAAACTGAACCCTAAGAGGGTATTGGTGAACCTTGTCGTGGATGTGATTCAAAGATGGGGTACTGAACCTTAATAGTAGGGTACTGCATAAGACGGGACGGAAAAGGGTTTATGTTTGGATTAGGCGTACCCGCTTCGCGGCTCCGCCTAATCCAACCCTAAACCCTTTTCCTTATTCAAGGTCACTAATCCCGCAAGAAACTGAATCCTAAGAGGGTATTGGTGAACTCTATCGTGGATGTGATTCAAAGATGGGGTTCTGAACCTTAAGAGTAGGGTACTGCATAAGACGGGACGGAAAAGGGTTTAAGGTTGGATTAGGCGAACACGCTTCGCGGCTCCGCCTAATCCAACCCTAAACCCCTTTCCTTCTTCAAGGTCACTAATCCCGCAAGAAACTGAACCCTAAGAGGGTATTGGTGAACCTTGTCGTGGATGTGATTCAAAGATGGGGTACTGAACCTTAATAGTAGGGTACTGCATAAGACGGGACGGAAAAGGGTTTTAGGTTGGATTAGGCGAACCAGCTTCGCGGCTCCGCCTATTCCAACCCTAAACCCCTTTCCTTATTCAAGGTCACTAATCCCGCAAGAAACTGAACCCTAAGAGGGTATTGGTAAACCTTGTCGTGGATGTGATTCAAAGATGGGGTACTGAACCTTAATAGTAGGGTACTGCGTAAGACGGGACGGAAAAGGGTTTAGGGTTGGATTAGGCATACCCGCTTCGCGGCTCCGCCAAATCCTACCCTAAACCACTTTCCTTATTCAAGGTCACTAATCCCGCAAGAAACTGAACCCTAAGAGGGTATTGGTAAACCTTGTCGTGGATGTGATTCAAAGATGGGGTACTGAACCTTAATAGTAGGGTACTGCGTAAGACGGGACGGAAAAGGGTTTAGGGTTGGATTAGGCATACCCGCTTCGCGGCTCCGCCAAATCCAACCCTAAACCCTTTTCCTTATTCAAGGTCGTTAATCCCGCAAGAAACTGAACCCTAAGAGGGTATTCGTGAACCATGTCGTGGATGCGATTCAAAGATGGGGTACTGAACCTTAAGAGTAGGGTACTGCATAAGACGAGACGGAAAAGGGTTTAGGGTTGGATTAGGCGTACCCGCTTTGCGGCCCCGCCTAATCCAACCCAAAACCCTTTTCCTTATTCAAGGTCAGTAATCCCGCAAGAAACTGAACCCTAACTGGGTATTGGTGAACCCTGTCGTGAATGTGATTCAAAGATGGGGTACTGAAGTTTAAGAGTAGGGTACTGCATAAGACTGGACGGAAAAAGGTTCAGGGTTGGATTAGGCGTAATCGCTTAGCGGCTCCGCCTAATCCAAGCCAAAACCCTTTTCCTTATTCAAGGTCAATAATCTTGCAAGAAACTGAATCCTAAGAGGGTATTGGTGAACCCTGTCGTGGATGTGATTCGAAGATGGGGTACTGAACCTTAAGAGTAGAGTACTGCATAAGACGGGACGAAAAAGAGTTTAGGGTTGGATTAGGCATAATCGCTTCGCGACTTCGCCTAATCCAACCCTAAACCCTTTTCCTTATTCAAGGTTACTAATCCCGCAAGAAACTGAACCCTAAGAGGGTATTGGTGAACCCTGTCGTGGATGTGATTCAAGTATGGGGTACTGAACCTTAAGAGTAGGGTACTGCATAAGACGGGACGGAAAAGGGTTTATGTTTGGATTAGGCGTACCCGCTTCGCGGCTCCGCCTAATCCAACCCTAAACCCTTTTCCTTATTCAAGGTCACTAATCCCGCAAGAAACTGAATCCTAAGAGGGTATTGGTGAACTCTATCGTGGATGTGATTCAAAGATGGGGTACTGAACCTTAAGAGTAGGGTACTGCATAAGACGGGACGGAAAAGGGTTTAAGGTTGGATTAGGAGAACACGCTTCGCGGCTCCGCCTAATCCAACCCTAAACCCCTTTCCTTCTTCAAGGTCACTAATCCCGCAAGAAACTGAACCCTAAGAGGGTATTGGTGAACCTTGTCGTGGATGTGATTCAAAGATGGGGTACTGAACCTTAATAGTAGGGTACTGCATAAGACGGGACGGAAAAGGGTTTTAGGTTGGATTAGGCGAACCCGCTTCGCGGCTCCGCCTATTCCAACCCTAAACCCCTTTCCTTATTCAAGGTCACTAATCCCGCAAGAAACTGAACCCTAGGAGGGTATTGGTAAACCTTGTCGTGGATGTGATTCAAAGATGGGGTACTGAACCTTAATAGTAGGGTACTGCGTAAGACGGGACGGAAAAGGGTTTAGGGTTGGATTAGGCATACCCGCTTCGCGGCTCCGCCAAATCCAACCCTAAACCCTTTTCCTTATTCAAGGTCGTTAATCCCGCAAGAAACTGAACCCTAAGAGGGTATTCGTGAACCATGTCGTGGATGCGATTCAAAGATGGGGTACTGAACCTTAAGAGTAGGGTACCGCATAAGACGAGACGGAAAAGGGTTTAGGGTTGGATTAGGCGTACCCGCTTTGCGGCCCCGCCTAATCCAACCCTAAACCCTTTTCCTTATTCAAGGTCACTAATCCCGCAAGAAACTGAACCCTAAGAGGGTATTCGTGAACCATGTCGTGGATGCGATTCAAAGATGGGGTACTGAACCTTAAGAGTAGGGTACCGCATAAGACGAGACGGAAAAGGGTTTAGGGTTGGATTAGGCATACCCGCTTCGCGGCTCCGCCAAATCCAACCCTAAACCCTTTTCCTTATTCAAGGTCGTTAATCCCGCAAGAAACTGAACCCTAAGAGGGTATTCGTGAACCATGTCGTGGATGTGATTCAAAGATGGGGTACTGAAGTTTAAGAGTAGGGTACTGCATAAGACTGGACGGAAAAAGGTTCAGGGTTGGATTAGGCGTAATCGCTTAGCGGCTCCGCCTAATCCAACCCAAAACCCTTTTCCTTATTCAAGGTCATTAATCTTGCAAGAAACTGAATCCAAAGAGGGTATTGGTGAACCCGGTCGTGGATGTGATTCAAAGATGGGGTACTGAACCTTAAGAGTAGGGTACTGCATAAGACGGGACGGAAAAGGGTTTAGGTTTGGATTAGGCGTACCCGCTTCGCGGCTCCGCCTAATCCAACCCTAAACCCCTTTCCTTATTCAAGGTCACTAATCCCGCAAGAAACTGAACCCTAAGAGGGTATTGGTGAACCTTGTCGTGGATGTGATTCAAAGATGGGGTACTGAACCTTAAGAGTAGGGTACTGCATAAGACGAGACGGAAAAGGGTTTAGGGTTGGATTAGGCGAACCCGCTTCGCAGCTCCGCCTAATCCAACCCTAAACCCCTTTCCTTATTCAAGGTCACTAATCTCGCAAGAAACTGAACCCTAAGAGGGTATTGGTGAACCTTGTCGTGGATGTGATTCAAAGATGGGGTAGTGAACCTTAATAGTAGGGTACTGCATAAGACGGGACGGAAAAGGGTTTAGGGTTGGATTAGGCGTACCCGCTTCGCGGCTCCGCCTAATCCAACCCTAAACCCTTTTCCTTATTCAAGGTCACTAATCCCGCAAGAAACTGAACCCTAAGAGGGTATTCGTGAACCTTGTCGTGGATGTGATTAAAAGATGGGGTACTGAACCTTAATAGTAGGGTACTGCAAAAGACGGGACGGAAAAAGGGTTTAGGGTTGGATTAGGCGTACCCGCTTCGCGGCTCCGCCTAATCCAACCCTAAACCCTTTTCCTTATTCAAGGTCACTAATCCCGCAAGAAACTGAACCCTAAGAGGGTATTCGTGAACCATGTCGTGGATGCGATTCAAAGATGGGGTACTGAACCTTAAGAGTAGGGTACTGCATAAGACGAGACGCAAAAGGGTTTAAGGTTGGATTAGGCGTACCCGCTTAGCGGCTCCGCCTAATCCAACCCTAAACCCTATTCCTTATTCAAGGTCACTAATCCCGCAAGAAACTGAACCCTAAGAGGGTATTGGTGAACACTGTCGTGGATGTGATTCAAAGATGGGGTACTGAACTTTAAGAGTAGGGTACTGCATAAGACGGGACGGAAAAAGGTTCAGGGTTGGATTAGGCGTAATCGCTTAGAGGCTTCGCCTAATCCAACCCTAAACCCTTTTCCTTATTCAAGGTCACTAATCTTGCAAGAAACTGAATCCAAAGAGGGTATTGGTGAACCCGGTCGTGGATGTGATTCCAAGATGGGGTACTGAACTTTTAGAGTAGGGTACTGCATAAGACGGGACGGAAAAGAGTTTAGGGTTGGATTAGGCGAAATCGCTTCGCGACTTCGTCTAATCCAACCCTAAACCCTTTTCCTTATTCAAGGTTACTAATCCCGCAAGAAACTGAACCCTAAGAGGGTATTGGTGAACCCTGTCGTGGATGTGATTCAAATATGGGGTACTGAACCTTATGAGTAGGGTACTGCATAAGACGGGACGGAAAAGAGTTTAGGGTTGGATTAGGCGTAATCGCTTCGCGACTTCGCCTAATCCAACCCTAAACCCCTTTCCATATTCAAGGTCACTAATCCCGCAAGAAACTGAACCCTAAGAGGGTATTGGTGAACCTTGTCGTGGATGTGATTCAAAGATGAGGTACTGAACCTTAATAGTAGGGTACTGCATAAGATAGGACGGAAAAGGGTTTAGGGTTGGATTAGGCGTACCCGCTTCGCGGCTCCGCCTAATCCAACCCTAAACCATTTTCCTTATTCAAGGTCACTAATCCCGCAAGAAACTGAACCCTAAAAGGGTATTCGTGAACCCTGTCGTCGATGCGATTCAAAGATTGGGTACTGAACCTTAAGAGTAGGGTACTGCATAAGACGAGACGGAAAAGGGTTTAGGGTTGGATTAGGCATACCCGCTTCGCGGCTCCGCCAAATCCAACCCTAAACCCTTTTCCTTATTCAAAGTCGTTAATCCCGCAAGAAACTGAACCCTAAGAGGGTATTCGTGAACCATGTCGTGGATGCGATTCAAAGATGGGGTACTGAACCTTAAGAGTAGGGTACTGCATAAGACGAGACGGAAAAGGGTTTAGGGTTGGATTAGGCGTACCCGCTTTGCGGCCCCGCCTAATCCAACCCTAAACCCGTTTCCTTATTCAAGGTCACTAATCCCGCAAGAAACTGAACCCTAAGAGGGTATTGGTAAACCTTGTCGTGGATGTGATTCAAAGATGGGGTACTGAACCTTAATAGTAGGGTACTGCGTAAGACGGGACGGAAAAGGGTTTAGGGTTGGATTAGGCATACCCGCTTCGCGGCTCCGCCAAATCCAACCCTAAACCCTTTTCCTTATTCAAGGTCGTTAATCCCGCAAGAAACTGAACCCTAAGAGGGTATTCGTGAACCATGTCGTGGATGCGATTCAAAGATGGGGTACTGAACCTTAAGAGTAGGGTACTGCATAAGACGAGACGGAAAAGGGTTTAGGGTTGGATTAGGCGTACCCGCTTTGCGGCCCCGCCTAATCCAACCCAAAACCCTTTTCCTTATTCAAGGTCAGTAATCCCGCAAGAAACTGAACCCTAACTGGGTATTGGTGAACCCTGTCGTGAATGTGATTCAAAGATGGGGTACTGAAGTTTAAGAGTAGGGTACTGCATAAGACTGGACGGAAAAAGGTTCAGGGTTGGATTAGGCGTAATCGCTTAGCGGCTCCGTCTAATCCAAGCCAAAACCCTTTTCCTTATTCAAGGTCAATAATCTTGCAAGAAACTGAATCCTAAGAGGGTATTGGTGAACCCTGTCGTGGATGTGATTCGAAGATGGGGTACTGAACCTTAAGAGTAGAGTACTGCATAAGACGGGACGAAAAAGAGTTTAGGGTTGGATTAGGCATAATCGCTTCGCGACTTCGCCTAATCCAACCCTAAACCCTTTTCCTTATTCAAGGTTACTAATCCCGCAAGAAACTGAACCCTAAGAGGGTATTGGTGAACCCTGTCGTGGATGTGATTCAAGTATGGGGTACTGAACCTTAAGAGTAGGGTACTGCGTAAGACGGGACGGAAAAGGGTTTATGTTTGGATTAGGCGTACCCGCTTCGCGGCTCCGCCTAATCCAACCCTAAACCCTTTTCCTTATTCAAGGTCACTAATCCCGCAAGAAACTGAATCCTAAGAGGGTATTGGTGAACTCTATCGTGGATGTGATTCAAAGATGGGGTACTGAACCTTAAGAGTAGGGTACTGCATAAGACGGGACGGAAAAGGGTTTAAGGTTGGATTAGGAGAACACGCTTCGCGGCTCCGCCTAATCCAACCCTAAACCCCTTTCCTTCTTCAAGGTCACTAATCCCGCAAGAAACTGAACCCTAAGAGGGTATTGGTGAACCTTGTCGTGGATGTGATTCAAAGATGGGGTACTGAACCTTAATAGTAGGGTACTGCATAAGACGGGACGGAAAAGGGTTTTAGGTTGGATTAGGCGAACCCGCTTCGCGGCTCCGCCTATTCCAACCCTAAACCCCTTTCCTTATTCAAGGTCACTAATCCCGCAAGAAACTGAACCCTAGGAGGGTATTGGTAAACCTTGTCGTGGATGTGATTCAAAGATGGGGTACTGAACCTTAATAGTAGGGTACTGCGTAAGACGGGACGGAAAAGGGTTTAGGGTTGGATTAGGCATACCCGCTTCGCGGCTCCGCCAAATCCAACCCTAAACCCTTTTCCTTATTCAAGGTCGTTAATCCCGCAAGAAACTGAACCCTAAGAGGGTATTCGTGAACCATGTCGTGGATGCGATTCAAAGATGGGGTACTGAACCTTAAGAGTAGGGTACCGCATAAGACGAGACGGAAAAGGGTTTAGGGTTGGATTAGGCGTACCCGCTTTGCGGCCCCGCCTAATACAACCCTAAACCCTTTTCCTTATTCAAGGTCACTAATCCCGCAAGAAACTGAACCCTAAGAGGGTATTGGTGAACCCTGTCGTGAATGTGATTCAAAGATGGGGTACTGAAGTTTAAGAGTAGGGTACTGCATAAGACTGGACGGAAAAAGGTTCAGGGTTGGATTAGGCGTAATCGCTTAGCGGCTCCGCCTAATCCAACCCAAAACCCTTTTCCTTATTCAAGGTCATTAATCTTGCAAGAAACTGAATCCAAAGAGGGTATTGGTGAACCCGGTCGTGGATGTGATTCAAAGATGGGGTACTGAACCTTAAGAGTAGGTTACTGCATAAGACGGGACGGAAAAGGGTTTAGGTTTGGATTAGGCGTACCCGCTTCGCGGCTCCGCCTAATCCAACCCTAAACCCCTTTCCTTATTCAAGGTCACTAATCCCGCAAGAAACTGAACCCTAAGAGGGTATTGGTGAACCTTGTCGTGGATGTGATTCAAAGATGGGGTACTGAACCTTAAGAGTAGGGTACTGCATAAGACGAGACGGAAAAGGGTTTAAGGTTGGATTAGGCGAACCCGCTTCGCAGCTCCGCCTAATCCAACCCTAAACCCCTTTCCTTATTCAAGGTCACTAATCTCGCAAGAAACTGAACCCTAAGAGGGTATTGGTGAACCTTGTCGTGGATGTGATTCAAAGATGGGGTACTGAACCTTAATAGTAGGGTACTGCATAAGACGGGACGGAAAAGGGTTTAGGGTTGGATTAGGCGTACCCGCTTCGCGGCTCCGCCTAATCCAACCCTAAACCCTTTTCCTTATTCAAGGTCACTAATCCCGCAAGAAACTGAACCCTAAGAGGGTATTCGTGAACCTTGTCGTGGATGTGATTAAAAGATGGGGTACTGAACCTTAATAGTAGGGTACTGCAAAAGACGGGACGGAAAAAGGGTTTAGGGTTGGATTAGGCGTACCCGCTTCGCGGCTCCGCCTAATCCAACCCTAAACCCTTTTCCTTATTCAAGGTCACTAATCCCGCAAGAAACTGAACCCTAAGAGGGTATTCGTGAACCATGTCGTGGATGCGATTCAAAGATGGGGTACTGAACCTTAAGAGTAGGGTACTGCATAAGACGAGACGCAAAAGGGTTTAAGGTTGGATTAGGCGTACCCGCTTAGCGGCTCCGCCTAATCCAACCCTAAACCCTATTCCTTATTCAAGGTCACTAATCCCGCAAGAAACTGAACCCTAAGAGGGTATTGGTGAACACTGTCGTGGATGTGATTCAAAGATGGGGTACTGAACTTTAAGAGTAGGGTACTGCATAAGACGGGACGGAAAAAGGTTCAGGGTTGGATTAGGCGTAATCGCTTAGAGGCTTCGCCTAATCCAACCCTAAACCCTTTTCCTTATTCAAGGTCACTAATCTTGCAAGAAACTGAATCCAAAGAGGGTATTGGTGAACCCGGTCGTGGATGTGATTCCAAGATGGGGTACTGAACTTTTAGAGTAGGGTACTGCATAAGACGGGACGGAAAAGAGTTTAGGGTTGGATTAGGCGTAATCGCTTCGCGACTTCGTCTAATCCAACCCTAAACCCTTTTCCTTATTCAAGGTTACTAATCCCGCAAGAAACTGAACCCTAAGAGGGTATTGGTGAACCCTGTCGTGGATGTGATTCAAATATGGGGTACTGAACCTTATGAGTAGGGTACTGCATAAGACGGGACGGAAAAGAGTTTAGGGTTGGATTAGGCGTAATCGCTTCGCGACTTCGCCTAATCCAACCCTAAACCCCTTTCCATATTCAAGGTCACTAATCCCGCAAGAAACTGAACCCTAAGAGGGTATTGGTGAACCTTGTCGTGGATGTGATTCAAAGATGAGGTACTGAACCTTAATAGTAGGGTACTGCATAAGATAGGAGGGAAAAGGGTTTAGGGTTGGATTAGGCGTACCCGCTTCGCGGCTCCGCCTAATCCAACCCTAAACCATTTTCCTTATTCAAGGTCACTAATCCCGCAAGAAACTGAACCCTAAAAGGGTATTCGTGAACCCTGTCGTCGATGCGATTCAAAGATTGGGTACTGAACCTTAAGAGTAGGGTACTGCATAAGACGAGACGGAAAAGGGTTTAGGGTTGGATTAGGCATACCCGCTTCGCGGCTCCGCCAAATCCAACCCTAAACCCTTTTCCTTATTCAAGGTCGTTAATCCCGCAAGAAACTGAACCCTAAGAGGGTATTTGTGAACCATGTCGTGGATGCGATTCAAAGATGGGGTACTGAACCTTAAGAGTAGGGTACTGCATAAGACGAGACGGAAAAGGGTTTAGGGTTGGATTAGGCGTACCCGCTTTGCGGCCCCGCCTAATCCAACCCTAAACCCGTTTCCTTATTCAAGGTCACTAATCCCGCAAGAAACTGAACCCTAAGAGGGTATTGGTGAACCCTGTCGTGAATGTGATTCAAAGATGGGGTACTGAAGTTTAAGAGTAGGGTACTGCATGAGACTGGACGGAAAAAGGTTCAGGGTTGGATTAGGCGTAATCGCTTAGCGGCTCCGCCTAATCCAACCCAAAACCCTTTTCCTTATTCAAGGTCATTAATCTTGCAAGAAACTGAATCCAAAGACGGTATTGGTGAACCCGGTCGTGGATGTGATTCAAAGATGGGGTACTGAACCTTAAGAGTAGGGTACTGCATAAGACGGGACGGAAAAGAGTTTAGGGTTGGATTAGGCGTAATCGCTTCGCGACTTCGCCTAATCCAACCCTAAACCCTTTTCCTTATTCAAGGTTACTAATCCCACAAGAAACTGAACCCTAAGAGGGTATTGGTGAACCCTGCCGTGGATGTGATTCAAATATGGGGTACTGAACCTTAAGAGTAGGGTACTGCATAAGACGGGACGGAAAAGGGTTTAGGTTTGGATTAGGCGTACCCGCTTCGCGGCTCCGCCTAATCCAACCCTAAACCCCTTTCCTTATTCAAGGTCACTAATCCCGCAAGAAACTGAACCCTAAGAGGGTATTGGTGAACCTTGTCGTGGATGTGATTCAAAGATGGGGCACTGAACCTTAAGAGTAGGGTACTGCATAAGACGAGACGGAAAAGGGTTTAAGGTTGGATTAGGCGAACCCGCTTCGCAGCTCCGCCTAATCCAACCCTAAACCCCTTTCCTTATTCAAGGTCACTAATCCCGCAAGAAACTGAACCCTAAGAGGGTATTGGTGAACCTTGTCGTGGATGTGATTCAAAGATGGGGTACTGAACCTTACTAGTAGGGTACTGCATAAGACGGGACGGAAAAGGGTTTAGGGTTTGATTAGGCGTACCTGCTTCGCGGCTCCGCCTAATCCAACCCTAAACCCTTTTCCTTATTCAAGGTCACTAATCCTGCAAGAAACTGAACCCTAAGAGGTATTCGTGAACCTTGTCGTGGATGTGATTCAAAGATGGGGTACTGAACCTTAATAGTAGGGTACTGCATAAGACGGGACGGAAAAGGGTTTAGGGTTGGATTAGGCGTACCCGCTTCGCGGCTCCGCCTAATCCAACCCTAAGCCCTTTTCCTTATTCAAGGTCACTAATCCCGCAAGAAACTGAACCCTAAGAGGGTATTCGTGAACCATGTCGTGGATGCGATTCAAAGATGGGGTACTGAACCTTAAGAGTAGGGTACTGCATAAGACGAGACGCAAAAGGGTTTAAGGTTGGATTAGGCGTACCCGCTTAGCGGCTCCGCCTAATCCAACCCTAAACCCTATTCCTTATTCATGGTCACTAATCCCGCAAGAAACTGAACCCTAAGAGGGTATTGGTGAACACTGTCGTGGATGTGATTCAAAGATGGGGTACTGAACTTTAAGAGTAGGGTACTGCATAAGACGGGACGGAAAAAGGTTCAGGGTTGGATTAGGCGTAATCGCTTAGAGGCTTCGCCTAATCCAACCCTAAACCCTTTTCCTTATTCAAGGTCATTAATCTTGCAAGAAACTGAATCCAAAGAGGGTATTGGTGAACCCGGTCGTGGATGTGATTCAAAGATGGGGTACTGAACCTTAAGAGTAGGGTACTGCATAAGACGGGACGGAAAAGAGTTTAGGGTTGGATTAGGCGTAATCGCTTCGCGACTTCGCCTAATCCAACCCTAAACCCTTTTCCTTATTCAAGGTTACTAATCCCACAAGAAACTGAACCCTAAGAGGGTATTGGTGAACCCTGCCGTGGATGTGATTCAAATATGGGGTACTGAACCTTAAGAGTAGGGTACTGCATAAGACGGGACGGAAAAGGGTTTAGGTTTGGATTAGGCGTACCCGCTTCGCGGCTCCGCCTAATCCAACCCTAAACCCCTTTCCTTATTCAAGGTCACTAATCCCGCAAGAAACTGAACCCTAAGAGGGTATTGGTGAACCTTGTCGTGGATGTGATTCAAAGATGGGGTACTGAACCATAATAGTAGGGTACTGCATAAGACGAGACGGAAAAGGGTTTAAGGTTGGATTAGGCGAACCCGCTTCGCAGCTCCGCCTAATCCAACCCTAAACCCCTTTCCTTATTCAAGGTCACTAATCCCGCAAGAAACTGAACCCTAAGAGGGTATTGGTGAACCTTGTCGTGGATGTGATTCAAAGATGAGGTACTGAACCTTAATAGTAGGGTACTGCATAAGATAGGACAGAAAAGGGTTTAGGGTTGGATTAGGCGTACCCGCTTCGCGGCTCCGCCTAATCCAACCCTAAACCATTTTTCTTATTCAAGGTCACTAATCCCGCAAGAAACTGAACCCTAAAAGGGTATTCGTGAACCCTGTCGTCGATGCGATTCAAAGATTGGGTACTGAACCTTAAGAGTAGGGTACTGCATAAGACGAGACGGAAAAGGGTTTAGGGTTGGATTAGGCATACCCGCTTCGCGGCTCCGCCAAATCCAACCCTAAACCCTTTTCCTTATTCAAGGTCGTTAATCCCGCAAGAAACTGAACCCTAAGAGGGTATTCGTGAACCATGTCGTGGATGCGATTCAAAGATTGGGTACTGAACCTTAAGAGTAGGGTACTGCATAAGACGAGACGGAAAAGGGTTTAGGGTTGGATTAGGCGTACCCGCTTTGCGGCCCCGCCTAATCCAACCCTAAACCCTTTTCCTTATTCAAGGTCACTAATCCCGCAAGAAACTGAACCCTAAGAGGGTATTGGTGAACCCTGTCGTGAATGTGATTCAAAGATGGGGTACTGAACTTTAAGAGTAGGGTACTGCATAAGACGGGACGGAAAAAGGTTCAGGGTTGGATTAGGCGTAATCGCTTAGAGGCTTCGCCTAATCCAACCCTAAACCCTTTTCCTTATTCAAGGTCATTAATCTTGCAAGAAACTGAATCCAAAGAGGGTATTGGTGAACCCGGTCGTGGATGTGATTCAAAGATGGGGTACTGAACCTTAAGAGTAGGGTACTGCATAAGACGGGACGGAAAAGAGTTTAGGGTTGGATTAGGCGTAATCGCTTCGCGACTTCGCCTAATCCAACCCTAAACCCTTTTCCTTATTCAAGGTTACTAATCCCACAAGAAACTGAACCCTAAGAGGGTATTGGTGAACCCTGCCGTGGATGTGATTCAAATATGGGGTACTGAACCTTAAGAGTAGGGTACTGCATAAGACGGGACGGAAAAGGGTTTAGGTTTGGATTAGGCGTACCCGCTTCGCGGCTCCGCCTAATCCAACCCTAAACCCCTTTCCTTATTCAAGGTCACTAATCCCGCAAGAAACTGAACCCTAAGAGGGTATTGGTGAACCTTGTCGTGGATGTGATTCAAAGATGGGGTACTGAACCTTAAGAGTAGGGTACTGCATAAGACGAGACGGAAAAGGGTTTAAGGTTGGATTAGGCGAACCCGCTTCGCAGCTCCGCCTAATCCAACCCTAAACCCCTTTCCTTATTCAAGGTCACTAATCCCGCAAGAAACTGAACCCTAAGAGGGTATTGGTGAACCTTGTCGTGGATGTGATTCAAAGATGGGGTACTGAACCTTACTAGTAGGGTACTGCATAAGACGGGACGGAAAAGGGTTTAGGGTTTGATTAGGCGTACCTGCTTCGCGGCTCCGCCTAATCCAACCCTAAACCCTTTTCCTTATTCAAGGTCACTAATCCCGCAAGAAACTGAACCCTAAGAGGGTATTCGTGAACCATGTCGTGGATGCGATTCAAAGATGGGGTACTGAACCTTAAGAGTAGGGTACTGCATAAGACGAGACGCAAAAGGGTTTAAGGTTGGATTAGGCGTACCCGCTTAGCGGCTCCGCCTAATCCAACCCTAAACCCTATTCCTTATTCATGGTCACTAATCCCGCAAGAAACTGAACCCTAAGAGGGTATTGGTTAACACTGTCGTGGATGTGATTCAAAGATGGGGTACTGAACTTTAAGAGTAGGGTATTGCATAAGACGGGACGGAAAAAGGTTCAGGGTTGGATTAGGCGTAATCGCTTAGAGGCTTCGCCTAATCCAACCCTAAACCCTTTTCCTTATTCAAGGTCACTAATCTTGCAAGAAACTGAATCCAAAGAGGGTATTGGTGAACCCGGTCGTGGATGTGATTCCAAGATGGGGTACTGAACCTTTAGAGTAGGGTACTGCATAAGACGGGACGGAAAAGAGTTTAGGGTTGGATTAGGCGTAATCGCTTCGCGACTTCTCCTAATCCAACCCTAAACCCTTTTCCTTATTCAAGGTTACTAATCCCGCAAGAAACTGAACCCTAAGAGGATATTGGTGAACCCTGTCGTGGATGTGATTCAAATATGGGGTACTGAACCTTATGAGTAGGGTACTGCATAAGACGGGACGGAAAAGAGTTTAGGGTTGGATTAGGCGTAATCGCTTCGCGACTTCGCCTAATCCAACCCTAAACCCCTTTCCTTATTCAAGGTCACTAATCCCGCAAGAAACTGAACCCTAAGAGGGTATTGGTGAACCTTGTCGTGGATGTGATTCAAAGATGAGGTACTGAACCTTAATAGTAGGGTACTGCATAAGATAGGACGGAAAAGGGTTTAGGGTTGGATTAGGCGTACCCGCTTTGCGGCTCCGCCTAATCCAACCCTAAACCATTTTCCTTATTCAAGGTCACTAATCCCGCAAGAAACTGAACCCTAAGAGGGTATTCGTGAACCCTGTCGTCGATGCGATTCAAAGATTGGGTACTGAAACTTAAGAGTAGGGTACTGCATAAGACGAGACGGAAAAGGGTTTAGGGTTGGATTAGGCATACCCGCTTAGCGGCTCCGCCTAATCCAACCCTAAACCCTTTTCCTTATTCAAGGTCACTAATCCCGCAAGAAACTGAACCCTAAGAGGGTATTGGTGAACCCTGTCGTGAATGTGATTCAAAGATGGGGTACTGAACTTTAAGAGTAGGGTACTGCATAAGACGGGACGGAAAAGAGTTTAGGGTTGGATTAGGCGTACCCGCTTCGCGGCTCCGGCTAATCCAACCCTAAACCCTTTTCCTTATTCAAGGTCACTAATCCCGCAAGAAACTGAACCCTAAGAGGGTATTCGTGAACCATGTCGTGGATGCGATTCAAAGATGGGGTACTGAACCTTAAGAGTAGGGTACTGCATAAGACGAGACGCAAAAGGGTTTAGGGTTGGATTAGGCGTACCCGCTTAGCGGCTCCGCCTAATCCAACCCTAAACCATTTTCCTTATTCAAGGTCACTAATCCCGCAAGAAACTGAACCCTAAGAGGGTATTCGTGAACCATGTCGTGGATGCGATTCAAAGATTGGGTACTGAACCTTAAGAGTAGGGTACTGCATAAGACGAGACGGAAAAGGGTTTAGGGTTGGATTAGGCATACCCGCTTAGCGGCTCCGCCTAATCCAACCCTAAACCCTTTTCCTAATTCAAGGTCACTAATCCCGCAAAAAACTGAACCCTAAGAGGGTATTGGTGAACCTTGTCGTGGATGTGATTCAAAGATGGGGTACTGAACCTTAATAGTAGGGTACTGCATAAGACAGGACGGAAAAGGGTTTAGGGTTGGATTAGGCGTATCCGCTTCGCGGCTCCGCCTAATCCAACCCTAAACTCTTTTCCTTATTCAAGGTTACTAATGCCGCAAGAAACTGAACCCTAAGAGGGTATTGGTGAACCCTGTCGTGGATGTGATTCAAATATGGGGTACTGAACCTTAAGAGTAGGGTACTGCATAAGACGGGACGGAAAAGGGTTTAGGGTTGGATTAGGCGTAATCGCTTCGTGACTTCGCCTAATCCAACCCTAAACCCCTTTCCTTATTAAAGGTGACTAATCCCGCAAGAAACTGAACCCTAAGAGGGTATTGGTGAACCTTGTCGTGGATGTGATTCAAAGATGGGGTACTGAACCTTAATAGTAGGGTACTGCATAAGACGGGACGGAAAAGGGTTTAGGGATGGATTAGGCGTACCCGCTTTGCGGCTCCGCCTAATCCAACCCTAAACCCTTTTCCTTATTCAAGGTCACTAATCCCGCAAGAAACTGAACCCTAAGAGGGTATTGGTGAACCTTGTCGTGGATGTGATTCAAAGATGGGGTACTGAACCTTAATAGTAGGGTACTGCATAAGACGGGACGGAAAAGGGTTTAGGGATGGATTAGGCGTACCCGCTTTGCGGCTCTGCCTAATCCAACCCTAAACCCTTTTCCTTATTCAAGGTCACTAATCCCGCAAGAAACTGAACACTAAGAGGGTATTGGTGAACCTTGTCGTGGATGTGATTAAAAGATGGGGTACTGAACCTTAAGAGTAGGGTACTGCATAAGACGAGACGGAAAAGGGTTTAGGGTTGGATTAGGCGTACCCGCTTAGCGGCTCCGCCTAACCCAACCCTAAACCCTTTTCCTTATTCAAGGTCACTAATCCCGCAAGAAACTGAACCCTAAGAGGGTATTGGTGAACCCTGTCGTGGATGTGATTCAAAGATGGGGTACTGAACCTTAAGAGTAGGGTACTGCATAAGACGGGACGGAAAAGGGTTTAGGGTTGGATTAGGCGAACCCGCTTCGCGGCTCCGCCTAATCCAACCCTAAACCCCTTTCCTTATTCAAGGTCACTAATCCCGCAAGAAACTGAACCCTAAGAGGGTATTGGTGAACCTTGTCGTGGATGTGATTCAAAGATGGGGTACTGAACCTTAATAGTAGGGTACTGCATAAGACGGGACGGAAAAGGGTTTAGGGATGGATTAGGCGTACCCGCTTTGCGGCTCCGCCTAATCCAACCCTAAACCCTTTTCCTTATTCAAGGTCACTAATCCCGCAAGAAACTGAACACTAAGAGGGTATTGGTGAACCTTGTCGTGGATGTGATTAAAAGATGGGGTACTGAACCTTAAGAGTAGGGTACTGCATAAAACGAGACGGAAAAGGGTTTAGGGTTGGATTAGGCGTACCCGCTTAGCGGCTCCGCCTAACCCAACCCTAAACCCTTTTCCTTATTCAAGGTCACTAATCCCGCAAGAAACTGAACCCTAAGAGGGTATTGGTGAACCCCGTCGTGGATGTGATTCAAAGATGGGGTACTGAACCTTAAGAGTAGGGTACTGCATAAGACGGGACGGAAAAGGGTTTAGGGTTGGATTAGGCGAACCCGCTTCGCGGCTCCGCCTAATCCAACCCTAAACCCCTTTCCTTATTCAAGGTCACTAATCCCGCAAGAAACTGAACCCTAAGAGGGTATTGTTGAACCTTGTCGTGGATGTGATTCAAAGATGGGGTACTGAACCTTTAGAGTAGGGTACTGCATAAGACGGGACGAAAAAGAGTTTAGGGTTGGATTAGGCGTAATCGCTTCGCGACTTCGCCTAATCCAACCCTAAACCCTTTTCCTTATTCAAGGTTACTAATCCCGCAGGAAACTGAACCCTAAGAGGGTATTGGTGAACCCTGTCGTGGATGTGATTCAAATATGGGGTACTGAACCTTAAGAGTAGGGTAATGCATAAGACGGGACGGAAAAGAGTTTAGGGTTGGATTAGGCGTAATCGCTTCGCGACTTCGCCTAATCCAACCCTAAACCCCTTTCCTTATTAAAGGTGACTAATCCCGCAAGAAACTGAACCCTAAGAGGGTATTGGTGAACCTTGTCGTGGATGTGATTCAAAGATGGGGTACTGAACCTTAATAGTAGGGTACTGCATAAGACGGGACGGAAAAGGGTTTAGGGATGGATTAGGCGTACCCGCTTTGCGGCTCCGCCTAATCCAACCCTAAACCCTTTTCCTTATTCAAGGTCACTAATCCCGCAAGAAACTGAACCCTAAGAGGGTATTGGTGAACCCTGTCGTGGATGTGATTCAAAGATGGGGTACTGAACCTTAAGAGTAGGGTACTGCATAAGACGGGACGGAAAAGGGTTTAGGGTTGGATTAGGCGAACCCGCTTCGCGGCTCCGCCTAATCCAACCCTAAACCCCTTTCCTTATTCAAGGTCACTAATCCCGCAAGAAACTGAACCCTAAGAGGGTATTGTTGAACCTTGTCGTGGATGTGATTCAAAGATGGGGTACTGAACCTTAATAGTAGGGTACTGCATAAGACGGGACGAAAAAGTTTTTAGGGTTGGATTAGACGTAATCGCTTCGCGACTTCGCCTAATCCAACCCTAAACCCTTTTCCTTATTCAAAGTCACTAATCCCGCAAGAAACTGAACCCTAAGAGGGTATTGGTGAACCCTGTCGTGGATGTGATTCAAAGATGGGGTACTGAACATTAAGAGTAGGGTAATGCATAAGACGGGACGGAAAAGAGTTTAGGGTTGGATTAGGCGTAATCGCTTCGCGACTTCGCCTAATCCAACCCTAAACCATTTTCCTTATTCAAGGTTACTAATCCCGCAAGAAACTGAACCCTAAGAGAGTATTGGTGAACCCTGCCGTGGATGTGATTCAAATATGGGGTACTGAACCTTAAGAGTAGGGTACTGCATAAGACGGGACGGAAAAGGGTTTAGGTTTGGATTAGGCGTACCCGCTTTGCGGCTCCGCCTAATCCAACCCTAAACCCTTTTCCTTATTCAAGGTCACTAATCCCGCAAGAAACTGAACCCTAAGAGGGTATTGGTGAACCTTGTCGTGGATGTGATTCAAAGATGGGGTACTGAACCTTAATAGTAGGGTACTGCATAAGACGGGACGGAAAAGGGTTTAGGGATGGATTAGGCGTACCCGCTTTGCGGCTCCGCCTAATCCAACCCTAAACCCTTTTCCTTATTCAAGGTCACTAATCCCGCAAGAAACTGAACCCTAAGAGGGTATTGGTGAACCCTGTCGTGGATGTGATTCAAAGATGGGGTACTGAACCTTAAGAGTAGGGTACTGCATAAGACGGGACGGAAAAGGGTTTAGGGTTGGATTAGGCGAACCCGCTTCGCGGCTCCGCCTAATCCAACCCTAAACCCCTTTCCTTATTCAAGGTCACTAATCCCGCAAGAAACTGAACCCTAAGAGGGTATTGTTGAACCTTGTCGTGGATGTGATTCAAAGATGGGGTACTGAACCTTAATAGTAGGGTACTGCATAAGACGGGACGAAAAAGTTTTTAGGGTTGGATTAGACGTAATCGCTTCGCGACTTCGCCTAATCCAACCCTAAACCCTTTTCCTTATTCAAAGTCACTAATCCCGCAAGAAACTGAACCCTAAGAGGGTATTGGTGAACCCTGTCGTGGATGTGATTCAAAGATGGGGTACTGAACATTAAGAGTAGGGTAATGCATAAGACGGGACGGAAAAGAGTTTAGGGTTGGATTAGGCGTAATCGCTTCGCGACTTCGCCTAATCCAACCCTAAACCATTTTCCTTATTCAAGGTTACTAATCCCGCAAGAAACTGAACCCTAAGAGAGTATTGGTGAACCCTGCCGTGGATGTGATTCAAATATGGGGTACTGAACCTTAAGAGTAGGGTACTGCATAAGACGGGACGGAAAAGGGTTTAGGTTTGGATTAGGCGTACCCGCTTTGCGGCTCCGCCTAATCCAACCCTAAACCCTTTTCCTTATTCAAGGTCACTAATCCCGCAAGAAACTGAACACTAAGAGGGTATTGGTGAACCTTGTCGTGGATGTGATTAAAAGATGGGGTACTGAACCTTAAGAGTAGGGTACTGCATAAGACGAGACGGAAAAGGGTTTAGGGTTGGATTAGGCATACCCGCTTAGCGGCTCCGCCTAATCCAACCCTAAACCCTTTTCCTTATTCAAGGTCACTAATCCCGCAAGAAACTGAACCCTAAGAGGGTATTGGTGAACCCTGTCGTGAATGTGATTCAAAGATGGGGTACTGAACTTTAAGAGTAGGGTACTGCATAAGACGGGACGGAAAAGAGTTTAGGGTTGGATTAGGCGTACCCGCTTCGCGGCTCCGGCTAATCCAACCCTAAACCCTTTTCCTTATTCAAGGTCACTAATCCCGCAAGAAACTGAACCCTAAGAGGGTATTCGTGAACCATGTCGTGGATGCGATTCAAAGATGGGGTACTGAACCTTAAGAGTAGGGTACTGCATAAGACGAGACGCAAAAGGGTTTAGGGTTGGATTAGGCGTACCCGCTTAGCGGCTCCGCCTAATCCAACCCTAAACCATTTTCCTTATTCAAGGTCACTAATCCCGCAAGAAACTGAACCCTAAGAGGGTATTCGTGAACCATGTCGTGGATGCGATTCAAAGATTGGGTACTGAACCTTAAGAGTAGGGTACTGCATAAGACGAGACGGAAAAGGGTTTAGGGTTGGATTAGGCATACCCGCTTAGCGGCTCCGCCTAATCCAACCCTAAACCCTTTTCCTAATTCAAGGTCACTAATCCCGCAAAAAACTGAACCCTAAGAGGGTATTGGTGAACCTTGTCGTGGATGTGATTCAAAGATGGGGTACTGAACCTTAATAGTAGGGTACTGCATAAGACAGGACGGAAAAGGGTTTAGGGTTGGATTAGGCGAATCCGCTTCGCGGCTCCGCCTAATCCAACCCTAAACCCTTTTCCTTATTCAAGGTTACTAATGCCGCAAGAAACTGAACCCTAAGAGGGTATTGGTGAACCCTGTCGTGGATGTGATTCAAATATGGGGTACTGAACCTTAAGAGTAGGGTACTGCATAAGACGGGACGGAAAAGGGTTTAGGGTTGGATTAGGCGTAATCGCTTCGTGACTTCGCCTAATCCAACCCTAAACCCCTTTCCTTATTAAAGGTGACTAATCCCGCAAGAAACTGAACCCTAAGAGGGTATTGGTGAACCTTGTCGTGGATGTGATTCAAAGATGGGGTACTGAACCTTAATAGTAGGGTACTGCATAAGACGGGACGAAAAAGTTTTTAGGGTTGGATTAGACGTAATCGCTTCGCGACTTCGCCTAATCCAACCCTAAACCCTTTTCCTTATTCAAAGTCACTAATCCCGCAAGAAACTGAACCCTAAGAGGGTATTGGTGAACCCTGTCGTGGATGTGATTCAAAGATGGGGTACTGAACATTAAGAGTAGGGTAATGCATAAGACGGGACGGAAAAGAGTTTAGGGTTGGATTAGGCGTAATCGCTTCGCGACTTCGCCTAATCCAACCCTAAACCATTTTCCTTATTCAAGGTTACTAATCCCGCAAGAAACTGAACCCTAAGAGAGTATTGGTGAACCCTGCCGTGGATGTGATTCAAATATGGGGTACTGAACCTTAAGAGTAGGGTACTGCATAAGACGGGACGGAAAAGGGTTTAGGTTTGGATTAGGCGTACCCGCTTTGCGGCTCCGCCTAATCCAACCCTAAACCCTTTTCCTTATTCAAGGTCACTAATCCCGCAAGAAACTGAACCCTAAGAGGGTATTGGTGAACCTTGTCGTGGATGTGATTCAAAGATGGGGTACTGAACCTTAATAGTAGGGTACTGCATAAGACGGGACGGAAAAGGGTTTAGGGATGGATTAGGCGTACCCGCTTTGCGGCTCCGCCTAATCCAACCCTAAACCCTTTTCCTTATTCAAGGTCACTAATCCCGCAAGAAACTGAACCCTAAGAGGGTATTGGTGAACCCTGTCGTGGATGTGATTCAAAGATGGGGTACTGAACCTTAAGAGTAGGGTACTGCATAAGACGGGACGGAAAAGGGTTTAGGGTTGGATTAGGCGAACCCGCTTCGCGGCTCCGCCTAATCCAACCCTAAACCCCTTTCCTTATTCAAGGTCACTAATCCCGCAAGAAACTGAACCCTAAGAGGGTATTGTTGAACCTTGTCGTGGATGTGATTCAAAGATGGGGTACTGAACCTTAATAGTAGGGTACTGCATAAGACGGGACGAAAAAGTTTTTAGGGTTGGATTAGACGTAATCGCTTCGCGACTTCGCCTAATCCAACCCTAAACCCTTTTCCTTATTCAAAGTCACTAATCCCGCAAGAAACTGAACCCTAAGAGGGTATTGGTGAACCCTGTCGTGGATGTGATTCAAAGATGGGGTACTGAACATTAAGAGTAGGGTAATGCATAAGACGGGACGGAAAAGAGTTTAGGGTTGGATTAGGCGTAATCGCTTCGCGACTTCGCCTAATCCAACCCTAAACCATTTTCCTTATTCAAGGTTACTAATCCCGCAAGAAACTGAACCCTAAGAGAGTATTGGTGAACCCTGCCGTGGATGTGATTCAAATATGGGGTACTGAACCTTAAGAGTAGGGTACTGCATAAGACGGGACGGAAAAGGGTTTAGGTTTGGATTAGGCGTACCCGCTTTGCGGCTCCGCCTAATCCAACCCTAAACCCTTTTCCTTATTCAAGGTCACTAATCCCGCAAGAAACTGAACACTAAGAGGGTATTGGTGAACCTTGTCGTGGATGTGATTAAAAGATGGGGTACTGAACCTTAAGAGTAGGGTACTGCATAAGACGAGACGGAAAAGGGTTTAGGGTTGGATTAGGCATACCCGCTTAGCGGCTCCGCCTAATCCAACCCTAAACCCTTTTCCTTATTCAAGGTCACTAATCCCGCAAGAAACTGAACCCTAAGAGGGTATTGGTGAACCCTGTCGTGAATGTGATTCAAAGATGGGGTACTGAACTTTAAGAGTAGGGTACTGCATAAGACGGGACGGAAAAGAGTTTAGGGTTGGATTAGGCGTACCCGCTTCGCGGCTCCGGCTAATCCAACCCTAAACCCTTTTCCTTATTCAAGGTCACTAATCCCGCAAGAAACTGAACCCTAAGAGGGTATTCGTGAACCATGTCGTGGATGCGATTCAAAGATGGGGTACTGAACCTTAAGAGTAGGGTACTGCATAAGACGAGACGCAAAAGGGTTTAGGGTTGGATTAGGCGTACCCGCTTAGCGGCTCCGCCTAATCCAACCCTAAACCATTTTCCTTATTCAAGGTCACTAATCCCGCAAGAAACTGAACCCTAAGAGGGTATTCGTGAACCATGTCGTGGATGCGATTCAAAGATTGGGTACTGAACCTTAAGAGTAGGGTACTGCATAAGACGAGACGGAAAAGGGTTTAGGGTTGGATTAGGCATACCCGCTTAGCGGCTCCGCCTAATCCAACCCTAAACCCTTTTCCTAATTCAAGGTCACTAATCCCGCAAAAAACTGAACCCTAAGAGGGTATTGGTGAACCTTGTCGTGGATGTGATTCAAAGATGGGGTACTGAACCTTAATAGTAGGGTACTGCATAAGACAGGACGGAAAAGGGTTTAGGGTTGGATTAGGCGTATCCGCTTCGCGGCTCCGCCTAATCCAACCCTAAACCCTTTTCCTTATTCAAGGTTACTAATGCCGCAAGAAACTGAACCCTAAGAGGGTATTGGTGAACCCTGTCGTGGATGTGATTCAAATATGGGGTACTGAACCTTAAGAGTAGGGTACTGCATAAGACGGGACGGAAAAGGGTTTAGGGTTGGATTAGGCGTAATCGCTTCGTGACTTCGCCTAATCCAACCCTAAACCCCTTTCCTTATTAAAGGTGACTAATCCCGCAAGAAACTGAACCCTAAGAGGGTATTGGTGAACCTTGTCGTGGATGTGATTCAAAGATGGGGTACTGAACCTTAATAGTAGGGTACTGCATAAGACGGGACGGAAAAGGGTTTAGGGATGGATTAGGCGTACCCGCTTTGCGGCTCCGCCTAATCCAACCCTAAACCCTTTTCCTTATTTAAGGTCACTAATCCCGCAAGAAACTGAACCCTAAGAGGGTATTGGTGAACCTTGTCGTGGATGTGATTCAAAGATGGGGTACTGAACCTTAATAGTAGGGTACTGCATAAGACGGAACGGAAAAGGGTTTAGGGATGGATTAGGCGTACCCGCTTTGCGGCTCTGCCTAATCCAACCCTAAACCCTTTTCCTTATTCAAGGTCACTAATCCCGCAAGAAACTGAACACTAAGAGGGTATTGGTGAACCTTGTCGTGGATGTGATTAAAAGATGGGGTACTGAACCTTAAGAGTAGGGTACTGCATAAGACGAGACGGAAAAGGGTTTAGGGTTGGATTAGGCGTACCCGCTTAGCGGCTCCGCCTAACCCAACCCTAAACCCTTTTCCTTATTCAAGGTCACTAATCCCGCAAGAAACTGAACCCTAAGAGGGTATTGGTGAACCCTGTCGTGGATGTGATTCAAAGATGGGGTACTGAACCTTAAGAGTAGGGTACTGCATAAGACGGGACGGAAAAGGGTTTAGGGTTGGATTAGGCGAACCCGCTTCGCGGCTCCGCCTAATCCAACCCTAAACCCCTTTCCTTATTCAAGGTCACTAATCCCGCAAGAAACTGAACCCTAAGAGGGTATTGGTGAACCTTGTCGTGGATGTGATTCAAAGATGGGGTACTGAACCTTAATAGTAGGGTACTGCATAAGACGGGACGGAAAAGGGTTTAGGGATGGATTAGGCGTACCCGCTTTGCGGCTCCGCCTAATCCAACCCTAAACCCTTTTCCTTATTCAAGGTCACTAATCCCGCAAGAAACTGAACACTAAGAGGGTATTGGTGAACCTTGTCGTGGATGTGATTAAAAGATGGGGTACTGAACCTTAAGAGTAGGGTACTGCATAAGACGAGACGGAAAAGGGTTTAGGGTTGGATTAGGCGTACCCGCTTAGCGGCTCCGCCTAACCCAACCCTAAACCCTTTTCCTTATTCAAGGTCACTAATCCCGCAAGAAACTGAACCCTAAGAGGGTATTGGTGAACCCCGTCGTGGATGTGATTCAAAGATGGGGTACTGAACCTTAAGAGTAGGGTACTGCATAAGACGGGACGGAAAAGGGTTTAGGGTTGGATTAGGCGAACCCGCTTCGCGGCTCCGCCTAATCCAACCCTAAACCCCTTTCCTTATTCAAGGTCACTAATCCCGCAAGAAACTGAACCCTAAGAGGGTATTGTTGAACCTTGTCGTGGATGTGATTCAAAGATGGGGTACTGAACCTTTAGAGTAGGGTACTGCATAAGACGGGACGAAAAAGAGTTTAGGGTTGGATTAGGCGTAATCGCTTCGCGACTTCGCCTAATCCAACCCTAAACCCTTTTCCTTATTCAAGGTTACTAATCCCGCAGGAAACTGAACCCTAAGAGGGTATTGGTGAACCCTGTCGTGGATGTGATTCAAATATGGGGTACTGAACCTTAAGAGTAGGGTAATGCATAAGACGGGACGGAAAAGAGTTTAGGGTTGGATTAGGCGTAATCGCTTCGCGACTTCGCCTAATCCAACCCTAAACCCCTTTCCTTATTAAAGGTGACTAATCCCGCAAGAAACTGAACCCTAAGAGGGTATTGGTGAACCTTGTCGTGGATGTGATTCAAAGATGGGGTACTGAACCTTAATAGTAGGGTACTGCATAAGACGGGACGGAAAAGGGTTTAGGGATGGATTAGGCGTACCCGCTTTGCGGCTCCGCCTAATCCAACCCTAAACCCTTTTCCTTATTCAATGTCACTAATCCCGCAAGAAACTGAACCCTAAGAGGGTATTGGTGAACCCTGTCGTGGATGTGATTCAAAGATGGGGTACTGAACCTTAAGAGTAGGGTACTGCATAAGACGGGACGGAAAAGGGTTTAGGGTTGGATTAGGCGAACCCGCTTCGCGGCTCCGCCTAATCCAACCCTAAACCCCTTTCCTTATTCAAGGTCACTAATCCCGCAAGAAACTGAACCCTAAGAGGGTATTGGTGAACCCTGTCGTGGATGTGATTCAAAGATGGGGTACTGAACATTAAGAGTAGGGTAATGCATAAGACGGGACGGAAAAGAGTTTAGGGTTGGATTAGGCGTAATCGCTTCGCGACTTCGCCTAATCCAACCCTAAACCATTTTCCTTATTCAAGGTTACTAATCCCGCAAGAAACTGAACCCCAAGAGAGTATTGGTGAACCCTGCCGTGGATGTGATTCAAATATGGGGTACTGAACCTTAAGAGTAGGGTACTGCATAAGACGGGACGGAAAAGGGTTTAGGTTTGGATTAGGCGTACCCGCTTTGCGGCTCCGCCTAATCCAACCCTAAACCCTTTTCCTTATTCAAGGTCACTAATCCCGCAAGAAACTGAACACTAAGAGGGTATTGGTGAACCTTGTCGTGGATGTGATTACAAGATGGGGTACTGAACCTTAAGAGTAGGGTACTGCATAAGACGTGACGGAAAAGGGTTTAGGGTTGGATTAGGCGTACCCGCTTAGCGGCTCCGCCTAACCCAACCCTAAACCCTTTTCCTTATTCAAGGTCACTAATCCCGCAAGAAACTGAACCCTAAGAGGGTATTGGTGAACCCTGTCGTGGATGTGATTCAAAGATGGGGTACTGAACCTTAAGAGTAGGGTACTGCATAAGACGGGACGGAAAAGGGTTCAGGGTGGGATTAGGCGTACCCGCTTCGCGGCTCCGCCTAATTCTACCCTAAACCCTTTTCCTTATTCAAGGTTACTAATCCCGCAAGAAACTGAACCCCAAGAGAGTATTGGTGAACCCTGCCGTGGATGTGATTCAAATATGGGGTACTGAACCTTAAGAGTAGGGTACTGCATAAGACGGGACGGAAAAGGGTTTAGGTTTGGATTAGGCGTACCCGCTTTGCGGCTCCGCCTAATCCAACCCTAAACCCTTTTCCTTATTCAAGGTCACTAATCCCGCAAGAAACTGAACACTAAGAGGGTATTGGTGAACCTTGTCGTGGATGTGATTACAAGATGGGGTACTGAACCTTAAGAGTAGGGTACTGCATAAGACGTGACGGAAAAGGGTTTAGGGTTGGATTAGGCGTACCCGCTTAGCGGCTCCGCCTAACCCAACCCTAAACCCTTTTCCTTATTCAAGGTCACTAATCCCGCAAGAAACTGAACCCTAAGAGGGTATTGGTGAACCCTGTCGTGGATGTGATTCAAAGATGGGGTACTGAACCTTAAGAGTAGGGTACTGCATAAGACGGGACGGAAAAGGGTTTAGGGTTGGATTAGGCGAACCCGCTTCGCGGCTCCGCCTAATCCAACCCTAAACCCCTTTCCTTATTCAAGGTCACTAATCCCGCAAGAAACTGAACCCTAAGAGGGTATTGTTGAACCTTGTCGTGGATGTGATTCAAAGATGGGGTACTGAACCTTTAGAGTAGGGTACTGCATAAGACGGGACGAAAAAGAGTTTAGGGTTGGATTAGGCGTAATCGCTTCGCGACTTCGCCTAATCCAACCCTAAACCAATTTCCTTATTCAAGGTTACTAATCCCGCAAGAAACTGAACCCTAAGAGGGTATTGGTGAACACTGTCGTGGATGTGATTCAAATATGGGGTACTGAACCTTAAGAGTAGGGTACTGCATAAGACGGGACGGAAAAGAGTTTAGGGTTGGATTAGGCGTAATCGCTTCGCGACTTCGCCTAATCCAACCCTAAACCCCTTTCCTTATTAAAGGTGACTAATCCCGCAAGAAACTGAACCCTAAGAGGGTATTGGTGAACCTTGTCGTGGATGTGATTCAAAAATGGGGTACTGAACCTTAATAGTAGGGTACTGCATAAGACGGGACGGAAAAGGGTTTAGGGATGGATTAGGCATACCCGCTTTGCGGCTCCGCCTAATCCAACCCTAAACCCTTTTCCTTATTCAAGGTCACTAATCCCGCAAGAAACTGAACCCTAAGAGGGTATTGGTGAACCTTGTCGTGGATGTGATTCAAAGATGGGGTACTGAACCTTAATAGTAGGGTACTGCATAAGACAGGACGGAAAAGGGTTTAGGGTTGGATTAGGCGTATCCGCTTCGCGGCTCCGCCTAATCCAACCCTAAACCCCTTTCCTTATTCAAGGTCACTAATCCCGCAAGAAACTGAACCCTAAGAGCGTATTGGTGAACCTTGTCGTGGATGTGATTCAAAGATGGGGTACTGAACCTTAATAATAGGGTACTGCATAAGACGGGACGGAAAAGGGTTTAGGGATGGATTAGGCGTACCCGCTTTGCGGCTCCGCCTAATCCAACCCTAAACCCTTTTCCTTATTCAAGGTCACTAATCCCGCAAGAAACTGAACACTAAGAGGGTATTGGTGAACCTTGTCGTGGATGTGATTATAAGATGGGGTACTGAACCTTAAGAGTAGGGTACTGCATAAGACGAGACGGAAAAGGGTTTAGGGTTGGATTAGGCGTACCCGCTTAGCGGCTCCGCCTAACCCAACCCTAAACCCTTTTCCTTATTCAAGGTCACTAATCCCGCAAGAAACTGAACCCTAAGAGGGTATTGGTGAACCCTGTCGTGGATGTGATTCAAAGATGGGGTACTGAACCTTAAGAGTAGGGTACTGCATAAGACGGGACGGAAAAGGGTTTAGGGTTGGATTAGGCGAACCCGCTTCGCGGCTCCGCCTAATCCAACCCTAAACCCCTTTCCTTATTCAAGGTCACTAATCCCGCAAGAAACTGAACCCTAAGAGGGTATTGGTGAACCCTGTCGTGGATGTGATTCAAATATGGGGTACTGAACCTTAAGAGTAGGGTACTGCATAAGACGGGACGGAAAAGAGTTTAGGGTTGGATTAGGCGTAATCGCTTCGCGACTTCGCCTAATCCAACCCTAAACCCCTTTCCTTATTAAAGGTCACTAATCCCGCAAGAAACTGAACCCTAAGAGGGTATTGGTGAACCCTGTCGTGGATGTGATTCAAAGATGGGGTACTGAACATTAAGAGTAGGGTAATGCATAAGACGGGACGGAAAAGAGTTTAGGGTTGGATTAGGCGTAATCGCTTCGCGACTTCGCCTAATCCAACCCTAAACCATTTTCCTTATTCAAGGTTACTAATCCCGCAAGAAACTGAACCCTAAGAGAGTATTGGTGAACCCTGCCGTGGATGTGATTCAAATATGGGGTACTGAACCTTAAGAGTAGGGTACTGCATAAGACGGGACGGAAAAGGGTTTAGGTTCGGATTAGGCGTACCCGCTTCGCGGCTCCGCCTAATCCAACCCTAAACCCCTTTCCTTATTCAAGGTCACTAATCCCGCAAGAAACTGAACCCTAAGAGGGTATTGGTGAACCTTGTCGTGGACGTGATTCAAAGATGGGGTACTGAACCTTAATAGTAGGGTACTGCATAAGACGGGACGGAAAAGGGTTTAGGGATGGATTAGGCGTACCCGCTTTGCGGCTCCGCCTAATCCAACCCTAAACCCTTTTCCATATTCAAGGTCACTAATCCCGCAAGAAACTGAACACTAAGAGGGTATTGGTGAACCTTGTCGTGGTTGTGATTCAAAGATGGGGTACTGAACCTTAATAGTAGGGTACTGCATAAGACGAGACGGAAAAGGGTTTAGGGTTGGATTAGGCGTACCCGCTTAGCGGCTCCGCCTAATCCAACCCTAAACCCTTTTCCTTATTCAAGGTCACTAATCCCACAAGAAACGGAACCCTAAGAGGGTATTGGTGAACCCTGTCGTGGATGTGATTCAAAGATGGGGTACTGAACCTTAAGAGTAGGGTACTGCATAAGACGAGACGGAAAAGGGTTTAGGGTCGGATTAGGCGTACCCGCTTAGCGGCTCCGCCTAATCCAACCCTAAACCCTTTTCCTTATTCAAGGTCACTAATCTCGCAAGAAACTGAACCCTAAGAGGGTATTGGTGAACCCTGTCGTGGATGTGATTCAAAGATGGGGTACTGAACCTTAAGAGTAGGGTACTGCATAGGACGAGACGGAAAAGGGTTTAAGGTTGGATTAGGCGAACCCGCTTCGCGGCTCCGCCTAATCCAACCCTAAACCCCTTTCCTTATTCAAGGTCACTAATCCCGCAAGAATATGAACCCTAATAGGGTATTGTTGAACCTTTTCGTGGATGTGATTCAAAGATGGGGTACTGAACCTTAATAGTAGGGTACTGCATAAGACGGGACGGAAAAGGGTTTAGGGTTGGATTAGGCGTACCCGCTTAGCGGCTCCGCCTAATCCAACCCTAAACCCGTTTCCTTATTCAAGGTCACTAATCCTGCAAGAAACTGAACCCTAAGAGGGTATTCGTGAACCATGTCGTGGATGCGATTCAAAGATGGGGTACTGAACCTTAAGAGTAGGGTACTGCATAAGACGAGACGGAAAAGGGTTTAGGGTTGGATTAGGCGTACCCGCTTAGCGGCTCCGCCTAATCCAATCCTAAACCCTTTTCCTTATTCAAGGTCACTAATCCCGCAAGAAATTGAAACCTAAGAGGGTATTGGTAAACCCTGTCGTGGATGTGATTCAAAGATGGGGTTCTGAACTTTAAGAGTAGGGTACTGCATAAGACGGGACGGAAATAGGTTCAGGGTTGGATCAGGCGTAATCGCTTAGCGGCTCCGCCTAATCCAACCCTAAACCCTTTTCCTTATTCAAGGTCACTAATCTTGCAAGAAACTAAATCCAAAGAGGGTATTGGTGAACCCGGTCGTGGATGTGATTCTAAGATGGGGTACTGAACCTTAATAGTAGGGTACTGCATAAGACAGGACGGAAAAGGGTTTAGGGTTGGATTAGGCGCACCCGCTTCGCGGCTCCGCCTAATCCAACCCTAAACCATTTTCCTTATTCAAGGTCACTAATCCCGCAAGAAACTGAACCCTAAGAGGGTATTCGTGAACCATGTCGTGGACGCGATTCAAAGATGGGGTACTGAACCTTAAGAGTAGGGTGCTCCATAAGACGAGACGGAAAAGGGTTTAGGGTTGGATTAGGTGTACCCGCTTAGCGGCTCCGCCTAATCCAACCCTAAACCCTTTTCCTTATTCAAGGTCACTAATCCCGCAAGAAACTGAACCCTAAGAGGGTATTGGTGAACCCTGTCGTGGATGTGATTCAAAGATGGGGTACTGAACCTTAAGAGTAGGGTACTGCATAAGACGAGACGGAAAAGGGTTTAAGGTTGGATTAGGCGAACCCGCTTCGCGGCTCCGCCTAATCCAACCCTAAACCCCTTTCCTTATTCAAGGTCACTAATCCCGCAAGAATATGAACCCTAAGAGGGTATTGTTGAACCTTGTCGTGGATGTGATTCAAAGATGGGGTACTGAACCTTAATAGTAGGGTACTGCATAAGACGGGATGGAAAAGGGTTTAGGGTTGGATTAGGCGTACCCGCTTAGCGGCTCCGCCTAATCCAACCCTAAACCCGTTTCCTTATTCAAGGTGACTAATCCTGCAAGAAACTGAACCCTAAGAGGGTATTCGTGAACCATGTCGTGGATGCGATTCAAAGATGGGGTACTGAACCTTAAGAGTAGGGTACTGCATAAGACGAGACGGAAAAGGGTTTAGGGTTGGATTAGGCGTACCCGCTTAGCGGCTCCGCCTAATCCAATCCTAAACCCTTTCCTTATTCAAGGTCACTAATCCCGCAAGAAATTGAAACCTAAGAGGGTATTGGTAAACCCTGTTGTGGATGTGATTCAAAGATGGGGTTCTGAACTTTAAGAGTAGGGTACTGCATAAGACGGGACGGAAAAAGGTTCAGGGTTGGATCAGGCGTAATCGCTTAGCGGCTCCGCCTAATCCAACCCTAAACCCTTTTCCTTATTCAAGGTCACTAATCTTGCAAGAAACTGAATCCAAAGAGGGTATTGGTGAACCCGGTCGTGGATTTGATTGTAAGATGGGGTACTGAACCTTAAGAGTAGGGTACTGCATAAGACGGGACGGAAAAGAGTATAGGGTTGGATTAGGCGTAATCGCTTCGCGACTTCGCCTAATCCAACCCTAAACCCTTTTCCTTATTCAAGGTTACTAATCCCGCAAGAAACTGAACCCTAAGAGGGTATTGGTGAACCCTGTCGTGGATGTGATTCAAATATGGGGTACTGAACCTTAAGAGTAGGGTACTGCATAAGACGGGACGGAAAAGAGTTTAGGGTTGGATTAGGCGTAATCGCTTCGCGACTTCGCCTAATCCAACCCTAAACCCCTTTCCTTATTCAAGGTCACTAATCCCGCAAGAAACTGAACCCTAAGAGGGTATTGGTGAACCCTGTCGTGGATGTGATTCAAAGATGGGGTACTGAACCTTAAGAGTAGGGTACTGCATAAGACGAGACGGAAAAGGGTTTAAGGTTGGATTAGGCGAACCCGCTTCGCGGCTCCGCCTAATCCAACCCTAAACCCCTTTCCTTATTCAAGGTCACTAATCCCGCAAGAATATGAACCCTAAGAGGGTATTGTTGAACCTTGTCGTGGATGTGATTCAAAGATGGGGTACTGAACCTTAATAGTAGGGTACTGCATAAGACAGGACGGAAAAGGGTTTAGGGTTGGATTAGGCGCACCCGCTTCGCGGCTCCGCCTAATCCAACCCTAAACCATTTTCCTTATTCAAGGTCACTAATCCCGCAAGAAACTGAACCCTAAGAGGGTATTCGTGAACCATGTCGTGGACGCGATTCAAAGATGGGGTACTGAACATTAAGAGTAGGGTACTCCATAAGACGAGACGGAAAAGGGTTTAGGGTTGGATTAGGCGTACCCTCTTAGCGGCTCCGCCTAATCCAACCCTAAACCCTTTTCCTTATTCAAGGTCACTAATCCCGCAAGAAACTGAACCCTAAGAGGGTATTGGTGAACCCTGTCGTGGATGTGATTCAAAGATGGGGTACTGAACCTTAATTGTAGGGTACTGCATAAGACGAGACGGAAAAGGGTTTAAGGTTGGATTAGGCGAACCCGCTTCGCGGCTCCGCCTAATCCAACCCTAAACCCCTTTCCTTATTCAAGGTCACTAATTCCGAAAGAATATGAACCCTAAGAGGGTATTGTTGAACCTTGTCGTGGATGTGATTCAAAGATGGGGTACTGAACCTTAATAGTAGGGTACTGCATAAGACGGGACGGAAAAGGGTTTAGGGTTGGATTAGGCGTACCCGCTCAGCGGCTCCGCCTAATTCAACCCTAAACCCGTTTCCTTATTCAAGGTCACTAATCCTGCAAGAAACTGAACCCTAAGAGGGTATTCGTGAACCATGTCGTGGATGCGATTCAAAGATGGGGTACTGAACCTTAAGAGTAGGGTACTGCATAAGACGAGACGGAAAAGGGTTTAGGGTTGGATTAGGCGTACCCGCTTAGCGGCTCCGCCTAATCCAATCTTAAACCCTTTTCCTTATTCAAGGTCACTAATCCCGCAAGAAATTGAAACCTAAGAGGGTATTGGTAAACCCTGTCGTGGATGTGATTCAAAGATGGGGTTCTGAACTTTAAGAGTAGGGTACTGCATAAGACGGGACGGAAAAAGGTTCAGGGTTGGATCAGGCGTAATCGCTTAGCGGCTCCGCCTAATCCAACCCTAAACCCTTTTCCTTATTCAAGGTCACTAATCTTGCAAGAAACTGAATCCAAAGAGGGTATTGGTGAACCCGGTCGTGGATGTGATTCTAAGATGGGGTACTGAACCTTAAGAGTAGGGTACTGCATAAGACGGGACGGAAAAGAGTATAGGGTTGGATTAGGCGTAATCGCTTCGCGACTTCGCCTAATCCAACCCTAAACCCTTTTCCTTATTCAAGGTTACTAATCCCGCAAGAAACTGAACCCTAAGAGGGTATTGGTGAACCCTGTCGTGGATGTGATTCAAATATGGGGTACTGAACCTTAAGAGTAGGGTACTGCATAAGACGGGACGGAAAAGAGTTTAGGGTTGGATTAGGCGTAATCGCTTCGCGACTTCGCCTAATCCAACCCTAAACCCCTTTCCTTATTCAAGGTCACTAATCCCGCAAGAAACTGAACCCTAAGAGGGTATTGGTGAACCTTGTCGTGGATGTGATTCAAAGATGGGGTACTGAACCTTAATAGTAGGGTACTGCATAAGACAGGACGGAAAAGGGTTTAGTGTTGGATTAGGCGCACCCGCTTCGCGGCTCCGCCTAATCCAACCCTAAACCATTTTCCTTATTCAAGGTCACTAATCCCGCAAGAAACTGAACCCTAAGAGTGTATTCGTGAACCATGTCGTGGACGCGATTCAAAGATGGGGTACTGAACCTTAAGAGTAGGGTACTCCATAAGACGAGACGGAAAAGGGTTTAGGGTTGGATTAGGCGTACCCGCTTAGCGGCTCCGCCTAATCCAACCCTAAACCCTTTTCCTTATTCAAGGTCACTAATCCCGCAAGAAACTGAACCCTAAGAGGGTATTGGTGAACCCTGTCGTGGATGTGATTCAAAGATGGGGTACTGAACTTTAAGAGTAGGGTACTGCATAAGACGGGACGGAAAAGAGTTTAGGGTTGGATTAGGCGTAATCGCTTCGCCACTTCGCCTAATCCAACCCTAAACCATTTTCCTTATTCAAGGTTACTAATCCCGCAAGAAACTGAACCCTAAGAGGGTATTGGTGAACCCTGTCGTGGATGTGATTCAAATATGGGGTACTGAACCTTAAGAGTAGGGTACTGCATAAGACGGGACGGAAAAGGGTTTAGGTTTGGATTAGGCGTACCCGCTTCGCGGCTCCGCCTAATCTAACCCTAAACCCTTTCCTTATTCAAGGTCACTAATCCCGCAAGAAACTGAACCCTAAGAGGGTATTGGTGAACTTTGTCGTGGATGTGATTCAAAGATGGGGTACTGAACCTTAATAGTAGGGTACTGCATAAGACGGGACGGAAAAGGGTTTAGGGGTGGATTAGGCGTACCCGCTTTGCGGCTCCGCCTAATCCAACCCTAAACCCTTTTCCTTATTCAAGGTCACTAATCCTGCAAGAAACTGAACACTAAGAGGGTATTGGTGAACCTTGTCGTGGTTGTGATTCAAAGATGGGGTACTGAACCTTAAGAGTAGGGTACTGCATAAGACGAGACGGAAAAGGGTTTAGGGTTGGATTAGGCGTACCCGCTTAGCGGCTCCGCCTAATCCAACCCTAAACCCTTTTCCTTATTCAAGGTTACTAATCCCGCAAGAAACTGAACCCTAAGAGGGTATTGGTGAACCCTGTCGTGGATGTGATTCAAAGATGGGGTACTGAACCTTAAGAGTAGGGTACTGCATAAGACGGGACGGAAAAGGGTTTAAGGTTGGATTAGGCGAACCCGCTTCGCGGCTCCGCCTAATCCAACCCTAAACCCCTTTCCTTATTCAAGGTCACTAATCCCGCAAGAAACTGAACCCTAAGAGGGTATTGTTGAACCTTGTCGTGGATGTGATTCAAAGATGGGGTAATGAACCTTAATAGTAGGGTACTGCAAAAGACGGGACGGAAAAGGGTTTAGGGTTGGATTAGGCGAACCCGCTTCGCGGCTCCGCCTAATCCAACCCTAAACCCTTTTCCTTGTTCAAGGTCACTAATCCCGCAAGAAACTGATCCCTAAGAGGGTATTCGTGAACCATGTCGTGGATGCGTTTCAAAGATGGGGTACTGAACCTTAAGAGTAGGGTACTGCATAAGACGAGACGGAAAAGGGTTTAGGGTTGGATTAGGCGTACCCGTTTAGCGGCTCCGCCTAATCCAACCCTAAACCCTTTTCCTTATTCAAGGTCACTAATCCCGCAAGAAACTGAACCCTAAGAGGGTATTGGTGAACCCTGTCGTGGATTTGATTCAAAGATGGGGTACTGAACTTTAAGAGTAGGGTAGTGCATAAGACGGGACGGAAAAAGGTTCAGGGTTGGATTAGGCGTAATCGCTTAGAGGCTCCGCCTAATCCAACCCTAAACCCTTTTCCTTATTCAAGGTCACTAATCTTGCAAGAAACTGAATCCAAAGAGGGTATTGGTGAACCCGGTCGTGGATGTGATTCAAAGATGGGGTACAGAACCTTAAGAGTAGGGTACTGCATAAGACGGGACAGAAAAGAGTTTAGGGTTGGATTAGGCGTAATCGCTTCGCGACTTCGCCTAATCCAACCCTAAACCCTTTTCTTTATTCAAGGTTACTAATCCCGCAAGAAACTGAACCCTAAGAGGGTGTTGGTGAACCCTGTCGTGGATGTGATTCAAATATGGGGTACTGAACCTTAAGAGTAGGGTACTGCATAAGACGGGACGGAAAAGAGTATAGGGTTGGATTAGGCGTAATCGCTTCGCGACTTCGCCTAATCCAACCCTAAACCCTTTTCCTTATTCAAGGTTACTAATCCCGCAAGAAACTAAACCCTAAGAGGGTATTGGTGAAACCTGTCGTGGATGTGATTCAAATATGGGGTACTGAACCTTAAGAGTAGGGTACTGCATAAGACGGGACGGAAAAGAGTTTAGGGTTGGATTAGGCGTAATCGCTTCGCGACTTCGCCTAATCCAACCCTAAACCCCTTTCCTTATTCAAGGTCACTAATCCCGCAAGAAACTGAACCCTAAGAGGGTATTGGTGAACCCTGTCGTGGATGTGATTCAAAGATGGGGTACTGAACCTTAAGAGTAGGGTACTGCATAAGACGGGACGGAAAAGGGTTTAAGGTTGGATTAGGCGAACCCGCTTCGCGGCTCCGCCTAATCCAACCCTAAACCCCTTTCCTTATTCAAGGTCACTAATCCCGCAAGAAACTGAACCCTAAGAGGGTATTGTTGAACCTTGTCGTGGATGTGATTCAAAGATGGGGTAATGAACCTTAATAGTAGGGTACTGCAAAAGACGGGACGGAAAAGGGTTTAGGGTTGGATTAGGCGAACCCGCTTCGCGGCTCCGCCTAATCCAACCCTAAACCCTTTTCCTTGTTCAAGGTCACTAATCCCGCAAGAAACTGAACACTAAGAGGGTATTGGTGAACCTTGTCGTGGTTGTGATTCAAAGATGGGGTACTGAACCTTAAGAGTAGGGTACTGCATAAGACGAGACGGAAAAGGGTTTAGGGTTGGATTAGGCGTACCCGCTTAGCGGCTCCGCCTAATCCAACCCTAAACCCTTTTCCTTATTCAAGGTTACTAATCCCGCAAGAAACTGAACCCTAAGAGGGTATTGGTGAACCCTGTCGTGGATGTGATTCAAAGATGGGGTACTGAACCTTAAGAGTAGGGTACTGCATAAGACGGGACGGAAAAGGGTTTAAGGTTGGATTAGGCGAACCCGCTTCGCGGCTCCGCCTAATCCAACCCTAAACCCCTTTCCTTATTCAAGGTCACTAATCCCGCAAGAAACTGAACCCTAAGAGGGTATTGTTGAACCTTGTCGTGGATGTGATTCAAAGATGGGGTAATGAACCTTAATAGTAGGGTACTGCAAAAGACGGGACGGAAAAGGGTTTAGGGTTGGATTAGGCGAACCCGCTTCGCGGCTCCGCCTAATCCAACCCTAAACCCTTTTCCTTGTTCAAGGTCACTAATCCCGCAAGAAACTGATCCCTAAGAGGGTATTCGTGAACCATGTCGTGGATGCGTTTCAAAGATGGGGTACTGAACCTTAAGAGTAGGGTACTGCATAAGACGAGACGGAAAAGGGTTTAGGGTTGGATTAGGCGTACCCGTTTAGCGGCTCCGCCTAATCCAACCCTAAACCCTTTTCCTTATTCAAGGTCACTAATCCCGCAAGAAACTGAACCCTAAGAGGGTATTGGTGAACCCTGTCGTGGATTTGATTCAAAGATGGGGTACTGAACTTTAAGAGTAGGGTAGTGCATAAGACGGGACGGAAAAAGGTTCAGGGTTGGATTAGGCGTAATCGCTTAGAGGCTCCGCCTAATCCAACCCTAAACCCTTTTCCTTATTCAAGGTCACTAATCTTGCAAGAAACTGAATCCAAAGAGGGTATTGGTGAACCCGGTCGTGGATGTGATTCAAAGATGGGGTACAGAACCTTAAGAGTAGGGTACTGCATAAGACGGGACAGAAAAGAGTTTAGGGTTGGATTAGGCGTAATCGCTTCGCGACTTCGCCTAATCCAACCCTAAACCCTTTTCTTTATTCAAGGTTACTAATCCCGCAAGAAACTGAACCCTAAGAGGGTGTTGGTGAACCCTGTCGTGGATGTGATTCAAATATGGGGTACTGAACCTTAAGAGTAGGGTACTGCATAAGACGGGACGGAAAAGAGTATAGGGTTGGATTAGGCGTAATCGCTTCGCGACTTCGCCTAATCCAACCCTAAACCCTTTTCCTTATTCAAGGTTACTAATCCCGCAAGAAACTAAACCCTAAGAGGGTATTGGTGAAACCTGTCGTGGATGTGATTCAAATATGGGGTACTGAACCTTAAGAGTAGGGTACTGCATAAGACGGGACGGAAAAGAGTTTAGGGTTGGATTAGGCGTAATCGCTTCGCGACTTCGCCTAATCCAACCCTAAACCCCTTTCCTTATTCAAGGTCACTAATCCCGCAAGAAACTGAACCCTAAGAGGGTATTGGTGAACCTTGTCGTGGATGTGATTCAAAGATGGGGTACTGAACCTTAATAGTAGGGTACTGCATAAGACATGACGAAAAAGGGTTTAGGGTTGGATTAGGCGCACCCGCTTCGCGGCTCCGCCTAATCCAACCCTAAACCATTTCCTTATTCAAGGTCACTAATCCCGTAAGAAACTGAACCCTAAGAGGGTATTCGTGAACCATGTCGTGGACGCGATTCAAAGATGGGGTACTGAACCTTAAGAGTAGGGTACTCCATAAGACGAGACGGAAAAGGGTTTAGGGTTGGATTAGGCGTACCCGCTTAGCGGCTCCGCCTAATCCAACCCTAAACCCTTTTCCTTATTCAAGGTCACTAATCCCGCAAGAAACTGAACCCTAAGAGGGTATTGGTGAACCCTGTCGTGGATGTGATTCAAAGATGGGGTACTGAACTTTAAGAGTAGGGTATTGCATAAGACGGGACGGAAAAGAGTTTACTGTTGGATTAGGCGTAATCGCTTCGCCACTTTGCCTAATCCAACCCTAAACCATTTTCCTTATTCAAGGTTACTAATCCCGCAAGAAACTGAACCCTAAGAGGGTATTGGTGAACCCTGTCGTGGATCTGATTCAAATATGGGGTACTGAACCTTAAGAGTAGGGTACTGCATAAGACGGGACGGAAAAGGGTTTAGGTTTGGATTAGGCGTACCCGCTTCGCGGCTTCGCCTAATCTAACCCTAAACCCTTTTCCTTATTCAAGGTCACTAATCCCGCAAGAAACTGAAACCTAAGAGGGTATTGGTGAACCCTGTCGTGGATGTGATTCAAAGATGGGGTACTGAACTTTAAGAGTAGGGTACTGCATAAGACGGGACGGAAAAGAGTTTAGGGTTGGATTAGGCGTAATAGCTTCGCCACTTCGCCTAATCCAACCCTAAACCATTTTCCTTATTCAAGGTTACTAATCCCGCAAGAAACTGAACCCTAAGAGGGTATTGGTGAACCCTGTCGTGGATGTGATTCAAATATGGGGTACTGAACCTTAAGAGTAGGGTACTGCATAAGACGGGACGGAAAAGGGTTTAGGTTTGGATTAGGCGTACCCGCTTTGCGGCTCCGCCTAATCTAACCCTAAACCCTTTTCCTTATTTAAGGTCACTAATCCTGCAAGAAACTGAACACTAAGAGGGTATTGGTGAACCTTGTCGTGGTTGTGATTCAAAGATGGGGTACTGAACCTTAAGAGTAGGGTACTGCATAAGACGAGACGGAAAAGGGTTTAGGGTTGGATTAGGCGTACCCGCTTAGCGGCTCCGCCTAATCCAACCCTAAACCCTTTTCCTTATTCAAGGTCACTAATCCCGCAAGAAACTGAACCCTAAGAGGGTATTGGTGAACCCTGTCGTGGATGTGATTCAAAGATGGGGTACTGAACCTTAAGAGTAGGGTACTGCATAAGACGGGACGGAAAAGGGTTTAGGGT
The DNA here is from genome assembly GCA_958450325.1 of Agrostemma githago. Taxonomy (NCBI): domain Eukaryota; kingdom Viridiplantae; phylum Streptophyta; class Magnoliopsida; order Caryophyllales; family Caryophyllaceae; genus Agrostemma; species Agrostemma githago. The sequence continues at coordinate 38,794,397 of OY288252.1, forward strand.
TGGATTAGGCGCACCCGCTTCGCGGCTCCGCCTAATCCAACCCTAAACCATTTCCTTATTCAAGGTCACTAATCCCGCAAGAAACTGAACCCTAAGAGGGTATTCGTGAACCATGTCGTGGACGCGATTCAAAGATGGGGTACTGAACCTTAAGAGTAGGGTACTCCATAAGACGAGACGGAAAAGGGTTTAGGGTTGGATTAGGCGTACCCGCTTAGCGGCTCCGCCTAATCCAACCCTAAACCCTTTTCCTTATTCAAGGTCACTAATCCCGCAAGAAACTGAACCCTAAGAGGGTATTGGTGAACCCTGTCGTGGATGTGATTCAAAGATGGGGTACTGAACTTTAAGAGTAGGGTACTGCATAAGACGGGACGGAAAAGAGTTTACTGTTGGATTAGGCGTAATCGCTTCGCCACTTCGCCTAATCCAACCCTAAACCCCTTTCCTTATTCAAGGTCACTAATCCCGCAAGAAACTGAACCCTAAGAGGGTATTGGTGAACCTTGTCGTGGATGTGATTCAAAGATGGGGTACTGAACCTTAATAGTAGGGTACTGCATAAGACAGGACGGAAAAGGGTTTAGCGTTGGATTAGGCGCACCCGCTTCGCGGCTCCGCCTAATCCAACCCTAAACCATTTTCCTTATTCAAGGTCACTAATCCCGCAAGAGACTGAACCCTAAGAGGGTATTCGTGAACCATGTCGTGGACGCGATTCAAAGATGGGGTACTGAACCTTAAGAGTAGGGTACTCCATAAGACGAGACGGAAAAGGTTTTAGGGTTGGATTAGGCGTACCCGCATAGCGGCTCCGCCTAATCCAACCCTAAACCCTTTTCCTTATTCAAGGTCACTAATCCCGCAAGAAACTGAACCCTAAGAGGGTATTGGTGAACCCTGTCGTGGATGTGATTCAAAGATGGGGTACTGAACTTTAAGAGTAGGGTACTGCATAAGACGGGACGGAAAAGAGTTTAGGGTTGGATTAGGCGTAATCGCTTCGCCACTTCGCCTAATCCAACCCTAAACCATTTTCCTTATTCAAGGTTACTAATCCCGCAAGAAACTGAACCCTAAGAGGGTATTGGTGAACCCTGTCGTGGATGTGATTCAAATATGCGGTACTGAACCTTAAGAGTAGGGTACTGCATAAGACGGGACGGAAAAGGGTTTAGGTTTGGATTAGGCGTACCCGCTTTGCGGCTCCGCCTAATCTAACCCTAAACCCTTTTCCTTATTTAAGGTCACTAATCCTGCAAGAAACTGAACACTAAGAGGGTATTGGTGAACCTTGTCGTGGTTGTGATTCAAAGATGGGGTACTGAACCTTAAGAGTAGGGTACTGCATAAGACGAGACGGAAAAGGGTTTAGGGTTGGATTAGGCGTACCCGCTTAGCGGCTCCGCCTAATCCAACCCTAAACCCTTTTCCTTATTCAAGGTCACTAATCCCGCAAGAAACTGAACCCTAAGAGGGTATTGGTGAACCCTGTCGTGGATGTGATTCAAAGATGGGGTACTGAACTTTAAGAGTAGAGTAATGCATAAGACGGGACGGAAAAGAGTTTAGGGTTGGATTAGGCGTACCCGCTTCGCGGCTCCGCCTAATCCAACCCTAAACCCCATTCCTTATTCAAGGTCACTAATCCCGCAAGAAACTGAACCCTAAGAGGGTATTGTTGAACCTTGTCGTGGATGTGATTCAAAGATGGGGTACTGAACCTTAAGAGTAGGATACTGCATAAGGCGGGACGGAAAAGGGTTTAGGGTTGGATTAGACGTACCCGCTTAGCGGCTCCGCCTAATCCAACCCTAAACCCTTTTCCTTACTCAAGGTCACTAATCCCGCAAGAAACTTAACCCTAAGAGGATATTCGTGAACCATGTCGTGGATGCGATTCAAAGATGGGGTACTGAACCTTAAGAGTAGGGTACTGCATAAGACGAGACGGAAAAGGGTTTAGGGTTGGATTAGGCGTACCCACTTAGCGGCTCCGCCTAATCCAACCCTAAACCCTTTTCCTTACTCAAGGTCACTAATCCCGCAAGAAACTTAACCCTAAGAGGATATTCGTGAACCATGTCGTGGATGCGATTCAAAGATGGGGTACTGAACCTTAAGAGTAGGGTACTGCATAAGACGAGACGGAAAAGGGTTTAGGGTTGGATTAGGCGTACCCACTTAGCGGCTCCGCCTAATCCAACCCTAAACCCTTTTCCTTATTCAAGGTCACTAATCCCGCAAGAAAATGAACCCTAAGAGGGTATTGGTGAACCCTGTCGTGGATGTGATTCAAAGATGGGGTACTGAACTTTAAGAGTAGGGTACTGCATAAGACGGGACGGAAAAGGGTTTAGGGATGGATTAGGCGTAATCGCTTCGCGACTTCGCCTAATCCAACCCTAAACCCTTTTCCTTATTCAAGGTTACTAATCCCGCAAGAAACTGAACCCTAAGAGGGTATTGGTGAACCCTGTCGTGGATGTGATTCAAATATGGGGTACTGAACCTTAAGAGTAGGGTACTGCATAAGACGGGACGGAAAAGAGTTTGGGGTTGGATTAGGCGTAATCGCTTCGCGACTTCGCCTAATCCAACCCTAAACCCTTTTCCTTATTCAAGGTTACTAATCCCGCAAGAAACTGAACCCTAAGAGGGTATTGGTGAACCCTGTCGTGGATGTGATTCAAATATGGGGTACTGAACCTTAAGAGTAGGGTACTGCATAAGACGGGACGGAAAAGAGTTTAGGGTTGGATTAGGCGTAATCGCTTCGCGACTTCGCCTAATCCAACCCTAAACCCCTTTCCTTATTCAAGGTCACTAATCCCGTAAGAAACTGAACCCTAAGAGGGTATTGGTGAACCTTGTCGTGGATGTGATTCAAAGATGGGGTACTGAACCTTAATAGTAGGGTACTGCATAAGACAGGACGGAAAAGGGTTTAGGGATGGATTAGGCGTACCCGCTTTGCGGCTCCGCATAATCCAACCCTAAACCCTTTTCCTTATTCAAGGTCACTAATCCCGCAAGAAACTGAACACTAAGAGGGTATTGGTGAACCTTGTCGTGGTTGTGATTCAAAGATGGGGTACTGAACCTTAAGAGTAGGGTACTGCATAAGACGAGACGGAAAAGGGTTTAGGGTTGGATTAGGCGTACCCGCTTAGCGGCTCCGCCTAATCCAACCCTAAACCCTTTTCCTTATTCAAGGTCACTAATCCTGCAAGAAACTGAACCCTAAGAGGGTATTGGTGAACCCTGTCGTGGATGTGATTCAAAGATGGGGTACTGAACTTTAAGAGTAGGGTAATGCATAAGACGGGACGGAATAGAGTTTAGGGTTGGATTAGGCGTAATCGCTTCGCGAGTTCGCCTAATCCAACACTAAACCATTTTCCTTATTCAAAGTTACTAATCCCGCAAGAAACTGAACCCTAAGTGGGTATTGGTGAACCCTGTCGTGGATGTGATTCAAATATGGGGTACTGAACCTTAATAGTAGGGTACTGCTTAAGACGAGACGGAAAAGGGTTTAGGGTTGGATTAGGCGTACCCGCTTAGCGGCTCCGCCGCCTAATCCAACCCTAAACCCTTTTTCTTATTCAAGGTCACTAATCCCGCAAGAAACTGAACCCTAAGAGGGTATTGGTGAACCCTGTCGTGGATGTGACTCAAAGATGGGGTACTGAACCTTAAGAGTAGGGTACTGCATAAGACGGGACGGAAAAGGGTTTAAGGTTGGATTAGGCGAACCCGCTTCGCGGCTGCACCTAATCCAACCCTAAACCCCTTTCCTTATTCAAGGTCACTAATCCCGCAAGAAACTGAACCCTAAGAGGGTATTGTTGAACCTTGTCATGGATGTGATTCAAAGATGGGGTACTGAACCTTAATAGTAGGGTACTGCATAAGACGGGACGGAAAAGGGTTTAGGGTTGGATTAGGCGTATCCGCTTCGCGGCTCCGCCTAATCCAACCCTAAACCCTTTTCCTTATTCAAGGTCACTAATCCCGCAAGAAACTGAACCCTAAGAGGGTATTCGTGAACCATGTCGTGGATGCGATTCAAAGATGGGGTACTGAACCTTAAGAGTAGGGTACTGCATAAGACGAGACGGAAAAGGGTTTACGGTTGGATTAGGAGTACCCGCTTAGCGGCTCCGCCTAATCCAACCCTAAACCCTTTTCCTTATTCAAGGTCACTAATCCCGCATGAAACTGAACACTAAGAGGGTATTGGTGAACCTTGTCGTGGTTGTGATTCAAAGATGGGGTACTGAACCTTAATAGTAGGGTAATGCATAAGACGAGACGGAAAAGGGTTTAGGGTTGGATTAGGCGTAACCGCTTAGCGGCTCCGCCGCCTAATCCAACCCTAAACCCTTTCCTTATTCAAGTTCACTAATCCCGCAAGAAACTGAACCCTAAGAGGGTATTGTTGAACCTTGTCATGGATGTGATTCAAAGATGGGGTACTGAACCTCAATAGTAGGGTACTGCATAAGACGGGACGGAAAAGGGTTTAGGGTTGGATTAGGCGTACCCGCTTCGCGGCTCCGCCTAATCCAACCCTAAACCCTTTTCCTTATTCAAGGTCACTAATCCCGCAAGAAACTGAACCCTAAGAGGGTATTCGTGAACCATGTCGTGGATGCGATTCAAAGATGGGGTACTGAACCTTAAGAGTAGGGTACTGCATAAGACGAGACGGAAAAGGGTTTAGGGTTGGATTAGGCGTACCCACTTAGCGGCTCCGCCAAATCCAACCCTAAACCCTTTTCCTTATTCAAGGTCACTAATCCCGCAAGAAACTGAACCCTAAGAGGGTATTGGTGAACCCTGTCGTGGATGTGATTCAAAGATGGGGTACTGAACTTTAAGAGTAGGGTACTGCATAAGACGGGACGGAAAAAGGTTCAGGGTTGGATTAGGCGTAATCGCTTAGCGGCTCCGCCTAATCCAACCCTAAACCCTTTTCCTTATTCAAGGTCACTTATCTTGCAAGAAACTGAATCCAAAGAGGGTATTGGTGAGCCCAGTCATGGATGTGATTCAAAGATGGGGTACTGAACCTTAAGTGTAGGGTACTGCATAAGACGGGACGGAAAAGAGTTTAGGGTTGGATTAGGCGTAATTGCTTCGCGACTTCGCCTAATCCAACCCTAAACCTTTTTCCTTATTCAAGGTTACTAATCCCGCAAGAAACTGAACCCTAAGAGGGTATTGGTGAACCCTGTCGTGGATGTGATTCAAAGATGGGGTACTGAACCTTAAGAGTAGGGTACTGCATAAGACGAGACGGAAAAGGGTTTAGGGTTGGATTAGGCGTACCCGCTTAGCGGCTCCGCCTAATCCAACCCTAAACCCTTTTCCTTATTCAAGGTCACTAATCCCGCAAGAAACTGAACCCTAAGAGGGTATTGGTGAACCCTGTCGTGGATGTGATTCAAAGATGGGGTACTGAACTTTAAGAGTAGGGTACTGCATAAGACGGGACTGAAAAGAGTTTAGGGTTGGATTAGGCGTAATCGCTTCGCGACTTCGCCTAATCCAACCCTAAACCATTTTCCTTATTCAAGGTTACTAATCCCGCAAGAAACTGAACCCTAAGAGAGTATTGGTGAACCCTGTCGTGCATGTGATTCAAATATGGGGTACTGAACCTTAAGAGTAGGGTACTGCATAAGACGGGACGGAAAAGGGTTTAGGTTTTGGATTAGGCGTACCCGCTTCGCGGCTCCGCCTAATCCAACCCTAAACCACTTTCCTTATTCAAGGTCACTAATCCCGCAAGAAACTGAACCGTAAGAGGGTATTGGTGAACCTTGTCGTGGATGTGATTCAAAGATGGGGTACTGAACCTTAATAGTAGGGTACTGCATAAGACGGGACGAAAAAGGGTTTAGGGTTGGATTAGGCGAACCCGCTTCGCGGCTCAGCTTAATCCAACCCTAAACCCTTTTCCTTATTCAAGGTCACTAATCCTGCAAGAAACTGAACCCTAAGAGGGTATTGGTGAACCCTGTCGTGGATGTGATTCAAATATGGGGTACTGAATCTTAATAGTAGGGTACTGCATAAGACGAGACGGAAAAGGGTTTAGGGTTGGATTAGGCGTACCCGCTTAGCGGCTCCGCCGCCTAATCCAACCCTAAACCCTTTTCCTTATTCAAGGTCACTAATCCCGCAAGAAACTGAACCCTAAGAGGGTATTGGTGAACCCTGTCGTGGATGTGATTCAAAGATGGGGTACTGAACCTTAAGAGTAGGGTACTGCATAAGACGGGACGGAAAAGGGTTTTGGGTTGGATTAGGCGTACTCGCTTCGCGGCTCCTCCTAATCCAACCCTAAACCCTTTTCCTTATTCAAGGTCACTAATCCCGGAAGAAACTGAACACTAAGAGGGTATTGGTGAACCCTATCGTGGATGTGATTCAAATATGGGGTACTGAACTTTAAGAGTAGGGTACTGCATAAGACGGGACGGAAAAAGGTTCAGGGTTGGATTAGGCGTAATCGCTTAGCGGCTCCGCCTAATCCAACCCTAAACCCTTTTCCTTATTCAAGGTCACTTATCTTGCAAGAAACTGAATCCAAAGAGGGTATTGGTGAACCCGGTCATGGATGTGATTCAAAGATGGGGTACTGAACCTTAAGTGTAGGGTACTGCATAAGACGGGAGGGAAAAGAGTTTAGGGTTCGATTAGGCGTAATCGCTTCGCGACTTCGCCTAATCCAACCCTAAACCCTTTTCCTTATTCAAGGTTACTAATCCCGCAAGAAACTGAACCCTAAGAGGGTATTGGTGAACCCTGTCGTGGATGTGATTCAAAGATGGGGTACTGAACCTTAAGAGTAGGGTACTGCATAAGACGGGACGGAAAAGGGTTTAAGGTTGGATTAGGCGAACCCGCTTCGCGGCTGCGCCTAATCCAACCCTAAACTCCTTTCCTTATTCAAGGTCACTAATCCTGCAAGAAACTGAACCCTAAGAGGGTATTCGTGAACCATGTCGTGGATGCGATTCAAAGATGGGGTACTGAACCTTAAGAGTAGGGTACTGCATAAGACGAGACGGAAAAGGGTTTAGGGTTGGATTACGCGTACCCGCTTAGCGGCTCCGCCTAATCCAACCCTAAACCCTTTTCCTTATTCAAGGTCACTAATCCCGCAAGAAACTGAACCCTAAGAGGGTATTGGTGAACCCTGTCGTGGATGTGATTCAAAGATGGGGTACTGAACCTTAAGAGTAGGGTACTGCATAAGACGAGACGGAAAAGGGTTTAGGGTTGGATTAGGCGTACCCGCTTAGCGGCTCCGCCTAATCCAACCCTAAACCCTTTTCCTTATTCAAGGTCACTAATCCCGCAAGAAACTGAACCCTAAGAGGGTATTGGTGAACCCTGTCGTGGATGTGATTCAAAGATGGGGTACTGAACTTTAAGAGTAGGGTACTGCATAAGACGGGACTGAAAAGAGTTTAGGGTTGGATTAGGCGTAATCGCTTCGCGACTTCGCCTAATCCAACCCTAAACCATTTTCCTTATTCAAGGTTACTAATCCCGCAAGAAACTGAACCCTAAGAGAGTATTGGTGAACCCTGTCGTGCATGTGATTCAAATATGGGGTACTGAACCTTAAGAGTAGGGTACTGCATAAGACGGGACGGAAAAGGGTTTAGGTTTGGATTAGGCGTACCCGCTTCGCGGCTCCGCCTAATCCAACCCTAAACCACTTTCCTTATTCAAGGTCACTAATCCCGCAAGAAACTGAACCGTAAGAGGGTATTGGTGAACCTTGTCGTGGATGTGATTCAAAGATGGGGTACTGAACCTTAATAGTAGGGTACTGCATAAGACGGGACGAAAAAGGGTTTAGGGTTGGATTAGGCGAACCCGCTTCCCGGCTCAGCTTAATCCAACCCTAAACCCTTTTCCTTATTCAAGGTCACTAATCCTGCAAGAAACTGAACCCTAAGAGGGTATTGGTGAACCCTGTCGTGGATGTGATTCAAATATGGGGTACTGAATCTTAATAGTAGGGTACTGCATAAGACGAGACGGAAAAGGGTTTAGGGTTGGATTAGGCGTACCCGCTTAGCGGCTCCGCCGCCTAATCCAACCCTAAACCCTTTTCCTTATTCAAGGTCACTAATCCCGCAAGAAACTGAACCCTAAGAGGGTATTGGTGAACCCTGTCGTGGATGTGATTCAAAGATGGGGTACTGAACCTTAAGAGTAGGGTACTGCATAAGACGGGACGGAAAAGGGTTTTGGGTTGGATTAGGCGTACTCGCTTCGCGGCTCCTCCTAATCCAACCCTAAACCCTTTTCCTTATTCAAGGTCACTAATCCCGGAAGAAACTGAACACTAAGAGGGTATTGGTGAACCCTATCGTGGATGTGATTCAAATATGGGGTACTGAACTTTAAGAGTAGGGTACTGCATAAGACGGGACGGAAAAAGGTTCAGGGTTGGATTAGGCGTAATCGCTTAGCGGCTCCGCCTAATCCAACCCTAAACCCTTTTCCTTATTCAAGGTCACTTATCTTGCAAGAAACTGAATCCAAAGAGGGTATTGGTGAACCCGGTCATGGATGTGATTCAAAGATGGGGTACTGAACCTTAAGTGTAGGGTACTGCATAAGACGGGAGGGAAAAGAGTTTAGGGTTCGATTAGGCGTAATCGCTTCGCGACTTCGCCTAATCCAACCCTAAACCCTTTTCCTTATTCAAGGTTACTAATCCCGCAAGAAACTGAACCCTAAGAGGGTATTGGTGAACCCTGTCGTGGATGTGATTCAAAGATGGGGTACTGAACCTTAAGAGTAGGGTACTGCATAAGACGGGACGGAAAAGGGTTTAAGGTTGGATTAGGCGAACCCGCTTCGCGGCTGCGCCTAATCCAACCCTAAACCCCTTTCCTTATTCAAGGTCACTAATCCTGCAAGAAACTGAACCCTAAGAGGGTATTCGTGAACCATGTCGTGGATGCGATTCAAAGATGGGGTACTGAACCTTAAGAGTAGGGTACTGCATAAGACGAGACGGAAAAGGGTTTAGGGTTGGATTACGCGTACCCGCTTAGCGGCTCCGCCTAATCCAACCCTAAACCCTTTTCCTTATTCAAGGTCACTAATCCCGCAAGAAACTGAACCCTAAGAGGGTATTGGTGAACCCTGTCGTGGATGTGATTCAAAGATGGGGTACTGAACTTTAAGAGTAGGGTACTGCATAAGACGGGACGGAAAAAGGTTCAGGGTTGGATTAGGCGTAATTGCTTAGCGGCTCCGCCTAATCCAACCCTAAACCCTTTTCCTTATTCAAGGTCACTTATCCCGCAAGAAACTGAACAATAAGAGGGTATTGGTGAACTTTGTCGTGGATGTGATTCAAAGATGGGGTTCTGAACCTTAAGAGTAGGGTACTGCATAAGACGAGACGGAAAAGGGTTTGGGGTTGGATTAGGCGTACCCGCTTAGCGGCTCCGCCTAATCCAACCCTAAACCCTTTTCCTTATTCAAGGTCACTAATCCCGCAAGAAACTGAACCCTAAGAGGGTATTGGTGAACCCTGTCGTGGATGTGATTCAAAGATGGGGTACTGAACTTTAAGAGTAGGGTACTGCATAAAACGGGACGGAAAAAGGTTCAGGGTTGGATTAGGCGTAATTGCTTAGCGGCTCCGCCTAATCCAACCCTAAACCCTTTTCCTTATTCAAGGTCACTTATCCCGCAAGAAACTGAACAATAAGAGGGTATTGGTGAACTTTGTCGTGGATGTGATTCAAAGATGGGGTTCTGAACCTTAAGAGTAGGGTACTGCATAAGACGAGACGGAAAAGGGTTTGGGGTTGGATTAGGCGTACACGCTTCGCGGCTCCGCCTAATCCAACCCTAAACCCTTTTCCTTATTCAAGGTCACTAATCCCGCAAGAAACTGAACCCTAAGAGGGTATTGGTGAACCCTGTCGTGGATGTGATTCAAAGATGGGGTACTGACCCTTAAGAGTAGGGTACTGCATAAGACGAGACGGAAAAGGGTTTAGGGTTGGATTAGGCGTACCCGCTTAGCGGCTCCGCCTAATCCAACACTAAACCCTTTTCCTTATTCAAGGTCACAAATCTTGCAAGAAACTGAATCCCAAGAGGGTATTGGTGAACCCGGTCGTGGATGTGATTCAAAGATAGGGTACTGAACCTTAAGAGTAGCTAGGGTACTGCATAAGACGGGACGGAAAAGAGTTTAGGGTTGGATTAGGCGTAATCGCTTCGCGACTTCACCTAATCCAACCCTAAACCCTTTTCCTTATTCAAGGATACTAATCCCGCAAGAAACTGAACCCTAAGAGGGTATTCGTGAACCATGTCGTGGATGCGATTCAAAGATGGGGTACTGAACCTTAATAGTAGGGTACTGCATAAGACGAGACGGAAAAGGGTTTAGGGTTGGATTAGGCGTACCCGCTTAGCGGCTCCGCCTAATCCAACCCTAAACCCTTTTCCTTATTCAAGGTCACTAATCCCGCAAGAAACTGAACCCTAAGAGGGTATTGGTGAACCCTGTCGTGGATGTGATTCAAAGATGGGGTACTAAACTTTAAGAGTAGCGTACTGCATAAGATGGGACGGAAAAGGGTTTAGGGGTTGGATTAAGCGAACCCGCTTTGCGGCTCCGCCTAATCCAACCCTAAACCCTTTTCCTTATTCAAGGTCACTAATCTTGCAAGAAACTGAATCCAAAGAGGGTATTGCTGAACCCGCTCATGGATGTGATTCAAAGATGGGGTACTGAACCTTAAGAGTAGGGTACTGCATAAGACAGGACGGAAAAGAGTTTAGGGTTGGATTAGGCGTAATCGCTTCGCGACTTCGCCTAATCCAACCCTAAACCCTTTTCCTTATTCAAGGTTTCTAATCCCGCTAGAAACTGAACCCTAAGAGGGTATTGGTGAACCCTATCGAGGATGTGATTCAAATATGGGGTACTGAACCTTAAGAGTAGGGTACTGCATAAGACGGGACGGAAAAGGGTTTAGGGTTGGATTAGGCGTACCCGCTTAGCGGCTCCGCCTAATCCAACCCTAAACCCTTTTCCTTATTCAAGGTCACTAATCCCGCAAGAAACTGAGCCCTAAGAGGGTATTGGTAAACCCTGTCGTGGATGTGATTCAAAGATGGGGTACTGACCCTTAAGAGTAGGGTACTGCATAAGACGAGACGAAAAAGGATTTAGGGTTGCATTAGGCGTACCCGCTTAGCGGCTCCGCCTAATCCAACCCTAAACCCTTTTCCTTATTCAAGGTTACTAATCTTGCAAGAAACTGAATCCCAAGAGGGTATTGGTGAACCCGATCGTGGATGTGATTAAAATATAGGGTACTGAACCTTAAGAGTAGGGTACTGCATAAGACGAGACAGAAAAGAGTTTAGGGTTGGATTAGGCGTAATCACTTCGCGACTTCGCCTAATCCAACCCTAAACCCTTTTCCTTATTCAAGGTTACTAATCCCGCAAGAAACTGAACCCTAAGAGGGTATTGGTGAACCCTGTCGTGGATGTGATTCAAAGATGGGGTACTGAACTTTAAGAGTAGGGTACTGCATAAGACGGGACGGAAAAGGGTTTAGGGATGGATTAGGCGTACCCGCTTTGCGGCTCCGCCTAATCCAACCCTAAACCCTTTTCCTTATTCAAGGTCACTAATCCCGCATGAAACTGAACACTAAGAGGGTATTGGTGAACCCTGTCGTGGATGTGATTCAAAGATGGGGTACTAAACTGTAAGAGTAGCGTACTGCATAAGATGGGACGGAAAAGGGTTTAGGGGTTGGATTAAGCGAACCCGCTTTGCGGCTCCGCCTAATCCAACCCTAAACCCTTTTCCTTATTCAAGGTCACTAATCTTGCAAGAAACTGAATCCAAAGAGGGTATTGCTGAACCCGCTCATGGATGTGATTCAAAGATGGGGTACTGAACCTTAAGAGTAGGGTACTGCATAAGACAGGACGGAAAAGAGTTTAGGGTTGGATTAGGCGTAATCGCTTCGCGACTTCGCCTAATCCAACCCTAAACCCTTTTCCTTATTCAAGGTTTCTAATCCCGCTAGAAACTGAACCCTAAGAGGGTATTGGTGAACCCTATCGAGGATGTGATTCAAATATGGGGTACTGAACCTTAAGAGTAGGGTACTGCATAAGACGGGACGGAAAAGGGTTTAGGGTTGGATTAGGCGTACCCGCTTAGCGGCTCCGCCTAATCCAACCCTAAACCCTTTTCCTTATTCAAGGTCACTAATCCCGCAAGAAACTGAGCCCTAAGAGGGTATTGGTAAACCCTGTCGTGGATGTGATTCAAAGATGGGGTACTGACCCTTAAGAGTAGGGTACTGCATAAGACGAGACGAAAAAGGATTTAGGGTTGCATTAGGCGTACCCGCTTAGCGGCTCCGCCTAATCCAACCCTAAACCCTTTTCCTTATTCAAGGTTACTAATCTTGCAAGAAACTGAATCCCAAGAGGGTATTGGTGAACCCGATCGTGGATGTGATTAAAAGATAGGGTACTGAACCTTAAGAGTAGGGTACTGCATAAGACGAGACAGAAAAGAGTTTAGGGTTGGATTAGGCGTAATCACTTCGCGACTTCGCCTAATCCAACCCTAAACCCTTTTCCTTATTCAAGGTTACTAATCCCGCAAGAAACTGAACCCTAAGAGGGTATTGGTGAACCCTGTCGTGGATGTGATTCAAAGATGGGGTACTGAACTTTAAGAGTAGGGTACTGCATAAGACGGGACGGAAAAGGGTTTAGGGATGGATTAGGCGTACCCGCTTTGCGGCTCCGCCTAATCCAACCCTAAACCCTTTTCCTTATTCAAGGTCACTAATCCCGCATGAAACTGAACACTAAGAGGGTATTGGTGAACCTTGTCGTGGTTGTGATTCAAAGATGGGGTACTGAACCTTAAGAGTAGGGTACTGCATAAGACGGGACGGAAAAGGGTTTAAGGTTGGATTAGGCGAACCCGCTTCGCGGCTGCGCCTAATCCAACCCTAAACCCCTTTCCTTATTCAAGGTCACTAATCCCGCAAGAAATTGAACCCTAAGAGGGTATTGTTGAACCTTGTCATGGATGTGATTCAAAGATGGGGTACTGAACCTTAATAGTAGGGTACTGCATAAGACGGGACGGAAAAGGGTTTAGGGTTGGATTAGGCGTACCCGCTTCGCGGCTCCGCCTAATCCAACCCTAAACCCTTTTCCTTATTCAAGGTCACTAATCCCGCAAGAAACTGAACCCTAAGAGGGTATTCGTGAACCATGTCGTGGATGCGATTCAAAGATGGGGTACTGAACCTTAAGAGTAGGGTACTGCATAAGACGAGACGGAAAAGGGTTTACGGTTGGATTAGGAGTACCCGCTTAGCGGCTCCGCCTAATCCAACCCTAAACCCTTTTCCTTATTCAAGGTCACTAATCCCGCATGAAACTGAACACTAGGAGGGTATTGGTGAACCTTGTCGTGGTTGTGATTCGAAGATGGGGTACTGAACCTTAATAGTAGGGTACTGCATAAGACGAGACGGAAAAGGGTTTAGGGTTGGATTAGGCGTAACCGCTTAGCGGCTCCGCCGCCTAATGCAACCCTAAACCCTTTCCTTATTCAAGTTCACTAATCCCGCAAGAAACTGAACCCTAAGAGGGTATTGGTGAACCCTGTCGTGGATGTGATTCAAAGATGGGGTACTGAACCTTAAGAGTAGGGTACTGCATAAGACGGGACGGAAAAGGGTTTAAGGTTGGATTAGGCGAACCCGCTTCGCGGCTGCGCCTAATCCAACCCTAAACCCCTTTCCTTATTCAAGGTCACTAATCCCGCAAGAAACTGAACCCTAAGAGGGTATTGTTGAACCTTGTCATGGATGTGATTCAAAGATGGGGTACTGAACCTCAATAGTAGGGTACTGCATAAGACGGGACGGAAAAGGGTTTAGGGTTGGATTAGGCGTACCCGCTTCGCGGCTCCGCCTAATCCAACCCTAAACCCTTTTCCTTATTCAAGGTCACTAATCCCGCAAGAAACTGAACCCTAAGAGGGTATTCGTGAACCATGTCGTGGATGCGATTCAAAGATGGGGTACTGAACCTTAAGAGTAGGGTACTGCATAAGACGAGACGGAAAAGGGTTTAGGGTTGGATTAGGCGTACCCACTTAGCGGCTCCGCCAAATCCAACCCTAAACCCTTTTCCTTATTCAAGGTCACTAATCCCGCAAGAAACTGAACCCTAAGAGGGTATTGGTGAACCCTGTCGTGGATGTGATTCAAAGATGGGGTACTGAACTTTAAGAGTAGGGTACTGCATAAGACGGGACGAAAAAGAGTTTAGGGTTGGATTAGGCGTACCCGCTTAGCGGCTCCGCCTAATCCAACCCTAAACCCTTTTCCTTATTCAAGGTCACTAATCCCGCAAGAAACTGAACCCTAAGAGGGTATTGGTAAACCCTGCCGTGGATGTGATTCAAAGATGGGGTACTGACCCTTAAGAGTAGGGTACTGCATAAGACGAGACGGAAAAGGATTTAGGGTTGCATTAGGCGTACCCGCTTTGCGGCTCCGCCTAATCCAACCCTAAACCCTTTTCCTTATTCAAGGTCACTAATCCCGCATGAAACTGAACACTAAGAGGGTATTGGTGAACCTTGTCGTGGATGTGATTCAAAGATGGGGTACTAAACTTTAAGAGTAGCGTACTGCATAAGATGGGACGGAAAAGGGTTTAGGGGTTGGATTAAGCGAACCCGCTTTGCGGCTCCGCCTAATCCAACCCTAAACCCTTTTCCTTATTCAAGGTCACTAATCTTGCAAGAAACTGAATCCAAAGAGGGTATTGCTGAACCCGCTCATGGATGTGATTCAAAGATGGGGTACTGAACCTTAAGAGTAGGGTACTGCATAAGACAGGACGAAAAAGAGTTTAGGGTTGGATTAGGCGTAATCGCTTCGCGACTTCGCCTAATCCAACCCTAAACCCTTTTCCTTATTCAAGGTTACTAATCCCGCAAGAAACTGAACCCTAAGAGGGTATTGGTGAACCCTATCGAGGATGTGATTCAAATATGGGGTACTGAACCTTAAGAGTAGGGTACTGCATAAGACGGGACGGAAAAGGGTTTAGGGTTGGATTAGGCGTACCCGCTTAGCGGCTCCGCCTAATCCAACCCTAAACCCTTTTCCTTATTCAAGGTCACTAATCCCGCAAGAAACTGAACCCTAAGAGGGTATTGGTAAACCCTGTCGTGGATGTGATTCAAAGATGGGGTACTGACCCTTAAGAGTAGGGTACTGCATAAGACGAGACGGAAAAGGATTTAGGGTTGCATTAGGCGTACCCGCTTTGCGGCTCCGCCTAATCCAACCCTAAACCCTTTTCCTTATTCAAGGTCACTAATCCCGCATGAAACTGAACACTAAGAGGGTATTGGTGAACCCTGTCGTGGATGTGATTCAAAGATGGGGTACTGACCCTTAAGAGTAGGGTACTGCATAAGACGAGACGGAAAAGGGTTTAGGGTTGGATTAGGCGTACCCGCTTAGCGGCTCCGCCTAATCCAACACTAAACCCTTTTCCTTATTCAAGGTCACAAATCTTGCAAGAAACTGAATCCCAAGAGGGTATTGGTGAACCCGGTCGTGGATGTGATTCAAAGATAGGGTACTGAACCTTAAGAGTAGCTAGGGTACTGCATAAGACGGGACGGAAAAGAGTTTAGGGTTGGATTAGGCGTAATCGCTTCGCGACTTCAACTAATCCAACCCTAAACCCTTTTCCTTATTCAAGGATACTAATCCCGCAAGAAACTGAACCCTAAGAGGGTATTCGTGAACCATGTCGTGGATGCGATTCAAAGATGGGGTACTGAACCTTAAGAGTAGGGTACTGCATAAGACGAGACGGAAAAGGGTTTAGGGTTGGATTAGGCGTACCCGCTTAGCGGCTCCGCCTAATCCAACCCTAAACCCTTTTCCTTATTCAAGGTCACTAATCCCACAAGAAACTGAACCCTAAGAGGGTATTGGTGAACCCTGTCGTGGATGTGATTCAAAGATGGGGTACTGAACTTTAAGAGTAGCGTACTGCATAAGATGGGACGGAAAAGGGTTTAGGGGTTGGATTAAGCGTACCCGCTTTGCGGCTCCGCCTAATCCAACCCTAAACCCTTTTCCTTATTCAAGGTCACTAATCTTGCAAGAAACTGAATCCAAAGAGGGTATTGCTGAACCCGCTCATGGATGTGATTCAAAGATGGGGTACTGAACCTTAAGAGTAGGGTACTGCATAAGACAGGACGAAAAAGAGTTTAGGGTTGGATTAGGCGTAATCGCTTCGCGACTTCGCCTAATCCAACCCTAAACCCTTTTCCTTATTCAAGGTTACTAATCCCGCAAGAAACTGAACCCTAAGAGGGTATTGGTGAACCCTATCGAGGATGTGATTCAAATATGGGGTACTGAACCTTAAGAGTAGGGTACTGCATAAGACGGGACGGAAAAGGGTTTAGGGTTGGATTAGGCGTACCCGCTTAGCGGCTCCGCCTAATCCAACCCTAAACCCTTTTCCTTATTCAAGGTCACTAATCCCGCAAGAAACTGAACCCTAAGAGGGTATTGGTAAACCCTGTCGTGGATGTGATTCAAAGATGGGGTACTGACCCTTAAGAGTAGGGTACTGCATAAGACGAGACGGAAAAGGATTTAGGGTTGCATTAGGCGTACCCGCTTAGCGGCTCCGCCTAATCCAACCCTAAACCCTTTTTCTTATTCAAGGTTACTAATCTTGCAAGAAACTGAATCCCAAGAGGGTATTGGTAAACCCGATCGTGGATGTGATTAAAAGATAGGGTACTGAACCTTAAGAGTAGGGTACTGCATAAGACGAGACAGAAAAGAGTTTAGGGTTGGATTAGGCGTAATCACTTCGCGACTTCGCCTAATCCAACCCTAAACCCTTTTCCTTATTCAAGGTTACTAATCCCGCAAGAAACTGAACCCTAAGAGGGTATTGGTGAACCCTGTCGTGGATGTGATTCAAAGATGGGGTACTGAACTTTAAGAGTAGGGTACTGCATAAGACGGGACGGAAAAAGGTTCAGGGTTGGATTAGGCGTAATCGCTTAGCGGCTCCGCCTAATCCAACCCTAAACCCTTTTCCTTATTCAAGGTCACTAATGCCGCAAGAAACTGAACACTAAGAGGGGATTGGTGAACCCTGTCGTGGATGTGATTCAAAGATGGGGTACTGACACTTAAGAGTAGGGTACTGCATAAGACGAGACGGAAAAGGGTTTAGGGTTGGATTAGGCGTACCCGCTTAGCGGCTCTGCCTAATCCAACACTAAACCCTTTTTCTTATTCAAGGTCACAAATCTTGCAAGAAACTGAATCCCAAGAGGGTATTGGTGAACCCGGTCGTGGATGTGATTCAAAGATAGGGTACTGAACCTTAAGAGTAGCTAGGGTACTGCATAAGACGGGACGGAAAAGTGTTTAGGGTTGGATTAGGCGTAATCGCTTCGCGACTTCACCTAATCCAACCCTAAACCATTTTCCTTATTCAAGGATACTAATCCCGCAAGAAACTGAACCCTAAGAGGGTATTCGTGAACCATGTCGTGGATGCGATTCAAAGATGGGGTAGTGAACCTTAAGAGTAGGGTACTGCATAAGACGAGACGGAAAAGGGTTTAGGGTTGGATTAGGCGTACCCGCTTAGCGGCTCCGCCTAATCCAACCCTAAACCCTTTTCCTTATTCAAGGTCACTAATCCCGCAAGAAACTGAACCCTAAGAGGGTATTGGTGAACCCTGTCGTGGATGTGATTCAAAGATGGGGTACTGAACTTTAAGAGTAGCGTACTGCATAAGATGGGACGGAAAAGGGTTTAGGGGTTGGATTAAGCGTACCCGCTTTGCGGCTCCGCCTAATCCAACCCTAAACCCTTTTCCTTATTCAAGGTCACTAATCTTGCAAGAAACTGAATCCAAAGAGGGTATTGCTGAACCCGCTCATGGATGTGATTCAAATATGGGGTACTGAACCTTAAGAGTAGGGTACTGCATAAGACAGGACGAAAAAGAGTTTAGGGTTGGATTAGGCGTAATCGCTTCGCGACTTCGCCTAATCCAACCCTAAACCCTTTTCCTTATTCAAGGTTACTAATCCCGCAAGAAACTGAACCCTAAGAGGGTATTGGTGAACCCTATCGAGGATGTGATTCAAATATGGGGTACTGAACCTTAAGAGTAGGGTACTGCATAAGACGGGACGGAAAAGGGTTTAGGGTTGGATTAGGCGTACCCGCTTAGCGGCTCCGCCTAATCCAACCCTAAACCCTTTTCCTTATTCAAGGTCACTAATCCCGCAAGAAACTGAACCCTAAGAGGGTATTGGTAAACCCTGTCGTGGATGTGATTCAAAGATGGGGTACTGACCCTTAAGAGTAGGGTACTGCATAAGACGAGACGGAAAAGGATTTAGGGTTGCATTAGGCGTACCCGCTTAGCGGCTCCGCCTAATCCAACCCTAAACCCTTTTCCTTATTCAAGGTCACTAATCTTGCAAGAAACTGAATCCCAAGAGGGTATTGGTGAACCCGGTCGTGGATGTGATTCAAAGATAGGGTACTGAACCTTAAGAGTAGGGTACTGCATAAGACGGGACAGAAAAGAGTTTAGGGTTGGATTAGGCGTAATCACTTCGCGACTTCGCCTAATCCAACCCTAAACCCTTTTCCTTATTCAAGGTTACTAATCCCGCAAGAAACTGAACCCTAAGAGGGTATTGGTGAACCCTGTCGTGGATGTGATTCAAAGATGGGGTACTGAACTTTAAGAGTAAGGTACTGCATAAGACGGGACGAAAAAAGGTTCAGGGTTGGATTAGGCGTAATCGCTTAGCGGCTCCGCCTAATCCAACCCTAAACCCTTTTCCTTATTCAAGGTCAGTAATGCCGCAAGAAACTGAACACTAAGAGGGTATTCGTGAACCATGTCGTGGATGTGATTCAAAGATGGGGTACTGACCCTTAAGAGTAGGGTACTGCATAAGACGGGACGGAAAAGGGTTTAAGGTTGGATTAGGCGAACCCGCTTCGCGGCTCTGCCTAATCCAACCCTAAACCCCTTTCCTTATTCAAGGTCACTAATCCCGCAAGAAACTGAACCCTGAGAGGGTATTGGTGAACCTTGTCGTGGATGTGATTCAAAGATTGGGTACTGAACCTTAATAGTAGGGTACTGCATAAGACGGGACGGAAAAGGGTTTAGGGTTGGATTAGGCGAACCCGCTTCGCGGCTCCGCCTAATCCAACCCTAAACCCTTTTCCTTATTCAAGGTCACTAATCCCGCAAGAAACTGAACCCTAAGAGGGTATTCGTGAACCATGTCGTGGATGTGATTAAAAGATGGGGTACTGAACCTTAAGAGTAGGGTACTGCATAAGACAAGACGGAAAAGGGTTTAGGGTTGGATTAGGCGTACCCGCTTAGCGGCTCCGCCTAATCCAACCCTAAACCCTTTTCCTTATTCAAGGTCACTAATCCCGCAAGAAACTGACCCTAAGAGGGTATTGGTGAACCCTGTCGTGGATGTGATTCAAAGATGGGGAACTGAACCTTAAGAGTAGGGTACTGCATAAGACGGGACGGAAAAAGGTTCAGGGTTGGATTAGGCGTAATCGCTTAGCGGCTCCGCCTAATCCAACCCTAAACCCTTTTCCTTATTCAGGGTCACTAATCTTGCAAGAAACTGAATCCAAAGAGGGTATTGGTGAACCCGGTCGTGGATGTGATTCAAAGATAGGGTACTGAACCTTAAGAGTAGGGTACTGCAAAAGACGGGACGGAAAAGAGTTTAGGGTTGGACTAGGCGTAATCGCTTCGCGACTCCGCCTAATCCAACCCTAAACCCCTTTCCTTATTCAAGGTCACTAATCCCGCAAGAAACTGAATCCAAAGAGGATACTGGTGAACCCTGTGGTGGATGTGATTCAAAGATGGGGTACTGAACCTTAAGACTAGGGTACTGCATAAGACAGGACGGAAAAGGGTTTAGGGTTAGATTAGGCGTACCCGCTTCGCGGCTTCGCCTAATCTAACTCTAAACCCTTTTCCTTATTCAAGGTCACTAATACCGCAAGAAACTGAACCCTAAGAGGGTGTTGGTGAAACCTGTCGTGGATGTGATTCAAAGATGGGGTACTAAACCTTAAGAGTAGGGTACTGCATAAGACGAGACGGAAAAGGGTTTAGGGTTAGATTAGGCGTACCCGCTTTGCGGCTCCGCCTAATCCAACCCTAAACCCTTTTCCTTATTCAAGGTCACTAATCCCGCAAGAAACTGAATCCAAAGAGGGTATTCGTGAACCATGTCGTGGATGTGATTCAAAGATGGGGTACTGAACCTTAAGAGTAGGGTACTGTATAAGACGGGACAGAAAAGGGTTTAGGGTTAGATTAGGCGTACCCGCTTCGCAGCTCCGCCTAATCCAACCCTAAACCCTTTTCCTTATTCAAGGTCACTAATCCCGCAAGAAACTGAATCCAATGAGGGTATTCGTGAACCATGTCGTGGATGTGATTCAAAGATGGGGTACTGAACCTTAAGAGTAGGGTACTGCATAAGACGGGACGGAAAAGGGTTTAGGGTTAGATTAGGCGTACCCGCTTCGCGGCTCCGCCTAATCCAACCCTAAACCCTTTTCCTTATTCAAGGTCACTAATCCCGCAAGAAATTGAATACAAAGAGGGTATTCGTGAACCATGTCGTGGATGTGATTCAAAGATGGGGTACTGAACCTTAAGAGTAGAGTACTGCATAAGACAAGACGGAAAAGGGTTTAGGCTTGGATTAGGCGTACCCGCTTAGCAGCTCAGCCTAATCCAACCTTAAACCCTTTTCCTTATTCAAGGTCACTAATCCCGCAAGAAACTGAACATTAAGAGGGTATTCGTGAACCATGTCATGGATGTGATTCAAAGATGGGGTACTGAACCTTAAGAGTAGGGTACTGCATAAGACGAGACGGAAAAGGGTTTAGGGTTGGATTAGGCGGAGCTGCTAAACGGCTCCGCCTAATCCAACCCTAAACCCTTTTCCTTATTCAAGGTCACTAATTTTGCAAGAAACTGAATCACAAGAGGGTATTGGTGAACCCTGTCGTGGATGTGATTAAAAGATGGGGTACTGAACCTTAAGAGTAGGGTACTGCATAAGACGGGACGGAAAAGGGTTTAGGGTTAGATTAGGCGTACTCGCTTCGCGGCTCCGCCTAATCCAACATTCTCATAAGGGTTTAGGGTTAGATTAGGTCTCCTACAAGGTATTTTGATGGATCTCTTCTTGGTTTCTTGGTGACATCCTTGACAACATTCTCATCAAATTTAATGATTGAGGGATGAGATGTAAGAGCTTGTGAGTCAAAATATTTCACCGTTTCCTTTTTGCACATTCCCTTAATGGCATTCACGGAAGCTTGGTTGAAAGAATCGGTCGGCTCTTGAGAAGATTGAGCTCGCGATACGGCTCGTGCCTCTAAGGCTTCAAGTCTAGCTCGGTTTGACGCATTCTCTCTTAACAAGAACTTGATAGTTTCTTGAATGTCATAAAAGGGTTGAGAATTACCTTGGAAGTTCCTTGGAGGACCTTGATTAGGTGGTGGATAAGCTACAAAAGGAGGACCTTGATTAAATGGAGGATGAGTTCCAAAGGGAGGTCCTTGATTGAATGTAGGATGAGTTCCGAAAGGAGGTCCTTGATTGAATGGAGGATGGTTTCCGAAGGGAGGTCCTTGATTTGGTCTCGGTGGTCCTTGAGGATGGAAACAACCTTGATTCATGTGAGGAGGCCTTGGTTGATAATGAGGTTCATATGAATTAGGATAAACCCTTTGATTGGGAGCTCTTGGAAAAGGATGTGATCCTTGAGTCGGCGTGGAATGAAATCCGGTCCCCAAATTAGGTTTGCTCGTTTGAGGCTTTTCATATGTCTCTTGAGTGTTTGCTTGATGAACGCTCTCCTTTTTCACACAAAGGTTGGAGTCGTGGTTGTATTCTCCACAATTATCACAAGGGATATCTACCCTATACGTCTTTGGAGGCGAGATAGATGTTCGCCTACGCGGTGTAATTCTTCTTGGTGGGGTGATTCTTCTCGGTGGAGATACTCTTCTTGGTGGAGAGACTTATCTTGGTGGAGACTTCGTTTCGGGTTGGAAGGTGTCCCTAACAACCATAGCTTCAAATCTCTCAAAAAGTTGAGCGAGTTGTACTTCAAGAGAGGTCTCCATGTCATTCGATGATTCCGAGTCTCCACTAGATTCACCCTCTAGCAATCCCTTAGCATACGCATCACTCTTGGCTATCTTGTCGAGGAGTTCATGGGATTGATTCTCGTCGAGTAGGAAGAAGTCGCCCTTTGCGGTCGCATTGAGAATGTCCCTAGCATCGGCGGATAAAGAACAGAAAAACGTCTGGAGCATAAGCCAACGAGGGATACTGTGATGCGGGCACTTCATTTGTAAAGTCTGGAATCGATCCCAAGCCTCGCTTATACTTTCATTTTCGCCTTGTCGGAAGGTTTGAATCTCCATTCGATATTGATTGGTCTTGGAAGGAGGATGGTATTTTTCTAGAAATGCATTGGCCAATTGATTCCAAGTCTGGAAGGTACCATCGTTGTGGCTTTGTAGCCATCTCCTAGCATCGTCGCGAAGGGTTTTGGGAAACAACAGTCTATGGAATTGGCATGAAGTGAGTCCATTCAACTTCATTCCAATTAGCTTCTCTTTAAATGTCGCTATGTGTTCTAGAGCATCTTCTTGTGGAAGTCCATAATAAGTGTCTTGTTGGACTATGGCAATTGAAGAAGTCTTGAGCTCAAAGTTATCGGGTATGATTCCATATGTGACGGGAGAAGAAGTTTGTTCATGGGTGGGTTGGGAGTGACATCTTAAAGTAGGCATGTTTGTTTGTAGAGGTGATTTTTGAAGAGAGAAGAGGGAAAGGGAATTTTGTGAGATTTTTGAGAATGGTGGATGGGTGAAATGTTGGTGTAAGATATGGATTAGGGTTCACTTTGGTTGATTTGGATTCCGAAATAACAATATCGTCTCGCTTGCACCGGTTTGGAATAAGCAATGCCGAATATGATTGTTCCTGAACACAACTCAATTCAAAGATGAGACTCCTAGCACCGAGCGGTACTAGGGTAAAAGGAGAAGAAAACAATTACTCAAATACAATGACAAAAACTCAACTAACTGATCACCGTCCTCGGCAACGGCGCTATTTTGATGCGCGCGGATTGTCGTCTATCCAACGCGGTCAAACAATATTTATAACCCCGGAATACTACTACTACGTAGTAGCGGTAAGTCAGGGATTGATCCACAGGGATGGTCGAGAGGGGTAGTCGTTCAAGTCAAAGTCTATGAGTGATTGAGTCGAGAAGGGGGGTTTGGTTGAGTCGAGCTAGGTTCACTAAATGAGCTTATCTGATTAAGGTGGGAAACTATTGATGGGAAAGGTGTTAGGGAGAGTCGAGGAATCGGAAATAAAGACAAGACTCTAATAATGCAAGAATTATCACAAGATGTATAAGGGAGGTTCCACCTTTCGGTTTCCCTACCAACCAAGTCTAAGCCCGCTTTCGCGACGAATAAACTAAGGTCTCTAGACGGAATTATCCAAACTCCGAGTTTCCCCATATTGGTCCGGGTGAGTCAAGTCAACCTAGGTGATCAAGCTAAGTCAAACATAACACAACAATCCCATCAAGACAATATTTCCCTCAAATGCAATAATCTCACAAAGATTAAATCTTTATCTATAAATCGTCCTCCCCTAACCCCCTAACAAAAAGATCTACTCACTAATCATGGTTGTTAACAACAAAGCATTCATTAAGAAGAAAATAATTAAAACATGCATATAATCTACACTAACAAATATATTAAAGGAGAAAAGGGAGATGAGAGAATTTTACCCACAATGGAGAAAATCAAAGAGAAAGAAGAAGATTAATAATATTAAAGATTGAATCTTAAGAGAAATACACAAGAATTTGTCAATAATCCATGCATAAATCTTCAATCTTCAATAAGAGAAATAAGAATCTTCAAGAAATAAGACAAGGATTTTGTCACATAAACCCTTGTAAAACCCTTGAATCTTCAATAATAAAACCAATTCTTCAATAAAGATTGCAACTTTACTACTAATAACGGAGTAATTGTATTAGTGTGGATAGATCTATTAATTATTTTAGAGAATTTTCTAAGAGAGTTTTACTACAATCTACTACTACTTACTACAATATGGAGGTTTTCTATCCTACTCCCAAGAGGCACATTCAAGGCTCACATAAGGCACACTTTGGCTAAAAACCCTAGGTTTAGTATTTATAGAGTTGCTTAATGGGTTGCACAAACATCAAGGCCCAAATCCGATTTCTCTTCATTTTGCAAGACCATCACCCTTTGCATCTTCATGGGGTGGTATTTCGCCCCGCGGCTCGACGTAATAGTCCCACCGGGTGAAATTTCACCTGGTGAGATTTTCTTCGTTTTTCGCGCTTTCGACCTGTCTTCACCATCGGGCAAAATTTCACCCGGTGGGCGAAATTTCGCCCGGTCAAGTTGCCCGGTCATGCGTGCCGTGAAAATCTTCGGGGATGAAAAAATGTCGTCGGGCGAAACTTCACCCGGTGGTCCATTGACTCTTTTCCAGTCTTTTTCTTCGTTGATTAGTTGGATTACTTGAACTTTCAGTTGTGTGCTTTGCTCTTGGACCGTATCTCTCTCTTGCTCGTAGAAGCTCAAACACGTTTTTGGTCGAAAATCCTATCAAAATAGACAAAAAACTACCAAAAACACGTAAAATGCTAAAGAGAGACACTAATGTGAGGATTACGCAAAATATGGCGATAATCGCACTCAAGTCTCACAAAACAGAGGAAAAACGGGTCTAAATGGGAGGAACAACGGTCCAAATTTGGGACACAACAATTCCCCCACACTAAACCGTTGCTTGTCCTCGAGCAATGACCCAAAAAGAAACTAGCTACTACTACTAAGCTAGACTATGCTAAGCCGATACGAGGCAATTAACGGGCCCGCTCCGTCCCTTCAACTCACATCGAGATACCTATGAGGTAAGGTACCTCCATGCAAGGCAAGTTGGGGCTTGCTCAAAATTGGGGTTGCGACTAACACACACACAAACACAAAACAAAGAAGACACACACAAAAAGATAGTCGCAACCAAAGAGAAAATAAATCACCGAATCCCTCATCGAAACGGCGGAGAAAGCACCGATTCGAGCTTAAGAC
This sequence comes from Agrostemma githago, assembly GCA_958450325.1. Lineage (NCBI taxonomy): Eukaryota > Viridiplantae > Streptophyta > Magnoliopsida > Caryophyllales > Caryophyllaceae > Agrostemma > Agrostemma githago. The sequence goes on from OY288252.1 coordinate 38,819,792, forward strand.
AAGCGAGAACACTACCAAGCTAGTAACGCAAATTGACATGGACAAAATCCTAATAGGATGACAATCAATCAATAAAAACATTGAAAATTTACCAAGGTCCTTCTAATTCCACTAAAGATGCCTACAACGGGACGATAGATGGAGTGGATAAGTGAGAACCATGGAGTTAGTAAGCATTGTAGGTAAGTGTTATGCCGTCTCCTAATAAGCTAAGCCTAGAGGGTCGTTCCAAACTCGAGAAAGCCAATTAGACCAAAAAGGATGGATAAGTGTTTGCAAACTGGTAAGGATTGCCAAATTACCGCTATTTTCCTTCCTCGGGACTCGGTCCTCTAGTAGGCATTTCACGGCAATAAGACAATCAAGGGATTATTTGGGTTTGGGAACGATTTTCTTGAGATTTTGATTTTCTTTTTCGGTTTTTCTTTCCCCATTATTTCGATCGAGGGCCTTTTTTTTTCATTTTTTTCACTTTTCCCTTTTTCTTTCTTTGAATAGCCCATTTTTGGCTAGATGATTCATTTGAGGAACAAGGTAAAGCATATTTTTGCAAACTTATTTGTGGAAATGGGTGAATGGTAGAGAAATAGGGTAGTCGGGTGTGCACCCCCTTCGAACCCATAGAAGGATGAAAGTTTTGGACTAAAAGTGGCTTCTCAAGTAAGGTCACCTAAGAGAACGGGGAACTGTAACCAAGGCCTTATCACTCCATGGGTGGTCAAGGTGGTCAAATGCAAACCCCGATGTAAACTCCTAGTAGAAAAGATGGACTCATTATAAAAAAAATCCAATGCAAAAATTGGTTCAAGGTCATTCTACTAGAATTATGTCCAAAAATCAAAAAGGGTCACTAACAAGTGAGTAATAAACACTCGGCCTAATCTCAAAATCGGGTTTTAGAAAACTTTACCTAGACAAGCTATAAACAAAATAAAAAGAACACAAAGGGGACAAAAATACGAGAAAACAAAAACAAAAACAAAAACACAATCACGAGTAAAGCCAAGCACTCCAAACTCCATTAAGTCAACACAATCCACAACCACCAATTCCAAAATGTTCACCAAGTGAACCTCCAAATAGCATATACGCCCAAACTCTATGCATAAGAGAAAGGGATAAAACGAAGGTAGAAAGTATTACCGCGCGGTCTTCATTTCATTTCCGCTACGTTACGTATCCATGCTAAATGGTTGGCGGTGTACCTACAAGATGGAGAATGCAAGACAATACAAGTAACACAAAAAACGAAAAGAAGAGAAAACTAAAAAGAGAAAAAAAATTGAAATTTTTTGGATTTTTGGTTTTTAAAGGAAAAATGAAAAAGAAAATGGATAAAAGGATAGTAGATCCCTCCCCCACACTAAAACTGTGCATTGTCCCCAATGCACAAATAGGAGAAGAATCGAAAAAGGAAAAAGAGAAAACAACGGAAGATCTTTTTGAATTTTTGTGATTTTTCAAATGTTTTTGGCTTTTTCAAAATTTAAGGGAATAAAAAGAAAAAAAATGAAAGATGAAAAAGAAAGAAGAAAAAAGAAAAAAATAAGAAAAATCGATAAGGGAAGAAAAAGGACGTAGGTGTAATCACATCACCTCGCCCGGATTCTGCACGAATCGGGAAAATTAAAAGAAAAAGAAAATTTTGGATTTTTCAAATGGTCTTCGTGCGATCAAGTCACCGAAGACCGGGAGCAATAATCGGGTCCTTCTTCTCTAAGGCACCTGCAATAAACCTCACGTGTGTAACGACCCAAGTAGGATCACGGCGGGGTTTACAATTCCTCAAATCAACAAAATAATCATTATAAATCAATCAACAACAGAATTTCAAATGCCAAAAATTGGCGCTGCAAGGACTGACAAAGATTACGATAACTGAGACAAGAGAACAGACGACCGACGACTGACAATGACAATAGACACCCCCACACTAACACTAACAACACTCGACCACTCACATAGGACCTGGGGGACGAGGTGGTGGTGGGTAGTAAGACCCTGACGGAGGCATACCGAAAAATCTATCAAAGTAGTGTTGTTGCTGTTGCAACATCCTTTGGTTCTCCTCCGCCGCCAACCTCACTGCTTGGGCATCCCTAGCAGCCTCCCTAGCCATCTCAAAACTGGTCCGGGTGTACTCAAAACCTTCCCTAGATTACGTGTATAATTGATGCGTAGTATCGCGCGCATCCCGAGCCACATTGTAGGCATCCTTGGCCAGGTTAAGTGAGGTAGTCGAGTTCTCCCAAGTCTGACGTGTACGGTTATAGACTTCCCCCCATTGGTTATAAAAGTCCTCTGATCCATAGAACGAGGAGTGTCGTGGAGGACTCATGTTGGCGTCCTCCTGAAAACCAGGGGTAGACTGGGTGAACGTGGAGTGTCGGTGTGGTGTGAATTCCGAAAAGTCATGGGTGAAAAATTGTGAGGTCTGGGGTTCGGGTTGGTGGGAGGAAGAGGGTGCATGTGATGATGACGGTAAAGTCCTATAACCCTCATCCCGAGAGGTTCTAACCTCTGGTTCCTCCTCCGACACATCAACGACCTCTATATCATCGTCGCCAAAGTCTAAAGGTCCCTCGGGGTATTGAACTATACGAAACTTACCTCGGGTGTTATCCCGAACGTATTCCCCGGACCTCTTCGGCATGCCGAAATTCTCTTCAATATCTAGCCTTACCCAATCGGGGTTAGGCATGGCAATAGCGCGCAACTCAGTAATCTTATACAGAAACAAACTGTTATAATCCCCTTTCTGGGGCCACACAAGAAAAGGACAATAAACTTCACCTATAAAAATTCCCGCTCCTACAACTGGTCTTAAATCTCTAAAATCGACTTTCAAGGCTCTAGCTAGCATCGTTACAACACCGCCGCAAGAAATGTTCTTGCGGCCGCCCTTCGCAATCTGAGCGAAATGAGTAGCTAAGGCCTCTGACATGTCGATCGATGGGCCTCTCTCCGAAACTGCATCCTCTAAAAGTTGAACAGCTGTAGCACCACAGTTGTGATGCGTATCATAGCTGGACAAGAACGAGTTAGCTATGATGCGCGCCACATACCGGAGGATGGGGTTTCGGATCGAGAAAGAACGCATCTTCCCTCCCTTGAAAGGCCTCTGGCGGGCTATTTTAAACCAGAATCGATCTCGGCCGAATTTATCGTCCCGAGTCTGGCCCGCCCTAGGCTTTCCAAGGGCTGAAGAAGGTACCCAAGCAGTACACCGAAGTCTCTCAAGTTGAGGACGTACGAAGTTTCTCGCAACTGAAAAGAGACAGTGGTATTATCATCACCACTTAGCTCGAAAGTTGCGAAAAACTCGCACGTCAGTTTCTGAAAAGTTTCCTCCTGAGAGGCATAAAAATTGATGAGACCAAGACCTCGGCACATTGCTCGTACCTGCGGTTCTATGCCCATACGCTCAAGTACATCTCGAGCCGCCCAATGAGTTGGCTCGAGACGACAAACCCATAATTTTTTACATTTATCGACATGAGCTTTTTTAGCAAAACATAGACCAGATAAAGGTTCACGAAAATTACGACGGATTTTCGGGTAACATACCTCGAGCGGAACAGGTTGTTCGCTCGGAATGGCTCCTTGCATTTGAACAGGCATCGGGACAGATTCGTCCCGAGCCTCAGCCGGTTGCTCCTCGGACCTTGAGGATGATGTTGACCCCGAACTACGATTGAGCATTGATGAAATCCTTTTTCTTGCCATTTGTTTCACTCTCTTCATCCTTGATGCTTAAAATTTGATGATTATGTGTTGACGGTCTCGATTTGGGGTTTATCGGAACTTGAACGATTTCTCAAAACAAACTACAAGAATGTGTTAGGAATGTGATGAGGATGAAGAATATATAATTTAATTTGATTTTGGTGAAGGATTGGAGGGATTAAAGATGGTTTAAGGTGGAGGATTTGGGGTTTGTTTGGGTTTTTGGGGTTTTGGTTGAGGAGAGAGATATGAAAAGATGTATAATGAAGATGAGTGGGGAGGTTTGGCTGGGTAAGTGGTGCGGGGTGATATTTCGCCCAGTGGGTCACCATCGGGCGAAATTTCGCCCAACGGACTTCGGGTCAGTTTTCCACATTTACGCGCTGCTTAACCACCGGGCGAAATTTCTTCCGGTCAGACTCTACCGGGCGAAATTTCGCCCGATCGGATTTCCGTCAATTCCGAATCGTAAAATATTTTTACCGCAGGGCGAAATTTCGCCCGGTGAGATTCCACCGGGTGAAGTTTTGCCCGATGGATTTTCCGTCAATTCCTTTGGTTCGAGCAAGTTGCCATCGGGTGAAGTTTCACCCGACGGACCTCGGGCCACAATTCCACCGGACAAAACGTTGCCCGGTGAGATCCTTCACTCCGAATAAGCTTCTTGCTACGAAAATTTTTCTATGACTCGGTCCAAACATCCTTAGCTTCTTCAAAAATACAACTCATCTTCTCAATCCAATTTGTTTATAATCGTTTAAAGCGCGATTCCAAAAATCCCCGAGAGAAATCTTCGTGTCTCCTGCAAGTACCAAAGAGAAAACAAACTCCCAAAAGGAAAAATCTAAAATCTATTGTTCGAGAAAGATAAAAAGGGACGAGAATATACAAATATTTACAATGGTGGTTATTATGGACACCACCAAACCAAATTTAACGTTTGAGATTAGTTGGGGTTGCTTAAAAAGCAACCCGAAGGGTCTTGTTCATTGGCTCCAAATTCCATGCTACCGATCTTGAGCTTTTCCTTGAATTCCGGTATACCCATAAGTTGCACTACCTCGGGAAGCATTGCGAACTCGTCGGGAATGTCTTCATCGGAGGTTGCACCGAGTATAAATAGGGCACCGTCATCTTCTTCATCGTCGTACTCAAGATCTTCGGTAGAAGGCTCTTCATTTGATGGGTACTCCACCATTTGGTTCCAGAACTCCAAATTAGGAGGATCTTCGTAAAGGAACGCGGGAAGTACAAATTGGACCGTTTCATTAGCAACATTGAAAGATAATCGCCCTCGCTTTACATCAATAATTACCCCACCGGTACATAAGAAAGGTCGTCCCAAAAGGATAGGATTCCGCTCCTCGATTGGCATATCCAAAATGACGAAATCGGTGGGGATATACAAGTTCCCCACATTAACCATGAGGTTACGGGCCAATCCGTAGGGCTCCTTTAGTGGTTCCATCGGCCATTTGCACATTCGCGGGAAAATACTCCAAATCTTTAACATAGATAGTACGAGCAATGTCTAAGGGCATCAAGCTAATGTCGGCACCAAGGTCACATAGAGCTCGATCTATCAAGACGTGGTCGATGGAGCATGGAATGGCAAAACTACTCGGATCACCTAATTTGATAGGAATTGTGACTCTAGGGTTAGTTCTTGGAGAAACGGGAATTCTTTCTTTCTCGGCGGGTTTCAAAATGATGTCTCGAATGTAATCGGACGGGGTAGGCATAGAAGGGCTTGTATCAATGTTCTCGATAAGGTCGGTGAAGGTTATCATTCCCAAAGCTTGATCATCAAATGGAATCGGTAGCTTATCATTCAAGGGAGGTACCTCAATCCTAAAGAGTAAGTTCGTATCCTCTATTGGAATTTGTTCAACGACAAACGAAAGGTCTCCTACAAGGTATTTTGATGGATCTCTTCTTTGTTTCTCGGTGACATCCTTGACCACATTCTCATCAAATTTAATGATTGAGGGATGAGATGTAAGAGCTTGTGAGTCAAAATATTTCACCGGTTCCTTTTTGCATATTCCCTTAATGGCATTCACGGAAGCTTGGTTGAAAGAATCGGTCGGCTCTTGAGAAGATTGAGCTCGCGACGCGGCTCGTGCCTCTAAGGCTTCAAGTCTAGCTCGGTTTGACGCATTCTCTCTGTTGGAGCGAGTGTCCTCCACAATAGTGCATTGATATATTAAATCTCATGGGCGGAATATACTTGGGATAATTAGTACATTGATACTCCACGTCAGTTGATTAACGTAAATCGGTAACGCTCAGCTGACTAGAGTTAGACGTTATTGTCGTATGACGGCGGTGATCAACTGATCCCTTTCGGTCACACCTATAGGATGAGACCCAAATAGAAGACTAATTATTTGTATCTGATACAGTTAATTAGCACCTTGCGTATATATTTGATATATGTTTGGTAATGAGAGTTATTTATTGGAGATAGAGTTTAGAACTCTGTCCGATTAAGTTTATTAGTCTATTATACGATAATTGACTGAATAAATTTTACGTCTTATTTTAATACGATTAAATAAGACCTAATTTAGTATTTAAACGTTAATTACTAAATTAGTGGAGGTTTTGTATGCTTTTATGGGTTGTGGTAATTAGCCGTTAATATATTTACAAGGAGTTGTAAATTTAGCTAATTGATTATTATTATTATTATGGGACCTATTATATATAGATATAATAGTAATGTACTACTTAAAGAGTTAAGAGTATATTATTTGATGTGATCAATTATAGAGATAATTGATCATGTCACACATTGCATTTGTATGACAAATGACAAAATAAAATGGACCCATTTTATGTACATGTGTATGGTACACTAGTAAAAATAATGGCAATAGTGGTTGGTCTTATTTTTACTACATGCATAAATAATAGTAATAATTACCCTAGACCCTAGACTTTAAGCATGCAAATAAAATAATGCATTTTAGTCTTCCCCATGTGGGGTGGCCGGTTTTGGGGTAGTAAAAAGGGGACTCTTTGTTCTCTTTTTAACTCACCAATTCATTTGCATGCATGAGCTTTGGTTTTTTACCTCATCTCTCCAAAACTCTCTCTAATACTAGTATTCATCTTTATTACTAAAGTAGTAATAGATTCATAATATTAGCATTGTTTTATCACTACTATTATCTAGTTAATAATAGTGGTGATTATTTGGGTTGATTCTTGGTGCAACTTAAAGGAGATCTTCTACATTGGAGATTCAAGGTTTTGGAGGATCATCCATACTATTATTAGCTCAAGAACAATAAGAAAAGGAGTTTTCTTATTGTGCCCAATATTTCCTCATTGTTTATGTAAGGAAATCTCTTCTTATATCTAGTTTTTGTCATTTGATGTCATGCATGTAACTAGATCTTAATATACTAATTTAACAAGTAATTTAGTAACTAATTAGAGGAGTCTAATTAGAGGGTTATGAACCCTTCAAGTGGTATCAGAGCTTTGTTGTTGCATGCATGTCGATTTTTGACATTTTTTCGGGTTATATGATAACTTTGTAAAAACCGAAAATTTTGTGTAAAAGGTGTTTCACACGAAATTTTTGGGTACATGCATACCTAATGACCTCAAAATGGTTGTGGTCGAGTTTGGTAATTTTTGGAATTTATTTGCTAATTTATAATCATTTATGCCTTAAAAACCGAGTTTTTATGCCTATTTGATGTTAAAAGTTAACTAAAAATAGTTGCATGTTGTTTTTGGGCATGGTTTTTTGGTGTAAATATCTTCATATGTTGATGGACATATGTGTAAATTTTTGAAATTTATTTTGTTCTTTGGGGATGGTTATTGTTTTTTATGAGATAAGAATCGATAAACATGCATTTATTTGTTCCTATTTTATTCGAGAATATTTGTGGACAAGGTTTTGTTTTGGAGTTCCTGTAAATGTTCCAGAATGAACAAAATTATTCATTTTTTATTTTGGACGTTTTATGATTTAATTTGAATTTATTTCATAAAATTGACCATTTACCGATTAAATTAGCAAATTAAATCAATTCAAACTAATTTTTATTTTTCAAATTAGTGGAGACTAATTCTTGAAATTCCAAATTGGTTTGGAAAAATTAGTTTGAGCTTAATTGAGAATTAAGTGTTGATTAATGATTTTTAATGGTTAAAAATCGATAAATTCCATAAAACCGAGCTAGGATGAACTTGATAAATTATGGGGCGGTTTTGGCATGATTTTTACAGCATTTTATTTATTTTAATGTTGTTGAATGAATGAATGTCATTTATTGTTTATTTTGCAAGATTGTACCTAGTATGGCCTAGTCTTTTAATCGGTATTACCCGTAATGTAAGGGAATATCGATTTGATTGTAATTAATTGCGATCTCGTATCGCCCGTTTGTAATAATTAATAGTTTTATTTATACAAAGGTATAATAGGAAATGCTATGTATCATTTGTATCATTTGTAATTAATTATTATGAAGACGGAGATTACACAAGATGGTGGACAAAAGACGGTGCCTTTTGGTGGTGTTCCATTGAAGAGGCCAGGGACCAAGGAGTTGGTTTCCGATTTTGTAATAGTCTAGTTAATTAGATTAGCTAGATGGCCATACTAGGATTTATTTGTTTGATGCTTGCTTTATTTTCGCTCATGCCAAAATCGCCAATCATGCATTTTATACGTCGATTGTCAATTCACCAATTTACGTAATCACCAACTTAGTTCACTTATAAGTGATTAGTAACCTAATATTGACAAGACCTCTCACATGCATCGTAAGAATTGAGATTTAGCCTTACCAATTAAAGCACCTATGAACCCCTTGTTCATTAGGGCAACCACAACGTGGACCCTTTTTACCTAGGGTAAGTAGGGTGATACGATCACATGCCAAGATTGGGTTGGACTCAACGAGATAAAAGTTATTTCAGGGCTAGGAGATGGATTTGGTTGAAATCCGTCGACCGAGAATTCTAGGGTAGAATTAGTCAAGTAATGACTTACCGTTTTTACATAAGGATTGCATGCGATAATAGTTCTTATCTAGATACGGGTCTTGGAATCACTTATATAATTTCGTGAGGGGTCATTATATGAGTGACTTGTTAAAATTGTTTTACAAGTAAATTATATGACAATGAATGTTAATATTTCCTAAATTTTGTTGTAGTGTTTATAATTCGCTATGGCTACTAATGCAACCATTCAACTCGGAAAGGATTCTTGGCTTAGGTCCGTTATGGACAAATGTATCTTGAAAGACGATGGAAGTAATTTCATCGAATGGGAGTCTACCATAAAAGGTGCGGCGTTGTCCGACAACGTCCTTCGTTACTTGAACGAACCACCACCCAACGAACCCGGTCCTCGAGCCGCCCCGGCACAAAGGACCGCTTATGAGGAGTATTTGAAGATATCCAACGATATCAAAAATGTCTTGATATGGTCAATGTCTCCAAAACTCAAGCTTCAATACATTACCCTTAATGCATATGAGATATTCTCAAGGGTTACGACGGCTTTTTCCCAATCACCCGATATCCGTCAATATGAGGCTATGATGAAATTCTTCGAGGGTAAGCTAGAAAAGGGCCAAAAAGTTGGTCCTCATGTGCTCAAGATGATTGAGCATATTGACACACTAGAGCGTCTAGGGTGTAGCATTCCCAAGAAGCTTGCGATCGGTCGCATTCTTCACTCACTCCCCTCCAAGTTCTCCCAAATTAGGGTGAACTACAATATGCATGGCATGGACAAGAGTTTCCAAGAGCTTCATGCACTCCTCAACCAAGCAGAGAGGGACATGGAGGCTAGTGGGAGTGAGAAGAGAGACATGCTCTCCATGAAAATGAAGAATCTCAACCTTGGGGTTCAAAAGGGTAAAAACAAGGGTAAGACCAAATTCAAGAGACATGGAAAAGACAAGAACAAAGGGAAAGCTATTGAGAATAGCAAACCTAAGGCTAAGGTTAACAAACATGCCGACGCCGATTGCTATCATTGTAATGGCAAGGGACATTGGAAGCGCAATTGTCCCAAATATTTGAAGGAATTGAAGAACAAGAAAGACGAGAGTGAGACTCCGTCAGGTATTGTCCTCACTTCCCTCTATATGATAGAAATTAACTATACTTGCACTTCCACTTGGGTATTAGATACCGGATGTGGTTCTCATCTTTGTAATCATTTACAGGGCATGAGGGACGTGCGAGCACTAGCCAAGGGTGATGTAGACCTACGCATGGGAAATGGAGCTAGAGTAGCCGCTATATCCGTAGGCACTTATGTACTCACTCTAGCTAGTGGTTTTGAGTTGTATTTGAATAATTGTTATTTCGTACCAACTCTAACTAAGAACATTATCTCCATTTCCGTATTTGATATGGAAGGTTTTTCCTTTATGATTAAGGACAATTGTTGTACTTTTTCATTTAATGACATGGTTTATGGTAAAGCTACGTCTATCGGAGGTATTTATGTTCTAGATAATGTTAATGATGTATATCATGTAGAGAACAAGAAGCTCAAAACGGGTGAACCTAATCAATCCTACCTTTGGCATTGTCGTTTAGGACACATAAACGAACGACGCATAAAGAGACTTGTTTCACGAAACTTCTCAAACCATTTGATTACGAATCTTATGGTGTATGCGAGTCTTGCATATTAGGCAAGATGACTCGTGCTCCTTTCTCAAGTAAAGGAACACGAGCAAGTGAGGTATTGGGCCTTATACATACCGATGTGTGTGGCCCAATGACTATCACCGCTAGGGGTGGTTACAACTACTTCATCACTTTTACCGACGACTTAAGTAGATATGGGTATGTCTACTTAATGAGGCATAAGAGCGATGCTTTTGAAAAGTTCAAAGAGTTTCAAAGTGAAGTAGAGAACCAATTGGATAAAAAGATTAAAGTACTACGATCCGATCGTGGCGGTGAATACCTAAATAATGAATTTGATTCACACCTAAAAGATTGTGGCATAGTATCACAATGGACTCCTCCTGGCACACCACAGTTGAATGGTGTGGCCGAAAGGAGAAACCGAACTTTATTAGATATGGTTCGGTCCATGATGAGTCTCACTGAGCTTCCTGATTCATTTTGGGGTTTTGCCATTTTGTCTGCAATATTTTCACTAATTCGAAGCCCGACTAAAGCGGCCAATAAGACACCATATGAGATATGGAAGGGAAGGGTTCCTTATTTGTCGTTCATGAGAATCTGGGGTTGTGAGGCATATGTTCAGAACAAGTCTGACAACAAACTCGCACCAAGATCCGACAAATGTCTATTTGTAGGGTATCCAAAGGAAACACAAGGCTATTACTTCTACAATCGTCACGAAAACAAAGTGTTTGTGGCACGTGACGCTGTCTTTCTAGAAAATGACTTCATTTCTAGAAGACAGAGTGGGAGAAAATTTGAACTTGATGAAGTCCAAGAGCCACAAACCGAAAATGAAGTGGAGGAAAGCGTTCCCTCCTCCTCGGACACGGTTGTTGTTCCCTTTGAACCTAGGAAATCCACGAGGATTAGTCATCCTCCTGATCGATACCTTGGTATTGTCGAGGAAGATGCGTTAGACATGTTGCTTTGCGAAAGTGACGAGCCTAACACCTACAAGGCGGCCATATCTAGTCGTGATTCCATGCAATGGCTTCAAGCCATGCGATCCGAAATGGATTCTATGCACGAAAACCAAGTGTGGGATTTGGTTGATTTACCTGAAAAGGTGAGACCTCTTCAGTGTAAATGGATCTTTAAAATCAAGAATGGCATAGATGGACATAGGGATGTCTACAAAGCTAGATTGGTGGCAAAGGGTTTTACTCAAGTTCATGGTCTTCACTATGACGAAACCTTTGCTCCAGTCGCAATGCTTCGCTCCATAAGGATTATCCTAGCGATTGCCGCATTTCATGATTATGAGATTTGGCAAATGGATGTCAAAACCGCCTTCTTGAATAGGATTCTAGAAGAGGAAGTGTATATGACACAACCAGAAGGTTTTGTAGATACATCTAATCCTAGGAAGGTATGCAAGCTTAAGAGATCCATTTATGGTCTTAAGCAAGCGTCCAGAAGTTGGAATCATCGCTTTGATCATGTTATCAAACAATATGGTTTTGCTCGAAGTGTCGAGGAACCTTGTTTGTACATGAAGTTTAGTGGGAGTAAGGTAACCTTTCTTGTCTTGTATGTTGATGACATACTTCTTATCGGGAATGACGTTCTGATGCTTGCTTCCGTAAAGGAGTGGCTAGGAAAACACTTCCAAATGAAAGATTTGGGAAATGCACAATGTATTTTGGGTATTCGGATCCATAGAGATAGATCCAAAAGGACGTTGGTATTAAGTCAAGAAGCTTATATAGATAAGATTCTTGATAGATTCAAAATGAAAGACTCTAAGAGAGGCTTTCTTCCCATGAGTCAAGGTACCATTTTGTGCAAGTCACAGTGTCCTACCACACCCGAAGAAATTGAACGCATGAAGTTGATCCCATATGCTTCCGCGGTTGGATCAATCATGTATGCCATGACGTGCACTCGTCCCGATGTTTCGTATGCTTTGAGCATGACGAGTCGTTATCAAGCCAATCCAAGTGAAAGTCACTGGACAGCCGTGAAGAACATCCTTAAGTACTTGCGAAGGACCAAGGATTCGTTCTTAGTGTTTGGAGGGGATACTGAATTACGTGTAATAGGTTACACGGATGCTAGTTTCCAAACCGATCGGGATGATTTGAAATCCCAATCCGGCTATGTTTATATGTTGAATGGAGGAGCCATTAGTTGGAAGAGCTCCAAGCAAAGTGTCACCGCGGATTCTACAACAGAAGCTGAGTACATCGCGGCTTCGGAAGCTGCAAAGGAAGCTGTTTGGATTCGTCAGTTTTTGGAAGGACTAGGAGTAGTCCACTCCGTCGAAGATCCTATCACCATATATTGTGATAACAGCGGGGCCATTTTTCAAGCAAAAGAGCCCAAGTGTAGCAATAAGTCTAGACATGTACTTAGGAAATACCACGTGATAAGAGATCTCGAGGAAAGGAAGGAAATCGATATATGTAAGGTTGGGACAGACGAGAATATCGCTGATCCTTTAACCAAGCCTCTTTCAAAGGCTAAACATGATGGTCATGTTGTTGCAATGGGATTGAGAAAAGTCCCGGATTTTCCTTAAGTTATCTAAGATGTAATAATTGGATATTGTAGCAATTTTTACATTTATGATAATAGCATTCATTGTTCGAGTTTCAATATGAACTCTTTTGTTTAGTTTGACTAAACCCATACATTGTTCATTCGAATGGATTGTGAGACAATCTTGAACCCTATTCAAGTGAACGTTTGAACATAGTATTTTTGCCCCTTGTCACTTAATGAGGTGACGACTCAAAGTGACAAGATTGTAAGTTGATCGATGGTTAGTTCAAGACCATGGGGTCATGGAGATGACTGGTCATTTACATAGGCAGACTGATTGTCACTCTGCCGGGCAGTGACCACAATAGAGTCCCTTATCAAATTAGTTGAAGCCTGGTCGTGGCGGGGATTTCTATTTTATTCCTATGAGTCGATTCTTTAGACTGGCGACCATTTATCTGAGTCGGTGCAGTTTCCGATTGGCTTAGGTTGGTGTCCTAAGTCGTGCCGTGAAAGGAGGCTGATGGGCATCTTCTGGGTCATGGTGATCTGCATTATACAGTATAAGTTGGGTCAACAGGAATTGTTCACCCACGTTGGGTACATACGTCCTTGGGCCACTCGAGGAGAAGTAACTGGAAATGCGTGGCCACGCTCGGAAATAGATCTATGGTAGGTTTTCCGGTCAAACAGTTATTCTCCAGATCGAGAAAACCACTCTTATTATATTTAAATCACAAGTGCGACCTGAAAGACACCTTGTGATGAGTGGGAGGATGTGACATCAAAGAGACAAGAGAATCGGTAGCGCACAACTTGTGTAGACAAGTGGGAGACATTGATGGAGTAGGAGTACTCCGCAATATAGTGGCTACATGCACAACTTGTATCGGACAAGTGGGAGATTGTTGGAGCGAGTGTCCTCCACAATAGTGCATTGATATATTAAATCTCATGGGCGGAATATACTTGGGATAATTAGTACATTGATACTCCACGTCAGTTGATTAACGTAAATCGGTAACGCTCAGCTGACTAGAGTTAGACGTTATTGTCGTATGACGGCGGTGATCAACTGATCCCTTTCGGTCACACCTATAGGATGAGACCCAAATAGAAGACTAATTATTTGTATCTGATACAGTTAATTAGCACCTTGCGTATATATTTGATATATGTTTGGTAATGAGAGTTATTTATTGGAGATAGAGTTTAGAACTCTGTCCGATTAAGTTTATTAGTCTATTATACGATAATTGACTGAATAAATTTTACGTCTTATTTTAATACGATTAAATAAGACCTAATTTAGTATTTAAACGTTAATTACTAAATTAGTGGAGGTTTTGTATGCTTTTATGGGTTGTGGTAATTAGCCGTTAATATATTTACAAGGAGTTGTAAATTTAGCTAATTGATTATTATTATTATTATGGGACCTATTATATATAGATATAATAGTAATGTACTACTTAAAGAGTTAAGAGTATATTATTTGATGTGATCAATTATAGAGATAATTGATCATGTCACACATTGCATTTGTATGACAAATGACAAAATAAAATGGACCCATTTTATGTACATGTGTATGGTACACTAGTAAAAATAATGGCAATAGTGGTTGGTCTTATTTTTACTACATGCATAAATAATAGTAATAATTACCCTAGACCCTAGACTTTAAGCATGCAAATAAAATAATGCATTTTAGTCTTCCCCATGTGGGGTGGCCGGTTTTGGGGTAGTAAAAAGGGGACTCTTTGTTCTCTTTTTAACTCACCAATTCATTTGCATGCATGAGCTTTGGTTTTTTACCTCATCTCTCCAAAACTCTCTCTAATACTAGTATTCATCTTTATTACTAAAGTAGTAATAGATTCATAATATTAGCATTGTTTTATCACTACTATTATCTAGTTAATAATAGTGGTGATTATTTGGGTTGATTCTTGGTGCAACTTAAAGGAGATCTTCTACATTAGAGATTCAAGGTTTTGGAGGATCATCCATACTATTATTAGCTCAAGAACAATAAGAAAAGGAGTTTTCTTATTGTGCCCAATATTTCCTCATTGTTTATGTAAGGAAATCTCTTCTTATATCTAGTTTTTGTCATTTGATGTCATGCATGTAACTAGATCTTAATATACTAAATTAACAAGTAATTTAGTAACTAATTAGAGGAGTCTAATTAGAGGGTTATGAACCCTTCACTCTCTTAACAAGAACTTGGTAGTTTCTTGAATGTCATAAAAGGGTTGAGAATTACCTTGGAAGTTCCTTGGAGGACCTTGATTAGGTGGTGGATAAGCTCGAAAAGGAGGACCTTGATTAAATGGAGGATGAGTTCCAAAGGGAGGTCCTTGATTGAATGTAGGATGAGTTCCGAAGGGAGGTCCTTGATTGAATGGAGGATGGTTTCCGAAGGGAGGTCCTTGATTTGGTCTCGGTGGTCCTTGAGGATGGAAACAACCTTGATTCATGTGAGGAGGCCTTGGTTGATAATGAGGTTCATATGAATTAGGATAAACCCTTTGATTGGGAGCTCTTGGAAAAGGATGTGATCCTTGAGTCGGCGTGTAATGAAATCCGGTCCCCAAATTAGGATTGCTCGTTTGAGGCTTTTCATATGTCTCTTGAGTGTTTGCTTGATGAACGCTCTCCTTTTTCACACAAAGGTTGGAGTCGTGGTTGTATTCTCCACAATTATCACAAGGGATATCTACCCTATACGTCTTTGGAGGCGAGATAGATGTTCGCCTACGCGGTGTAATTCTTCTTGGTGGGGTGATTCTTCTCGGTGGAGATACTCTTCTTGGTGGAGAGACTTATCTTGGTGGAGACCTCGTTTCGGGTTGGAAGGTGTCCCTAACAACCGTAGCTTCAAATCTCTCAAAAAGTTGAGCGAGTTGTACTTCAAGAGAGGTCTCCATGTCATTCGATGATTCCGAGTCTCCACTAGATTCACTCTCTTGCAATCCCTTAGCATATACATTACTCTTGGCTATCTTGTCGAGGAGTTCATGGGATTGATTCTCGTCGAGTAGGAAGAAGTCGCCCTTTGCGGTCGCATTGAGAATGTCCCTAGCATCGGCGGATAAAGAATAGAAAAACGTCTGGAGCATAAGCCAACGAGGGATACCGTGATGCGGGCACTTCATTTTTAAAGTCTGGAATCGATCCCAAGCCTCGCTTATACTTTCATTTTCGCCTTGTCGGAAGGTTTGTATAATATGAAGTGCTTCCCATAAGATTACAAGAGGAAGGGTATATATAGGGTTTTAGAATGAAAGGAAATGAAAGAAAGTGAAAGCAACAAGGCGCGGGTGAGCTGGAGGAATTCCGGGTCGGGAAAGTCATTCCCGATCGGGATCATGGGGATTCCCGATCGGGATTTTATGTTACCGATCGGGAACAACCTCCAGTAGCGGCGCTTCGTGTTCCTCCTTCATCCCGGACGGGATGAGGCCATACCCGTCCGGGATGAGTCTTGTAGGCCTCCAATATGAACTTTTTGGCTCCTCCTTGGTTCTCATGGGCTTCCCATTGATTCTCGGGACTTGGGATCGGGTCTCGGAGGCTCGGGATTGGGTCCCAAGGTCTCGGGGGTTGATTTCAAGGTCTCGAGTCATCCTTCCTTTATCTCGTTGGCTCCAAAATGTGTATGTATTGAGTCGGAATTGCCCCAACTCTTCCAAATCGGTCTCGGGAACCTGAAACGAACTAAAGGAAACATAAGAAGCCCCTAAACCGCTCCCAAGGAGCGATTATACAAGGAAAATGGGACCAAAACACTAAGAAATAGGCACTACAAATGACACTTATCAACTCCCCCACACTTAACTCTTACTCGCCCTCGAGTAAGCACATACTATCTACTAAACCATCCGAGTGGATATTAGCGCACCCTACGCCCCTTCAACTCACGCGAGTGCACTTAGAGGACAAGTGCACTACGCAAGGCAAGTTGGGTCTTGCGACAAAACTGTGGATGCAACCGGACACAAACACATAAACAAACACACAAACAACAAACAAACAAACAAACACATAATCGGTTGCACCCAAGAGAAAACAACTACCGCTTCCCTCTAAAAAGCGGTGAATGAAACACCGGTTTAGGACTCGAGGTAAGTGACAACGTTCCCAAGCTAGACATACAAATCAAGGTGAACTAAACCCTAATAGTATGACGATAAAGCAACAAAAGCGTTGGTAACTTACCTAGGTCGTCCTAACTCTCTAAAAACGTACTACGGGACGATCGGCGGAGTGGAAAGTGAAGAACCACGGTGTTAGTCGACACTGTAGGTAAGTGAGACCCCGCCCCCTTTAGCGTGAGCCAAGAGGGTCGTCCCGTGTCCAAGACCGCCTAACTAGTCCAAGTAAAAAGTGGAAATAATGCAAAATGAAGGAAGACCGATTAATGCCGCTATCATCCTTCCTCGGGACTCGGTCCTTTGGTAGGCTCTTCACGGCAAAAGTCGGAAAAAGGCTTATTTTGAGGGGATATGTTTTTGTGATACGGGTTTTCTTTTTGGCATTTTCTTTCCTTTTGACGTTTTTGATTTGTTTTGCCGTGCCATTCTTTTTCTTCTTTTCTATTTTCTTTTCGGCTTTTGTGCCTTTTCTTTTCTTCATTCTTTTCTTTCTTTCATTCTTTTCTTTCTTTTTCTTTTCTTTGCCCTTTTGGCAAGATTTGGCATTTTTTTGGTACTTTCATTGAATAACAAGTAAGGGAGAATCAACATTTTGCAAGTTATTGTGTGGTTATGTGTAGGAGGTAGGGTAATGGGAGAGTCGGGGTTGCGCATTCCCTTTCAAACCCACAAAAAGTGGAGAAAACTTGGACTAACCAAACGATTCTAAACACGGTCACCTAAAGGACGAGACTCGGTAACCAAGGCCTTTTCACACCGTGGGTGGTCATAGTGGTCAAAAGTGCAAATCCCGTAGTAAATCCCTAGTAAGCTAGGTGGACTCAAGGTAAAGGACCAACGAATTCATTGATTTAAGGTCATTCTACTAGACTAAAGCCCAAGACTCGATTTATACTACTAGGAAGGGAAAAATAGACACTCACACCCTAGCCTCTAAACCGGGTTTTCGAAAACATTTACACGAGACACAACACAACACAAAATGAAGACATGACGAAAACAAAATGAAAAGAAACAAAGGCAAAAGCAACGAAAACAAGAACAACACAAAACAAACACAAACACAACACAAACACCACCCCGATCATCCAAACAAGTCACCAAATCACCCACCAATATGCACAAAGCTCCACCCGAGCACACAACATCAAAATCTCCTCCAAACTCCGTAAGAGATAAAGAAGAAAAAGGGATAAGATGTTACCGGAAGTCTTTAGAGCTTTCCAAAGTCATTGGCGATTAAAGTAACCTACAAGGACAAAGGGAGGCAAAACACGCACAAAAACAAATATACGACACAAAGACACAAAATGAAAACACACAAAAGAAAAATCTTTTTGATTTTTATGAATTGTTTTTCAAATTTTTATGGTTTTTAAAGATTTTTTCGGAAAAACTACGAAAATAAAACTAACTATACTAGAATATTGCTCCCCCACACTTAAATCGAGCCATGTCCTCATGCTCGATCGTAGGGTGCGGAGAGACAAAAGAAAAAGAAAAGAAACTACGAAAATCAAGCTAAAAATCAAAAATAAAGATGAAGAAAAAGGTAGAAGGCGTCCGGCCGGGGTGTAGTCAAGTCACATGGGCCGAGACAAGAAAAAGATATGGATGGGGGAAGAAAATAAAAAGAGGGAAATAAAAGGAAATGGGAGGGGGAGGGCTAGGTGTAATCAAGTCACCTAGCCCGGATTCCGCCTAAATCCGACTAAATCATACAAAAAGAGGTGAAAAACTTGAAAAAATTTGGATTTTGAAAATGACTTTCGATGTAGTGACGTCATCGAGAGTTGGGAGCAACCATATGCCAAGGCCTCGAAGGCCACCATGACACCACGACACAAAAGTGTACAAGGGGAAGGGGAGTAAACAAAGTAAAACAAGCAATAAAAGACGGAAAAGGAAGGATAGTTGCCGTACCATAGGTTAGCAACTCACTCTCTCCATCGTCTCATAGATCAATATAGGCACTTGCTTGTCTTCATCATTGCTATTCCGCTTCGAACGTGATAGAACACATGGTAAAGGTAGTAATGGTGGGAGGGGTGTGGGATTCGATGTGAAACTCGGTGTAAAGGGAAGAGAAACGAGGTGAGGGTATGTAAATGAAGTGTAAGGGTCGTATGACATGAGCAAGGATGGGTAGGGAGGTTGGGTGGGGGTATATATTGGTTGGGTGGGCTCAAATGTCAAAGAAGAGGCCAAAAGAGGAGGAAGGGGACCATCCCGGTCGGGAAGGGTGGTCCCGATCGGGATGATGAATCCTTCCCGATCGGGAAGCCTCCTTCCCGGTCGGGAAGCCACTCCAGAATGCTCCAATTTTTGCACCTCCATCCCGATCGGGAAGCCTTCTTCCCGGTCGGGATGGCATACCCTTCCCGGTCGGGAAACCTCCTTCTCGGTCGGGAAGGGTCTTCATGACTCCCAAAACCTCAAAAGCTTCATCGAAGCTTCAAAAACCGACTTTCATACCCACGATCCAAGCTCTATCATTATCTACTCTCCTCTAGGTATCACCTTTCCTTCACACTTATCACAATGAACTCAAATACAACATCAAATCCCCTCCCTCACATCGCTCATCAAAAATCCGAATAAACAAGAATTCCACAAAAACTAACAAGTCCTAAACACAAACATAAACACAAATACAAGCACAAAAGAAAGGGAAAAGATATTTAAACTAATTACTCTCGCCAACAATGCCTCCATAGCCATCAAGAGCTCGAAGGAGTAAGTCAAATGCTCTAGCAACATATTCATTTAAGCTCACATGGCCGAGCCTAGCCACTCCCAAGAGTTTCCAATTCGGAGGGAAGAAGCGATCATCTTCATTATGCTCGGGGCTCTCGTGATCTTCCGGGTCTTCTAAACCAACATAGCTACGACTCTTATGACCATCCGGTAGGTATAGTGGTCTAGAGTCGTGCTCGGTGTCATGAGGTGGGGAGATTACACCCTAAATGGGTCGCTTCTTCTACGGGGTCGAGAGTGGAACTCTTTTCCACCGCCCGACAAGGATCCTCTTCACCAACCGTCTCACAAGACAAAGGGCTAGACATCGAGTGCGGTAGAGGAGGAGAAGGCATCAAGTTTTCTTCATTGGAGGCGTTAGGATCCTCCAAATTCCCATACAAAGCAAGTTCCAAGGCATCTACTTCTTTTTCCCAAGTATTGCGCTCCTTTTCACTCACCTTGTCTATATGGCCTAGAGGAGGTATGTCTTCATTTGGCTTTGGATTGTCTAGTGGTTCATCACGAAGAAAATCGAACAAATCCAATTTTATCGCCAATACATCGGCTCCCCAAGAGTTATCTTGAGAATCATGTGTTGGAGCGAGTGTCCTCCACAATAGTGCATTGATATATTAAATCTCATGGACGGAATATACTTGGGATAATTAGTACATGGATACTCCACGTCGGTTGATTAACGTAAATCGGTAACGCTCAGCTGACTAGAGTTAGACGTTACTGTCGTATGACGGCGGTGATCAACTGATCCCTTTTGGTCACACCTATAGGATGAGACCCAAATAGAATACTAATTATTTGTATCTGATACAGCTAATTAGTTCCTTGCGTATATAGTGATATATGCATGGTAACGAGAGTTATTTATTGGAGATAGAGTTTGGAACTCTGTCCAATTAAGTTTATTAGTCCATTATACGATAATTGACTGAATAAATTTTACGTCTTATTTTAATACGATTAAATAAGACCTTTTTTAGTATTTAAACGTTAATTACTAAATTAGTTGAGCTTTTTTTATGCTTTTATGGATAGTGGTAATTAGCCGTTAATATATTTACAAGGAGTTGTAAATTTAGCTAATTGATTATTATTATTATTATGGGACATATTATATATAGATATAATAGTAGTATACTACTTAAAGAGTTAAGTGTATATTATTTGATGTGATCAATTATGGAGATAATTGATCATGTCACACATTGCATTTGTATGACAAATGACAAAATAAAATGGACCCATTTTATGTACAAGTGTGTGTGACACACTAGTAAAATAATGGCAATTGTGGTTGTTCTTATTTTACTACATGCATAAATGATAGTAATAATTAAACTAGACACTAGACATGAGCATGCAAATAAAATAAAAAGCAAAATGGTCTTCCCCATGTGGGGTGGCCGGTTTTGGGGAGCATAAAGGGGACTATTTGTTCTCTTATTTGATCTATCCCATTCATTCATGCATGTGCTTTTAGCTTTTTACCTCATCTCTCCAAAACTCTCTCTCTCTACTAATATTCATCTTTTACTAGAGTAGTATTAGATTTATAATATTAGTATTGTATTATCACTACTATTATCTAGTTTATAATACTAGTGATTATTTAGGTTGATTCTTGGTGCAACTTGAAGGAGATCTTCTATTTTGGAGATTCAAGGTTTTGGAGGATCATCCATATTATTGATAGCTCAAGAACAACAAGAAAAGGAGTTTTCTTGTTGTGCCCAATATTTCCTCATTGTATATGTAAGGAAATCTTTTCTTGTATCTAGTTTTTGTCATTTGATGTCATGCATGTAACTAGATCTTAATATACTATATTAACAAGTAATTTAGTAACTAATTAGAGGAGTCTAATTAGTGGGTTATGAACCTTTCAAGTGGTATCAGAGCTTTGTTGTTGCATGCATGTCGATTTTTGACATTTTTTCGGGTTATATGATAACTTTGGAAAAACCGAAAATTGTGTGTAAAATGGGTTTCACACGAAATTTTTGGGTACATGCATACCTAATGACCTCAAAATGGTTGTGGTCGAGTTTGGTATTTTTTGGAATTTATTTGCTAATTTATAATCATTTATGCCTTAAAAACCGAGTTTTTATGCCTATTTGATGTTAAAAGTTAACTAAAAATAGTTGCATGTTGTTTTTTTGTTGGCATGGTATTATGGTGTACATGTCTTCATATTTTGATGGACATATTTGTAAATTTTTTGAAATTTTTTTTGTTTTTTTTTTGAGATGTTTATTGTTTTTTATGAGATAAGAATCGATAAACATACTTTTATTTGTTCCTATTTCATCCGAAACTTTTTGTGGACAAATTTTTGTTTTGGAGTTCCTGGAAATGTTCCAGAATGTAAAAAATTATCCATTTTTATTTTGGGTGTTTTATGATTTAATTTGAATTTATTTCATAAAATTGACCATTTACCAATCAAATTAGCAAATTGAATCAATTCAAACTAATTTTTATTTTTCAAATTAGTGGAGACTAATTCGTGAAATTCTAAATTGGTTTGGAAAAATTAGTTTGAGCTTAATTGAGAATTAAGTGTTGATTAATGATTTTTAATGGTTAAAAATCGATAAATTCCATAAAACCGAGCTAGGATGAACTTGATAAATTATGGGGCGATTTTGGCATGATTTTTACATCATTTTATTTATTTTAATGTTGTTGAATGAATGAATGTCATTTATTGTTTATTTTGCAAGATTGTACCTAGTATGGCCTAGTCTTTTAATCGGTATTACCCGTAATGTAAGGGAATATCGATTTAATTGTAATTAATTGCGATCTCGTATCGCCCGTTTGTAATAATTAATAGTTTTATTTATACAAATGTATAATAGGAAATGCTATGTATCATTTGTATCATTTGTAATTAATTATTATGAAGACGGAGATTACACAAGACGGTGGACAAAAGACGGTGCCTTTTGGTGGTGTTCCATTGAAGAGGCCAGGGACCAAGGAGTTGGTTTCCGATTTTGTAATAGTCTAGTTAATTAGATTAGCTAGATGGCCATACTAGGATTTATTTTGTTTGATGCTTGCTTTATTTTCGCTCATGCCAAAATCGCCAATCATGCATTTTATTCGTCGATTGTCAATTCACCAATTTACGTAATCACCAACTTAGTTCACTTATAAGTGATTAGTAACCTAATATTGACAAGACCTCTCACATGCATCGTAAGAATTGAGATTTAGCCTTACCAATTAAAGCACCTATGAACCCCTTGTTCATTAGGGCAACCACAACGTGGACCCTTTTTACCTAGGGTAAGTAGGGTGAGAAGATCACATGCCAAGATTAGGTTGGACTCAACGAGATAAAAGTTATTTCGGGGCTAGGAGATGGATTTGGTTGAAATCCGTCGACCGAGAGTTCTAGGGTAGAATTAGTCAAGTAATGACTTACCGTTTTTACATAAGGATTGCATGCGATGTTAGTTCTTATCTAGATACGGGTCTCGGAATCGCTTATATAATTTCGTGAGGGGTCATTATATGAGTGACTTGTTAAAATTGTTTTACAAGTAAATTATATAACAATGAATGTTAATATTTCCTAAACTTTGTTGTAGTGTTTATAATTCGCTATGGCTACTAATGCAACCATTCAACTCGGAAAGGATTCTTGGCTTAGGTCCGTTATGGACAAATGTATCTTGAAAGACGATGGAAGTAATTTCATCGAGTGGGAGTCTACCATTAAAGGTGCGGCGTTGTCCGACAACGTCCTTCGTTACTTGAACGAGCCACCACCCAACGAACCCGGTCCTAGGGCCACCGCGGCTCAAAGGACCGCTTATGAGGAGTTTTTGAAGATATCCAATGATATCAAGAACGTCTTGATATGGTCAATGTCTCCAAAACTCAAGCTTCAATACATTACCCTTAATGCATATGAGATATTCTCAAGGGTTACGACGGCTTTTTCCCAATCACCGGATATCCGTCAATATGAGGCTATGATGAAATTCTTCGAGGGTAAGCTAGAAAAGGGCCAAAGAGTTGGTCCCCATGTGCTCAAGATGATTGAGCATATTGACACACTAGAGCGTCTAGGGTGTAGCATTCCCAAGAAGCTTGCGATCGGTCGCATTCTTCACTCACTCCCCTCCAAGTTCTCCCAAATTAGGGTGAACTATAATATGCATGGCATGGACAAGAGTTTCCAAGAGCTTCATGCACTCCTCAACCAAGCGGAGAGGGACATGGAGGCTAGTGGGAGTGAGAAGAGAGACATGCTCTCCATGAAAATGAAGAATCTCAATCTTGGGGTTAAGGGTAAAAACAAGGGTAAGACCAAATTCAAGAGACAAGGAAAAGGCAAGAGTAAAGGGAAAGCTATTGAGAATAGCAAACTCAAGGCTAAGATTAACAAACATGCCGACGCCGATTGCTATCATTGTAATGGCAAGGGACATTGGAAGCGCAATTGTCCCAAATATTTGAAGGAATTGAAGAACAAGAAAGACGAGAGTGAGACTCCGTCAGGTATTGTCCTCACTTCCCTCTATATGATAGACATTAACTATACTTGCACTTCCACTTGGGTATTAGATACCGGATGTGGTTCTCATCTTTGTAATCATTTACAGGGGTTGAGGGACGTGCGAGCACTAGCCAAGGGTGATGTGGACCTACGCATGGGAAATGGAGCTAGAGTAGCCGCTATATCCGTAGGCACTTATGTACTCACTCTAGCTAGTGGTTTAGAGTTGTATTTGAATAATTGTTATTTCGTACCAACTTTAACTAAGAACATTATCTCCATTTCCGTACTTGATATGGAAGGTTTTTCCTTTATGATTAAGGACAATTGTTGTACTTTTTCATTTAATGACATGGTTTATGGTAAAGCTACGTCTATCGGAGGTATTTATGTTCTAGATAATGTTAATGATGTATATCATGTAGAAAACAAGAAGCTCAAAACGGGTGAACCTAATCAATCCTACCTTTGGCATTGTCGTTTAGGACACATAAACGAACGACGCATAAAGAGACATGTTTCAACGAAACTTCTCAAACCATTTGATTACGAATCTTATGGTGTATGCGAGTCTTGCATATTAGGCAAGATGACTCGTGCTCCTTTCTCGAGTAAAGGAACACGAGCAAGTGAGGTATTGGGCCTTATACATACCGATGTGTGTGGCCCAATGACAATCACCGCTAGGGGTGGTTACAACTACTTCATCACTTTTACCGACGACTTAAGTAGATATGGATATGTCTACTTAATGAGGCATAAGAGCGATGCTTTTGAAAAGTTCAAAGAGTTTCAAAGTGAAGTAGAGAACCAATTGGATAAAAAGATTAAAGTACTACGATCCGATCGTGGCGGTGAATACCTAAATAATGAATTTGATTCACACCTAAAAGATTGTGGCATAGTATCACAATGGACTCCTCCTGGCACACCACAGTTGAATGGTGTGGCCGAAAGGAGAAACCGAACTTTATTAGATATGGTTCGGTTCATGATGAGTCTCACTGAGCTTCCTGATTCATTTTGGGGTTTTGCCATTTTGTCCGCAATATTTTCACTAAATCGAAGCCCGACTAAAGCGGCCAATAAGACACCATATGAGATATGGAAGGGAAGGGTTCCTTATTTGTCGTTCATGAGAATCTGGGGTTGTGAGGCATATGTTCAGAACAAGTCTGACAACAAACTCGCACCAAGATCCGACAAATGTCTGTTTGTAGGGTATCCAAAGGAAACACAAGGCTATTACTTCTAAAATCGTCACGAAAACAAAGTGTTTGTGGCACGTGACGCTGTCTTTCTAGAAAATGACTTCATTTCTAGAAGACAGAGTGGGAGAAAATTTGAACTTGATGAAGTCCAAGAGCCACAAACCGAAAATGAAGTGGAGGAAAGCGTTCCCTCCTCCTCGGACACGGTTGTTGTTCCCTTTGAACCTAGGAAATCCACGAGGATTAGTCATCCTCCTGATCGATACCTTGGTATTGTCGAGGAAGATGCGTTAGACATGTTGCTTTGCGAAAGTGACGAGCCTAATACCTACAAGGCGGCCATATCTAGTCGTGATTCCATGCAATGGCCTGAAGCCATGCGATCCGAAATGGACTCTATGCACGAAAACCAAGTGTGGGATTTGGTTGATTTACCTGAAAAGGTGAGACCTCTTCAGTTTAAATGGATCTTTAAGATCAAGAATGGCATAGATGGACATAGAGATGTCTACAAAGCTAGATTGGTGGAAAAGGGTTTTACTCATGTTCATGGTCTTCACTATGACGAAACCTTTGCTCCAGTCGCAATGCTTCGCTCCATAAGGATTATCCTAGCGATTGCCGCATTTCATGATTATGAGATTTGGCAAATGGATGTCAAAACCGCCTTCTTGAATGGGATTCTAGAAGAGGAAGTGTATATGACACAACCAGAAGGTTTTGTAGATACATCTAATCCTAGGAAGGTATGCAAGCTTAAGAGATCCATTCATGTCTTAAGCAAGCGTCCAGAAGTTGGAATCATCGCTTTGATCATGTTATCAAACAATATGGTTTTGCTCGAAGTGTCGAGGAACCTTGTTTGTACATAAAGTTTAGTGGGAGTAAGGTAACCTTTCTTGTCTTGTATGTGGATGACATACTTCTTATCGGGAATGACGTTCTGATGCTTGCTTCCGTAAAGGAGTGGCTAGGAAAACACTTCCAAATGAAAGATTTGGGAAATGCACAATGTATTTTGGGTATTCGGATCCATAGAGATAGATCCAAAAGGACGTTGGTATTAAGTCAAGAAGCTTATATAGATAAGATTCTTGATAGATTCAAAATGAAAGACTCTAAGAGAGGCTTTCTTCCCATGAGTCAAGGTACCATTTTGTGCAAGTCAAAGTGTCCTACCACACCCGAAGAAATTGAACGCATGAAGTTGATCCCATATGCTTCCGCAGTTGGATCAATCATGTATGCCATGACGTGCACTCGTCCCGATGTTTCGTATGCTTTGAGCATGACGAGTCGTTATCAAGCCAATCCAGGTGAAAGTCACTGGACAGCCGTGAAGAACATCCTTAAGTACTTGCGAAGGACAAAGGATTCGTTCTTAGTGTTTGGAGGGGATACTGAATTACGTGTAAGAGGTTACATGGATGCCAGTTTCCAAACCGATCGGGATGATTTGAAATCCCAATCCGGCTATGTTTATATGTTGAATGGAGGAGCCATTAGTTGGAAGAGCTCCAAGCAAAGTGTCACCGCGGATTCTACAACATAAGCTGAGTACGTCGCGGCTTCGGAAGCTGCAAAGGAAGCTGTTTGGATTCGTCAGTTTTTGGAAGGACTAGGAGTAGTCCACTCCGTCGAAGATCCTATCACCATATATTGTGATAACAGCGGGGCCATTTTTCAAGAAAAAGAGCCTAAGTCTAGCAATAAGTCTAGACATGTACTTAGGAAATACCACGTGATAAGAGATCTCGTGGAAAGGAAGGAAATCGATATATGTAAGGTTGGGACAGACGAGAATATCGCTGATCCTTTAACCAAGCCTCTTTCAAAGGCTAAACATGATGGTCATGTTGTTGCAATGGGATTGAGAAAAGTCCCGGATTTTCCTTAAGTTATCTAAGATGTAATAATTGGATATTGTAGCAATTTTTACATTTATGATAATAGCATTCATTGTTCGAGTTTCAATATGAACTCTTTTGTTTAGTTTGACTAAACCCATACTTTGTTCATTCGAATGGATTGTGAGACAATCTTGAACCCTATTCAAGTGAACGTTTGAACATAGTATTTTTGCCCCTTGTCACTTAATGAGGTGACGACTCGGAGTGACAAGATTGTAAGTTGATCGATGGTTAGTTCAAGACCATGGGGTCATGGAGATGACTGGTCATTTACATAGGCAGACTGATTGTCACTCTGCCGGGCAGTGACCACAATAGAGTCCCTTATCAGATTAGTTGAAGCCTGGTCGTGGCGGGGATTTCTATTTTATTCCTATGAGTCGATTCTTTAGACTGGCGACCATTTATCTGAGTCGGTGCAGTTTCCGATTGGCTTAGGTTGGTGTCCTAAGTCGTGCCGTGAAAGGAGGCTGATGGGCATCTTCTGGGTCATGGTGATCTGCATTATACAGTATAAGTTGGGTCAACAGGAATTGTCCACCCACGTCGGGTACATACGTCCTTGGGCCACTCGAGGAGAAGTAACTGGAAATGCGTGGCCACGCTCGGAAATAGATCTATGGTAGATTTTCCGGTCAAACAGTTATTCTCCAGATCGAGAAAACCACTCTTATTATATTTAAATCACAAGTGCGACCTGAAAGACACCTTGTGATGAGTGGGAGGATGTGACATCAAAGAGACAAGAGAATCGGTAGCGCACAACTTGTGTAGACAAGTGGGAGATATTGATGGAGTAGGAGTACTCCGCAATATAGTGGCTACATGCACAACTTGTATCGGACAAGTGGGAGATTGTTGGAGCGAGTGTCCTCCACAATAGTGCATTGATATATTAAATCTCATGGACGGAATATACTTGGGATAATTAGTACATGGATACTCCACGTCGGTTGATTAACGTAAATCGGTAACGCTCAGCTGACTAGAGTTAGACGTTACTGTCGTATGACGGCGGTGATCAACTGATCCCTTTTGGTCACACCTATAGGATGAGACCCAAATAGAAGACTAATTATTTGTATCTGATACAGCTAATTAGTTCCTTGCGTATATAGTGATATATGCATGGTAACGAGAGTTATTTATTGGAGATAGAGTTTGGAACTCTGTCCAATTAAGTTTATTAGTCCATTATACGATAATTGACTGAATAAATTTTACGTCTTATTTTAATACGATTAAATAAGACCTTTTTTAGTATTTAAACGTTAATTACTAAATTAGTTGAGGTTTTGTATGCTTTTATGGATAGTGGTAATTAGCCGTTAATATATTTACAAGGAGTTGTAAATTTAGCTAATTGATTATTATTATTATTATGGGACATATTATATATAGATATAATAGTAGTATACTACTTAAAGAGTTAAGTGTATATTATTTGATGTGATCAATTATGGAGATAATTGATCATGTCACACATTGCATTTGTATGACAAATGACAAAATAAAATGGACCCATTTTATGTACAAGTGTGTGTGACACACTAGTAAAATAATGGCAATTATGGTTGTTCTTATTTTACTACATGCATAAATGATAGTAATAATTAAACTAGACACTAGACATGAGCATGCAAATAAAATAAAAAGCAAAATGGTCTTCCCCATGAGGGGTGGCCGGTTTTGGGGAGCATAAAGGGGACTATTTGTTCTCTTATTTGATCTATCCCATTCATTCATGCATGTGCTTTTAGCTTTTTACCTCATCTCTCCAAAACTCTCTCTCTCTACTAATATTCATCTTTTACTAGAGTAGTATTAGATTTATAATATTAGTATTGTATTATCACTACTATTATCTAGTTTATAATACTAGTGATTATTTGGGTTGATTCTTGGTGCAACTTGAAGGAGATCTTCTATTTTGGAGATTCAAGGTTTTGGAGGATCATCCATATTATTGATAGCTCAAGAACAACAAGAAAAGAAGTTTTCTTGTTGTGCCCAATATTTCCTCATTGTATATGTAAGGAAATCTTTTCTTGTATCTAGTTTTTGTCATTTGATGTCATGCATGTAACTAGATCTTAATATACTGTATCTAGCTTTTTACCTCATCTCAAATGCTCTAGCAACATCTTCATTTAAGCTCACATGGCCCAGCCTAGCCACTCCCAAGAGTTTCCAAGTCGGAGGGAAGAAGCGATCATCTTCATTATGCTCGGGGCTCTCGTGATCTTCCGGGTCTTCTAAACCAACATAGCTACGAATCTTATGACCATCCGGTAGGTATAGTGGTCTAGAGTCGTGCTCGGTGTCATGAGGTGGGGAGATTACACCCTAAATGGGTCGCTTCTTCTACGGGGTCGAGAGTGGAACTCTTTTCCACCGCCCGACAAGGATCCTCTTCACCAACCGTCTCACAAGACAAAGGGCTAGACATCGAGTGCGGTAGAGGAGGAGAAGGCATCAAGTTTTCTTCATTGGAGGAGTTAGGATCCTCCAAATTCCCATACAAAGCAAGTTCCAAGGCATCTACTTCTTTTTCCCAAGTATTGCGCTCCTTTTCACTCACCTTGTCTATATGGCCTAGAGGAGGTATGTCTTCATTTGGGTTTGGATTGTCTAGTGGTTCATCACGAAGAAAATCAAACAAATCCAATTTTATCGCCAATACATCGGCTCCCCAAGAGTTATCTCGAGAATCATGTTCACTCCCCTCCTCATTGTTGGCCCTTGAAGCCTCAACTTCCTCTATTCTTCCCTCATCTTCACCTCCTAAGCAACACTCAACAATGACCTCTTGATCGACCCTCGCATCTTCATTTGTAGCTTCGAGATTGGGTTGAGACACCCGACCATGCCCAAATGAACCTTCCTCAACATGTAGTGGAGCTCGAGTGGCCGACATCGTGATATGGGCCATGAATGCATTGATGCGAGCATCTTGCACCTCTATTTGGGCCTTGAGCTCCTTTTCAACCCCTTGCATGTGAGTCATCATTACTTGTTGAGTCTTTTGCAATTGAATTATCGCCTCATGTTGACTCTTAAGCAATTGAGACATCATTTGACAAGTCTCAACCAAGTTGGGATCTTGTGGGTTATGTGAGGGTGTTTGGTAGTTGTTAGGATGTTGGAATGATCCTTGACAACTTTCTTGGTAACCATAAGAAGAGGGTTCATAAGATTGTTGATGAGGTTGATATGGTTGGTAAAGTTGTGGGTTTTGGTAATTCGCCCCATAGTTGTCTCGTGATGATTGATGGTAGCTTGGATAAGCCATGTCCATAACGTTGCTTTGGTACCTAGGATGAGCTAGAAGCACTTGAGCAAACGTTAGTATCCTAGTGCTTTTGAGGCACACTAGTACAAAACATCAAATAGACATGGGTCGTTTTCATTAATAGACATGGGTTTCGCGACCCATGTTAAGTTGAGTGACATCTATTGTCAAATACTTAGACATAGGTCGTACGACCTACGTCTATCTAAAACAAAGACATAGGTTTTACTAGTAACCCATGTCTATAAAAACAATAGACATGGGTTATCTATTCGCCCTATGTTTATTGTCATAGTATAGACATGGGTTATTTTACGCCCTATGTTTATTGAACTGCAAAATTACAAAAAAAAATCGAAATAAGCGGGCCACTTTCACATAAATAGTACTCCGTAATTAAATTTTTATTAATAACAAAACGATTAATTACAAACACAAGACACAATAACAAAATGATTAATTACAGCCACAAGATAGTATCTCTCTTCCTTCCACACTATAGAGATACCTAACTACGAATCTAAATTAGATACCCGATAAGGAAACCTAATAAACATGCTACTAAAGCGACTAGAATCAAGACATCGTTGCTCATGATGTTCCTCTTAACCTTTCTCCAAACTATTTCTCCGAACTATCTCCTGTCAATCAAACAAGGGTTAACAACATTAAAGAGTTTCCAAGGCTGAAGTTAACATTTAATGATTCGTATTTCATGCTAATTTTGCTGACTGCATTGTTATTGTGAAACAGGTAAAAGTTACGTAAGTAGGGTTGAATAAGTACTAACCAATTTGTTCGCAATTCCTCATTTTCTAAAACCACGCGGGATCTCTCCTTTAGCATTCATGAAACTGGAAGGAAAGAAAGAATCAATGTTGAATGATTCACCATCACTCCTCTATGAACAAAGTTAACTTAGCCATGTGTCTTCTCTGATTGTAAGAGATGGAGGTCGGCCAACCTCAAATTTATGCTTCACTTGCAATTATAACCTTGTATCTCATGTTAAACGAAAAAAAGTGGGCAACTATCACAGTGTTATGATTCACCTTCCTGGCGAAATTACAGAAAAGTATTAATATTAGTGTGCATACATTAATATTAGGCCAGAACCAACTTGATATAAAACTAATGCAAGCACACCCAAAAAGAGAGTATCTAACATTTTAATAACAAGTGATAACCAAATCGGGTGTTCCTGAAATTCCAAGCTCCTCAATGCGAAACAAGAATTCGGGTGTTCCTGATGGGTGGATCCATGGAAACAATCTTGATCAAATAAACATCATAGTTACATGGATACCCAAGCTAAGATAGTAGATAGAAGTAACGCTTAAACTTGAAATGAAAAAAAAAAAAAAAAAAAAAAAAAAAAAAAAAGTAAATGGGCTTCCTAATATCACAAGGTACAAATCAGATTGAAATCATGATTGAGAAGAAGCAATTAGGTAAGTTAAACGCAAGCTCATACTCCAGTTGATGACAAACACCTGTACTACTAGAAATACTAAAATCGAAAACCATAATCAATTACTAAAGCATAAAAAAGATGGAAGAAGAAAACTCATTCACATAGCTGAAAAGGAATCATTGTGTGGAGGACTAGGGTAGCAGAATGGGTGTGAGATCCGGGAAATGGTACTATCTCGGCGGTGACAAGACTTGATCACATGAAAACGGGTCTCTTCGCGGAGAGACGTATTAACTCAAAATTGAGGATTTGAGGTCCATCATACGTACAAGAATACATTGCAAGTACGTACGTCGTCTGATTTGATCCCCTTCCATTCCATGCATACATGTTGACTCCATCTTGTCATTATGTAAGAATCTCTGAGAACGAATGTATGTGTTTCTGATTGTGAAATCATTGACTCACACATTACTCTAATTCCAACACAGTACACTTGTCATATACTCCTTGTTCATCTTCTTTCTCGCTCAAACAATCTTAATTCAATTCAATTTAAAATAAATGAGATTGATTGATGCACCTTCACCTGACACACCCTAAGATTAATGAATGAGAATACACTTATTTTAACTACAAGTATAATAAATAAGGTACATTCGACAGCAGCATGAAAAGGTCTAATCATAGAGATTATGCAGAGTTAATACAACATTAAGCACATAATTAAACCAATCATCGACAGCACGAATCAAAGTCACTTAAACCACATTAACGTCACCAAATTAACATTAACAACAACAACAACAACAAATCAAACACCTCAAGGACTTTCGTAAATTGCAGGCAGGTGTGTCGGATCTACGCAGTCTTACCCCTATGATTATGTTAACATGGCTCGAAGTCTCAACATCAACAAATCATCGTCAACAACATCCAAGCGCATCAAGGACTTCGTAAACAACAACAACAACAACAACCGACCAATGCAAACACGGAATTCAAACAAAAGAAAAAATGTCTACTCACAAAGATTCATGCAGGTGGTGGGGGAGAGTAAAACCGTCCCGTCATACGGAACAGAGACCTGAAAGAGCACGAGGAGGAGCAGCACTGCAGAAATTGTCAAACATTAAGAATCAGTGAATCTATAAAGTAATATTCAAAAAAAAAATTATCTAAAAATGGGTCCACATCGTCATGATTCATGCATGTAAGTTTCAATGCAAAGTCGCTACTTACCCTAGCGACTACGTTCTACTCCGACTTTTGTTCTATAGGTTGGGTAAGATGGAGCGACTTAAGACCCAAGTCGCTAATTGAGTGAACGACTTGAATAGAAGCCGCACACTTAGTGAGCAACTAATGGGAACATCACATACACACAAGGACACCCCTCACCATTTCAATTTTGATGTTATAGTAGTGTTATACTACGAGTGTTCAGGGTTGTTACTACTTACTTTGTAAGCTAGTATAGGCGCCTACTTCGACGGGTTGGATGAACTCATAGCATTTGGCTTGAGGCCGATGGTCACATAAATATTGTAGCTGATGATAAACTTGACATCCTTGTTACTTGTCGATGAACGGTGAGGTGAGAAGGTCGGAGGAGGGACCGCTGTCTTGGGCTCCGCGATCCACGACAGAGGAGGGAATGAGTGGTGGAGTAATCAGGGTCATCATCAGCAGTTAGCACAACTAATTTCCCAACCAGGATCAAAGTATCTAACTAACAATAATCAAATGAAAATGTCAATTTCACTCATTACATACGAATATTCTAACACCCATATCCTCCTATTAATAAAATTGATTCCGGATATTATATATTTTGAACACACTTGTGTCTAATTCCAGTATAGGCACACAGATACAGGCATGGTAATGGACGATTAGGTTGCACAAACAGTCAGTCATTCCTTAATCAAATAAACAAATACCCACCCTCCCTCCCTTACATCCCAAATGTCAACGCTACGAATCAGATTTCAGAACCCATGAATCCCACAAAAGACGTGCATGCTACTAAGTATTAACCCCACCTGATTCTCATAAGTCTATACAGTGTACATTACTAAGAGTTTTAATTCTGCAGAAACTATACGTCATTCGGATTTATGACAATAGGTAATCTCATTGTTTCTACTCTCTTCCACTCAATATCTTGTTTTTTCATGTCAAGGGAAAACTAGTGAAATAGGAGGATACTACGTATATTCATTCTGCTATATGTTCAGTTTAAAGGTCATTCGTGGGGTAGAGATATATTCTGCGAAATCAGAGCTCAAAATTAAGAAAAACCGGAACAAAACGGTAGGAAAGAATAAGTGAAAATGTGATAATAGATGAACCTAAGTTGTGTTTTATGAGCATTATCGTTAGAATTAGCAATAATATTTTGAGACAAAGCGAAATACGGCATGATGAACAAGTCAACAATATACACGAAGC
The DNA here is from genome assembly GCA_958450325.1 of Agrostemma githago. NCBI lineage: Eukaryota > Viridiplantae > Streptophyta > Magnoliopsida > Caryophyllales > Caryophyllaceae > Agrostemma > Agrostemma githago. Next base: position 38,854,409 of record OY288252.1, read on the forward strand.
TACAAAAAACATCAAATCAACATCATTTTCGCACAAAAAAATGACTGAAACTTCACAATTGAGTAGAAATTCCATTATAAACACACATACAGAATGCGATTGAACATAGTAAATCAAAAATGAAATGCACTAGAATCAACAATTCAGGAAAAAAAATGCTAAAACAACAATCAAATCAACGAATATTCTGTAGAAATTTGTATAAAATCGATTTTTGAGAAAGAATTAACATCAAAATCGAACAATCAATCAATCAGATAAACGAAACTAGGTTAGATTACATAAAAGCTCGCATAAAATCAGTCTCAGAGATAGTAATAACATTTGAAACGAACAATTAATCAATCAGATCAATTATTCATATGAAATGAAACGAAATCAAACAAAATGAAGTCAAATTCTACAGTAAGTCGTATCAAATCGATTTCTAGGAAAAGTCTGACATCAAAATCGTGTTATCAATAAATCAGATCAAGAAAACTTATAAATCAATAACCTAGGATTACCAGGGTGCGAACAGAGGTGATGCTAGCGGAGGAAGAGCGAAGTGGTGCGACGATGCAAAGAGCTGCCGCGGTGAGGAAGCTCGCCTAGTGCGGAGGGCGTTCGGCGGTGAGTGGTCGGAGGAAGAGCGAAGTGGTGTGTGTTTATCGCTGATGAGGGAAGATTTTAGGGTTTTGAGTTTTTGTTTTGTGAGGAAAAAGTTTAGCCCGAGGTATTTCGTTTTTGGCGTGGTAAAGTTTATTTCAATACGGAATAAAAGTTTTTTTTTGAATTCCCAAATATACAGTGTATAGATCGTGGACCCTACTTCTGTTCATATTCTATATACATAGGTTTTATTTTAACCTATGTTTATAATTTATAGACATGGGTTATGATTTGACCTATGTATATTTTTCTTCATATACATGGGGTTTTTCAATACCCTACATCTATTAAATATAGATGTAGGGTATTTTTTAACCCATGTCTATTAGGTGATGTATATGACCAGTTTTGTAGAAGTGGCACTAGGAAGAGAGAGTAACACAAGAAGAGAAACGGAGATACACAAGGAGAAGAGAACACAGAATCAAGAACAAAGTCCAAAACTAAGCAAACAAAAGTCTAAACTACGCCGTCCCCGGCAACGGCGCCAATTTGATGGGTGGGATTTGTCGTGAATCCCAACCGTCAAATAAAACCGGCTAAACCTAACTAGGGTAGCTAGGGCAAGTCGGGTCGAATCCACAGGGACGGGAGGTCGGACTAAGGTATGCTACGGTCAAGGACTAGGTTCGAGACAAGCTAGTCTAGGGGGGTGGCATGGACTAAACTAGGTCTAAAACTAGGGAACTATCAAAGGAAACGGGCTAGGGTTAGGTCGGGGTCAAAGGGTTAACGGAATGGTTGGAGGAGAACTAGAGGTGAAGGAGGTAGTAGGGTGATCTAGGTAATGCCCGGGCTCTGGCAACTTAGACTCACCTAGAGGTTCCACCTAAAACCCAACTCGGCGACACAACACAAACGGAGTACTAGCATGCTATAGACCTAGGTCGAATCCGGGCTCTCGCGTCTTAGACCGGCCTAGGGGTCGTCCTCACCGGGCTCTCGCAACTTAATGAGGGGACCTAACCCACAAACAACTAATACCCACAAGAGAAAGGCAAGAAAACAAGCATTCGTACATACTTAGTCATTCAAGCATTTCGACAAACATGTGATGTGCAACAAACCAAGGAAAAACCCAAATCTTCCACCAACAACTCCAACAATCCCTCAATCATCCAATTAACACCCTAATCACCTTACTAACCCTAGCAAGAACACTACTCTAACATATCTAAACTAAAACTATCACTAACAAGAGGAATCAAACCAAACAACAAAACTAACATAGTGAAACTAGTCTAACAAAGAACTATGAACAATAACAAGAACTAAAGATTCAAACTTTAATGAATAGAACAAGAAAAAGAGTAAAAGAGAAGAGGATTATACCAAACTAGTGAAGAGGAAAGAACAAAACTTGCATTAATGAAGAAAACCCAAAACAAACATCCAAGGTTGTCAAGCTTGGAGAAGATCTTGAATAATTCCCTTAACACAAGTACTAATCTAAGATTAACGATAATCTAAGGACTAATCTACTCTAATCTATGCTAAAATAATCTAGGGTTTAGTCTAATATGAAGTGCTTCCCATAAGATTACAAGAGGAAGGGTATATATAGGGTTTTAGAATGAAAGGAAATGAAAGAAAGTGAAAGCAACAAGGCGCGGGTGAGCTGGAGGAATTCTGGGTCGGGAAAGTCATTCCCGATCGGGATCATGGGGATTCCCGATCGGGATTTTATGTTACCGATCGGGAACAACCTCCAGTAGCGGCGCTTCGTGTTCCTCCTTCATCCCGGACGGGATGAGGCCATACCCGTCCGGGATGAGTCTTGTAGGCCTCCAATATGAACTTTTTGGCTCCTCCTTGGTTCTCATGGGCTTCCCATAGATTCTCGGGACTCGGGATCGGGTCTCGGAGGCTCGGGATTGGGTCCCAAGGTCTCGGGGTCGATTCCAAGGTCTCGAGTCATCCTTCCTTTATCTCGTTGGCTCCAAAATGTGTATGTATTGAGTCGGAATTGCCCCAACTCTTCCAAATCGGTCTCGGGAACCTGAAACGAACTAAAGGAAACATAAGAAGCCCCTAAACCGCTCCCAAGGAGCGATTATACAAGGAAAATGGGACCAAAACACTAAGAAATAGGCACTACAAATGACACTTATCAACTCCCCCACACTTAACCCTTACTCGCCCTCGAGTAAGCACATACTATCTACTAAACCATCAGAGTGGGTATTAGCGCACCCTACGCCCCTTCAACTCACGCGAGTGCACTTAGAGGACAAGTGCACTCCGCAAGGCAAGTTGGGTCTTGCGACAAAACTGTGGATGCAACCGGACACAAACACATAAACAAACACACAAACAACAAACAAACAAACAAACACATAATCGGTTGCACCCAAGAGAAAACAACTACCGCTTCCCTCTAAAAAGCGGTGAATGAAACACCGGTTTAGGACTCGAGGTAAGTGACAACGTTCCCAAGCTAGACATACAAATCAAGGTGAACTAAACCCTAATAGTATGACGATAAAGCAACAAAAGCGTTGGTAACTTACCTAGGTCCTCCTAACTCTCTAAAATCGTACTACGGGACGATCGGCGGAGTGGAAAGTGAAGAACCACGGTGTTAGTCGACACTGTAGGTAAGTGAGACCCCGCCCCCTTTAGCGTGAGCCAAGAGGGTCGTCCCGTGTCCAAGACCGCCTAACTAGTCCAAGTAAAAAGTGGAAATAATGCAAAATGAAGGAAGACCGACTAATGCCGCTATCATCCTTCCTCGGGACTCGGTCCTTTGGTAGGCTCTTCACGGCAAAAGTCGGAAAAAGGCTTATTTTGAGGGGAAATGTTTTTGTGATACGGGTTTTCTTTTTGGCATTTTCTTTCCTTTTGACGTTTTTGATTTGTTTTGCCATGCCATTCTTTTCCTTCTTTTCTATTTTCTTTTTGGCTTTTGTGCCTTTTCTTTTTCTTCATTCTTTTCTTTCATTCATTCTTTTCTTTCTTTTTCTTTTCTTTGCCCTTTTGGCAAGATTTGACATTTTTTTGGCACTTTCATTGAATAACAAGAAAGGGAGAATCAACATTTTGCAAGTTATTGTGTGGTTATGTGTAGAAGGTAGGGTAATGGGAGAGTCGGGGTTGCGCATTCCCTTTCAAACCCACAAAAAGTGGAGAAAACTTGGACTAACCAAACGATCCTAAACACGGTCACCTAAGGGACGAGACTCGGTAACCAAGGCCTTTTCACACCGTGGGTGGTCATAGTGGTCAAAAGTGCAAATCCCGTAGTAAATCCCTAGTAAGCTAGGTGGACTCAAGGTAAAGGACCAACGAATTCATTGATTTAAGGTCATTCTACTAGACTAAAGCCCAAGACTCGATTTATACTACTAGGAAGGGAAAAATAGACACTCACACCCTAGCCTCTAAACCGGGTTTTCGAAAACATTTACACGAGACACAACACAACACAAAATGAAGACATGACGCAAACAAAATGAAAAGAAACAAAGGCAAAAGCAACGAAAACAAGAACAACACAAAACAAACACAAACACAAACACAACACAAACACCACCCCGATCATCCAAACAAGTCACCAAATCACCCAACAATATGCACAAAGTTCCACCCGAGCACACAACATCACAATCTCCTCCAAACTCCGTAAGAGATAAAGAAGAAAAAGGGATAAGATGTTACCGGAAGTCTTTAGAGCTTTCCAAAGTCATTGGCGATTAAAGTAACCTACAAGGACAAAGGGAGGCAAAACACGCACAAAAACAAATATACGACACAAAGACACAAAATGAAAACACACAAAAGAAAAATCTTTTTGATTTTTATGAATTGTTTTTCAAATTTTTATGGTTTTTAAAGATTTTTTCGGAAAAACTACGAAAATAAAACTAACTATACTAGAATATTGCTCCCCCACACTTAAATCGAGCCATGTCCTCATGCTCGATCGTAGGGTGCGGAGAGACAAAAGAAAAAGAAAAGAAACTACGAAAATCAAGCTAAAAATCAAAAATAAAGATGAAGAAAAAGGTAGAAGGCGTCCGGCCGGGGTGTAGTCAAGTCACCATGGGCCGAGACAAGAAAAAGATATGGATGGGGGAAGAAAATAAAAAGAGGGAAATAAAAGGAAATGGGAGGGGGAGGGCTAGGTGTAATCAAGTCACCTAGCCCGGATTCCGCCTAAATCCGACTAAATCCAACAAAAAGAGGTGAAAAACTTGAAAAAATTTGAATTTTTAAAATGACTTTCGATGTAGTGACGTCATCGAGAGTCGGGAGCAACTATATGCCAAGGCCTCGAAGGCCACCATGACACCACGACACAAAAGTGTACAAGGGGAAGGGGAGTAAACAAAGTAAAACAAGCAATAAAAGACGGAAAAGGAAGGATAGTTGTCGTACCATAGGTTAGCAACTCACACTCTCCATCGTCTCATAGATCAATATAGGCACTTGCTTGTCTTCATCATTGCTATTCCGCTTCGAACGTGATAGAACACATGGTAAAGGTAGTAATGGTGGGAGGGGTGTGGGATTCGATGTGAAACTCGGTGTAAAGGGAAGAGAAACGAGGTGAGGGTATGTAAATGAAGTGTAAGGATCGTATGACATGAGCAAGGATGGGTAGGGAGGTTGGGTGGGGGTATATAATGGTTGGGTGGGCTCAAATGTCAAAGAAGAGGCCAAAAGAGGAGGAAGGGGACCATCCCGGTCGGGAAGGGTGGTCCCGATCGAGATGATGAATCCTTCCCGATCGGGAAGCCTCCTTCCCGGTCGGGAAGCCACTCCAGAATGCTCCAATTTTTGCACCTCCATCCCGATCGGGAAGCCTTCTTCCCGGTCGGGATGGCATACCCCTCCCGGTCGGGAAACCTCCTTCTCGGTCGGGAAGGGTCTTCATGACTCCCAAAACCTCAAAAGCTTCATCGAAGCTTCAAAAACCGACTTTCATACCCACGATCCAAGCTCTATCATTATCTACTCTCCTCTAGGTTTCACCTTTCCTTCACACCTATCACAATGAACTCAAATACAACATCAAATCCCCTCCCTCACATTGCTCATCGAAAATCCGAATAAACAAGAATTCCACAAAAACTAACAAGTCCTAAACACAAACACAAACACAAATACAAGCACAAAAGAAAGGGAAAAGATATTTACACTAATTACTCTCGCCAACAATGCCTCCATAGCCATCAAGAGCTCGAAGGAGTAAGTCAAATGCTCTAGCAACATCTTCATTTAAGCTCACATGGCAGAGCCTAGCCACTCCCAAGAGTTTCCAAGTCGGAGGGAAGAAGCGATCATCTTCATTATGCTCGGGGCTCTCGTGATCTTCCGGGTCTTCTAAACCAACATAGCTACGACTCTTATGACCATCCGGTAGGTATAGTGGTCTAGAGTCGTGCTCGGTGTCATGAGGTGGGGAGATCACACCCTAAATGGGTCGCTTCTTCTACGGGGTCGAGAGTGGAACTCTTTTCCACCGCCCGACAAGGATCCTCTTCACCAACCGTCTCACAAGACAAAGGGCTAGACATCGAGTGCGGTAGAGGAGGAGAAGGCATCAAGTTTTCTTCATTGGAGGCGTTAGGATCCTCCAAATTCCCATACAAAGCAAGTTCCAAGGCATCTACTTCTTTTTCCCAAGTATTGCGCTCCTTTTCACTCACCTTGTCTATATGGCCTAGAGGAGGTATGTCTTCATTTGGCTTTGGATTGTCTAGTGGTTCATCACGAAGAAAATCGAACAAATCCAATTTTATCGCCAATAGATCGGCTCCCCAAGAGTTATCTCGAGAATCATGTTCACTCCCCTCCTCATTGTTGGCCCTTGAAGCCTCAACTTCCTCTATTCTTCCCTCATCTTCACCGCCTAAGCAACACTCAACAATGACCTCTTGATCGACCCTCGCATCTTCATTTGTAGCTTCGAGATTGGGTTGAGACACCCGACCATGCCCAAATGAACCTTCCTCAACATGTAGTGGAGCTCGAGTGGCCGACATCGTGATATGGGCCATGAATGCATTGATGCGAGCATCTTGCACCTCTATTTGGGCCTTGAGCTCCTTTTCAACCCCTTGCATGTGAGTCATCATTACTTGTTGAGTCTTTTGCAATTGAATTATCGCCTCATGTTGACTCTTAAGCAATTGAGTCATCATTTGACAAGTCTCAACCAAGTTGGGATCTTGTGGGTTATGTGAGGGTGTTTGGTAGTTGTTAGGATGTTGGAATAATCCTTGACAACTTTCTTGGTAACCATAAGAAGAGGGTTCATAAGATTGTTGATGAGGTTGATATGGTTGGTAAAGTTGTGGGTTTTGGTAATTCGCCCCATAGTTGTCTCGTGATGATTGATGGTAGCTTGGATAAGCCATGTCCATAACGTTGCTTTGGTACCTAGGATGAGCTAGATGCACTTGAGCAAACGTTAGTATCCTAGTGCTTTTGAGGCACTAGGAAGAGAGAGTAACACAAGAAGAGAAATGGAGATACACAAGGAGAAGAGAACACAAAATCAAGAACAAAGTCCAAAACTAAGCAAACAAAAGTCTAAACTACGCCGTCCCCGGCAACGGCGCCAATTTGATGGGTGGGATTTGTCGTGAATCCCAACCGTCAAATAAAACCGGCTAAACCTAACTAGGGTAGCTAGGGTAAGTCGGGTCGAATCCACAGGGACGGGAGGTTTGACTAAGGTATGCTACGGTCAAGGACTAGGTTCGAGACAAGCTAGTCTAGGGGGTGGCTATGGACTAAACTAGGTCTAAAACTAGAGAACTATCAAAGGAAACGGGCTAGGGTTAGGTCGGGGTCAAAGGGGTAACGGAATGGTTGGAGGAGAACTAGAGGTGAAGGAGGTAGTAGGGTGATCTAGGTAATGCCCGGGCTCTCGCAACTTAGACTCACCTAGAGGTTCCACCTAAAACCCAACTCGGCGACACAACACAAACGGAGTACTACCATGCTATAGACCTAGGTCGAATCCGGGCTCTCGCGTCTTAGACCGGCCTAGGGGTCGTCCTCACCGGGCTCTCGCAACTTAATGAGGGGACCGAACCCACAAACAACTAATACCCACAAGAGAAAGGCAGGAAAACAAGCATTCGTACATACTTAGTCATTCAAGCATTTCGACAAACATGTGATGTGCAACAAACCAAGGAGAAACCCAAATCTTCCACCAACAACTCCAACAATCCCTCAATCATCCAATTAACACCCTAATCACCTTACTAACCCTAGCAAGAATACTACTCTAACATATCTAAACTAAAACTATCACTAACAAGAGGAATCAAACCAAACAACAAAACTAACATAGTGAAACTAGTCTAACAAAGAACTATGAACAATAACAAGAACTAAAGATTCAAACTTTAATGAATGGAACAAGAAAAAGAGTAAAAGAGAAGAGGATTATACCAAACTAGTGAAGAGGAAAGAACAAAACTTGCATTAATGAAGAAAACCCAAAACAAACATCCAAGGTTGTCAAGCTTGGAGAAGATCTTGAATAATTCCCTTAACACAAGTACTAATCTAAGATTAACGATAATCTAAGGACTAATCTACTCTAATCTATGCTAAAATAATCTAGGGTTTAGTCTAATATGAAGTGCTTCCCATAAGATTACAAGAGGAAGGGTATATATAGGGTTTTAGAATGAAAGGAAATGAAAGAAAGTGAAAGCAACAAGGCGCGGGTGAGCTGGAGGAATTCCGGGTCGGGAAAGTCATTCCCGATCGGGATCATGGGGATTCCCGATCGGGATTTTATGTTACCGATCGGGAACAACCTCCAGTAGCGGCGCTTCGTGTTCCTCCTTCATCCCGGACGGGATGAGACCATACCCGTCCGGGATGAGTCTTGTAGGCCTCCAATATGAACTTTTTGGCTCCTCCTTGGTTCTCATGGGCTTCCCATCGATTCTCGGGACTCGGGATCGGGTCTCGGAGGCTCGGGATTGGGTCCCAAGGTCTCGGGGTCGATTCCAAGGTCTCGAGTCATCCTTCCTTTATCTCGTTGGCTCCAAAATATGTATGTATTGAGTCGGAATTGCCCCAACTCTTCCAAATCGGTCTCGGGAACCTGAAACGAACTAAAGGAAACGTAAGAAGCCCCTAAACCGCTCCCAAGGAGCGATTATACAAGGAAAATGGGACCAAAACACTAAGAAATAGGCACTACAAATGACACATATCAACTCCCCCACACTTAACCCTTACTCGCCCTCGAGTAAGCACATACTATCTACTAAACCATCCGAGTGGGTATTAGCGCACCCTACGCCCCTTCAAATCACGCGAGTGCACTTAGAGGACAAGTGCACTCCGCAAGGCAAGTTGGGTCTTGCGACAAAACTGTGGATGCAACCGGACACAAACACATAAACAAACACACAAACAACAAACAAACAAACAAACACATAATCGGTTGCACCCAAGAGAAAACAACTACCGCTTCCCTCTAAACAGCGGTGAATGAAACACCGGTTTAGGACTCGAGGTAAGTGACAACGTTCCCAAGCTAGACATACAAATCAAGGTGAACTAAACCCTAATAGTATGACGATAAAGCAACAAAAGCGTTGGTAACTTACCTAGGTCCTCCTAACTCTCTAAAAACGTACTACGGGACGATCGGTGGAGTGGAAAGTGAAGAACCACGGTGTTAGTCGACACTGTAGGTAAGTGAGACCCCGCCCCCTTTAGCGTGAGCCAAGAGGGTCGTCCCGTGTCCAAGACCGCCTAACTAGTCCAAGTAAAAGTGGAAATAATGCAAAATGAAGGAAGACCGATTAACGCCGCTATCATCCTTCCTCGGGACTCGGTCCTTTGGTAGGCTCTTCACGGCAAAAGTCGGAAAAAGGCTTATTTTGAGGGGACATGTTTTTGTGATACGGGTTTTCTTTTTGGCATTTTCTTTCCTTTTGACGTTTTTGATTTGTTTTGCCATGCCATTCTTTTTCTTCTTTTCTATTTTCTTTTTGGCTTTTGTGCCTTTTCTTTTTCTTCATTCTTTTCTTTCTTTCATTCTTTTCTTTCTTTTTCTTTTCTTTGCCCTTTTGGCAAGATTTGGCATTTTTTTGGCACTTTCATTGAATAACAAGAAAGGAAGAATCAACATTTTGCAAGTTATTGTGTGGTTATGTGTAGGAGGTAGGGTAATGGGAGAGTCGGGGTTGTGCATTCCCTTTCAAACCCACAAAAAGTGGAGAAAACTTGGACTAACCAAACGATCCTAAACACGGTCACCTAAGGGACGAGACTCGGTAACCAAGGCCTTTTCACACCGTGGGTGGTCATAGTGGTCAAAAGTGCAAATCCCGTAGTAAATCCCTAGTAAGCTAGGTGGACTCAAGGTAAAGGACCAACGAATTCATTGATTTAAGGTCATTCTACTAGACTAAAGCCCAAGACTCGATTTATACTACTAGGAAGGGAAAAATAGACACTCACACCCTAGCCTCTAAACCGGGTTTTCGAAAACATTTACACGAGACACAACACAACACAAAATAAAGACATGACGAAAACAAAATGAAAAGAAACAAAGGCAAAAGCAACGAAAACAAGAACAACACAAAACAAACACAAACACAACACAAACACCACCCCGATCATCCAAACAAGTCACCAAATCACCCACCAATATGCACAAAGCTCCACCCGAGCTCACAACATCACAATCTCCTCCAAACTCCGTAAGATATAAAGAAGAAAAAGGGATAAGATGTTACCGGAAGTCTTTAGAGCTTTCCAAAGTCATTGGCGATTAAAGTAACCTACAAGGACAAAGGGAGGCAAAACACGCACAAAACAAATATACGACACAAAGACACAAAATGAAAACACACAAAAGAAAAATCTTTTTGATTTTTATGAATTTTTTTTCAAATTTTTATGGTTTTTAAAGATTTTTTCGGAAAAACTACGAAAATAAAACTAACTATACTAGAATATTGCTCCCCCACACTTAAATCGAGCCATGTCCTCATGCTCGATCGTAGGGTGCGGAGAGATAAAAGAAAAAGAAAAGAAACTACGAAAATCATGCTAAAAATCAAAAATAAAGATGAAGAAAAAGGTAGAAGGCGTCCGGCCGGGGTGTAGTCAAGTCACCATGGGCCGAGACAAGAAAAAGATATGGATGGGGGAAGAAAATAAAAAGAGGGAAATAAAAGGAAATGGGAGGGGGAGGGCTAGGTGTAATCAAGTCACCTAGCCCGGATTCCGCCTAAATCCGACTAAATCCAACAAAAAGAGGTGAAAAACTTGAAAAAATTTGGATTTTGAAAATGACTTTCGATGTAGTGACGTCATCGAGAGTCGGGAGCAACTATATGCCAAGGCCTCGAAGGCCACCATGACACCACGACACAAAAGTGTACAAGGGGAAGGGGAGTAAACAAAGTAAAACAAGCAATAAAAGACGGAAAAGGAAGGATAGTTGTCGTACCATAGGTTAGCAACTCACTCTCTCCATCGTCTCATAGATCAATATAGGCACTTGCTTGTCTTCATCATTGCTATTCCGCTTCGAACGTGATAGAACACATGGTAAAGGTAGTAATGGTGGGAGGGGTGTGGGATTCGATGTGAAACTCGGTGTAAAGGGAAGAGAAACGAGGTGAGGGTATGTAAATGAAGTGTAAGGGTCGTATGACATGAGCAAGGATGGGTAGGGAGGTTGGGTGCGGGTATATAATGGTTGGGTGGGCTCAAATGTCAAAGAAGAGGCCAAAAGAGGAGGAAGGGGACCATCCCGGTCGGGAAGGGTGGTCCCGATCGGGATGATGAATCCTTCCCGATCGGGAAGCCTCCTTCCCGGTCGGGAAGCCACTCCAGAATGCTCCAATTTTTGCACCTCCATCCCGATCGGGAAGCCTTCTTCCCGGTCGGGATGGCATACCGTTCCCGGTCGGGAAACCTCCTTCTCGGTCGGGAAGGGTCTTCATGACTCCCAAAACCTCAAAAGCTTCATCGAAGCTTCAAAAACCGACTTTCATACCCACGATCCAAGCTCTATCATTATCTACTCTCCTCTAGGTATCACCTTTCCTTCACACCTATCACAATGAACTCAAATACAACATCAAATCCCCTCCCTCACATCGCTCATCAAAAATCCGAATAAACAAGAATTCCACAAAAACTAACAAGTCCTAAACACAAACATAAACACAAATACAAGCACAAAAGAAAGGGAAAAGATATTTACACTAATTACTCTCGCCAACAATGCCTCCATAGCCATCAAGAGCTCGAAGGAGTAAGTCAAATGCTCTAGCAACATCTTCATTTAAGCTCACATGGCCGAGCCTAGCCACTCCCAAGAGTTTCCAAGTCGGAGGGAAGAAGCGATCATCTTCATTATGCTCGGGGCTCTCGTGATCTTCCGGGTCTTCTAAACCAACATAGCTACGACTCTTATGACCATCCGGTAGGTATAGTGGTCTAGAGTCGTGCTCGGTGTCATGAGGTGGGGAGATCACACCCTAAATGGGTCGCTTCTTCTACGGGGTCGAGAGTGGAACTCTTTTCCACCGCCCGACAAGGATCCTCTTCACCAACCGTCTCACAAGACAAAGGGCTAGACATCGAGTGCGGTAGAGGAGGAGAAGGCATCAAGTTTTCTTCATTGGAGGCGTTAGGATCCTCCAAATTCCCATACAAAGCAAGTTCCAAGGCATCTACTTCTTTTTCCCAAGTATTGCGCTCCTTTTCACTCACCTTGTCTATATGGCCTAGAGGAGGTATGTCTTCATTTGGCTTTGGATTGTCTAGTGGTTCATCACGAAGAAAATCGAACAAATCCAATTTTATCGCCAATAGATCGGCTCCCCAAGAGTTATCTCGAGAATCATGTTCACTCCCCTCCTCATTGTTGGCCCTTGAAGCCTCAACTTCCTCTATTCTTCCCTCATCTTCACCGCCTAAGCAACACTCAACAATGACCTCTTGATCGACCCTCGCATCTTCATTTGTAGCTTCGAGATTGGGTTGAGACACCCGACCATGCCCAAATGAACCTTCCTCAACATGTAGTGGAGCTCGAGTGGCCGACATCGTGATATGGGCCATGAATGCATTGATGCGAGCATCTTGCACCTCTATTTGGGCCTTGAGCTCCTTTTCAACCCCTTGCATGTGAGTCATCATTACTTGTTGAGTCTTTTGCAATTGAATTATCGCCTCATGTTGACTCTTAAGCAATTGAGTCATCATTTGACAAGTCTCAACCAAGTTGGGATCTTGTGGGTTATGTGAGGGTGTTTGGTAGTTGTTAGGATGTTGGAATAATCCTTGACAACTTTCTTGGTAACCATAAGAAGAGGGTTCATAAGATTGTTGATGAGGTTGATATGGTTGGTAAAGTTGTGGGTTTTGGTAATTCGCCCCATAGTTGTCTCGTGATGATTGATGGTAGCTTGGATAAGCCATGTCCATAACGTTGCTTTAGTACCTAGGATGAGCTAGAAGCACTTGAGCAAACGTTAGTATCCTAGTGCTTTTGAGGCACTTGGAAGAGAGAGTAACACAAGAAGAGAAACGGAGATACACAAGGAGAAGAGAACACAAATCAAGAACAAAGTCCAAAACTAAGCAAACAAAAGTCTAAACTACGTTGTCCCCGGCAACGGCGCCAATTTGATGGGTGGGATTTGTCATGAATCCTAACCGTCAAATAAAACCGGCTAATCCTAACTAGGGTAGCTAGGGTAAGTCGGGTCGAATCCACAGGGAGGGGAGGTCGGACTAAGGTATGCTACGGTCAAGGACTAGGTTCGAGACAAGCTAGTCTAGGGGGGTGGCTATGGACTAAACTAGGTCTAAAACTAGAGAACTATCAAAGGAAACGGGCTAGGGTTAGGTCGGGGTCAAAGGGGTAACGGAATGGTCGGAGGAGAACTAGAGGTGAAGGAGGTAGTAGGGTGATCTAGGTAATGCCCGGGCTCTCGCAACTTAGACTCACCTAGAGGTTCCACCTAAAACCCAACTCGGCGACACAACACAAACGGAGTACTAGCATGCTATAGACCTAGGTCGAATCCGGGCTCTCGCGTCTTAGACCGGCCTAGGGGTCGTCCTCACCGGGCTCTCGCAACTTAATGAGGGGACCGAACCCACAAACAACTAATACCCACAAGAGAAAGGCAAGAAAACAAGCATTCGTACATACTTAGTCATTCAAGCATTTCGACAAACATGTGATGTGCAACAAACCAAGGAGAAACCCAAATCTTCCACCAACAACTCCAACAATCCCTCAATCATCCAATTAACACCCTAATCACCTTAATAACCCTATCAAGAACACTACTCTAACATATCTAAACTAAAACTATCACTAACAAGAGGAATCAAACCAAACAACAAAACTAACATAGTGAAACTAGTGTAACAAAGAACTATGAACAATAACAAGAACTAAAGATTCAAACTTTAATGAATGGAACAAGAAAAAGAGTAAAAGAGAAGAGGATTATACCAAACTAGTGAAGAGGAAAGAACAAAACTTGCATTAATGAAGAAAACCCAAAACAAACATCCAAGGTTGTCAAGCTTGGAGAAGATCTTGAATAATTCCATTAACATAAGTACTAATCTAAGGACTAATCTACTCTAATCTATGCTAAAATAATCTAGGGTTTAGTCTAATATGAAGTGCTTCCCATAAGATTACAAGAGGAAGGGTATATATAGGGTTTTAGAATGAAAGGAAATGAAAGGAAGTGAAAGCAACAAGGTGCGGGTGAGCTGGAGGAATTCCGGGTCGGGAAAGTCATTCCCGATCGGGATCATGGGGATTCCCGATCGGGATTTTATGTTACCGATCGGGAACAACCTCCAGTAGCGGCGCTTCGTGTTCCTCCTTCATCCCGGACGGGATGAGGCCATACCCGTCCGGGATGAGTCTTGTAGGCCTCCAATATGAACTTTTTGGCTCCTCCTTGGTTCTCATGGGCTTCCCATCGATTCTCGGGACTCGGGATCGGGTCTCGGTGGCTCGGGATTAGGTCCCAAGGTCTCGGGGTCGATTCCAAGGTCTCGAGTCATCCTTCCTTTATCTTGTTGGCTCCAAAATGTGTATGTATTGAGTCGGAATTGCCCCAACTCTTCCAAATCGGTCTCGGGAACCTGAAACGAACTAAAGGAAACATAAGAAGCCCCTAAACCGCTCCCAAGGAGCGATTATACAAGGAAAATGGGACCAAAACACTAAGAAATAGGCACTACAAATGACACTTATCAACTCCCCCACACTTAACCCTTACTCGCCCTCGAGTAAGCACATACTATCTACTAAACCATCCGAGTGGGTATTAGCGCACCCTACGCCCCTTCAACTCACGCGAGTGCACTTAGAGGACAAGTGCACTCCGCAAGGCAAGTTGGGTCTTGCGACAAAACTGTGGATGCAACCGGACACAAACACATAAACAAACACACAAACAACAAACAAACAAACAAACACATAATTGGTTGCACCCAAGAGAAAACAACTACCGCTTCCCTCTAAAAAGCGGTGAATGAAACACCGGTTTAGGACTCGAGGTAAGTGACAACGTTCCCAAGCTAGACATACAAATCAAGGTGAACTAAACCCTAATAGTATGACGATAAAGCAACAAAAGCGTTGGTAACTTACCTAGGTCCTCCTAACTCTCTAAAAACGTACTACGGGACGATCGGCGGAGTGGAAAGTGAAGAACCACGGTGTTAGTCGACACTGTAGGTAAGTGAGACCCCGCCCCCTTTAGCGTGAGCCAAGAGGGTCGTCCCGTGTCCAAGACCGCCTAACTAGTCCAAGTAAAAAGTGGAAATAATGCAAAATGAAGGAAGACCGACTAATGCCGCTATCATCCTTCCTCGAGACTCGGTCCTTTGGTATGCTCTTCACGGCAAAAGTCGGAAAAAGGCTTATTTTGAGGGGATATGTTTTTGTGATACGGGTTTTCTTTTTGGCATTTTCTTTCCTTTTGACGTTTTTGATTTGTTTTGCCGTGCCATTCTTTTTCTTCTTTTCTATTTTCTTTTTGGCTTTTGTGCCTTTTCTTTTTCTTCATTCTTTTCTTTCTTTCATTCTTTTCTTTCTTTTTCTTTTCTTTGCCCTTTTGGCAAGATTGGGCATTTTTTTTGGCACTTTCATTGAATAACATGAAAGGGAGAATCAACATTTTGCAAGTTATTGTGTGGTTATGTGTAGGAGGTAGGGTAATGGGAGAGTCGGGGTTGCGCATTCCCTTTCAAACCCACAAAAAGTGGAGAAAACTTGGACTAACCAAACGATCCTAAACACGGTCACCTAAGGGACGAGACTCGGTAACCAAGGCCTTTTCACACCGTGGGTGGTCATAGTGGTCAAAAGTGCAAATCCCGTAGTAAATCCCTAGTAAGCTAGGTGGACTCAAGGTAAAGGACCAACGAATTCATTGATTTAAGGTCATTCTACTAGACTAAAGCCCAAGACTCGATTTATACTACTAGGAAGGGAAAAATAGACACTCACACCCTAGCCTCTAAACCGGGTTTTCGAAAACATTTACACGAGACACAACACAACACAAAATGAAGACATGACGAAAACAAAATGAAAAGAAACAAAGGCAAAAGCAACGAAAACAAGAACAACACAAAACAAACACAAACACAACACAAACACCACCCCGATCATCCAAACAAGTCACCAAATCACCCACCAATATGCACAAAGCTCCACCCGAGCACACAACATCACAATCTCCTCCAAACTTCGTAAGAGATAAAGAAGAAAAAGGGATAAGATGTTACCGGAAGTCTTTAGAGCTTTCCAAAGTCATTGGCGATTAAAGTAACCTACAAGGACAAAGGGAGGCAAAACACGCACAAAAACAAATATACGACACAAAGACACAAAATGAAAACACACAAAAGAAAAATCTTTTTGATTTTTATGAATTTTTTTTCAAATTTTTATGGTTTTTAAAGATTTTTTCGGAAAAACTACGAAAATAAAACTAACTATACTAGAATATTGCTCCTCCACACTTAAATCGAGCCATGTCCTCATGCTCGATCGTAGGGTGCGGAGAGACAAAAGAAAAAGAAAAGAAACTACGAAAATCAAGCTAAAAATCAAAAATAAAGATGAAGAAAAAGGTAGAAGGCGTCCGGCCGGGGTGTAGTCAAGTCACCATGGGCCGAGACAAGAAAAAGATATGGATGGGGGAAGAAAATAAAAAGAGGGAAATAAAAGGAAATGGGAGGGGCAGGGCTAGGTGTAATCAAGTCACCTAGCCCGGATTCCGCGACTAAATCCAACAAAAAGAGGTGAAAAACTTGAAAAAATTTGGATTTTGAAAATGACTTTCGATGTAGTGACGTCATCGAGAGTCGGGAGCAACAATATGCCAAGGCCTCGAAGGCCACCATGACACCACGACACAAAAGTGTACAAGGGGAAGGGGAGTAAACAAAGTAAAACAAGCAATAAAAGACGGAAAAGGAAGGATAGTTGCCGTACCATAGGTTAGCAACTCACTCTCTCCATCGTCTCATAGATCAATATAGGCACTTGCTTGTCTTCATCATTTCTATTCCGCTTCGAACGTGATAGAACACATGGTAAAGGTAGTAATGGTGGGAGGGCTGTGGGATTCGATGTGAAACTCGGTGTAAAGGGAAGAGAAACGAGGTGAGGGTATGTAAATGAAGTGTAAGGGTCGTATGACATGAGCAAGGATGGGTAGGGAGGTTGGGTGGGGGTATATAATGGTTGGGTGGGATCAAATGTCAAAGAAGAGGCCAAAAGAGGAGGAAGGGGACCATCCCGGTCGGGAAGGGTGGTCCCGATCGGGATGATGAATCCTTCCCGATCGGGAAGCCTCCTTCCCGGTCGGGAAGCCACTCCAGAATGCTCCAATTTTTGCACCTCCATCCCGATCGGGAAGCCTTCTTCCCGGTCGGGATGGCATACCCTTCCCGGTCGGGAAACCTCCTTCTCGGTCGGGAAGGGTCTTCATGACTCCCAAAACCTTAAAAGCTTCATCGAAGCTTCAAAAACCGACTTTCATACCCACGATCCAAGCTCTATCATTATCTACTCTCCTCTAGGTATCACCTTTCCTTCACACCTATCACAATGAACTCAAATACAACATCAAATCCCCTCCCTCACATCGCTCATCAAAAATCCGAATAAACAAGAATTCCACAAAAACTAACAAGTCCTAAACACAAACATAAACACAAATACAAGCACAAAAGAAAGGGAAAAGATATTTACACTAATTACTCTCGCCAACAATGCCTCCATAGCCATCAAGAGCTCGAAGGAGTAAGTCAAATGCTCTAGCAACATCTTCATTTAAGCTCACATGGCAGAGCCTAGCCACTCCCAAGAGTTTCCAAGTCGGAGGGAAGAAGCGATCATCTTCATTATGCTCGGGGCTCTCGTGATCTTCTGGGTCTTCTAAACCAACATAGCTACGACTCTTATGACCATCCGGTAGGTATAGTGGTCTAGAGTCGTGCTTGGTGTCATGAGGTGGGAGATCACACCCTAAATGGGTCGCTTCTTCTACGGGGTCGAGAGTGGAACTCTTTTCCACCGCCCGACAAGGATCCTCTTCACCAACCGTCTCACAAGACAAAGGGCTAGACATCGAGTGCGGTAGAGGAGGAGAAGGCATCAAGTTTTCTTCATTGGAGGCGTTAGGATCCACCAAATTCCCATACAAAGCAAGTTCCAAGGCATCTACTTCTTTTTCCCAAGTATTGCGCTCCTTTTCATTCACCTTGTCTATATGGCCTAGAGGAGGTATGTCTTCATTTGGCTTTGGATTGTCTAGTGGTTCATCACGAAGAAAATCGAACAAATCCAATTTTATCGCCAATACATCGGCTCCCCAAGAGTTATCTCGAGAATCATGTTCACTCCCCTCCTCATTGTTGGCCCTTGAAGCCTCAACTTCCTCTATTCTTCCCTCATCTTCACCGCCTAAGCAACACTCAACAATGACCTCTTGATCGACCCTCGCTTCTTCATTTGTAGCTTCGAGATTGGGTTGAGACACCCGACCATGCCCAAATGAACCTTCCTCAACATGTAGTGGAGCTCGAGTGGCCGACATCGTGATATGGGCCATGAATGCATTGATGCGAGCATCTTGCACCTCTATTTGGGCCTTGAGCTCCTTTTCAACCCCTTGCATGTGAGTCATCATTACTTGTTGAGTCTTTTGCAATTGAATTATCGCCTCATGTCGACTCTTAAGCAATTGAGACATCATTTGACAAGTCTCAACCAAGTTGGGATCTTGTGGGTTATGTGAGGGTGTTTGGTAGTTGTTAGGATGTTGGAATGATCCTTGACAACTTTCTTGGTAACCATAAGAAGAGGGTTCATAAGATTGTTGATGAGGTTGATATGGTTGGTAAAGTTGTGGGTTTTGGTAATTCGCCCCATAGTTGTCTCTTGATGATTGATGGTAGCTTGGATAAGCCATGTCCATAACGTTGCTTTGGTACCTAGGATGAGCTAGAAGCACTTGAGCAAACGTTAGTATCCTAGTGTTTTTGAGGCACTAGGAAGAGAGAGTAACACAAGAAGAGAAACGGAGATACACAAGGAGAAGAGAACACAAAATCAAGAACAAAGTCCAAAACTAAGCAAACAAAAGTCTAAACTACGCCGTCCCCGGCAACGGCGCCAATTTGATGGGTGGGATTTGTCGTGAATTCCAACCGTCAAATAAAACCGGCTAAACCTAACTAGGGTAGCTAGGGTAAGTCGGGTCGAATCCACAGGGACGGTAGGTCGGACTAAGGTATGCTACGGTCAAGGACTAGGTTCGAGACAAGCTAGTCTAGGGGGGTGGCTATGGACTAAACTAGGTCTAAAACTAGAGAACTATCAAAGGAAACGGGCTAGGGTTAGGTCGGGGTCAAAGGGGTAACGGAATGATCGGAGGAGAACTAGAGGTGAAGGAGGTAGTTGGGTGATCTAGGTAATTCCCGGGCTCTCGCAACTTATACTCACCTAGAGGTTCCACCTAAAACCCAACTCGGCGACACAACACAAACGGAGTACTAGCATGCTATAGACCTAGGTCGAATCCGGGCTCTCGCGTCTTAGACCGGCCTAGGGGTCGTCCTCACCAGGCTCTCGCAACTTAATGAGGGGACCGAACCCACAAAAAACTAATACCCACAAGAGAAAGGCAAGAAAACAAGCATTCGTACATACTTAGTCATTCAAGCATTTCGACAAACATGTGATGTGCAACAAACCAAGGAGAAACCCAAATCTTCCACCAACAACTCCAACAATACCTCAATCATCCAATTAACACCCTAATCACCTTACTAACCCTAGCAAGAACACTACTCTAACATATCTAAACTAGAACTATCACTAACAAGAGGAATCAAACCAAACAACAAAACTAACATAGTGAAACTAGTCTAACAAAGAACTATGAACAATAACAAGAACTAAAGATTCAAACTTTAATGAATGGAACAAGAAAAAGAGTAAAAGAGAAGAGGATTATACCAAACTAGTGAAGAGGAAAGAACAAAACTTGCATTAATGAAGAAAACCCAAAACAAACATCCAAGGTTGTCAAGCTTGGAGAAGATCTTGAATAATTCCCTTAACACAAGTACTAATCTAAGATTAACGATAATCTAAGGACTAATCTACTCTAATCTATGCTAAAATAATCTAGGGTTTAGTCGAATATGAAGTGCTTCCCATAAGATTACAAGAGGAAGGGTATATATAGGGTTTTAGAATGAAAGGAAATGAAAGGAAGTGAAAGCAACAAGGCGCGGGTGAGCTGGAGGAATTCCGGGTCGGGAAAGTCATTCCCGATCGGGATCATGGGGATTCCCGATCGGGATTTTATGTTACCGATCGGGAACAACCTCCAGTAGCGGCGCTTCGTGTTCCTCCTTCATCCCGGACGGGATGAGGCCATACCCGTCCGGGATGAGTCTTGTAGGCCTCCAATATGAACTTTTTGGCTCCTCCTTGGTTCTCATGGGCTTCCCATCGATTCTCGGGACTCGGGATCGGGTCTCGGAGGCTCGGGATTAGGTCCCAAGGTCTCGGGGTCGATTCCAAGGTCTCGAGTCATCCTTCCTTTATCTTGTTGGCTCCAAAATGTGTAAGTATTGAGTCGGAATTGCCCCAACTCTTCCAAATCGGTCTCGGGAACCTGAAACGAACTAAAGGAAACATAAGAAGCCCCTAAACCGCTCCCAAGGAGCGATTATACAAGGAAAATGGGACCAAAACACTAAGAAATAGGCACTACAAATGACACTTATCAACTCCCCCACACTTAACCCTTACTCGCCCTCGAGTAAGCACATACTATCTACTAAACCATCCGAGTGGGTATTAGCGCACCCTACGCCCCTTCAACTCACGCGAGTGCACTTAGAGGACAAGTGCACTCCGCAAGGCAAGTTGGGTCTTGCGACAAAACTGTGGATGCAACCGGACACAAACACATAAACAAACACACAAACAACAAACAAACAAACAAACACATAATTGGTTGCACCCAAGAGAAAACAACTACCGCTTCCCTCTAAAAAGCGGTGAATGAAACACCGGTTTAGGACTCGAGTTAAGTGACAACGTTCCCAAGCTAGACATACAAATCAAGGTGAACTAAACCCTAATAGTATGACGATAAAGCAACAAAAGCGTTGGTAACTTACCTAGGTCCTCCTAACTCTCTAAAAACGTACTACGGGACGATCGGCGGAGTGGAAAGTGAAGAACCACGGTGTTAGTCGACACTGTAGGTAAGTGAGACCCCGCCCCCTTTAGCGTGAGCCAAGAGGGTCGTCCCGTGTCCAAGACCGCCTAACTAGTCCAAGTAAAAAGTGGAAATAATGCAAAATGAAGGAAGACCGACTAATGCCGCTATCATCCTTCCTCGAGACTCGGTCCTTTGGTATGCTCTTCACGGAAAAAGTCGGAAAAAGGCTTATTTTGAGGGGATATGTTTTTGTGATACGGGTTTTCTTTTTGGCATTTTCTTTCCTTTTGACGTTTTTGATTTGTTTTGCCGTGCCATTCTTTTTCTTCTTTTCTATTTTCTTTTTGGCTTTTGTGCCTTTTCTTTTTCTTCATTCTTTTCTTTCTTTCATTCTTTTCTTTCTTTTTCTTTTCTTTGCCCTTTTGGCAAGATTGGGCATTTTTTTTGGCACTTTCATTGAATAACAAGAAAGGGAGAATCAACATTTTGCAAGTTATTGTGTGGTTATGTGTAGGAGGTAGGGTAATGGGAGAGTCGGGGTTGCGCCTTCCCTTTCAAACCCACAAAAAGTGGAGAAAACTTGGACTAACCAAACGATCCTAAACACGGTCACCTAAGGGACGAGACTCGGTAACCAAGGCCTTTTCACACCGTGGGTGGTCATAGTGGTCAAAAGTGCAAATCCCGTAGTAAATCCCTAGTAAGCTAGGTGGACTCAAGGTAAAGGACCAACGAATTCATTGATTTAAGGTCATTCTACTAGACTAAAGCCCAAGACTCGATTTATACTACTAGGAAGGGAAAAATAGACACTCACACCCTAGCCTCTAAACCGGGTTTTCGAAAACATTTACACGAGACACAACACAACACAAAATGAAGACATGACGAAAACAAAATGAAAAGAAACAAAGGCAAAAGCAACGAAAACAAGAACAACACAAAACAAACACAAACACAACACAAACACCACCCCGATCATCCAAACAAGTCACCAAATCACCCACCAATATGCACAAAGCTCCACCCGAGCACACAACATCACAATCTCCTCCAAACTCCGTAAGAGATAAAGAAGAAAAAGGGATAAGATGTTACCGGAAGTCTTTAGAGCTTTCCAAAGTCATCGGCGATTAAAGTAACCTACAAGGACAAAGGGAGGCAAAACACGCACAAAAACAAATATACGACACAAAGACACAAAATGAAAACACACAAAAGAAAAATCTTTTTGATTTTTATGAATTTTTTTTCAAATTTTTATGGTTTTTAAAGATTTTTTCGGAAAAACTACGAAAATAAAACTAACTATACTAGAATATTGCTCCTCCACACTTAAATCGAGCCATGTCCTCATGCTCGATCGTAGGGTGCGGAGAGACAAAAGAAAACGAAAAGAAACTACGAAAATCAAGCTAAAAATCAAAAATAAAGATGAAGAAAAAGGTAGAAGGCGTCCGGCCGGGGTGTAGTCAAGTCACCATGGGCCGAGACAAGAAAAAGATATGGATGGGGGAAGAAAATAAAAAGAGGGAAATAAAAGGAAATGGGAGGGGCAGGGCTAGGTGTAATCAAGTCACCTAGCCCGGATTCCGCGACTAAATCCAACAAAAAGAGGTGAAAAACATGAAAAAATTTGGATTTTGAAAATGACTTTCGATGTAGTGACGTCATCGAGAGTCGGGAGCAACCATATGCCAAGGCCTCGAAGGCCACCATGACACCACGACACAAAAGTGTACAAGGGGAAGGGGAGTAAACAAAGTAAAACAAGCAATAAAAGACGGAAAAGGAAGGATAGTTGCCGTACCATAGGTTAGCAACTCACTCTCTCCATCGTCTCATAGATCAATATAGGCACTTGCTTGTCTTCATCATTGCTATTCCGCTTCGAACGTGATAGAACACATGGTAAAGGTAGTAATGGTGGGAGGGGTGTGGGATTCGATGTGAAACTCGGTGTAAAGTGAAGAGAAACGAGGTGAGGGTATGTAAATGAAGTGTAAGGGTCGTATGACATGAGCAAGGGTGGGTAGGGAGGTTGGGTGGGGGTATATAATGGTTGGGTGGGCTCAAATGTCAAAGAAGAGGCCAAAAGAGGAGGAAGGGGACCATCCCGGTCGGGAAGGGTGGTCCCGATCGGGATGATGAATCCTTCCCGATCGGGAAGCCTCCTTCCCGGTCGGGAAGCCACTCCAGAATGCTCCAATTTTTGCACCTCCATCCCGATCGGGAAGCCTTCTTCCCGGTCGAGATGGCATACCCTTCCCGGTCGGGAAACCTCCTTCTCGGTCGGGAAGGGTCTTCATGACTCCCAAAACCTCAAAAGCTTCATCGAAGCTTCAAAAACCGACTTTCATACCCACGATCCAAGCTCTATCATTATCTACTCTCCTCTAGGTATCACCTTTCCTTCACACCTATCACAATGAACTCAAATACAACATCAAATCCCCTCCCTCACATCGCTCATCAAAAATCCGAATAAACAAGAATTCCACAAAAACTAACAAGTCCTAAACACAAACATAAACACAAATACAAGCACAAAAGAAAGGGAAAAGATATTTACACTAATTACTCTCGCCAACAATGCCTCCATAGCCATCAAGAGCTCGAAGGAGTAAGTCAAATGCTCTAGCAACATCTTCATTTAAGCTCACATGGCAGAGCCTAGCCACTCCCAAGAGTTTCCAAGTCGGAGGGAAGAAGCGATCATCTTCATTATGCTCGGGGCTCTCGTGATCTTCCGGGTCTTCTAAACCAACATAGCTACGACTCTTATGACCATCCGGTAGGTATAGTGGTCTAGAGTCGTGCTCGGTGTCATGAGGTGGGAGATCACACCCTAAATGGGTCGCTTCTTCTACGGGGTCGAGAGTGGAACTCTTTTCCACCGCCCGACAAGGATCCTCTTCACCAACCGTCTCACAAGACAAAGGGCTAGACATCGAGTGCGGTAGAGGAGGAGAAGGCATCAAGTTTTCTTCATTGGAGGCGTTAGGATCCACCAAATTCCCATACAAAGCAAGTTCCAAGGCATCTACTTCTTTTTCCCAAGTATTGCGCTCCTTTTCATTCACCTTGTCTATATGGCCTAGAGGAGGTATGTCTTCATTTGGCTTTGGATTGTCTAGTGGTTCATCACGAAGAAAATCGAACAAATCCAATTTTATCGCCAATATATCGGCTCCCCAAGAGTTATCTCGAGAATCATGTTCACTCCCCTCCTCATTGTTGGCCCTTGAAGCCTCAACTTCCTCTATTCTTCCCTCATCTTCACCGCCTAAGCAACACTCAACAATGACCTCTTGATCGACCCTCGCTTCTTCATTTGTAGCTTCGAGATTGGGTTGAGACACCCGACCATGCCCAAATGAACCTTCCTCAACATGTAGTGGAGCTCGAGTGGCCGACATCGTGATATGGGCCATGAATGCATTGATGCGAGCATCTTGCACCTCTATTTGGGCCTTGAGCTCCTTTTCAACCCCTTGCATGTGAGTCATCATTACTTGTTGAGTCTTTTGCAATTGAATTATCGCCTCATGTTGACTCTTAAGCAATTGAGACATCATTTGACAAGTCTCAACCAAGTTGGGATCTTGTGGGTTATGTGAGGGTGTTTGGTAGTTGTTAGGATGTTGGAATGATCCTTGACAACTTTCTTGGTAACCATAAGAAGAGGGTTCATAAGATTGTTGATGAGGTTGATATGGTTGGTAAATTTGTGGGTTTTGGTAATTCGCCCCATAGTTGTCTCTTGATGATTGATGGTAGCTTGGATAAGCCATGTCCATAACGTTGCTTTGGTACCTAGGATGAGCTAGAAGCACTTGAGCAAACGTTAGTATCCTAGTGCTTTTGAGGAACTAGGAAGAGAGAGTAACACAAGAAGAGAAACGGAGATACACAAGGAGAAGAGAACACAAAATCAAGAACAAAGTCCAAAACTAAGCAAACAAAAGTCTAAACTACGCCGTCCCCGGCAACGGCGCCAATTTGATGGGTGGGATTTGTCGTGAATTCCAACCGTCAAATAAAACCGGCTAAACCTAACTAGGGTAGCTAGGGTAAGTCGGGTCGAATCCACAGGGACGGTAGGTCGGACTAAGGTATGCTACGGTCAAGGACTAGGTTCGAGACAAGCTAGTCTAGGGGGGTGGCTATGGACTAAACTAGGTCTAAAACTAGAGAACTATCAAAGGAAACGGGCTAGGGTTAGGTCGGGGTCAAAGGGGTAACGGAATGATCGGAGGAGAACTAGAGGTGAAGGAGGTAGTAGGGTGATCTAGGTAATTCCCGGGCTCTCGCAACTTAGACTCACCTAGAGGTTCCACCTAAAACCCAACTCGGCGACACAACACAAACGGAGTACTAGCATGCTATAGACCTAGGTCGAATCCGGGCTCTCGCGTCTTAGACCGGCCTAGGGGTCGTCCTCACCAGGCTCTCGCAACTTAATGAGGGGACCGAACCCACAAAAAACTAATACCCACAAGAGAAAGGCAAGAAAACAAGCATTCGTACATACTTAGTCATTCAAGCATTTCGACAAACATGTGATGTGCAACAAACCAAGGAGAAACCCAAATCTTCCACCAACAACTCCAACAATACCTCAATCATCCAATTAACACCCTAATCACCTTACTAACCCTAGCAAGAACACTACTCTAACATATCTAAACTAAAACTATCACTAACAAGAGGAATCAAACCAAACAACAAAACTAACATAGTGAAACTAGTCTAACAAAGAACTATGAACAATAACAAGAACTAAAGATTCAAACTTTAATGAATGGAACAAGAAAAAGAGTAAAAGAGAAGAGGATTATACCAAACTAGTGAAGAGGAAAGAACAAAACTTGCATTAATGAAGAAAACCCAAAACAAACATCCAAGGTTGTCAAGCTTGGAGAAGATCTTGAATAATTCCCTTAACACAAGTACTAATCTAAGATTAACGATAATCTAAGGACTAATCTACTCTAATCTATGCTAAAATAATCTAGGGTTTAGTCTAATATGAAGTGCTTCCCATAAGATTACAAGAGGAAGGGTATATATAGGGTTTTAGAATGAAAGGAAATGAAAGGAAGTGAAAGCAACAAGGCGCGGGTGAGCTGGAGGAATTCCGGGTCGGGAAAGTCATTCCCGATCGGGATCATGGGGATTCCCGATCGGGATTTTATGTTACCGATCGGGAACAACCTCCAGTAGCGGCGCTTCGTGTTCCTCCTTCATCCCGGACGGGATGAGGCCATACGCGTCCGGGATGAGTCTTGTAGGCCTCCAATATGAACTTTTTCGCTCCTCCTTGGTTCTCATGGGCTTCCCATCGATTCTTGGGACTCGGGATCGGGTCTCGGAGGCTCGGGATTGGGTCCCAAGGTCTCAGGGTCGATTCCAAGGTCTCGAGTCATCCTTCCTTTATCTCGTTGGCTCCAAAATGTGTATGTACTGAGTCGGAATTGCCCCAACTCTTCTAAATCGGTCTCGAAAACCTGAAACGAACTAAAGAAAACATAAGAAGCCCCTAAACCGCTCCCAAGGAGCGATTATACAAGGAAAATGGGACCAAAACACTAAGAAATAGGCACTACAAATGACACTTATCAGTTTGAATCTCCATTCGATATTGATTGGTCTTGGAAGGAGGATAGTATTTTTCTAGAAATGCATTGGCCAATTGATTCCAAGTCTGGAAGGTACCATCGTTAGCATCATCGCGAACGGTTTTGGGAAACAACAGTCTATGGAATTGGCATGAAGTGAGTCCATTCAACTTCATTCCAATTAGCTTCTCTTTAAATGTCGCTATGTGTTCTAGAGCATCTTCTTGTGGAAGTCCATAATAAGTGTCTTGTTGGACTATGGCAATTGAAGAAGTCTTGAGCTCAAAGTTATCGGGTATGATTCCATATGCGACGGGAGAAGAAGTTTGTTCATGGGTGGGTTGGGAGTGAGATCTTAAAGTAGGCATGTTTGTTTGTAGAGGTGATTTTTGAAGAGAGAAGAGGGAAAGGGAATTTTGTGAGATTTTTGAGAATGGTGGATGGGTGAAATGTTGGTGTAAGATATGGATTAGGGTTCACTTTGGTTGATTTGGATTCCGAAATAACAATATCGTCTCGCTTGCACCGGTATGGAATAAGCAATGCCGAATATGATTGTTCCTGAACACAACTCAATTCAAAGATGAGACTCCTAGCACCGAGCGGTACTAGGGTAAAAGGAGAAGAAAAACTCAACTACTCAAATACAATGACAAAAACTCAACTAACTGATCACCGTCCCCGACAACGGCGCCATTTTGATGCGCGCGGATTGTCGTCTATCCAACGCGGTCAAACAATATTTATAACCCCGGAATACTACTACTACGTAGTAGCGGTAAGTCAGGGATTGATCCACAGGGACGGTCGAGAGGGGTAGTCGTTCAAGTCAAAGTCTATGAGTGATTGAGTCGAGAAGGGGGGTTTGGTTGAGTCGAGCTAGGTTCACTAAATGAGCTTATGTGATTAAGGTGGGAAACTATTGTTGGGAAAGGTGTTAGGGAGAGTCGGGGAATCGGAAATAAAGACAAGACTCTAATAATGCAAGAATTATCACAAGATGTATAAGGGAGGTTCCACCTTTCGGTTTCCCTACCAACCAAGTCTAAGCCCGCTTTCGCGACGAATAAACTAAGGTCTCTAGACAGAATTATCCAAACCCTGAGTTTCCCCATATTGGTCCGGGTGAGTCAAGTCAACCTAGGTGATCAAGCTAAGTCAAACATAACACAACAATCCCATCAAGACAATATTACCCTCAAATGCTATAATCTCACAAAGATTAATTCTTTATCTATAAATCGTCCTCCCCTAACCCCCTAACAAAAAGATCTACTCACTAATCATGGTGGTTAACAACAAAGCATTCATTAAGAAGAAAATAATTAAAACATGCATATAATCTACACTAACAAATATATTAAAGGAGAAAAGGGAGAGGAGAGAATTTTAACCACAATGGAGAAAATCAAAGAGGAAGAAGAAGATTAATAATATTAAAGATTGAATCTTGAGAGAAATACACAAGAATTTGTCACTAATCCATGCATAAATCTTCAATCTTCAATAAGAGAAATAAGAATCTTCAAGAAATAAGACAAGGATTTTGTCACAAAAACCCTTGTAAAACCCTTGAATCTTCAATAATAAAACCAATTCTTCAATAAAGATTGCAACTTTACTACTAATAATGGAGTAATTGTATTAGTGTTGGATAGATCTATTAATTATTTTAGAGAATTTTCTAAGAGGGTTTTACTACAATCTACTACTACTTACTACAATACGGAGGTTTTCTATCCTACTCCTAAGAGGCACATTCAAGGCTCACATAAGGCACACTTTGGCTCAAAACCCTAGGTTTAGTATTTATAGAGTTGCTTAATGGGTTGCACAAACATCAAGGCCCAAATCCGATTTCTCTTCATTTTGCAAGACCATCACCCTTTGGATCTTCACGGGGTGGTATTTCGCCCCGCGGCTCGACGTAATAGTCCCACCGGGTGAAATTTCACCCGGTGAGTTTTGCTTCGTTTTTCGCGCTTTCGACCCGTCTTCACCATCGGGCGAAATTTCACCCGGTGGGCGAAATTTCGCCCGGTCAAGTTGCCCGGTCATGCGTTCCGTGAAAATCTTCGGGGATAAAAAAATGTCGTCGGGCGAAACTTCGCCCGGTGATGACTCACCGGGCGAAACTTCACCCGGTGGTCCATTGACTCTTTTCCAGTATTTTTCTTCATTGATTAGTTGGATTACTTGAACTTTCAGTTGTGTGCTTTGCTCTTGGACCGTATCTCTCTCTTGCTCGTAGAAGCTCAAACAAGTTTTTGGTCGAAAATCCTACCAAAATAGACAAAAAACTACCAAAAACACGTAAAATGCAAAAGAGAGACACTAATGTGAGAATTACGCAAAATATGGCGATAATCGCACTCAAGTCTCACAAAACAGAGGAAAAACGGGTCTAAACGGGAGGAAAAACGGTCCAAATTTGGCACACAATAATTCCCCCACACTAAACCGTTGCTTGTCCTCGAGCAATGACCCAAAAAGAAACTAGCTACTACTACTAAGCTAGACTATGCTAAGCCGATACGAGGCAATTAACGGGCCCGCTCCGTCCCTTCAACTCACATCGAGATACCTATGAGGTAAGGTACCTCCATGCAAGGCAAGTTGGGGCTTGCTCAAAATTGGGGTTGCGACTAACACACACACAAACACAAAACAAAGAAGACACACACAAAAAGATAGTCGCAACCAAAGAGAAAATAAATCACCGAATCCCTCATCGAAACGGCGGAGAAAGCACCGATTCGAGCTTAAGACAAGCGAGAACACTACCAAGCTAGTAACGCAAATTGACATGGACAAGATCTTAATAGGATGACAATCAATCAATAAAAACATTGAAAATTTACCAAGGTCCTTCTAATTCCACTAAAGATGCCTACAACGGGACGATAGATGGAGTGGATAAGTGAGAACCATGGAGTTAGTAAGCACTGTAGGTAAGTGTTATGCCGTCTCCTAATAAGCTAAGCCTAGAGGGTCGTTCCAAACTCGAGAAAGCCAATTAGACCAAAAAGGATGGATAAGTGTTTGCAAACTGGTAAGGATTGCCAAATTACCGCTATTTTCCTTCCTCGGGACTCGGTCCTCTAGTAGGCATTTCACGGCAATAAGACAATCAAGGGATTATTTGGGTTTGGGAACGATTTTCTTGAGATTTTGATTTTCTTTTTCGGTTTTTCTTTCCCCATTATTTCGATCGAGGGCCTTTTTTTTTCATTTTTTTTTGATATATTGATTTGCCCTTCTTCTTCAATTTTCCCTTTTTCTTTCTTTGAATAGCCCATTTTTGGCTAGATGATTCATTTGAGGAACAAGGTAAAGCATATTTTTGCAAACTTATTTGTGGAAATGGGTGAATGGTAGAGAAATAGGGTAGTCGGGTGTGCACCCCCTTCGAACCCATAGAAGGATGAAAGTTTTGGACTAAAAGTGGCTTCT
The DNA here is from genome assembly GCA_958450325.1 of Agrostemma githago. Lineage (NCBI taxonomy): Eukaryota > Viridiplantae > Streptophyta > Magnoliopsida > Caryophyllales > Caryophyllaceae > Agrostemma > Agrostemma githago. The sequence continues at coordinate 38,884,884 of OY288252.1, forward strand.
CAAGTAAGGTCACCTAAGAGAACGGGGAACTGTAACCAAGGCCTTATCACTCCATGGGTGGTCAAGGTGGTCAAATGCAAACCCCGATGTAAACTCCTAGTAGAAAAGATGGACTCATTATAAAAAACATCCAATGCAAAAATTGGTTCAAGGTCATTCTACTAGAATTATGTCCAAAAATCAAAAAGGGTCACTAACAAGTGAGTAATAAACACTCGGCCTAATCTCAAAATCGGGTTTTCGAAAACTTTACCTAGACAAGCTATAAACAAAATAAAAAGAACACAAAGGGGACAAAAATACGAGAAAACAAAAACAAAAACAAAAACACAATCACGAGTAAAGCCAAGCACTCCAAACTCCATTAAGTCAACACAATCCACAACCACCAATTCCAAAATGTTCACCAAGTGAACCTCCAAATAGCATATACGCCCAAACTCCATGCATAAGAGAAAGGGCTAAAACGAAGGTAGAAAGTATTACCGCGCGGTCTTCATTTCATTTCCGCTACCTTACGTATCCATGCTAAATGGTTGGCGGTGTACCTACAAGATGGAGAATGCAACACAATACAAGTAACACAAAAAACGAAAAGAAGAGAAAACTAAAAAGAGAAAAAAATTTGAAATTTTTTGGATTTTTGGTTTTTAAAGGAAAAATGAAAAAGAAAATGGATAAAAGGATAGTAGATCCCTCCCCCACACTAAAACTGTGCATTGTCCCAAATGCACAAATAGGAGAAGAATAGAAAAAAGAAAAAGAGAAAACAACGGAAAATCTTTTTGAATTTTGTGATTTTTCAAATGTTTTTGGATTTTTCAAGATTTTTCAGATGTTTTTGTATTTTTGAAGATTTTTCAAATGTTTTTGGATTTTTCGAGAATTTTCAAATGTTTTTGGCTTTTTCAAAAATTAAGGGAATAAAAAGAAAAGAAATGAAAGATGAAAAAGAAAGAAGAAAGAAGAAAAAAATAAGAAAAATCGATAAGGGAAGAAAAAGGACGTAGGTGTAATCACATAACCTCGCCCGGATTCTGCACGAATCTGGAGAATTAAAAGAAAAAGAAAATTTTGGATTTTTCAAATGGTCTTCGTGCGATCAAGTCACCGAAGACCGGGAGCAATAATCGGGTCCTTCTTCTCTAAGGCACCTGCAATAAACCTCACGTGTGTAACGACCCAAGTAGGATCACGGCGGGGCTTACAATTCCTCAAATCGACAAAATAATCATTATAAATCAATCAACAACATAATTTCAAATGCCAAAAATTGGCGCTGCAAGGACTGACAAAGATTACGATAACTGAGACAAGAGAACAGACGACCGACAACTGACAATGACAACAGACACCCCCACACTAACACTAACAACACTCGACCACTCACATAGGACCTGGGGGACGAGGTGGTGGTGGCTAGTAAGACCCTGACGGAGGCATACCGAAAAATCTATCAAAGTAGTGTTGTTGCTGTTGTAACATCCTTTGGTTCTCCTCCGCCGCCAACCTCATTGCTTGGGCATCCCTAGCAGCCTCCCTAGCCATCTCAAAACTGGTTCGGGCGTACTCAAAACCTTCCCTAGAGTACGTGTATAATTGATGCGTAGTATCCCGCGCATCCCGAGCCACATTGTAGGCATCCTTGGCCAGGTTAAGTGAGGTAGTCGAGTTCTCCCAAGTCTGACGTGTACGGTTATAGACTTCCCCCCATTGGTTATAAAAGTCCTCTGATCCAAAGAACGAGGAGTGTCGTGGAGGACTCATGTTGACGTCCTCCTGAAAACCAGGGGTAGACTAGGTGAACGTGGAGTGTCGGTGTGGTGTGAATTCCGAAAAGTCAGGGGTGAAAAATTATGAGGTCTGGGGTTCGGGTTGGTGGGAGAAAGAGGGTGCATGTGATGATGACGGTAAAGTCCTATAACCCTCATCCCGAGAGGTTCTAACCTCCGGTTCCTCCTCCGACACATCAACGACACCTATATCATCGTCGCCAAAGTCTAAAGGTCCCTCGGGGTATTGAACTATACGAAACTTACCTCGGGTGTTATCCCGAACGTATTCCCCGGACCTCTTCGGCATGCCAAAATTCTCTTCAATATCTAGCCTTACCCAATCGGGGTTAGGCATGGCAATAGCGCGCAACTCAGTATTCTTATACAGAAACAAACTGTTATAATCCCCTTTCTGGGGCCACACAAGAAAAGGACAATAAACTTCATCTATAAAAATTCCCGCTCCTACAACTGGTCTTAAATCGCTAAAATCGACTTTCAAGGCTCTAGCAAGCATCGTTACAACACCGCCGCAAGAAATGTTCTTACGGCCGCCCTTCGCAATCTGAGCGAAATGAGTAGCTAAGGCATCTGACATGTCGATCGATGGGCCTCTCTCCGAAACTGCATCCTCTAAAAGTTGAACAGCTGTAGCACCACAGTTGTGATGCGTATCATAGCTCGACAAGAACGAGTAAGCTATGATGCGCGCCATATACCGGAGGATGGAGTTTCGGATCGAGAAAGAACACATCTTCCCTCCCTTGAAAGGCCTCTGGTGGGCTATTTTAAACCAGAATCGATCTCGGCCGAATTTATCGTCCCGAGTCTGGCCCGCCCTAGGCTTTCCAAGGGCTGAAGAAGGTAACCCAAGCAGTGCACCGAAGTCTCTCAAGTTGAGGACATACGAAGTTTCTGGCAACTGAAAAGAGACAGTGGTATTATCATCACCACTTAGCTCGAAAGTTGCGAAAAACTCATTCTAGCAACCGTCCGTTTAAGCGGCTCTGAGTTGCAAGAAGATGATAATCACCACCTCTAAGAACAAACTGTAGACTAAGAACAAACGTGAGAAGCCTAGTGCTTTTTGGGCACTAGACAAGAGAGAAATAAACTTCACACACACAAGAAGCAAAGTAACAAAAAGAAAAAAAAAAGAAAACACAAACACAAAGACAAAGTCGAGTAACTAGGTAAACAAAGTCCAAACTAGCACCGTCCCCGGCAACGGCGCCAAATTGATGGTAGGGATTCGTCACGTCCCAACCGATCAATAATATATAACCGGCTATTCCTACGGTAGATAGGGCAAGTCGGGTCGAATCCACGGGGACGGTAATGTATAGCCTAGACTAGGTCGGCCTAAGAACAAGACTAAGACAACGAGCTAAGCTAAACTAGAGAATGATAGAAGGGGAGAAAGCTAGACTAAGACTAAGGTGCCGGAGGAACAAACAAAAAAACGGGCTAGGATTAGGTCGGGGTCAAAGGGGTAACGGAATGGTCAAGGGATAACTAGAGCGAAGGAGGTAGTAGGGTGATCTAGGTTGGTCCGGGCTCTCGCAACTTAGACCGACCTAGAGGTTCCACCTAAAACCCATCTCGGCGACACACAAGACAAACGGGGTTACTAGCGTGATATCGGGGCCTGGGTCGCATCCGGGCTCTCGCTACTTAGACCGACCTTGGGGTCGTCCTCACCGGGCTCTCGCAACTTAATGAGGGAACCGGACCCACAAACAAACCATCACCCACAAGAGAAAGGCAAGAAAAACAAGTATTCTCAACTACTTAGTCATTCAAGCAATTCAACAAACATGTGAAGTGCACCAAACCAAGAGGAAATCCAAATCTTCCACCAACATCTCCAACCATACCCTAATCATTCAATTAACACCCTAATCGCCTTACTAACCCTAGCAAGACAGTACTCTAACATAATCAAACTACAACTCACACAAACAAGAGGAATTATCACAAACATCAAAACAAACATAAACAAACTAGTGAAAATGATGAACTAAGAACAAAATATGTAAACTTGATGAATAATAAAGGATTAAGATTAAAAGGATGAGAAGATTATACCAAACTAACAAGAGAAATGGAAAGGAGAACACTTGCATAGAAGATAACCCAAATTCATCCACCAAGGTTGTCAATCATGGATGGATTCTTCAAGAGATCCAATAATACAAGCACTAATCTAAGATTAACTACTAATTACCGACTAATCTACTCTAATCTAATCTAATCTAACCTAAAGTAGTCTAGGGTTTAAGGAGAAGTGAAGAATATAACATAACATTACAAGGGAAGAGTATATATAGGGTTACAAATGTAAAGGAGAAGAAAGAAACAAGGCGGAGCTGTAACTGACCCTTCCCGGTCGGGAAGGCTTGGTCCCGATCGGGATGGGCCATCCTTCCCGGCCGGGAAGGACCTTCCCGATCGGGATGGGCTCACAGTAGCCGCGCTTCATGTTCACTTCATCCCGAACGGGATGGGTCTTTGTAGGCCTCCCTTAAGAGCTCTTTGGTCCCTCCTTGCCTCTCATGGGTTTCTCATCGGTTCTCGGGACTCGGGATCAGGTCTCGGAGGCTCGGGATTGGGTCCCAAGGTCTTGGGGTCGATTCCAAGGCGTCGAGTCATTGTTCCTTTACTCCGTTGGCTCCAAAATGTGTATGTATTGACTCGGAATCGCTCCAACTCTTCTAAATCGTTCTCGGGAACCTGAAACGAACTAAAGGAAGCATAAGAAACCCATAAATCGCTCCCAAGGAGCGATTTCACAACGAAATGGGACCAAAACATAGTGAAAAAGACACTACAAACTACACTTATCAACTCCCCCACACTTAACCCTTACTCGCCCTCAAGTAAGCACTTACTAACTACTATACTAGCCGAATGGGTATTAGCGCAGCCTACGCCCCTTCAACTCACGCGAGTGTACTTAGAGGAAAAGTGCACTCCGCAAGGCAAGTCGGGTCTTGCGACAAAACTGTGGATGCAACCGGACACAAAACACACAAACAAACAAACACACAAACAAACACATAATCGGCTGCGCCCAAAAGAAAACAAATACCGCTTCCCTCAAACAAGCGGTGAAAGAAGCACCGGTTTAGGACTCGAGGCAAGTGACAACGTTCCCAAGCTAGCCATACAAACCAAGGTGAACTAAACCCTAATAGTATGACGATCAAGCAATAAAAACGTTGGTAACTTACCTAGGTCCTCCTAACTTTCTAAAAACGTACTACGGGACGATCGGCGGAGTGGAAAAGTGAAGAACCACGGTGTTATTCGACACATTAGGTAAGTGAGACCCCGCCCCCTTTAGCGTGAGCCAAGAGGGTCGTCCCGTGTCCAAGACCGCCTAACTAGTCCAAGTAAAAAGGTGGAAAACATGCAAAATGAGGGAAGACTGACTAATGCCGCTATCATCCTTCCTCGGGACTCGGTCCTTTGGTAGGCTCTTCACGGCAAAAGTCAGAAAAAGGCTTATTTTTGTGGGGATTTCTTTTTGTGAGACGGGTTTTCTTTTGGCATTTTCTTTCTTTTCGACGTTTTGATTTGTTTGTTGCCATGCCATTTCTTTTTCTTCTTTTCTATTTTCTTTTTGGCTTTTGTGCCTTTTCTTTTCTTCATTCTTTTCTTTCTTTCATTTTCTTTCATTTTCTTTTCTTTGCCCTTTTTTGGCAATATTTGGCTTTTTGGCATTTCTTGACAATTGAGAAAGAGAGAATCAACAAATTGCATTTTATTGTGTGTGTATGTGAGGAAGGTAGGGTAATGGGTAAGTCGGGGGTCGCGATTTCCCTACAAACCCACAAAAAAGGGGGGGAACTTGGATTAATCAAACAATCCTAGACACGGTCACCTATGGGACGAGACTCGGTAACCAAGGCCTTTTCACACCGTGGGTGGTCATAATGGTCAAAAGTGCAAATCCCGAAGTAAATTCCTAGTAAGCTAGGTGGACTCAAGGTAAAGGACCAACGAACTCATTGATTTAGGGTCATTCTACTAGAGTAAAGTCCAAGACTCGATTTACACTACTAGAAAGGGAGAGTAAACACTCGCACTCTAGCCTCTAAACCGGGTTTTCGAAAACGGTTTACGCACAAGACACACAACACAACACAAAACAAAGACATGACGAAAACGAACGAAAGAAAAAGAAGCAAAATCAACAAAACAAAAACAAAACAAAACGAACACATAAACAACACAAACACCACCCCGATCATCCAAACAAATCACCAAATCAACCACACTTTACAAAGCTCCACCCGAGCACACAACATCACAATCTCCTCCAAACTCCGCAAGAGGTAAAGAAGAAAAAGGGATAAGATGTTACCGGGAGTCTTGAAAGCCTTCCAAAGTTAACGGCGATTAAAGCAACCTATAAGGGAAAGGGAGGCAAAACACGCACACAAAACAAATATATGACACAATGACACAAAAGGAAAACACACAAAAGAAAAATCTTTTTGATTTTTGTGAAAAAATTTCAAATTTTTATGGTTTTTAAAGATTTTTTCGAAAAAACTAAGAAAATAAAACTAACTATGCTAGAATATCGCTCCCCCACACTTAAACCGAGCAATGTCCTCATATGCTCAATCGTAGTGTCCGGAGAGACAAAAGAAAAAGAAAAGAAACTACGAAAATAAAGCTAAAAATCAAAAATAAAAGTGGAGAAAAGGGTAGAAGGTGTCCGGCCGGGGTGTAATCAAGTCACCATGGGCCGAGACAAGAAAAAGATATGGATGGGGGGAAGAAAATAAAAAGAAGGAAATAAAAGGAAATGGGAGGGGAGGGCTAGGTGTAATCAAGTCACCTAGCCCGGATTCCGCCTAAATCCTCAAAAAAAAAAAGTGAAAATCTTGTAAAATTTGGATTTTGAAATGACTCTCGATGTAGTCACATCATCGAAAGTCGGGAGCAACAACTACCGAGGCCTCGAAGGCCACCATGACATCAAGACACAAAAGTGTACAAGGGGAAGGGAATAAACAAAGGAAAACAAGCAACAACAAAAACGGAAAAGAAAGGATAGTTGTCGTACCATAGGTTAGCAACTCACTCTCTCCATCGTCTCATAGGTCAATATAGGAACTTGCTTGTCTTCATCATTGCTATCCCGCTTCAAGCTTGATAGAACCGCATGGTAGAGGTAGTAATGGTGCGAGGGGGTGGGATTTGATGTGAATACCGGTCTAAAGTAGATAGAAGATGAAGTGAGGGTATGGAAATGAGGTACATGGGTGGTATGATAAGAGAAAGGAAGGTAGGGAGGTTGGGAGGGGGTATATAATGGTTGGGTGGGCTTAAATGTCGAAGAAGAAGCACCAAAAAGGAGTAGGGGATCATCCCGGTCGGGATGGATGATCCCGATCGGGTTGAAAAACCCTTCCCGGTCGGGAAGCCTCCTTCCCGATCGGGATGACACTCCAGTGGACTCAATTTTTGGCACCTTCATCCCGATCGGGACGGCCCCATCCCGGTCGGGACGACACACCCTTCCCGGTCGGGAAGGGTCTTCATGACTCCCATGACCCCAAAAACCGACTCCCTTACTCACGATCCAAGCTCTATCACTAACCACTCCTTTCTAGGAGTCACCTTCACTTCACCTATCACAATAAACTCGAAATACACATCAAATTCACTCCCTCACATCGCTCATCAAAATACCAAAACAATTACTAGAATCCCACAAAAACAAAAGAGTCCTAGAAACAAAAATCACAAATACAAGAACAAGTACTCTAAAGAAGAGGAGAGGGGAATATACAACATGACGGTTCTTTAGGAACTCCGTCAAACCTAGGATGGTGGATTCTTCTTCAACCGTAGCCCTCAAGGGCATGTAGGAGCAAGTCGAACGCGCTACCGACATCATAGTGAAGGCCCAAGAAGCGCTCGAGCCTAGCCAACCTCCACGGCCTCCAAGGAGGAGGCAAGAAGTAGGAATCCCAAGACCCAAAATCATCTTCCAAGTAGTCTCCGGGGTCTATCCATCCTACGAGCTTCACCGACCTCTTCCTCCCTAAGCATCGCCTCCAATCACAAGCAAGCTTCATCTCCAAGAAACGAGGCACAAAAAGCGGCTTTGGCCTCATCTCCTCAATGCACACCCCCACACTTTCCTCAAGTTGTGGTTCCCCATCTTCATCATTCGGCCCCACATCATCATGGAGGAGAGAATCGAAACTTCTACCGGCGGTTTCAATCTCTTCCAAACCATCTCTCGGTGTACTTGCAAGGGGCTCTTGGTGCTTGTCCAAATTATCGCACAAGGGCAACTCGAGGCTATCAATTTCACCCAACAACTTCACAAACTCCACCAAACCATCCAACTCACTATCCTCCTCCAATTCCTCACCAAGAATGCCTTCACCAAGGGTCATATCCTCATCCGTCTCATTTTGGGTAGACGATTGAGGTTCTTCAAAGCAAATTTCTTTATCAAAGGGAACTACATCGACGGCTTCGTAATTAGGTTGCTCCTCTCTCTCAAGTGGGCACCCTACATCTATATATGATGCTCGGGATAAAGACATTACGGTTTGAACCGATAATGCATTTAATTGAGCATTCTGCGCCTCGTTTCCCCATCGAATTTGGGCCATTAATTCCTCTTGTTCATTTCGCAATTGAATGGCCGTTTCTTGGATGCTCCTTTGCATTTGAAGCATAGAATGAAGCACCTCCGTGTCGGGTAATTGGTGATCATTGGGGATTTTTAAAGCTCCTTGATAATCTTGATGATGCCCAAGGGGTGGGGCATCATATTGTTGGTAGCAAGGTTGGGGTGATTGGTAGTATTGTGGGTCATGGGGTTCATATTGTGGTTGGGGTGTAGGGTAATATGGTGGGTCTTGGGGGTATTGGCTTCCATATGGTGAATCTTGATTGAACATGGTGGGTTCACAATCATAACTCGAGTAATAGTCACCATAATCGTAGGATTGGTAATCGTTCACTTGTTTGTAGCCGTTTTCATAACCTTGAAGTTCATACCCACTAGAGTCACCCCAAGAAGCTTGATAGTGGTAGGGGGACGTCATGTCATACCCATGGTTCATAGAAGAAGAGGAGTAGCTCATATCGGCCCCCGAGTGTGTGGAGTTTAGACCAAACCCCATGCTTGCTCGAAAATCGTAGTCCATACCCGGTTGGAAACCACTCATTCTAGCAACCGTCCGTTTAAGCGGCTCTGAGTTGCAAGAAGAAGATAATCACCAACTCTAAGCACAAACTGTAGACTAAGAACAAACGTGAGAAGCCTAGTGCTTTTTGGGCACTAGACAAGAGAGAAATAAACTTCACACACACAAGAAGCAAAGTAACAAAAAGAAAAAAAAAGAAAACACAAACACAAAGACAAAGTCGAGTAACTAGGTAAACAAAGTCCAAACTAGCACCGTCCCCGGCAACGGCGCCAAATTGATGGTAGGGATTCGTCACGTCCCAACCGATCAATAATATATAACCGGCTATTCCTACGGTAGATAGGGCAAGTCGGGTCGAATCCACGGGGACGGTAATGTATAGCCTAGACTAGGTCGGCCTAAGAACAAGACTAAGTCAACAAGCTAAGCTAAACTAGAGAATGATAGAAGGGGAGAAAGCTAGACTAAGACTAAGGTGCCGGAGGAACAAACAAAGAAACGGGCTAGGATTAGGTCGGGGTCAAAGGGGTAACGGAATGGTCAAGGGATAACTAGAGCGAAGGAGGTAGTAGGGTAATCTAGGTTGGTCCGGGCTCTCGCAACTTAGACCGACCTAGAGGTTCCACCTAGAACCCATCTCGGCGACACACAAGACAAATGGGGTTACTAGCGTGATATCGGGGCCTGGGTCGCATCCGGGCTCTCGCTACTTAGACCGACCTTGGGGTCGTCCTCACCGGGCTCTCGCAACTTAATGAGGGAACCGGACCCACAAACAAACCATCACCCACAAGAGAAAGGCAAGAAAAACAAGTATTCTCAACTACTTAGTCATTCAAGCACTTCAACAAACATGTGATGTGCACCAAACCAAGAGGAAACCCAAATCTTCCACCAACATCTCCAACCATCCCCTAATCATTCAATTAACACCCTAATCGCCTTACTAACCCTAGCAAGACAGTACTCTAACATAATCAAACTACAACTCACACAAACAAGAGGAATTATCACAAACATCAAAACAAACATAAACAAACTAGTGAAAATGATGAACTAAGAACAAAAGATGTAAACTTGATGAATAATAAAGGATTAAGAGTAAAAGGATGAGAAGATTATACCAAACTAACAAGAGAAATGGAAAGGAGAACACTTGCATAGAAGATAACCCAAATTCATCCACCAAGGTTGTCAATCTTGGATGGTTTCTTCAAGAGATCCAATAATACAAGCACTAATCTAAGATTAACTACTAATTACCGACTAATCTACTCTAATCTAATCTAATCTAATCTAACCTAAAGTAGTCTAGTGTTTAAGGAGAAGTGAAGAATATAACATAACATTACAAGGGAAGAGTATATATATAGGGTTACAAATGGAAAGGAGAAGAAAGAAACAAGGCGGAGCTGTAACTGACCCTTCCCAGTCGGGAAGGCTTGGTCCCGATCGGGATGGGCCATCCTTCCTGGTCGGGAAGGACCTTCCCGATCGGGAAGGACCTTCCCGATCAGGATGGGCTCACAGTAGCCGCGCTTCATGTTCACTTCATCCCGAACGGGATGAGGCCATCCCGAACGGGATGGGTCTTTGTAGGCCTCCCTTAAGAGCTCTTTTGTCCCTACTTGCCTCTCATGGGTTTCTCGTCGATTCTCGGGACTCGGGATTGGGTCTCGGAGGCTCGGGATTGGGTCCCAAGGTCTCGGGGTCGATTCCAAGGCGTCGAGTCAACGTTCCTTTACTCCGTTGGCTAAAAAATGTGTATGTATTGAGTCGGAATCGCTCCAACTCTTCTAAATCGTTCTCGGGAACCTGAAACGAACTAAAGGAAGTATAAGAAACCCATAAATCGCTCCCAAGGAGCGATTTCACAAGGAAATGGGACCAAAACATAGTGAAAAAGGCACTACAAACTACACTTATCAGCGCGTCATATACCGGAGGATGGGGTTTCGGATCGAGAAAGAACGCATCTTCCCTCCCTTGAAAGGCCTCTGGCGGGCTATTTTAAACCAGAATCGATCTCGGTCGAATTTATCGTCCCGAGTCTGGCCCGCCCTAGGCTTTCCAAGGGCTGAAGAAGGTAACCCAAGCAATGCACCGAAGTCTCTCAAGTTGAGGACGTACGAAGTTTCTCGCAACTGAAAAGAGACAGTGGTATTATCATCACCACTTAGCTCGAAAGTTGCGAAAAACTCGCACGTCAGTTTCTGAAAAGTTTCCTCCTGAGAGTCATAAAAATTGATGAGACCAAGACCTCGGCACATTGCTCGTACCTGCGGTTCTATGCCCATACGCTCAAGTACATCTCGAGCCGCCCAACGAGTTAGCTCGAGACGACAGACCAATAATTTTTTACATTTATCGACATGAGCTTTTTTAGCAAAATATAGACCAGATAAAGGTTCACGGAAATTACGACGGATTTTCGGGTAACATACCTCGAGCGGAACAGGTTGTTCGCTCGGAACGGCTCCTTGCATTTGAACAGGCATCGGGACAGATTCCTCCCGAGCCTCAGCCGGTTGCTCCTCGGACCTTGAGGATGATGTTGACCCCGAACTACGATTGAGCATTGATGAAATCCTTTTTCTTGCCATTTGTTTCACTCTCTTCATCCTTGATGCTTGAAATTTGATGATTATGTGTTGACGGTCTCGATTTGGGGTTTGTCGGAACTTGAACGATTTCTCAAAACAAACTAGAAGAATGTGTTAGGAATGTGATGAGGATGAAGAATATATAATTTAATTTGATTTTGGTGAAGGGTTGGAGGAATTAGAGATGGTTTAAGGTGGAGGATTTGGGGTTTGATTGGGTTTTTGGGGTTTTGGTTGAGGAGAGAGATAGGAAAAGATGTATAATGAAGATGAGTGGGGAGGTTTGGCTGGGTAAGTGGTGCGGGGTGATATTTCGCCCGGTGGGTCGCCATCGGGCGAAATTTCGCCCGACGGACTTCGGGGTCAGTTTTCGACATTTCCGCGCTGCTTAACCACCGGGCGAAATTTCGCCCGGTCAGACTCCACCGGGCGAAATTTAGCCCGATCGGATTTCCGTCAATTCCGAGTCGTAAAATATTTTTACCGCAGGGCAAAATTTCGCCCGGTGAGATTCCACCGGGTGAAGTTTTGCCCGACGGATTTTCCGTCAATTCCTTTGGTTCGAGCAAGTTGCCATCGGGTGAAACAGCCCGATAAGGATGTTTGGACCTCGGGCCACAATTCCACCGGGCAAAACGTTGCCCGGTGAGATCCTTCACTCCGAATAAGCTTCTTGCTACGAAATATTTTCTATGACTCGGTCCAAACATCCTTAGCTTCTTCAAAAATACAACTCATCTTCTCAATCCAATTTGTTTATAATCGTTTAAAGCGCGATTCCGAAAATCCCTGAGAGAAATCTTCGTGTCTCCTGCAAGTACCAAAGAGAAAACAAACTCCCAAAAGGAAAAATCTAAAATCTATTGTTCGAGAAAGATAAAAAGGGACGAGAATATACAAATATTTACAATGGTGGTTATTATGGACACCACCAAACCGAATTTAACGTTTGAGATTAGTTGGGGTTGCTTAAAAAGCAACCCGAAGGGTCTTGTTCATTGGCTCCAAATTCCATGCTACCGATCTTGAGCTTTTCCTTGAATTCCGGCATACCCATAAGTTGCACTACCTCGGGAAGGATTGCGAACTCGTCGGGAATGTCTTCATCGGAGGTTGCACCGAGTATAAATAGGGCACCGTCATCTTCTTCATCGTCGTACTCAAGATCTTCGGTAGAAGGCTCTTCATTTGATGGGTACTCCACCATTTGGTTCCAGAACTCCAAATTAGGAGGATCTTCGTGAAGGAACGCGGGAAGTAAAAATTGGACCGTTTCATTAGCAACATTGAAAGATAATCGCCCTCGCTTTACATCAATAATTACCCCACCGGTACATAAGAAAGGTCGTCCCAAAAGGATAGGATTCCGTTCCTCGATTGGCATATCCAAAATGACGAAATCGGTGGGGATATATAAGTTCCCCACATTAACCATGAGGTTACGGGCCAATCCGTAGGGCTCCTTAGTGGTTCCATCGGCCATTTGCACATTCGCGGGAAAATACTCCAAATCTTTAACATAGATAGTACGAGCAATGTCCAAGGGCATCAAGCTAATGTCGGCACCAAGGTCACATAGAGCTCGATCTATCAAGACATGGTCGATGGAGCATGGAATGGCAAAACTACCCGGATCACCTAATTTGATAGGAATTATGACTCTAGGGTTAGTTCTTGGAGAAACGGGAATTCTTTCTTTCTTGGCGGGTTTCTAAATGATGTCTCGAATGTAATCGGACGGGGTAGGCATAGAAGGGCTTGTATCAATGTTCTCGATAAGGTCGGTGAAGGTTATCATTCCCAAAGCTTGATCATCAAATGGAATCGGTAGCTTATCATTCAAGGGAGGTACCTCAATCCTAAAGAGTAAGTTCGTATCCTCTATTGGAATTTGTTCAATGACAAACGAAAGGTCTCCTACAAGGTATTTTGATGGATCTCTTCTTGGTTTCTCTGTGACATCCTTAACCACATTCTCATCAAATTCAATGATTGAGGGATGAGATGTAAGAGCTTGTGAGTCAAAATATTTCACCGGTTCCTTTTTGCACATTACCTTAATGGCATTCACGGAAGCTTGGTTGAAAGAATCGGTCGGCTCTTGAGAAGATTGAGCTCGCGACGCGGCTCGTGCCTCTAAGGCTTCAAGTCTAGCTCGGTTTGACACATTCTCTCTTAACAAGAACTTGATAGTTTCTTGAATGTCATAAAAGGGTTGAGAATTACCTTGGAAGTTCCTTGGAGGACCTTGATTAGGTGTTGGATATGCTCCAAAAGGAGGACCTTGATTAAATGGAGGATGAGTTCCAAAGGGAGGTCCTTGATTGAATGTAGGATGAGTTCCGAAGGGAGGTCCTTGATTGAATGGAGGATGGTTTCCGAAGGGAGGTCCTTGATTTGGTCTCAGTGGTCCTTGAGGATGGAGACAACCTTGATTCATGTGAGGAGGCCTTGGTTGATAATGAGGTTCATATGAATTAGGATAAACCCTTTGATTGGGAGCTCTTGGAAAAGGATGTGATCCTTGAGTCGGCGTGGAATGAAATCCGGTCCCCAAATTAGGACTGCTCGTTTGAGGCTTTTCATATGTCTCTTGAGTGTTTGCTTGATGAACGCTCTCCTTTTTCACACAAAGGTTGGAGTCGTGGTTGTATTCTCCACAATTATCACAAGGGATATCTACCCTACACGGCTTTGGAGGCGAGATAGATGTTCGCCTAGGCGGTGTAATTCTTCTTGGTGGGGTGATTCTTCTCGGTGGAGATACTCTTCTTGGTGGAGAGACTTCTCTTGGTGGAGACCTCGTTTCGGGTTGGAAGGTGTCCCTAACAACCATAGCTTCAAATCTCTCAAAAAGTTGAGCGAGTTGTACTTCCAGAGAGGTCTCCATGTCATTCGATGATTCCGAGTCTCCACTAGATTCACCCTCTTGCAATCCCTTAGCATACACATCACTCTTGGCTATCTTGTCGAGGATTTCATGGGATTGATTCTCGTCGAGTAGGAAGAAGTCGCCCTTTGCGGTCGCATTGAGAATGTCCCTAGCATCGGCAGATAAAGAATAGAAAAACGTCTGGAGCATAAGCCAACGAGGGATACCGTGATGCGGGCACTTCATTTGTAAAGTCTGGAATCGATCCCAAGCCTCGCTTATACTTTCATTTTCGCCTTGTCGGAAGGTTTGAATCTCCATTCGATATTGATTGGTCTTGGAAGGAGGATAGTATTTTTCTAGAAATGCATTGGCCAATTAATTCCAAGTCTGGAAGGTACCATCGTTGTGGCTTTGTAGCCATCTCCTAGCATCGTCGCGAAGGGTTTTGGGAAACAACAGTCTATGGAATTGGCATGAAGTGAGTCCATTCAACTTCATTCCAATTAGCTTCTCTTTAAATGTCGCTATGTGTTCTAGAGCATCTTCTTGTGGAAGTCCATGATAAGTGTCTTGTTGGACTATGGCAATTGAAGAAGTCTTGAGCTCAAAGTTATCGGGTATGATTCCATATGCGACGGGAGAAGAAGTTTGTTCATGGGTGGGTTGGGAGTGAGATCTTAAAGTAGGCATGTTTGTTTGTTGAAGTGATTTTTGAAGAGAGAAGAGGGAAAGGGAATTTTGTGAGATTTTTGAGAATGGTGGATGGGTGAAATGTTGGTGTAAGATATGGATTAGGGTTCACTTTGGTTGATTTGGATTCCAAAATAACAATATCGTCTCGCTTGCACCGGTATGGAATAAGCAATGCCGAATATGATTGTTCCTGAACACAACTCAATTCAAAGATGAGACTCCTAGCACCGAGTGGTACTAGGGTAAAAGGAGAATAAAACAATTACTCAACTACAATGACAAAAACTCAACTAACTGATCACCGTCCCCGGCAACGGCGCCATTTTGATGCGCGCGGATTGTCGTCTATCCAACGCGGTCAAACAATATTTATAACCCCGGAATACTACTACTACGGAGTAGCGGTAAGTCAGGGATTGATCCACAGGGACGGTCAATGGGGTAGTCGTTCAAGTCAAAGTCTATGAGTGATTGAGTCGAGAAGGGGGGGTTTGGTTGAGTCGAGCTAGGTTCACTAAATGAGCTTATGTGATTAAGGTGGGAAACTATTGATGGGAAAGGTGTTAAGGAGAGTCGGGGAATCGGAAATAAAGACAAGACTCTAATAATGCAAGAATTATCACAAGATGTATAAGAAAGGTTCCACCTTTCGGTTTCCCTACCAACCAAGTCTAAGCCCGCTTTCGCGACGAATAAACTAAGGTCTCTAGACGAAATTATCCAAACCCCGAGTTTCCCCATCATTGTCCGGGTGAGTCAAGTCAACCTAGGTGCTCCGCCTAATCCAACCCTAAACCCTTTTCCTTATTCAAGGTCACTAATCTTGCAAGAAACTGAATCCTAAGAGGGTATTGGTGAACCCTGTCGTGGATGTGATTCAAAGATGGGGTACTGAACCTTAAGAGTAGGGTACTGCATAAGACGGGACGGAAAAGGGTTTAGGGTTGGATTAGGCGTACCCTCTTCGCGGCTCCGCCTAATCCAACCCTAAACCCTTTTCCTTATTCAAGGTCACTAATCCCGCAAGAAACTGAACCCTAAGAGGGTATTGGTGAACCCTGTCGTGGATGTGATTCAAAGATGGGGTACTGAACCTTAAGAGTAGGGTACTGCATAAGACGGGACGGAAAAGGGTTTAGGGTTGGATTAGGCGTACCCTCTTCGCGGCTCCGCCTAATCCAACCCTAAACCCTTTTCCTTATTCAAGGTCACTAATCCCGCAAGAAACTGAACCCTAAGAGGGTATTGGTGAACCTTGTCGTGGATGTGATTCAAAGATGGGGTACTGAACCTTAAGAGTAGGGTACTGCATAAGACGGGACGGAAAAGGGTTTAGGGTTGGATTAGCGTACCCGCATCGCGGCTCCGCCTAATCCAACCCTAAACCCTTTTCCTTATTCAAGGTCACTAATCCCGCAAGAAACTGAACCCTAAGAGGGTATTGGTGAACCCTGTCGTGGATGTGATTCAATGATGGGGTACTGAACCTTAAGAGTAGGGTACTGCATAAGACAAGACGGAAAAGGGTTTAGGGTTGGATTAGGCATACCCGCTTCGCGGCTCCGCCTAATCCAACCCTAAACCCTTTTCCTTATTCAAGGTCACTAATCCCGCAAGAAACTGAACCCTAAGAGGGTGTTGGTGAACCCTGTCGTGGATGTGATTCAAAGATGGGGTACTGAACCTTAAGAGTAGGGTACTGCATAAGACGGGACGGAAAAGGGTTTAGGGTTGGATTAGGCATACCCGCTTCGCGGCTCCGCCTAATCCAACCCTAAACCCTTTTCCTTATTCAAGGTCACTAATCCCGCAAGAAACTGAACCCTAAGAGGGTATTGGTGAACCCTGTCGTGGATGTGATTCAAAGATGGGGTACTGAACCTTAAGAGTAGGGTACTGCATAAGACGGGACGGGAAAGGGTTTAGGGTTGGATTAGGCGTACCCGCTCCGCGGCTCCGCCTAATCCAACCCTTAACCCTTTTTCTTATTAAAGGTCACTAATCCCGCAAGAAACTGAACACTAAGAGGGTATTGGTGAACCTTGTCGTGGATGTGATTCAAAGATGGGGCATTGAACCTTAAGAGTAGGGTACTACATAAGACATGACGGAAAAGGGTTTAGGGTTGGATTAGGCGTACCCGCATCGCGGCTCCGCCTAATCCAACCCTAAACCCTTTTCCTTATTCAAGGTCACTAATCCCGCAAGAAACTGAACACTAAGAGGGTATTGGTGAACCCTGTCGTGGATGTGATTCAAAGATGGGGCACTGAACCTTAAGAGTAGGGTACTGCATAAGACGGGACGGAAAAGGGTTTAGGGTTGGATTAGGCATACCCGCTTCGCGGCTCCGCCTAATCCAACCCTAAACCCTTTTCCTTATTCAAGGTCACTAATCCCGCAAGAAACTGAACCCTAAGAGGGTATTGGTGAACCTTGTCGTGGATGTGATTCAAAGATGGGGTACTGAACCTTAAGAGTAGGGTACTGCATAAGACGGGACGGAAAAGGGTTTAGGGTTGGATTAGCGTACCCGCATCGCGGCTCCGCCTAATCCAACCCTAAACCCTTTTCCTTATTCAAGGTCACTAATCCCGCAAGAAACTGAACCCTAAGAGGGTATTGGTGAACCCTGTCGTGGATGTGATTCAATGATGGGGTACTGAACCTTAAGAGTAGGGTACTGCATAAGACAAGACGGAAAAGGGTTTAGGGTTGGATTAGGCATACCCGCTTCGCGGCTCCGCCTAATCCAACCCTAAACCCTTTTCCTTATTCAAGGTCACTAATCCCGCAAGAAACTGAACCCTAAGAGGGTGTTGGTGAACCCTGTCGTGGATGTGATTCAAAGATGGGGTACTGAACCTTAAGAGTAGGGTACTGCATAAGACGGGACGGAAAAGGGTTTAGGGTTGGATTAGGCATACCCGCTCCGCGGCTCCGCCTAATCCAACCCTTAACCCTTTTTCTTATTAAAGGTCACTAATCCCGCAAGAAACTGAACACTAAGAGGGTATTGGTGAACCTTGTCGTGGATGTGATTCAAAGATGGGGCATTGAACCTTAAGAGTAGGGTACTACATAAGACATGACGGAAAAGGGTTTAGGGTTGGATTAGGCGTACCCGCATCGCGGCTCCGCCTAATCCAACCCTAAACCCTTTTCCTTATTCAAGGTCACTAATCCCGCAAGAAACTGAACACTAAGAGGGTATTGGTGAACCCTGTCGTGGATGTGATTCAAAGATGGGGCACTGAACCTTAAGAGTAGGGTACTGCATAAGACGGGACGGAAAAGGGTTTAGGGTTGGATTAGGCATACCCGCTTCGCGGCTCCGCCTAATCCAACCCTAAACCCTTTTCCTTATTCAAGGTCACTAATCCCGCAAGAAACTGAACCCTAAGAGGGTATTGGTGAACCTTGTCGTGGATGTGATTCAAAGATGGGGTACTGAACCTTAAGAGTAGGGTACTGCATAAGACGGGACGGAAAAGGGTTTAGGGTTGGATTAGCGTACCCGCATCGCGGCTCCGCCTAATCCAACCCTAAACCCTTTTCCTTATTCAAGGTCACTAATCCCGCAAGAAACTGAACCCTAAGAGGGTATTGGTGAACCCTGTCGTGGATGTGATTCAATGATGGGGTACTGAACCTTAAGAGTAGGGTACTGCATAAGACAAGACGGAAAAGGGTTTAGGGTTGGATTAGGCATACCCGCTTCGCGGCTCCGCCTAATCCAACCCTAAACCCTTTTCCTTATTCAAGGTCACTAATCCCGCAAGAAACTGAACCCTAAGAGGGTGTTGGTGAACCCTGTCGTGGATGTGATTCAAAGATGGGGTACTGAACCTTAAGAGTAGGGTACTGCATAAGACGGGACGGAAAAGGGTTTAGGGTTGGATTAGGCATACCCGCTTCGCGGCTCCGCCTAATCCAACCCTAAACCCTTTTCCTTATTCAAGGTCACTAATCCCGCAAGAAACTGAACCCTAAGAGGGTATTGGTGAACCCTGTCGTGGATGTGATTCAAAGATGGGGTACTGAACCTTAAGAGTAGGGTACTGCATAAGACGGGACGGAAAAGGGTTTAGGGTTGGATTAGGCGTACCCGCTCCGCGGCTCCGCCTAATCCAACCCTTAACCCTTTTTCTTATTAAAGGTCACTAATCCCGCAAGAAACTGAACACTAAGAGGGTATTGGTGAACCTTGTCGTGGATGTGATTCAAAAATGGGGCATTGAACCTTAAGAGTAGGGTACTACATAAGACATGACGGAAAAGGGTTTAGGGTTGGATTAGGCGTACCCGCATCGCGGCTCCGCCTAATCCAACCCTAAACCCTTTTCCTTATTCAAGGTCACTAATCCCGCAAGAAACTGAACACTAAGAGGGTATTGGTGAACCCTGTCGTGGATGTGATTCAAAGATGGGGCACTGAACCTTAAGAGTAGGGTACTGCATAAGACGGGACGGAAAAGGGTTTAGGGTTGGATTAGGCATACCCGCTTCGCGGCTCCGCCTAATCCAACCCTAAACCGTTTTCCTTATTCAAGGTCACTAATCCCGCAAGAAACTGAACCCTAAGAGGGTATTGGTGAACCTTGTCGTGGATGTGATTCAAAGATGGGGTACTGAACCTTAAGAGTAGGGTACTGCATAAGACGGGACGGAAAAGGGTTTAGGGTTGGATTAGCGTACCCGCATCGCGGCTCCGCCTAATCCAACCCTTAACCCTTTTCCTTATTCAAGGTCACTAATCCTGCAAGAAACTGAACCCTAAGAGGGTATTGGTGAACCCTGTCGTGGATGTGATTCAATGATGGGGTACTGAACCTTAAGAGTAGGGTACTGCATTAGACAAGACGGAAAAGGGTTTAGGGTTGGATTAGGCATACCCGCTTCGCGGCTCCGCCTAATCCAACCCTAAACCCTTTTCCTTATTCAAGGTCACTAATCCCGCAAGAAACTGAACCCTAACAGGGTATTGGTGAACCCTGTCGTGGATGTGATTCAAAGATGGGGTACTGAACCTTAAGAGTAGGGTACTGCATAAGACGGGACGAAAAAGGGTTTAGGGTTGGATTAGGCATACCCGCTTCGCGGCTCCGCCTAATCCAACCCTAAACCCTTTTCCTTATTCAAGGTCACTAATCCCGCAAGAAACTGAACCCTAAGAGGGTATTAGTGAACCCTGTCGTGGATGTGATTCAAAGATAAGGTACTGAACCTTAAGAGTAGGGTACTGCATAAGACGGGACGGAAAAGGGTTTAGGGTTGGATTAGGCGTACCCTCTTCGCGGCTCTGCCTAATCCAACCCTAAACCCTTTTCCTTATTCAAGGTCACTAATCCCGCAAGAAACTGAACCCTAAGAGGCTATTGGTGAACCTTGTCGTGGATGTGATTCAAAGATGGGGTACTGAACCTTAAGAGTAGGTTACTGCATAAGACAGGACGGAAAAAAGTTTAGGGTTGGATTAGGCGTACCCGCATCGCGGCTCCGCCTAATCCAACCCTAAACCCTTTTCCTTATTCAAGGTCACTAATCCCGCAAGAAACTGAACACTAAGAGGGTATTGGTGAACCCTGTCGTGGATGTGATTCAAAGGTGGGGTACTGAACTTTAAGAGTAGGGTACTGCATAAGACGGGACGGAAAAAGGTTCAGGGTTGGATTAGGCATACCCGCTTCGCGGCTCCGCCTAATCCAACCCTAAACCCTTTTCCTTATTCAAGGTCACTAATCCCGCAAGAAACTGAACCCTAAGAGGGTATTGGTGAACCCTGTCGTGGATGTAATTCAAAGATGGGGTACTGAACCTTAAGAGTAGGTTACTGCATAAGACAGGACGGAAAAAAGTTTAGGGTTGGATTAGGCGTACCCGCATCGCGGCTCCGCCTAATCCAACCCTAAACCCTTTTCCTTATTCAAGGTCACTAATCCCGCAAGAAACTGAACCCTAAGAGGGTGTTGGTGAACCCTGTCGTGGATGTGATTCAAAGATGGGGTACTGAACCTTAAGAGTAGGGTACTGCATAAGACGGGACGGAAAAGGGTTTAGGGTTGGATTAGGCGTACCCGCTCCGCGGCTCCGCCTAATCCAAACCTAAACCCTTTTTCTTATTAAAGGTCACTAATCCCGCAAGAAACTGAACACTAAGAGGGTATTGGTGAACCTTGTCGTGGATGTGATTCAAAGATGGGGCACTGAACCTTAAGAGTAGGGTACTACATAAGACAGGACGGAAAAGGGTTTAGGGTTGGATTAGGCATACCCGCATCGCGGCTCCGCCTAATCCAACCCTAAACCCTTTTCCTTATTCAAGGTCACTAATACTGCAAGAAACTGAACCCTAAGAGGGTATTGGTGAACCCTGTCGTGGATGTGATTCAAAGATGGGGTACTGAACTTTAAGAGTAGGGTACTGCATAAGACGGGACGGAAAAGGGTTTAGGGTTGGATTAGGCATACCCCCTTCGCGGCTCCGCCTAATCCAACCCTAAACCCTTTTCCTTATTCAAGGTCACTAATCCCGCAAGAAACTGAACCCTAAGAGGGTATTGGTGAACCCTGTCGTGGATGTGATTCAAAGATGGGGTACTGAACTTTAAGAGTAGGGTACTGCATAAGACGGGACGGAAAAAGGTTCAGGGTTGGATTAGGCATACCCGCTTCGCGGCTCCGCCTAATACAACCCTAAACCCTTTTCCTTATTCAAGGTCACTAATCTTGCAAGAAACTGAATCCTAAGAGGGTATTGGTGAACTCTGTCGTGGATGTGATTCAAAGATGGGGTACTGAACCTTAAGAGTAGGGTACTGCATAAGACGGGACGGAAAAGGGTTTAGGGTTGGATTAGGCATACCCGCTTCGCGGCTCCGCCTAATACAACCCTAAACCCTTTTCCTTATTCAAGGTCACTAATCCCGCAAGAAACTGAACCCTAAGAGGGTATTGGTGAACCCTGTCGTGGATGTGATTCAAAGATGGGGTACTGAACCTTAAGAGTAGGGTACTGCATAAGACGGGACGGAAAAGGGTTTAGGGTTGGATTAGGCGTACCCTCTTCGCGGCTCCGCCTAATCCAACCCTAAACCCTTTTCCTTATTCAAGGTCACGAATCCCGCAAGAAACTGAACCCTAAGAGGGTATTGGTGAACCTTGTCGTGGATGTGATTCAAAGATGGGGTACTGAACCTTAAGAGTAGGGTACTGCATAAGACGGGACGGAAAAGGGTTTAGGGTTGGATTAGGCGTACCCTCTTCGCGGCTCCGCCTAATCCAACCCTAAACCCTTTTCCTTATTCAAGGTCACGAATCCCGCAAGAAACTGAACCCTAAGAGGGTATTGGTGAACCTTGTCGTGGATGTGATTCAAAGATGGGGTACTGAACCTTAAGAGTAGGGTACTGCATAAGACGGGACGGAAAAGGGTTTAGGGTTGGATTAGCGTACCCGCATCGTGGCTCCGCCTAATCCAACCCTAAACCCTTTTCCTTATTCAAGGTCACTAATCCCGCAAGAAACTGAACCCTAAGAGGGTATTGGTGAACCCTGTCGTGGATGTGATTCAATGATGGGGTACTGAACCTTAAGAGTAGGGTACTGCATAAGACAAGACGGAAAAGGGTTTAGGGTTGGATTAGGCATACCCGCTTCGCGGCTCCGCCTAATCCAACCCTAAACCCTTTTCCTTATTCAAGGTCACTAATCCCGCAAGAAACTGAATCCTAAGAGGGTATTAGTGAACCCTGTCGTGGATGTGATTCAAAGATGGGGTAATGAACCTTAAGAGTAGGGTACTGCATAAGACGGGACGGAAAAGGGTTTAGGGTTGGATTAGGCGTACCCTCTTCGCGGCTCTGCCTAATCCAACCCTAAACCCTTTTCCTTATTCAAGGTCACTAATCCCGCAAGAAACTGAACCCTAAGAGGGTATTGGTGAACCTTGTCGTGGATGTGATTCAAAGATGGGGTACTGAACCTTAAGAGTAGGGTACTGCATAAGACGGGACGGAAAAGGGTTTAGGGTTGGATTAGCGTACCCGCATCGCGGCTCCGCCTAATCCAACCCTAAACCCTTTTCCTTATTCAAGGTCACTAATCCCGCAAGAAACTGAACCCTAAGAGGGTATTGGTGAACCCTGTCGTGGATGTGATTCAATGATGGGGTACTGAACCTTAAGAGTAGGGTACTGCATAAGACAAGACGGAAAAGGGTTTAGGGTTGGATTAGGCATACCCGCTTCGCGGCTCCGCCTAATCCAACCCTAAACCCTTTTCCTTATTCAAGGTCACTAATCCCGCAAGAAACTGAACACTAAGAGGGTATTGGTGAACCCTGTCGTGGATGTGATTCAAAGATGGGGTACTGAACTTTAAGAGTAGGGTACTGCATAAGACGGGACGGAAAAAGGTTCAGGGTTGGATTAGGCATACCCGCTTCGCGGCTCCGCCTAATCCAACCCTAAACCCTTTTCCTTATTCAAGGTCACTAATCCCGCAAGAAACTGAACCCTAAGAGGGTATTGGTGAACCCTGTCGTGGATGTGATTCAAAGATGGGGTACTGAACCTTAAGAGTAGGTTACTGCATAAGACAGGACGGAAAAAAGTTTAGGGTTGGATTAGGTGTACCCGCATCGCGGCTCCGCCTAATCCAACCCTAAACCCTTTTCCTTATTCAAGGTCACTAATCCCGCAAGAAACTGAACCCTAAGAGGGTGTTGGTGAACCCTGTCGTGGATGTGATTCAAAGATGGGGTACTGAACCTTAAGAGTAGGGTACTGCATAAGACGGGACGGAAAAGGGTTTAGGGTTGGATTAGGCGTACCCGCTCCGCGGCTCCGCCTAATCCAAACCTAAACCCTTTTTCTTATTAAAGGTCACTAATCCCGCAAGAAACTGAACACTAAGAGGGTATTGGTGAACCTTGTCGTGTATGTGATTCAAAGATGGGGCACTGAACCTTAAGAGTAGGGTACTACATAAGACAGGACGGAAAAGGGTTTAGGGTTGGATTAGGCATACCCGCATCGCGGCTCCGCCTAATCCAACCCTAAACCCTTTTCCTTATTCAAGGTCACTAATCCCGCAAGAAACTGAACTCTAAGAGGGTATTGGTGAACCCTGTCGTGGATGTGATTCAATAATGGGGTACTGAACCTTAAGAGTAGGGTACTGCATAAGACAAGACGGAAAAGGGTTTAGGGTTGGATTAGGCATACCCCCTTCGCGGCTCCGCCTAATCCAACCCTAAACCCTTTTCCTTATTCAAGGTCACTAATCCCGCAAGAAACTGAACCCTAAGAGGGTATTGGTGAACCTTGTCGTGGATGTGATTCAAAGATGGGGTACTGAACCTTAAGAGTAGGGTACTGCATAATACGGGACGGAAAAGGGTTTAGGGTTGGATTAGGCATACCCGCTTCGCAGCTCCGCCTAATCCAACCCTAAACCCTTTTCCTTATTCAAGGTCACTAATCCCGCAAGAAACTGAACCCTAAGAGGGTATTGGTGAACCCTGTCGTGGATGTGATTCCAAGATGGGGTACTGAACCTTAAGAGTAGGGTACTGCATAAGACGGGACGGAAAAGGGTTTAGGGTTGGATTAGGCGTACCCTCTTCGCGGCTCTGCCTAATCCAACCCTAAACCCTTTTCCTTATTCAAGGTCACTAATCCCGCAAGAAACTAAACCCTAAGAGGGTATTGGTGAACCTTGTCGTGGATGTGATTCAAAGATGGGGTACTGAACCTTAAGAGTAGGTTACTGCATAAGACATGACGGAAAAAAGTTTAGGGTTGGATTAGGCGTACCCGCTTCACGGCTCCGCCTAATCCAACCCTAAACCCTTTTCCTTATTCAAGGTCACTAATCCCACAAGAAACTGAACACTAAGAGGGTATTGGTGAACCCTGTCGTGGATGTGATTCAAAGATGGGGTACTGAACTTTAAGAGTAGGGTACTGCATAAGACGGGACGGAAAAAGGTTCAGGGTTGGATTAGGCATACCCGCTTCGCGGCTCCGCCTAATCCAACCCTAAACCCTTTTCCTTATTCAAGGTCACTAATCTTGCATGAAACTGAATCCTAAGACGGTATTGGTGAACCCTGTCGTGGATGTGATTAAAAGATGGGGTACTGAACCTTAAGAGTAGGGTACTGCATAAGACGGGACGGAAAAGGGTTTAGGGTTGGATTAGGCGGAGCCGCGAATGCCTAATCCAACCCTAAACCCTTTTCCTTATTCAAGGTCACTAATCCCGCAAGAAACTGAACCCTAAGAGGGTATTGGTGAACCCTGTCGTGGATGTGATTCAAAGATGGGGTACTGAACCTTAAGAGTAGGGTACTGCATAAGACGGGACGGAAAAGGGTTTAGGGTTGGATTAGGCGTACCCTCTTCGCGGCTCCGCCTAATCCAACCCTAAACCCTTTTCCTTATTCAAGGTCACGAATCCCGCAAGAAACTGAACCCTAAGAGGGTATTGGTGAACCTTGTCGTGGATGTGATTCAAAGATGGGGTACTGAACCTTAAGAGTAGGGTACTGCATAAGACGGGACGGAAAAGGGTTTAGGGTTGGATTAGCGTACCCGCATCGTGGCTCCGCCTAATCCAACCCTAAACCCTTTTCCTTATTCAAGATCACTAATCCCGCAAGAAACTGAACCCTAAGAGGGTATTGGTGAACCCTGTCGTGGATGTGATTCAATGATGGGGTACTGAACCTTAAGAGTAGGGTACTGCATAAGACAAGACGGAAAAGGGTTTAGGGTTGGATTAGGCATACCCGCTTCGCGGCTCCGCCTAATCCAACCCTAAACCCTTTTCCTTATTCAAGGTCACTAGTCCCGCAAGAAACTGAACCCTAAGAGGGTATTGGTGAACCCTGTTGTGGATGTGATTCAAAAATGGGGTACTGAACCTTAAGAGTAGGGTACTACATAAGACAGGACGGAAAAGGGTTTAGGGTTGGATTAGGCATTCCCGCATCGCGGCTCCGCCTAATCCAACCCTAAACCCTTTTCCTTATTCAAGGTCACTAATCCCGCAAGAAACTGAACCCTAAGAGGGTATTGGTGAACCCTGTCGTGGATGTGATTCAAAGATGGGGTACTGAACCTTAAGAGTAGGGTACTGCATAAGACGGGACGGAAAAGGGTTTAGGGTTGGATTAGGCATACCCGCTTCGCAGCTCCGCCTAATCCAACCCTAAACCCTTTTCCTTATTCAAGGTCACTAATCCCGCAAGAAACTGAACCCTAAGAGGGTATTGGTGAACCCTGTCGTGGATGTGATTCAAAGATGGGGTACTGAACCTTAAGAGTAGGGTACTGCATAAGACGGGACGGAAAAGGGTTTAGGGTTGGATTAGGCGTACCCTCTTCGCGGCTCTGCCTAATCCAACCCTAAACCCTTTTCCTTATTCAAGGTCACTAATCCCGCAAGAAACTGAACCCTAAGAGGGTATTGGTGAACCTTGTCGTGGATGTGATTCAAAGATGGGGTACTGAACCTTAAGAGTAGGTTACTGCATAAGACAGGACGGAAAAAAGTTTAGGGTTGGATTAGGCGTACCCGCTTCACGGCTCCGCCTAATCCAACCCTAAACCCTTTTCCTTATTCAAGGTCACTAATCCCACAAGAAACTGAACACTAAGAGGGTATTGGTGAACCCTGTCGTGGATATGATTCAAAGATGGGGTACTGAACCTTAAGAGTAGGGTACTGCATAAGACGGGACGGAAAAGGGTTTAGGGTTGGATTAGGCGTACCCTCTTCGCGGCTCTGCCTAATCCAACCCTAAACCCTTTTCCTTATTCAAGGTCACTAATCCCGCAAGAAACTGAACCCTAAGAGGGTATTGGTGAACCTTGTCGTGGATGTGATTCAAAGGTGGGGTACTTAACCTTAAGAGTAGGTTACTGCATAAGACAGGACGGAAAAAAGTTTAGGGTTGGATTAGGCGTACCCGCTTCACGGCTCCGCCTAATCCAACCCTAAACCCTTTTCCTTATTCAAGGTCACTAATCCCACAAGAAACTGAACACTAAGAGGGTATTGGTGAACCCTGTCGTGGATGTGATTCAAAGATGGGGTACTGAACTTTAAGAGTAGGGTACTGCATAAGACGGGACGGAAAAAGGTTCAGGGTTGGATTAGGCATACCCGCTTCGCGGCTCCGCCTAATCCAACCCTAAACCCTTTTCCTTATTCAAGGTCACTAATCTTGCAAGAAACTGAATCCTAAGAGGGTATTGGTGAACCCTGTCGTGGATGTGATTAAAAGATGGGGTACTGAACCTTAAGAGTAGGGTACTGCATAAGACGGGACGGAAAAGGGTTTAGGGTTGGATTAGGCTTCGCGGCTCCGCCTAATCCAACCCTAAACCCTTTTCCTTATTCAAGGTCACTAATCCCGCAAGAAACTGAACCCTAAGAGGGTGTTGGTGAACCCTGTCGTGGATGTAATTCAAAGATGGGGTACTCAACCTTAAGAGTAGGGTACTGCATAAGACGGGACGGAAAAGGGTTTAGGGTTGAATTAGGGGTACCCGCTCCGCGGCTCCGCCTAATCCAAACCTAAACCCTTTTTCTTATTAAAGGTCACTAATCCCGCAAGAAACTGAACACTAAGAGGGTATTGGTGAACCTTGTCGTGGATGTGATTCAAAGATGGGGCACTGAACCTTAAGAGTAGGGTACTACATAAGACAGGACGGAAAAGGGTTTAGGGTTGGATTAGGCATACCCGCATCGCGGCTCCGCCTAATCCAACCCTAAACCCTTTTCCTTATTCAAGGTCACTAATCCCGCAAGAAACTGAACACTAAGAGGGTATTGGTGAACCCTGTCGTGGATGTGATTCAAAGATGGGGTACTGAACTTTAAGAGTAGGGTACTGCATAAGACGGGACGGAAAAAGGTTCAGGGTTGGATTAGGCATACCCACTTCGCGGCTCCGCCTAATCCAACCCTAAACCCTTTTCCTTATTCAAGGTCACGAATCCCGCAAGAAACTGAACCCTAAGAGGGTATTGGTGAACCTTGTCGTGGATGTGATTCAAAGATGGGGTACTGAACCTTAAGAGTAGGGTACTGCATAAGACGGGACGGAAAAGGGTTTAGGGTTGGATTAGCGTACCCGCATCGTGGCTCCGCCTAATCCAACCCTAAACCCTTTTCCTTATTCAAGGTCACTAATCCCGCAAGAAACTGAACCCTAAGAGGGTATTGGTGAACCCTGTCGTGGATGTGATTCAATGATGGGGTACTGAACCTTAAGAGTAGGGTACTGCATAAGACAAGACGGAAAAGGGTTTAGGGTTGGATTAGGCATACCCGCTTCGCGGCTCCGCCTAATCCAACCCTAAACCCTTTTCCTTATTCAAGGTCACTAGTCCCGCAAGAAACTGAACCCTAAGAGGGTATTGGTGAACCCTGTTGTGGATGTGATTCAAAAATGGGGTACTGAACCTTAAGAGTAGGGTACTACATAAGACAGGACGGAAAAGGGTTTAGGGTTGGATTAGGCATACCCGCATCGCGGCTCCGCCTAATCCAACCCTAAACCCTTTTCCTTATTCAAGGTCACTAATCCCGCAAGAAACTGAACCCTAAGAGGGTATTGGTGAACTCTGTCGTGGATGTGATTCAATGATGGGGTACTGAACCTTAAGAGTAGTGTACTGCATAAGACAAGACGGAAAAGGGTTTAGGGTTGGATTAGGCATACCCCCTTCGCGGCTCCGCCTAATCCAACCCTAAACCCTTTTCCTTATTCAAGGTCACTAATCCCGCAAGAAACTGAACCCTAAGAGGGTATTGGTGAACCCTGTCGTGGATGTGATTCAAAGATGGGGTACTGAACCTTAAGAGTAGGGTACTACATAAGACAGGACGGAAAAGGGTTTAGGGTTTTATTAGGCATACCCGCATCGCGGCTCCGCCTAATCCAACCCTAAACCCTTTTCCTTATTCAAGGTCACTAATCCCGCAAGAAACTGAACACTAAGAGGGTATTGGTGAACCCTGTCGTGGATGTGATTCAAAGATGGGGTACTGAACTTTAAGAGTAGGGAACTGCATTAGACGGGACGGAAAAAGGTTCAGGGTTGGATTAGGCATACCCGCTTCGCGGCTCCGCCTAATCCAACCCTAAACCCTTTTCCATATTCAAGGTAACTAATCTTGCAAGAAACTGAATCCTAAGAGGGTATTGGTGAACCCTGTCGTGGATGTGATTCAAACATGGGGTACTGAACCTTAAGAGTAGGGTACTGCATAAGACGGGACGGAAAAGGGTTTAGGGTTGGATTAGGCGTACCCGCTTCGCGGCTCCGCCTAATCCAATCCTAAACCCTTTTCCTTATTCAAGGTCACTAATCCCGCAAGAAACTGAACCCTAAGAGGGTATTGGTGAACCTTGTCGTGGATGTGATTCAAAGATGGGGTACTGAACCTTAAGAGTAGGGTACTGCATAAGACAGGACGGAAAAGGGTTTAGGGTTGGATTAGCGTACCCGCATCGCGGCTCCACCTAATCCAACCCTAAACCCTTTTCTTTATTCAAGGTCACTAATCCCGCAAGAAACTAAACCCTAAGAGGGTATTGGTGAACCCTGTCGTGGATGTGATTCAATGATGGGGTACTGAACCTTAAGAGTAGGGTACTGCATAAGACGGGACGGAAAAGGGTTTAGGGTTGGATTAGCGTACCCGCATCGCGGCTCCGCCTAATCCAACCCTAAACCCTTTTCCTTATTCAAGGTCACTAATCCCGCAAGAAACTGAACCCTAAGAGGGTATTGGTGAACTCTGTCGTGGATGTGATTCAATGATGGGGTACTGAACCTTAAGAGTAGTGTACTGCATAAGACAAGACGGAAAAGGGTTTAGGGTTGGATTAGGCATACCCCCTTCGCGGCTCCGCCTAATCCAACCCTAAACCCTTTTCCTTATTCAAGGTCACTAATCCCGCAAGAAACTGAACCCTAAGAGGGTATTGGTGAACCCTGTCGTGGATGTGATTCAAAGATGGGGTACTGAACCTTAAGAGTAGGGTACTACATAAGACAGGACGGAAAAGGGTTTAGGGTTTTATTAGGCATACCCGCATCGCGGCTCCGCCTAATCCAACCCTAAACCCTTTTCCTTATTCAAGGTCACTAATCCCGCAAGAAACTGAACACTAAGAGGGTATTGGTGAACCCTGTCGTGGATGTGATTCAAAGATGGGGTACTGAACTTTAAGAGTAGGGAACTGCATTAGACGGGACGGAAAAAGGTTCAGGGTTGGATTAGGCATACCCGCTTCGCGGCTCCGCCTAATCCAACCCTAAACCCTTTTCCATATTCAAGGTAACTAATCTTGCAAGAAACTGAATCCTAAGAGGGTATTGGTGAACCCTGTCGTGGATGTGATTCAAACATGGGGTACTGAACCTTAAGAGTAGGGTACTGCATAAGACGGGACGGAAAAGGGTTTAGGGTTGGATTAGCGTACCCGCGTCGTGGCTCCGCCTAATCCAACCCTAAACCCTTTTCCTTATTCAAGGTCACTAATCCCGCAAGAAACTGAACCCTAAGAGGGGATTGGTGAACCCTGTCGTGGATGTGATTCAATGATGGGGTACTGAACCTTAAGAGTAGGGTACTGCATAAGACAAGACGGAAAAGGGTTTAGGGTTTTATTAGGCATACCCGCATCGCGGCTCCGCCTAATCCAACCCTAAACCCTTTTCCTTATTCAAGGTCACTAATCCCGCAAGAAACTGAACACTAAGAGGGTATTGGTGAACCCTGTCGTGGATGTGATTCAAAGATGGGGTACTGAACTTTAAGAGTAGGGAACTGCATTAGACGGGACGGAAAAAGGTTCAGGGTTGGATTAGGCATACCCGCTTCGCGGCTCCGCCTAATCCAACCCTAAACCCTTTTCCATATTCAAGGTAACTAATCTTGCAAGAAACTGAATCCTAAGAGGGTATTGGTGAACCCTGTCGTGGATGTGATTCAAACATGGGGTACTGAACCTTAAGAGTAGGGTACTGCATAAGACGGGACGGAAAAGGGTTTAGGGTTGGATTAGCGTACCCGCGTCGTGGCTCCGCCTAATCCAACCCTAAACCCTTTTCCTTATTCAAGGTCACTAATCCCGCAAGAAACTGAACCCTAAGAGGGGATTGGTGAACCCTGTCGTGGATGTGATTCAATGATGGGGTACTGAACCTTAAGAGTAGGGTACTGCATAAGACAAGACGGAAAAGGGTTTAGGGTTGGATTAGGCATACCCGCTTCGCGGCTCCGCCTAATCCAACCCTAAACCCTTTTCCTTATTCAAGGTCACTAGTCCCGCAAGAAACTGAACCCTAAGAGGGTATTAGTGAACCCTGTTGTGGATGTGATTCAAAAATGGGGTACTGAACCTTAAGAGTAGGGTACTACATAAGACAGGACGGAAAAGGGTTTAGGGTTGGATTAGGCATACCCGCATCGCGGCTCCGCCTAATCCAACCCTAAACCCTTTTCCTTATTCAAGGTCACTAATCCCGCAAGAAACTGAACCCTAAGAGGGTATTGGTGAACTATGTCGTGGATGTGATTCAATGATGGGGTACTGAACCTTAAGAATAGGGTACTGCATAAGACAAGACGGAAAAGGGTTTAGGGTTGGATTAGGCATACCCCCTTCGCGGCTCCGCCTAATCCAACCCTAAACCCTTTTCCTTATTCAAGGTCACTAATCCCGCAAGAAACTGAACCCTAAGAGGGTATTGGTGAACCCTGTCGTGGATGTGATTCAAAGATGGGGTACTGAACCTTAAGAGTAGGGTACTACATAAGACAGGACGGAAAAGGGTTTAGGGTTTTATTAGGCATACCCGCATCGCGGCTCCGCCTAATCCAACCCTAAACCCTTTTCCTTATTCAAGGTCACTAATCCCGCAAGAAACTGAACACTAAGAGGGTATTGGTGAACCCTGTCGTGGATGTGATTCAAAGATGGGGTACTGAACTTTAAGAGTAGGGAACTGCATTAGACGGGACGGAAAAAGGTTCAGGGTTGGATTAGGCATACCCGCTTCGCGGCTCCGCCTAATCCAACCCTAAACCCTTTTCCATATTCAAGGTAACTAATCTTGCAAGAAACTGAATCCTAAGAGGGTATTGGTGAACCCTGTCGTGGATGTGATTCAAACATGGGGTACTGAACCTTAAGAGTAGGGTACTGCATAAGACGGGACGGAAAAGGGTTTAGGGTTGGATTAGGCGTACCCGCTTCGCGGCTCCGCCTAATCCAATCCTAAACCCTTTTCCTTATTCAAGGTCACTAATCCCGCAAGAAACTGAACCCTAAGAGGGTATTGGTGAACCTTGTCGTGGATGTGATTCAAAGATGGGGTACTGAACCTTAAGAGTAGGGTACTACATAAGACAGGACGGAAAAGGGTTTAGGGTTTTATTAGTCATACCCGCATCGCGGCTCCGCCTAATCCAACCCTAAACCCTTTTCCTTATTCAAGGTCACTAATCCCGCAAGAAACTGAACACTAAGAGGGTATTGGTGAACCCTGTCGTGGATGTGATTCAAAGATGGGGTACTGAACTTTAAGAGTAGGGTACTGCATAAGACAGGACGGAAAAGGGTTTAGGGTTGGATTAGCGTACCCGCATCGCGGCTCCACCTAATCCAACCCTAAACCCTTTTCTTTATTCAAGGTCACTAATCCCGCAAGAAACTGAACCCTAAGAGGGTATTGGTGAACCCTGTCGTGGATGTGATTCAATGATGGGGTACTGAACCTTAAGAGTAGGGTACTGCATAAGACGGGACGGAAAAGGGTTTAGGGTTGGATTAGCGTACCCGCGTCGTGGCTCCGCCTAATCCAACCCTAAACCCTTTTCCTTATTCAAGGTCACTAATCCCGCAAGAAACTGAACCCTAAGAGGGGATTGGTGAACCCTGTCGTGGATGTGATTCAATGATGGGGTACTGAACCTTAAGAGTTGGGTACTGCATAAGACAAGACGGAAAAGGGTTTAGGGTTGGATTAGGCATACCCGCATCGCGGCTCCGCCTAATCCAACCCTAAACCCTTTTCCTTATTCAAGGTCACTAATCCCGCAAGAAACTGAACCCTAAGAGGGTATTGGTGAACTCTGTCGTGGATGTGATTCAATGATGGGGTACTGAACCTTAAGAGTAGGGTACTGCATAAGACAAGACGGAAAAGGGTTTAGGGTTGGATTAGGCATACCCCCTTCGCGGCTCCGCCTAATCCAACCCTAAACCCTTTTCCTTATTCAAGGTCACTAATCCCGCAAGAAACTGAACCCTAAGAGGGTATTGGTGAACCCTGTCGTGGATGTGATTCAAAGATGGGGTACTGAACCTTAAGAGTAGGGTACTACATAAGACAGGACGAAAAAGGGTTTAGGGTTGGATTAGGCATACCCGCATCGCGGCTCCGCCTAATCCAACCCTAAACCCTTTTCCTTATTCAAGGTCACTAATCCCGCAAGAAACTGAACACTAAGAGGGTATTGGTGAACCCTGTCGTGGATGTGATTCAAAGATGGGGTACTGAACTTTAAGAGTAGGGTACTGCATAAGACGGGACGGAAAAAGGTTCAGGGTTGGATTAGGCATACCCGCTTCGCGGCTCCGCCTAATCCAACCCTAAACCCTTTTCCATATTCAAGGTAACTAATCTTGCAAGAAACTGAATCCTAAGAGGGTATTGGTGAACCCTGTCGTGGATGTGATTCAAACATGGGGTACTGAACCTTAAGAGTAGGGTACTGCATAAGACGGGACGGAAAAGGGTTTAGGGTTGGATTAGGCGTACCTGCTTCGCGGCTCCGCCTAATCCAATCCTAAACCCTTTTCCTTATTCAAGGTCACTAATCCCGCAAGAAACTTAACCCTAAGAGGGTATTGGTGAACCTTGTCGTGGATGTGATTCAAAGATGGGGTACTGAACCTTAAGAGTAGGGTACTGCATAAGACAGGACGGAAAATGGTTTAGGGTTGGATTAGCGTACCCGCATCGCGGCTCCACCTAATCCAACCCTAAACCCTTTTCTTTATTCAAGGTCACTAATCCCGCAAGAAACTGAACCCTAAGAGGGTATTGGTGAACCCTGTCGTGGATGTGATTCAATGATGGGGTACTGAACCTTAAGAGTAGGGTACTGCATAAGACAAGACGGAAAAGGGTTTAGGGTTGGATTAGGCATACCCGCATCGCGGCTCCGCCTAATCCAACCCTAAACTATTTTCCTTATTCAAGGTCACTAATCCCGCAAGAAACTGAACACTAAGAGGGTATTGGTGAACCCTGTCGTGGATTTGATTCAAAGATGGGGTACTGAACTTTAAGAGTAGGGTACTGCATAAGACGGGACGGAAAAAGGTTCAGGGTTGGATTAGGCATACCCGCTTCGCGGCTCCGCCTAATCCAACCCTAAACCCTTTTCCATATTCAAGGTAACTAATCTTGCAAGAAACTGAATCCTAAGAGGGTATTGGTGAACCCTGTCGTGGATGTGATTCAAACATGGGGTACTGAACCTTAAGAGTAGGGTACTGCATAAGACGGGACGGAAAAGGGTTTAGGGTTGGATTAGGCATACCCGCTTCGCGGCTCCGCCTAATCCAATCCTAAACCCTTTTCCTTATTCAAGGTCACTAATCCCGCAAGAAACTGAACCCTAAGAGGGTATTGGTGAACCTTGTCGTGGATGTGATTCAAAGATGGGGTACTGAACCTTAAGAGTAGGGTACTGCATAAGACAGGACGGAAAAGGGTTTAGGGTTGGATTTGCGTACCCGCATCGCGGCTCCACCTAATCCAACCCTAAACCCTTTTCTTTATTCAAGGTCACTAATCCCGCAAGAAACTTAACCCTAAGAGGGTATTGGTGAACCTTGTCGTGGATGTGATTCAAAGATGGGGTACTGAACCTTAAGAGTAGGGTACTGCATAAGGCGGGACGGAAAAGGGTTTAGGGTTGGATTAGCGTACCCGCGTCGTGGCTCCGCCTAATCCAACCCTAAACCCTTTTCCTTATTCAAGGTCACTAATCCCGCAAGAAACTGAACCCTAAGAGGGGATTGGTGAACCCTGTCGTGGATGTGATTCAATGATGGGGTACTGAACCTTAAGAGTTGGGTACTGCATAAGACAAGACGGAAAAGGGTTTAGGGTTGGATTAGGCATACCCGCATCGCGGCTCCGCCTAATCCAACCCTAAACCCTTTTCCTTATTCAAGGTCACTAATCCCGCAAGAAACTGAACCCTAAGAGGGTATTGGTGAACTCTGTCGTGGATGTGATTCAATGATGGGGTACTGAACCTTAAGAGTAGGGTACTGCATAAGACAAGACGGAAAAGGGTTTAGGGTTGGATTAGGCATACCCCCTTCGCGGCTCCGCCTAATCCAACCCTAAACCCTTTTCCTTATTCAAGGTCACTAATCCCGCAAGAAACTGAACCCTAAGAGGGTATTGGTGAACCCTGTCGTGGATGTGATTCAAAGATGGGGTACTGAACCTTAAGAGTAGGGTACTACATAAGACAGGACGAAAAAGGGTTTAGGGTTGGATTAGGCATACCCGCATCGCGGCTCCGCCTAATCCAACCCTAAACCCTTTTCCTTATTCAAGGTCACTAATCCCGCAAGAAACTGAACACTAAGAGGGTATTGGTGAACCCTGTCGTGGATGTGATTCAAAGATGGGGTACTGAACTTTAAGAGTAGGGTACTGCATAAGACGGGACGGAAAAAGGTTCAGGGTTGGATTAGGCATACCCGCTTCGCGGCTCCGCCTAATCCAACCCTAAACCCTTTTCCATATTCAAGGTAACTAATCTTGCAAGAAACTGAATCCTAAGAGGGTATTGGTGAACCCTGTCGTGGATGTGATTCAAACATGGGGTACTGAACCTTAAGAGTAGGGTACTGCATAAGACGGGACGGAAAAGGGTTTAGGGTTGGATTAGGCGTACCTGCTTCGCGGCTCCGCCTAATCCAATCCTAAACCCTTTTCCTTATTCAAGGTCACTAATCCCGCAAGAAACTTAACCCTAAGAGGGTATTGGTGAACCTTGTCGTGGATGTGATTCAAAGATGGGGTACTGAACCTTAAGAGTAGGGTACTGCATAAGACAGGACGGAAAATGGTTTAGGGTTGGATTAGCGTACCCGCATCGCGGCTCCACCTAATCCAACCCTAAACCCTTTTCTTTATTCAAGGTCACTAATCCCGCAAGAAACTGAACCCTAAGAGGGTATTGGTGAACCCTGTCGTGGATGTGATTCAATGATGGGGTACTGAACCTTAAGAGTAGGGTACTGCATAAGACAAGACGGAAAAGGGTTTAGGGTTGGATTAGGCATACCCGCATCGCGGCTCCGCCTAATCCAACCCTAAACTATTTTCCTTATTCAAGGTCACTAATCCCGCAAGAAACTGAACACTAAGAGGGTATTGGTGAACCCTGTCGTGGATTTGATTCAAAGATGGGGTACTGAACTTTAAGAGTAGGGTACTGCATAAGACGGGACGGAAAAAGGTTCAGGGTTGGATTAGGCATACCCGCTTCGCGGCTCCGCCTAATCCAACCCTAAACCCTTTTCCATATTCAAGGTAACTAATCTTGCAAGAAACTGAATCCTAAGAGGGTATTGGTGAACCCTGTCGTGGATGTGATTCAAACATGGGGTACTGAACCTTAAGAGTAGGGTACTGCATAAGACGGGACGGAAAAGGGTTTAGGGTTGGATTAGGCATACCCGCTTCGCGGCTCCGCCTAATCCAATCCTAAACCCTTTTCCTTATTCAAGGTCACTAATCCCGCAAGAAACTGAACCCTAAGAGGGTATTGGTGAACCTTGTCGTGGATGTGATTCAAAGATGGGGTACTGAACCTTAAGAGTAGGGTACTGCATAAGACAGGACGGAAAAGGGTTTAGGGTTGGATTTGCGTACCCGCATCGCGGCTCCACCTAATCCAACCCTAAACCCTTTTCTTTATTCAAGGTCACTAATCCCGCAAGAAACTTAACCCTAAGAGGGTATTGGTGAACCTTGTCGTGGATGTGATTCAAAGATGGGGTACTGAACCTTAAGAGTAGGGTACTGCATAAGACAGGACGGAAAATGGTTTAGGGTTGGATTAGCGTACCCGCATCGCGGCTCCACCTAATCCAACCCTAAACCCTTTTCTTTATTCAAGGTCACTAATCCCGCAAGAAACTGAACCCTAAGAGGGTATTGGTGAACCCTGTCGTGGATGTGATTCAATGATGGGGTACTGAACCTTAAGAGTAGGGTACTGCATAAGACAAGACGGAAAAGGGTTTAGGGTTGGATTAGGCATACCCGCATCGCGGCTCCGCCTAATCCAACCCTAAACTATTTTCCTTATTCAAGGTCACTAATCCCGCAAGAAACTGAACACTAAGAGGGTATTGGTGAACCCTGTCGTGGATTTGATTCAAAGATGGGGTACTGAACTTTAAGAGTAGGGTACTGCATAAGACGGGACGGAAAAAGGTTCAGGGTTGGATTAGGCATACCCGCTTCGCGGCTCCGCCTAATCCAACCCTAAACCCTTTTCCATATTCAAGGTAACTAATCTTGCAAGAAACTGAATCCTAAGAGGGTATTGGTGAACCCTGTCGTGGATGTGATTCAAACATGGGGTACTGAACCTTAAGAGTAGGGTACTGCATAAGACGGGACGGAAAAGGGTTTAGGGTTGGATTAGGCATACCCGCTTCGCGGCTCCGCCTAATCCAATCCTAAACCCTTTTCCTTATTCAAGGTCACTAATCCCGCAAGAAACTGAACCCTAAGAGGGTATTGGTGAACCTTGTCGTGGATGTGATTCAAAGATGGGGTACTGAACCTTAAGAGTAGGGTACTGCATAAGACAGGACGGAAAAGGGTTTAGGGTTGGATTTGCGTACCCGCATCGCGGCTCCACCTAATCCAACCCTAAACCCTTTTCTTTATTCAAGGTCACTAATCCCGCAAGAAACTGAACCCTAAGAGGGTATTGGTGAACCCTGTCGTGAATGTGATTCAATGATCGGGTACTGAACCTTAAGAGTAGGGTACTGCATAAGACAAGACGGAAAAGGGTTTAGGGTTGGATTAGGCATACCCGCTTCGCGGCTCCGCCTAATCCAACCCTAAACCCTTTTCCTTATTCAAGGTCACTAATCCCGCAAGAAACTGAACCCTAAGAGGGTATTGGTGAACCCTGTCGTGGATGTGATTCAAAGATGGGGTACTGAACCTTAAGAGTAGGGTACTGCATAAGACGGGACGGAAAAGGGTTTAGGGTTGGATTAGGCGAACCCTCTTCGCGGCTCCGCCTAATCCAACCCTAAACCCTTTTCCTTATTCAAGGTCACTAATCCCACAAGAAACTGAACCCTAAGAGGGTATTGGTGAACCTTGTCGTTGATGTGATTCAAAGATGGGGTACTGAACCTTAAGAGTAGGTTACTGCATAAGACAGGACGGAAAAAAGTTTAGGGTTGGATTAGGCGTACCCGCATCGCGGCTCCGCCTAATCCAACCCTAAACCCTTTTCCTTATTCAAGGTCACTAATCCCGTAAGAAACTGAACCCTAAGAGGGTGTTGGTGAACCCTGTCGTGGATGTGATTCAAAGATGGGGTACTGAACCTTAAGAGTAGGGTACTGCATAAGACGGGACGGAAAAGGGTTTAGGGTTGAATTAGGCGTACCCGCTCCGCGGCTCCGCCTAATCCAAACCTAAACCCTTTTTCTTATTAAAGGTCACTAATCCCGCAAGAAACTGAACACTAAGAGGGTATTGGTGAACCTTGTCGTGGATGTGATTCAAAGATGGGGCACTGAACATTAAGAGTAGGGTACTACATAAGACAGGACGGAAAAGGGTTTAGGGTTGGATTAGGCATACCCGCATCGCGGCTCCGCCTAATCCAACCCTAAACACTTTTCCTTATTCAAGGTCACTAATCCCGCAAGAAACTGAACACTAAGAGGGTATTGGTGAACCCTGTCGTGGATGTGATTCAAAGATGGGGTACTGAACTTTAAGAGTAGGGTACTGCATAAGACGGGACGGAAAAAGGTTCAGGGTTGGATTAGGCATTCCCGCTTCGCGGCTCCGCCTAATCCAACCCTAAACCCTTTTCCTTATTCAAGGTCACTAATCTTGCAAGAAACTGAATCCTAAGAGGGTATTGGTGAACCCTGTCGTGGATGTGATTCAAACATGGGGTACTGAACCTTAAGAGTAGGGTACTGCATAAGACGGGACGGAAAAGGGTTTAGGGTTGGATTAGGCGCACCCGCTTCGCGGCTCCGCCTAATCCAATCCTAAACCCTTTTCCTTATTCAAGGTCACTAATCCCGCAAGAAACTGAACCCTAAGAGGGTATTGGTGAACCTTGTCGTGGATGTGATTCAAAGATAGGGTACTGAACCTTAAGAGTAGGGTACTGCATAAGACAAGACGGAAAAGGGTTTAGGGTTGGATTAGCGTACCCGCATCGCGGCTCCACCTAATCCAACCCTAAACCCTTTTCTTTATTCAAGGTCACTAATCCCGCAAGAAACTGAACCCAAAGAGGGTATTGGTGAACCCTGTCGTGGATGTGATTCAATGATGGGGTACTGAACCTTAAGAGTAGGGTACTACATAAGACAAGACGGAAAAGGGTTTAGGGTTGGATTAGGTGTACCCGCTTCGCGGCTCCGCCTAATCCAACCCTAAACCCTTTTCCTTATTCAAGGTCACTAATCCCGCAAGAAACTGAACACTAAGAGGGTATTGGTGAACCCTGTCGTGGATGTGATTCAAAGATGGGGTACTGAACTTTAAGAGTAGGGTACTGCATAAGACGGGAAGGAAAAGGGTTTAGGGTTGAATTAGGCGTACCCGCTTCGCGGCTTCGCCTAATCCAACCCTAAACCCTTTTCCTTATTCAAGGTCACTAATCCCGCAAGAAACTGAACCCTAAGAAGGTATTGGTGAACCCTGTCGTGGATGGGATTCAAAGATGGGGTACTGAACCTTAAGAGTAGGGTACTGCATAATACGGGACCGAAAAGGGTTTAGGGTTGAATTAGGCGTACCCGCTTCGCGGCTTCGCCTAATCCAACCCTAAACCCTTTTCCTTATTCAATGTCACTAATCTTGCAAGAAACTGAATCCTAAGAGAGTATTGGTGAACCCTGTCGTGGATGTGATTCAAACATGGGGTACTGAACCTTAAGAGTAGGGTACTGCATAAGACGGGACGGAAAAGGGTTTAGGGTTGGATTAGCGCACCCGCTTCGCGGCTCCGCCTAATCCAATTCTAAACCCTTTTCCTTATTCAAGGTCACTAATCCCGCAAGAAACTGAACCCTAAGAGGGTATTGGTGAACCTTGTCGTGGATGTGATTCAAAGATAGGGTACTGAACCTTAAGAGTAGGGTACTGCATAAGACAAGACGGAAAAGGGTTTAGGGTTGGATTAGCGTACCCGCATCGCGGCTCCACCTAATCCAACCCTAAACCCTTTTCTTTATTCAAGGTCACTAATCCCGCAAGAAACTGAACCCTAAGAGGGTATTGGTGAACCCTGTCGTGGATGTGATTCAATGATGGGGTACTGAACCTTAAGAGTAGGGTACTAAATAAGACAAGACGGAAAAGGGTTTAGGGTTGGATTAGGTGTACCCGCTTCGCGGCTCCGCCTAATCCAACCCTAAACCCTTTTCCTTATTCAAGGTCACTAATCCCGCAAGAAACTGAACACTAAGAGGGTATTGGTGAACCCTGTCGTGGATGTGATTCAAAGATGGGGTACTGAACTTTAAGAGTAGGGTACTGCATAAGACGGGAAGGAAAAGGGTTTAGGGTTGAATTAGGCGTACCCGCTTCGCGGCTTCGCCTAATCCAACCCTAAACCCTTTTCCTTATTCAAGGTCACTAATCCTGCAAGAAACTGAACCCTAAGAAGGTATTGGTGAACCCTGTCGTGGATGGGATTCAAAGATGGGGTACTGAACCTTAAGAATAGGGTACTGCATAAGACGGGACGGAAAAGGGTTTAGGGTTGAATTAGGCGTACCCGCTTCGCGGCTTCGCCTAATCCAACCCTAAACCCTTTTCCTTATTCAAGGTCACTAATCCCGCAAGAAACTGAACCCTAAGAAGGTATTGGTGAACCCTGTCGTGGATGGGATTCAAAGATGGGGTACTGAACTTTAAGAGTAGGGTACTGCATAAGACGGGACGGAAAAAGGTTCAGGGTTGGATTAGGCATACCCGCATCGCGGCTCCGCCTAATCCAACCCTAAACCCTTTTCCTTATTCAAGGTCACTAATCCCGCAAGAAACTGAACACTAAGAGGGTATTGGTGAACCCTGTCGTGGATGTGATTCAAAGATGGGGTACTGAACTTTAAGAGTAGGGTACTGCATAAGACGGGACGGAAAAAGGTTCAGGGTTGGATTAGGCATACCCGCTTCGCGGCTTCGCCTAATCCAATCCTAAACCCTTTTCCTTATTCAAGGTCACTAATCCCGCAAGAAACTGAACCCTAAGAAGGTATTGGTGAACCCTGTCGTGGATGGGATTCAAAGATGGGGTACTGAACCTTAAGAGTAGGGTACTGCATAAGACGGGACGGAAAAGGGTTTAGGGTTGGATTAGGCGCACCCGCTTCGCGGCTCCGCCTAATCCAATCCTAAACCCTTTTTCTTATTAAAGGTCACTAATCCCGCAAGAAACTGAACACTAAGAGGGTATTGGTGAACCTTGTCGTGGATGTGATTCAAAGATGGGGCACTGAACCTTAAGAGTAGGGTACTACATAAGACAGGACGGAAAAGGGTTTAGGGTTGGATTAGGCATACCCGCATCGCGGCTCCGCCTAATCCAACCCTAAACCCTTTTCCTTATTCAAGGTCACTAATCCCGCAAGAAACTGAACACTAAGAGGGTATTGGTGAACCCTGTCGTGGATGTGATTCAAAGATGGGGTACTGAACTTTAAGAGTAGGGTACTGCATAAGACGGGACGGAAAAAGGTTCAGGGTTGGATTAGGCATACCCGCTTCGCGGCTCCGCCTAATCCAACCCTAAACCCTTTTCCTTATTCAAGGTCACTAATCTTGCAAGAAACTGAATCCTAAGAGGGTATTGGTGAACCCTGTCGTGGATGTGATTCAAACATGGGGTACTGAACCTTAAGAGTAGGGTACTGCATAAGACGGGACGGAAAAGGGTTTAGGGTTGGATTAGGCGC
Organism: Agrostemma githago; assembly: GCA_958450325.1. NCBI lineage: Eukaryota > Viridiplantae > Streptophyta > Magnoliopsida > Caryophyllales > Caryophyllaceae > Agrostemma > Agrostemma githago. The sequence continues at coordinate 38,927,336 of OY288252.1, forward strand.
ACCCGCTTCGCGGCTCCGCCTAATCCAATCCTAAACCCTTTTCCTTATTCAAGGTCACTAATCCCGCAAGAAACTGAACCCTAAGAGGGTATTGGTGAACCTTGTCGTGGATGTGATTCAAAGATGGGGTACTGAACCTTAAGAGTAGGGTACTGCATAAGACAGGACGGAAAAGGGTTTAGGGTTGGATTAGCGTACCCGCATCGCGGCTCCACCTAATCCAACCCTAAACCCTTTTCTTTATTCAAGGTCACTAATCCCGCAAGAAATTGAACCCTAAGAGGGTATTGGTGAACCCTGTCGTGGATGTGATTCAATGATGGGGTACTGAACCTTAAGAGTAGGGTACTACATAAGACAAGACGGAAAAGGGTTTAGGGTTGGATTAGGTGTACCCGCTTCGCGGCTCCGCCTAATCCAACCCTAAACCCTTTTCCTTATTCAAGGTCACTAATCCCGCAAGAAACTGAACCTTAAGAGGGTATTGGTGAACCTTGTCGTTGATGTGATTCAAAGATGGGGTACTAAACCTTAAGAGTAGGGTACTGCATAAGACGGGAAGGAAAAGGGTTTAGGCTTGAATTAGGCGTACCCGCTTCGCGGCTTCGCCTAATCCAACCCTAAACCCTTTTCCTTATTCAAGGTCACTAATCCCGCAAGAAACTGAACCCTAAGAGGGTATTGGTGAACCCTGTCGTGGATGGGATTCAAAGATGGGGTACTGAACCTTAAGAGTAGGGTACTGCATAAGACGGGACGGAAAAGGGTTTAGGGTTGGATTAGGCGTACCCGCTTCGTGGCTCCGCCTAATCCAACCCTAAACCCTTTTCCTTATTCAAGGTCACTAATCCCGCAAGAAACTGAACCCTAAGAGGGTATTGCTGAACCCTGCCGTGGATGTAATTCAAAGATGAGGTACTGAACCTTAAGAGTAGGGTACTGCATAAGATGAGACGGAAAAGGGTTTAGGGTTGGATTAGGCGTACCCGCTTCGCGGCTCCGCCTAATCCAACCTTAAACCCTTTTCCTTATTCAAGGTCACTAATCCCGCAAGAAACTGAACCCTAAGAGGGTGTTGGTGAACCCTGTCGTGGATGTGATTCAAAGATGGGGTACTGAACCTTAAGAGTAGGGTACTGCATAAGACGGGACGGAAAAGGGTTTAGGGTTGGATTAGGCGTACCCGCTCCGCTGCTCCGCCTAATCCAAACCTAAACCCTTTTTCTTATTAAAGGTCACTAATCCCGCAAGAAACTGAACACTAAGAGGGTATTGGTGAACCTTGTCGTGGATGTGATTCAAAGATGGGGCACTGAACCTTAAGAGTAGGGTATTGCATAAGACGGGACGGAAAAGGGTTTAGGGTTGGATTAGGCGAACCCGCTACGCGGATCCGCCTAATCCAACCCTAAACCCTTTTCCTTATTCAAGGTCATTAATCTTGCAAGAAACTGAATCCTAAGAGGGTATTGGTGAACCCTGTCGTGGATGTGATTCAAACATGGGGTACTGAACCTTAAGAGTAGGGTACTGCATAAGACGGGACGGAAAAGGGTTTAGGGTTGGATTAGGCCTACCCGCTTCGCGGCTCCGCCTAATCCAATCCTAAACCCTTTTCCTTATTCAAGGTCACTAATCCCGCAAGAAACTGAACCCTAAGAGGGTATTGCTGAACCCTGCCGTGGATGTAATTCAAAGATGGGGTACTGAACCTTAAGAGTAGGGTACTACATAAGACAAGACGGAAAAGGGTTTAGGGTTGGATTAGGTGTACCCGCTTCGCGGTTCCGCCTAATCCAACCCTAAACCCTTTTCCTTATTCAAGGTCACTAATCCCGCAAGAAACTGAACCTTAAGAGGGTATTGGTGAACCTTGTTGTTGATGTGATTCAAAGATGGGGTACTGAACCTTAAGAGTAGGGTATTGCATAAGACGGGAAGGAAAAGGGTTTAGGGTTGAATTAGGCGTACCCGCTTCGCGGCTTCGCCTAATCCAACCCTAAACCCTTTTCCTTATTCAAGGTCACTAATCCCGCTAGAAACTGAACCCTAAGAGGGTATTGGTGAACCCTGTCGTGGATGGGTTTCAAAGATGGGGTACTGAACCTTAAGAGTAGGGTACTGCATAAGACGGGACGGAAAAGGGTTTAGGGTTGGATTAGGCGTACCCGCTTCGTGGCTCCACCTAATCCAACCCTAAACCCTTTTCCTTATTCAAGGTCACTAATCCCACAAGAAACTGAACCCTAAGAGGGTATTGGTGAAGCCTGTCGTGGATGTGATTCAAAGATGGGGTACTGAACCTTAACAGTAGGGTACTGCATAAGACGGGACGGAAAAGGGTTTAGGGTTGAATTAGGCGTACCCGCTTCGCGGCTTCGCCTAATCCAACCCTAAACTCTTTTCCTTATTCAAGGTCATTAGTCTCGCAAGAAACTGAACCCTAAGAGGGTATTGGTGAACCCTGTTGTGGATGTTATTCAAAGATGGGTTACTGAACCTTAAGAGTAGGGTACTGCATAAGACCAGACGGAAAAGGGTTTAGGGTTGGATTAAGCGTACCCGCTTCGCGGCTCCGCCTAATCCAACCCTAAACCATTTTTCTTATTAAAGGTCACTAATCCCGCAAGAAACTGAACACTAAGAGGGTATTGGTGAACCTTGTCGTGGATGTGATTCAAAGATGGGGCATTGAACCTTAAGAGTAGGGTACTACATAAGACATGACGGAAAAGGGTTTAGGGTTGGATTAGGCGTACCCGCATCGCGGCTCCGCCTAATCCAACCCTAAACCCTTTTCCTTATTCAAGGTCACTAATCCCGCAAGAAACTGAACACTAAGAGGGTATTGGTGAACCCTGTCGTAGATGTGATTCAAAGATGGGGTACAGAACTTTAAGAGTAGGGTACTGCATAAGACGGGACGGAAAAAGGTTCAGGGTTGGATTAGGCATACCCGCTTCGCCACTCCGCCTAATCCAACCCTAAACCCTTTTCCTTATTCAAGGTCACTAATCTTGCAAGAAACTGAATCCTAAGAGGGTATTGGTGAACCCTGTCGTGGATGTGATTCAAAGATGGGGTACTGAACCTTAAGAGTAGGGTACTGCATAAGACGGGACGGAAAAGGGTTTAGGTTTGGATTAGGCGTACCCGCTTCGCGGCTCCGCCTAATCCAATCCTAAACCCTTTTCCTTATTCAAGGTCACTAATCCCGCAAGAAACTGAACCCTAAGAGGGTATTGGTGAACCTTGTCGTGGATGTGATTCAAAGATGGGGTACTGAAACTTAAGAGTAGGGTACTGCATAAGACGGGACTGAAAAGGGTTTAGGGTTGGATTAGCGTACCCGCATCGCGGCTCCGCCTAATCCAACCCTAAACCCTTTTTCTTATTCAATGTCACTAATCCCGCAAGAAACTGAACCCTAAGAGGGTATTGGTGAACCTTGTCGTGGATGTGATTCAAAGATGGGGCATTGAACCTTAAGAGTAGGGTACTACATAAGACGGGAAGGAAAAGGGTTTAGGGTTGAATTAGGCGTACCCGCTTTGCGGCTTCGCCTAATCCAACCCTAAACCCTTTTCCTTATTCAAGGTCACTAATCCCGCAAGAAACTGAACCCTAAGAGGGTATTGGTGAACCCTGTCGTGGATGGGTTTCAAAGATGGGGTACTGAACCTTAAGAGTAGGGTACTGCATAAGACGGGACGGAAAAGGGTTTAGGGTTGGATTAGGCGTACCCGCTTCGTGGCTCCGCCTAATCCAACCCTAAACCCTTTTCCTTATTCAAGGTCACTAATCCCGCAAGAAACTGAACCCTAAGAGGGTATTGGTGAGGCCTGTCGTGGATTTGATTCAAAGATGGGGTACTGAACCTTAACAGTAGGGTACTGCATAAGACGGGACGGAAAAGGGTTTAGGGTTGAATTAGGCGTACCCGCTTCGCGGCTTCGCCTAATCCAACCCTAAACTCTTTTCCTTATTCAAGGTCATTAGTCTCGCAAGAAACTGAACCCTAAGAGGGTATTGGTGAACCCTGTTGTGGATGTTATTCAAAGATGGGTTACTGAACCTTAAAAGTAGGGTACTGCATAAGACCAGACGAAAAAGGGTTTAGGGTTGGATTAAGCGTACCCGCTTCGCGGCTGCGCCTAATCCAACCCTAAACCATTTTTCTTATTAAAGGTCACTAATCCCGCAAGAAACTGAACACTAAGAGGGTATTGGTGAACCTTGTTGTGGATGTTATTCAAAGATGGGTTACTGAACCTTAAGAGTAGGGTACTGCATAAGACCAGACGGAAAAGGGTTTAGGGTTGGATTAAGCGTACCCGCTTCGCGGCTCCGCCTAATCCAACCCTAAACCATTTTTCTTATTAAAGGTCACTAATCCCGCAAGAAACTGAACACTAAGAGGGTATTGGTGAACCTTGTCGTGGATGTGATTCAAAGATGGGGCATTGAACCTTAAGAGTAGGGTACTACATAAGACATGACGGAAAAGGGTTTAGGGTTGGATTAGGCGTACCCGCATCGCGGCTCCGCCTAATCCAACCCTAAACCCTTTTCCTTATTCAAGGTCACTAATCCCGCAAGAAACTGAACACTAAGAGGGTATTGGTGAACCCTGTCGTAGATGTGATTCAAAGATGGGGTACAGAACTTTAAGAGTAGGGTACTGCATAAGACGGGACGGAAAAAGGTTCAGGGTTGGATTAGGCATACCCGCTTCGCCACTCCGCCTAATCCAACCCTAAACCCTTTTCCTTATTCAAGGTCACTAATCTTGCAAGAAACTGAATCCTACGAGGGTATTGGTGAACCCTGTCGTGGATGTGATTCAAAGATGGGGTACTGAACCTTAAGAGTAGGGTACTGCATAAGACGGGACGGAAAAGGGTTTAGGTTTGGATTAGGCGTACCCGCTTCGCGGCTCCGCCTAATCCAATCCTAAACCCTTTTCCTTATTCAAGGTCACTAATCCCGCAAGAAACTGAACCCTAAGAGGGTATTGGTGAACCTTGTCGTGGATGTGATTCAAAGATGGGGTACTGAAACTTAAGAGTAGGGTACTGCATAAGACGGGACTGAAAAGGGTTTAGGGTTGGATTAGCGTACCCGCATCGCGGCTCCGCCTAATCCAACCCTAAACCCTTTTTCTTATTCAATGTCACTAATCCCGCAAGAAACTGAACCCTAAGAGGGTATTGGTGAACCTTGTCGTGGATGTGATTCAAAGATGGGGCATTGAACCTTAAGAGTAGGGTACTACATAAGACGGGAAGGAAAAGGGTTTAGGGTTGAATTAGGCGTACCCGCTTTGCGGCTTCGCCTAATCCAACCCTAAACCCTTTTCCTTATTCAAGGTCACTAATCCCGCAAGAAACTGAACCCTAAGAGGGTATTGGTGAACCCTGTCGTGGATGGGTTTCAAAGATGGGGTACTGAACCTTAAGAGTAGGGTACTGCATAAGACGGGACGGAAAAGGGTTTAGGGTTGGATTAGGCGTACCCGCTTCGTGGCTCCGCCTAATCCAACCCTAAACCCTTTTCCTTATTCAAGGTCACTAATCCCGCAAGAAACTGAACCCTAAGAGGGTATTGGTGAGGCCTGTCGTGGATTTGATTCAAAGATGGGGTACTGAACCTTAACAGTAGGGTACTGCATAAGACGGGACGGAAAAGGGTTTAGGGTTGAATTAGGCGTACCCGCTTCGCGGCTTCGCCTAATCCAACCCTAAACTCTTTTCCTTATTCAAGGTCATTAGTCTCGCAAGAAACTGAACCCTAAGAGGGTATTGGTGAACCCTGTTGTGGATGTTATTCAAAGATGGGTTACTGAACCTTAAAAGTAGGGTACTGCATAAGACCAGACGAAAAAGGGTTTAGGGTTGGATTAAGCGTACCCGCTTCGCGGCTCCGCCTAATCCAACCCTAAACCATTTTTCTTATTAAAGGTCACTAATCCCGCAAGAAACTGAACACTAAGAGGGTATTGGTGAACCTTGTTGTGGATGTTATTCAAAGATGGGTTACTGAACCTTAAGAGTAGGGTACTGCATAAGACCAGACGGAAAAGGGTTTAGGGTTGGATTAAGCGTACCCGCTTCGCGGCTCCGCCTAATCCAACCCTAAACCATTTTTCTTATTAAGGTCACTAATCCCGCAAGAAACTGAACACTAAGAGGGTATTGGTGAACCTTGTCGTGGATGTGATTCAAAGATGGGGCATTGAACCTTAAGAGTAGGGTACTACATAAGACATGACGGAAAAGGGTTTAGGGTTGGATTAGGCGTACCCGCATCGCGGCTCCGCCTAATCCAACCCTAAACCCTTTTCCTTATTCAAGGTCACTAATCCCGCAAGAAACTGAACACTAAGTGGGTATTGGTGAACCCTGTCGTAGATGTGATTCAAAGATGGGGTACTGAACTTTAAGAGTAGGGTACTGCATAAGACGGGACGGAAAAAGGTTCAGGGTTGGATTAGGCATACCCGCTTCGCCACTCCGCCTAATCCAACCCTAAACCCTTTTCCTTATTCAAGGTCACTAATCTTGCAAGAAACTGAATCCTAAGAGGGTATTGGTGAACCCTGTCGTGGATGTGATTCAACGATGGGGTACTGAACCTTAAGAGTAGGGTACTGCATAAGACGGGACGGAAAAGGGTTTAGGGTTGGATTAGGCGTACCCGCTTCGTGGCTCCGCCTAATCCAACCCTAAACCCTTTTCCTTATTCAAGGTCACTAATCCCGCAAGAAACTGAACCCTAAGAGGGTATTGGTGAAGCCTGTCGTGGATTTGATTCAAAGATGGGGTACTGAACCTTAACAGTAGGGTACTGCATAAGACGGGACGGAAAAGGGTTTAGGGTTGAATTAGGCGTACCCGCTTCGCGGCTTCGCCTAATCCAACCCTAAACTCTTTTCCTTATTCAAGGTCATTAGTCTCGCAAGAAACTGAACCCTAAGAGGGTATTGGTGAACCCTGTTGTGGATGTTATTCAAAGATGGGTTACTGAAACTTAAGAGTAGGGTACTGCATAAGACCAGACGGAAAAGGGTTTAGGGTTGGATTAAGCGTACCCGCTTCGCGGCTCCGCCTAATCCAATCCTAAACCCTTTTCCTTATTCAAGGTCACTAATCCCGCAAGAAACTGAACCCTAGGAGGGTATTGGTGAACCTTGTCGTGGATGTGATTCAAAGATGGGGTACTGAAACTTAAGAGTAGGGTACTGCATAAGACGGGACTGAAAAGGGTTTAGGGTTGGATTAGCGTACCCGCATCGCGGCTCCGCCTAATCCAACCCTAAACCCTTTTTCTTATTCAAGGTCACTAATCCCGCAAGAAACTGAACCCTAAGAGGGTATTGGTGAACCTTGTCGTGGATGTGATTCAAAGATGGGGCATTGAACCTTAAGAGTAGGGTACTACATAAGACATGACGGAAAAGGGTTTAGGGTTGGATTAGGCGTACCCGCATCGCGGCTCCGCCTAATCCAACCCTAAACCCTTTTCCTTATTCAAGGTCACTAATCCCGCAAGAAACTGAACACTAAGAGGGTATTGGTGAACCCTGTCGTGGATGTGATTCAAAGATGGGGTACTGAACTTTAAGAGTAGGGTACTGCATAAGACGGGACGGAAAAAGGTTCAGGGTTGGATTAGGCATACCCGCTTCGCGGCTCCGCCTAATCCAACCCTAAACCCTTTTCCTTATTCAAGGTCACTAATCTTGCAAGAAACGGAATCCTAAGAGGGTATTGGTGAACCCTGTCGTGGATGTGATTCAAAGATGGGGTACAGAACCTTAAGAGTAGGGTACTACATAAGACGGGACGGAAAAGGGTGTAGGTTTGGATTAGGCGTACCCGCTTCGCGGCTCCGCCTAATCCAATCCTAAACCCTTTTCCTTATTCAAGGTCACTAATCCCGCAAGAAACTGAACCCTAAGAGGGTATTGGTGAACCTTGTCGTGGATGTGATTCAAAGATGGGGCATTGAACCTTAAGAGTAGGGTACTACATAAGACATGACGGAAAAGGGTTTAGGGTTGGATTAGGCGTACCCGCATCGCGGCTCCGCCTAATACAACCCTAAACCCTTTTCCTTATTCAAGGTCACTAATCCCGCAAGAAACTGAACAATAAGAGGGTATTGGTGAACCCTGTCGTGGATGGGATTCAAAGATGGGGTACTGAACTTTAAGAGTAGGGTACTGCATAAGACTGGACGGAAAAAGGTTCAGGGTTGGATTAGGCATACCCACTTTGCGGCTCCGCCTAATCCAACCCTAAACCCTTTTCCTTATTCACGGTCACTAATCTTGCAAGAAACTGAATCCTAAGAGGGTATTGGTGAACCCTGTCGTGGATGTGATTCAAAGATGGGGTACTGAACCTTAAGAGTAGGGTACTGCATAAGATGAGACGGAAAAGGGTTTAGGGTTGGATTAGGCGTACCCGCTTCGCGGCTCCGCCTAATCCAATCCTAAACCCTTTGCCTTATTCAAGGTCACTAATCCCGCAAGAAACTGAACCCTAAGAGGGTATTGGTGAACCTTGTCGTGGATGTGATTCAAAGATGGGGTACTGAAACTTAAGAGTAGGGTACTGCATAAGACGGGACGGAAAAGGGTTTAGGGTTGGATTAGCGTACCCGCATCGCGGCTCCGCCTAATCCAACCCTAAACCCTTTTCCTTATTCAAGGTCACTAATCCCGCAAGAAACTGAACCCTAAGAGGGTATTGGTGAACCCTGTCGTGGATGTGATTCAATGATGGGGTACTGAACCTTAAGAGTAGGGTACTGCATAAGACAAGACGGAAAAGGGTTTAGGGTTGGATTAGGCATACCCGCTTCGCGGCTCCGCCTAATCCAACCCTAAACTCTTTTCCTTATTCAAGGTCACTAATCCCGCAAGAAACTGAACCCTAAGAGGGTATTGGTGAACCCTATCGTGGATGTGATTCAAAGATGGGGTACTGAACCTTAAGAGTAGGGTACTGCATAAGACGGGACGGAAAAGGGTTTAGAGTTGGATTAGGCGTACCCTCTTCGCGGCTCCGCCTAATCCAACCCTAAACCCTTTTCCTTATTCAAGGTCACTAATCCCGCAAGAAACTGAACACTAAGAGGGTATTGGTGAACCCTGTCGTGGATGTGATTCAAAGATGGGGTACTGAACTTTAAGAGTAGGGTACTGCATAAGACGGGACGGAAAAAGGTTCAGGGTTGGATTAGGCATACCCGCTTCGCGGCTCCGCCTAATCCAACCCTAAACCCTTTTCCTTATTCAAGGTCACTAATCTTGCAAGAAACGGAATCCTAAGAGGGTATTGGTGAACCCTGTCGTGGATGTGATTCAAAGATGGGGTACAGAACCTTAAGAGTAGGGTACTGCATAAGACGGGACGGAAAAGGGTGTAGGTTTGGATTAGGCGTACCCGCTTCGCGGCTCCGCCTAATCCAATCCTAAACCCTTTTCCTTATTCAAGGTCACTAATCCCGCAAGAAACTGAACCCTAAGAGGGTATTGGTGAACCTTGTCGTGGATGTGATTCAAAGATGGGGCATTGAACCTTAAGAGTAGGGTACTACATAAGACATGACGGAAAAGGGTTTAGGGTTGGATTAGGCGTACCCGCATCGCGGCTCCGCCTAATCCAACCCTAAACCCTTTTCCTTATTCAAGGTCACTAATCCCGCAAGAAACTGAACAATAAGAGGGTATTGGTGAACCCTGTCGTGGATGGGATTCAAAGATGGGGTACTGAACTTTAAGAGTAGGGTACTGCATAAGACTGGACGGAAAAAGGTTCAGGGTTGGATTAGGCATACCCACTTTGCGGCTCCGCCTAATCCAACCCTAAACCCTTTTCCTTATTCACGGTCACTAATCTTGCAAGAAACTGAATCCTAAGAGGGTATTGGTGAACCCTGTCGTGGATGTGATTCAAAGATGGGGTACTGAACCTTAAGAGTAGGGTACTGCATAAGATGAGACGGAAAAGGGTTTAGGGTTGGATTAGGCGTACCCGCTTCGCGGCTCCGCCTAATCCAATCCTAAACCCTTTGCCTTATTCAAGGTCACTAATCCCGCAAGAAACTGAACCCTAAGAGGGTATTGGTGAACCTTGTCGTGGATGTGATTCAAAGATGGGGTACTGAAACTTAAGAGTAGGGTACTGCATAAGACGGGACGGAAAAGGGTTTAGGGTTGGATTAGCGTACCCGCATCGCGGCTCCGCCTAATCCAACCCTAAACCCTTTTCCTTATTCAAGGTCACTAATCCCGCAAGAAACTGAACCCTAAGAGGGTATTGGTGAACCCTGTCGTGGATGTGATTCAATGATGGGGTACTGAACCTTAAGAGTAGGGTACTGCATAAGACAAGACGGAAAAGGGTTTAGGGTTGGATTAGGCATACCCGCTTCGCGGCTCCGCCTAATCCAACCCTAAACTCTTTTCCTTATTCAAGGTCACTAATCCCGCAAGAAACTGAACCCTAAGAGGGTATTGGTGAACCCTATCGTGGATGTGATTCAAAGATGGGGTACTGAACCTTAAGAGTAGGGTACTGCATAAGACGGGACGGAAAAGGGTTTAGAGTTGGATTAGGCGTACCCTCTTCGCGGCTCCGCCTAATCCAACCCTAAACCCTTTTCCTTATTCAAGGTCACTAATCCCGCAAGAAACTGAACACTAAGAGGGTATTGGTGAACCCTGTCGTGGATGTGATTCAAAGATGGGGTACTGAACTTTAAGAGTAGGGTACTGCATAAGACGGGACGGAAAAAGGTTCAGGGTTGGATTAGGCATACCCGCTTCGCGGCTCCGCCTAATCCAACCCTAAACCCTTTTCCTTATTCAAGGTCACTAATCTTGCAAGAAACGGAATCCTAAGAGGATATTGGTGAACCCTGTCGTGGATGTGATTCAAAGATGGGGTACAGAACCTTAAGAGTAGGGTACTGCATAAGACGGGACGGAAAAGGGTGTAGGTTTGGATTAGGCGTACCCGCTTCGCGGCTCCGCCTAATCCAATCCTAAACCCTTTTCCTTATTCAAGGTCACTAATCCCGCAAGAAACTGAACCCTAAGAGGGTATTGGTGAACCTTGTCGTGGATGTGATTCAAAGATGGGGCATTGAACCTTAAGAGTAGGGTACTACATAAGACATGACGGAAAAGGGTTTAGGGTTGGATTAGGCGTACCCGCATCGCGGCTCCGCCTAATCCAACCCTAAACCCTTTTCCTTATTCAAGGTCACTAATCCCGCAAGAAACTGAACAATAAGAGGGTATTGGTGAACCCTGTCGTGGATGGGATTCAAAGATGGGGTACTGAACTTTAAGAGTAGGGTACTGCATAAGACGGGACGGAAAAAGGTTCAGGGTTGGATTAGGCATACCCACTTTGCGGCTCCGCCTAATCCAACCCTAAACCCTTTTCCTTATTCACGGTCACTAATCTTGCAAGAAACTGAATCCTAAGAGGGTATTGGTGAACCCTGTCGTGGATGTGATTCAAAGATGGGGTACTGAACCTTAAGAGTAGGGTACTGCATAAGATGAGACGGAAAAGGGTTTAGGGTTGGATTAGGCGTACCCGCTTCGCGGCTCCGCCTAATCCAATCCTAAACCCTTTGCCTTATTCAAGGTCACTAATCCCGCAAGAAACTGAACCCTAAGAGGGTATTGGTGAACCTTGTCGTGGATGTGATTCAAAGATGGGGTACTGAAACTTAAGAGTAGGGTACTGCATAAGACGGGACGGAAAAGGGTTTAGGGTTGGATTAGCGTACCCGCATCGCGGCTCCGCCTAATCCAACCCTAAACCCTTTTCCTTATTCAAGGTCACTAATCCCGCAAGAAACTGAACCCTAAGAGGGTATTGGTGAACCCTGTCGTGGATGTGATTCAATGATGGGGTACTGAACCTTAAGAGTAGGGTACTGCATAAGACAAGACGGAAAAGGGTTTAGGGTTGGATTAGGCATACCCGCTTCGCGGCTCCGCCTAATCCAACCCTAAACTCTTTTCCTTATTCAAGGTCACTAATCCCGCAAGAAACTGAACCCTAAGAGGGTATTGGTGAACCCTATCGTGGATGTGATTCAAAGATGGGGTACTGAACCTTAAGAGTAGGGTACTGCATAAGACGGGACGGAAAAGGGTTTAGAGTTGGATTAGGCGTACCCTCTTCGCGGCTCCGCCTAATCCAACCCTAAACCCTTTTCCTTATTCAAGGTCACTAATCCCGCAAGAAACTGAACCCTAAGAGGGTATTGGTGAACCTTGTCGTGGATGTGATTCAAAGATGGGGTACTGAAACTTAAGAGTAGGGTACTGCATAAGACGGGACGGAAAAGGGTTTAGGGTTGGATTAGCGTACCCGCATCGCGGCTCCGCCTAATCCAACCCTAAACCCTTTTCCTTATTCAAGGTCACTAATCACGCAAGAAACTGAACCCTAAGAGGATATTGGTGAACCTTGTCGTGGATGTGATTCAAAGATGGGGCATTGAACCTTAAGAGTAGGGTACTACATAAGACATGACAGAAAAGGGTTTAGGGTTGGATTAGGCGTACCCGCATCGCGGCTCCGCCTAATCCAACCCTAAACCCTTTTCCTTATTCAAGGTCACTAATCCTGCAAGAAACTGAACACTAAGAGGGTATTGGTGAACCCTGTCGTGGATGTGATTCAAAGATGGGGTACTGAACTTTAAGAGTAGGGTACTGCATAAGACGGGACGGAAAAAGGTTCAGGGTTGGATTAGGCATACCCGCTTCGCGGCTCCGCCTAATCCAACCCTAAACCCTTTTCCTTATTCAAGGTCACTAATCTTGCAAGAAACTGAATCCTAAGAGGGTATTGGGGAACCCTGTCGTGGATGTGATTCAAAGATGGGGTACTGAACCTTAAGAGTAGGGTACTGCATAAGACGGGACGGAAAAGGGTTTAGGGTTGGATTAGATGTACCCGCTTCGCGGCTCCGCCTAATCCAATCCTAAACCCTTTGCCTTATTCAAGGTCACTAATCCCGCAAGAAACTGAACCCTAAGAGGGTATTGGTGAACCTTGTCGTGGATGTGATTCAAAGATGGGGTACTGAAACTTAAGAGTAGGGTACTGCATAAGACGGGACGGAAAAGGGTTTAGGGTTGGATTAGCGTACCCGCATCGCGGCTCCGCCTAATCCAACCCTAAACCCTTTTCCTTATTCAAGGTCACTAATCCCGCAAGAAACTGAACCCTAAGAGGGTATTGGTGAACCCTGTCGTGGATGTGATTCAATGATGGGGTACTGAACCTTAAGAGTAGGGTACTGCATAAGACGGGACGGAAAAGGGTTTAGAGTTGGATTAGGCGTACCCTCTTTGCGGCTCCGCCTAATCCAACCCTAAACCCTTTTCCTTATTCAAGGTTACTAATCCCGCAAGAAACTGAACCCTAAGAGGGTATTGGTGAACCTTGTCGTGGATGTGATTCAAAGATGGGGTACTGAAACTTAAGAGTAGGGTACTGCATAAGACGGGACGGAAAAGGGTTTAGGGTTGGATTAGCGTACCCGCATCGCGGCTCCGCCTAATCCAACCCTAAACCCTTTTCCTTATTCAAGGTCACTAATCCCGCAAGAAACTGAACCCTAAGAGGGTATTGGTGAACCCTGTCGTGGATGTAATTCAATGATGGGGTACTGAACCTTAAGAGTAGGGTACTGCATAAGACAAGACGGAAAAGGGTTTAGGGTTGGATTAGGCATACCCGCTTCGCGGCTCCGCCTAATCCAACCCTAAACTCTTTTCCTTATTCAAGGTCACTAATCCCGCAAGAAACTGAACCCTAAGAGGGTATTGGTGAACCTTGTCGTGGATGTGATTCAAAGATGGGGTACTGAAACTTAAGAGTAGGGTACTGCATAAGACAAGACGGAAAAGGGTTTAGGGTTGGATTAGGCATACCCGCTTCGCGGCTCCGCCTAATCCAACCCTAAACTCTTTTCCTTATTCAAGGTCACTAATCCCGCAAGAAACTGAACCCTAAGAGGGTATTGGTGAACCTTGTCGTGGATGTGATTCAAAGATGGGGTACTGAAACTTAAGAGTAGGGTACTGCATAAGACGGGACGGAAAAGGGTTTAGGGTTGGATTAGCGTACCCGCATCGCGGCTCCGCCTAATCCAACCCTAAACCCTTTTCCTTATTCAAGGTCACTTATCCCGCAAGAAACTGAACCCTAAGAGGGTATTGGTGAACCTTGTCGTGGATGTGATTCAAAGATGGGGTACTGAAACTTAAGAGTAGGGTACTGCATAAGACGGGACGGAAAAGGGTTTAGGGTTGGATTAGCGTACCCGCATCGCGGCTCCGCCTAATCCAATCCTAAACCCTTTGCCTTATTCAAGGTCACTAATCCCGCAAGAAACTGAACCCTAAGAGGGTATTGGTGAACCTTGTCGTGGATGTGATTCAAAGATGGGGTACTGAAACTTAAGAGTAGGGTACTGCATAAGACGGGACGGAAAAGGGTTTAGGGTTGGATTAGCGTACCCGCATCGCGGCTCCGCCTAATCCAACCCTAAACCCTTTTCCTTATTCAAGGTCACTAATCCCGCAAGAAACTGAACCCTAAGAGGGTATTGGTGAACCCTGTCGTGGATGTGATTCAATGATGGGGTACTGAACCTTAAGAGTAGGGTACTGCATAAGACGGGACGGAAAAGGGTTTAGAGTTGGATTAGGCGTACCCTCTTTGCGGCTCCGCCTAATCCAACCCTAAACCCTTTTCCTTATTCAAGGTTACTAATCCCGCAAGAAACTGAACCCTAAGAGGGTATTGGTGAACCTTGTCGTGGATGTGATTCAAAGATGGGGTACTGAAACTTAAGAGTAGGGTACTGCATAAGACGGGACGGAAAAGGGTTTAGGGTTGGATTAGCGTACCCGCATCGCGGCTCCGCCTAATCCAACCCTAAACCCTTTTCCTTATTCAAGGTCACTAATCCCGCAAGAAACTGAACCCTAAGAGGGTATTGGTGAACCCTGTCGTGGATGTAATTCAATGATGGGGTACTGAACCTTAAGAGTAGGGTACTGCATAAGACAAGACGGAAAAGGGTTTAGGGTTGGATTAGGCATACCCGCTTCGCGGCTCCGCCTAATCCAACCCTAAACTCTTTTCCTTATTCAAGGTCACTAATCCCGCAAGAAACTGAACCCTAAGAGGGTATTGGTGAACCTTGTCGTGGATGTGATTCAAAGATGGGGTACTGAAACTTAAGAGTAGGGTACTGCATAAGACAAGACGGAAAAGGGTTTAGGGTTGGATTAGGCATACCCGCTTCGCGGCTCCGCCTAATCCAACCCTAAACTCTTTTCCTTATTCAAGGTCACTAATCCCGCAAGAAACTGAACCCTAAGAGGGTATTGGTGAACCTTGTCGTGGATGTGATTCAAAGATGGGGTACTGAAACTTAAGAGTAGGGTACTGCATAAGACGGGACGGAAAAGGGTTTAGGGTTGGATTAGCGTACCCGCATCGCGGCTCCGCCTAATCCAACCCTAAACCCTTTTCCTTATTCAAGGTCACTAATCCCGCAAGAAACTGAACCCTAAGAGGGTATTGGTGAACCTTGTCGTGGATGTGATTCAAAGATGGGGCATTGAACCTTAAGAGTAGGGTACTACATAAGACATGACAGAAAAGGGTTTAGGGTTGGATTAGGCATACCCGCATCGCGGCTCCGCCTAATCCAACCCTAAACCCTTTTCCTTATTCAAGGTCACTAATCCCGCAAGAAACTGAACACTAAGAGGGTATTGGTGAACCCTGTCGTGGATGTGATTCAAAGATGGGGTACTGAACTTTAAGAGTAGGGTACTGCATAAGACGGGACGGAAAAAGGTTCAGGGTTGGATTAGGCATACCCGCTTCGCGGCTCCGCCTAATCCAACCCTAAACCCTTTTTCTTATTCAAGGTCACTAATCTTGCAAGAAACTGAATCCTAAGAGGGTATTGGTGAACCCTGTCGTGGATGTGATTCAAAGATGGGGTACTGAACCTTAAGAGTAGGGTACTGCATAAGACGGGACGGAAAAGGGTTTAGGGTTGGATTAGGTGTACCCGCTTCGCGGCTCCGCCTAATCCAATCCTAAACCCTTTGCCTTATTCAAGGTCACTAATCCCGCAAGAAACTGAAACCTAAGAGGGTATTGGTGAACCTTGTCGTGGATGTGATTCAAAGATGGGGTACTGAAACTTAAGAGTAGGGTACTGCATAAGACGGGACGGAAAAGGGTTTAGGGTTGGATTAGCGTACCCGCATCGCGGCTCCGCCTAATCCAACCCTAAACCCTTTTCCTTATTCAAGGTCACTAATCCCGCAAGAAACTGAACCCTAAGAGGGTATTGGTGAACCCTGTCGTGGATGTGATTCAATGATGGGGTACTGAACCTTAAGAGTAGGGTACTGCATAAGACAAGACGGAAAAGGGTTTAGGGTTGGATTAGGCATACCCGCTTCGCGGCTCCGCCTAATCCAACCCTAAACTCTTTTCCTTATTCAAGGTCACTAATCCCGCAAGAAACTGAACCCTAAGAGGGTATTGGTGAACCCTGTCGTGGATGTGATTCAAAGATGGGGTACTGAACCTTAAGAGTAGGGTACTGCATAAGACGGGACGGAAAAGGGTTTAGGGTTGGCTTAGGCATACCCGCTTCGCGGCTCCGCCTAATCCAACCCTAAACTCTTTTCCTTATTCAAGGTCACTAATCCCGCAAGAAACTGAACCCTAAGAGGGTATTGGTGAACCCTATCGTGGATGTGATTCAAAGATGGGGTACTGAACCTTAAGAGTAGGGTACCGCATAAGACGGGACGGAAAAGGGTTTAGAGTTGGATTAGGCGTACCCTCTTCGCGGCTCCGCCTAATCCAACCCTAAACCCTTTTCCTTATTCAAGGTCACTAATCCCGCAAGAAACTGAACCCTAAGAGGGTATTGGTGAACCTTGTCGTGGATGTGATTCAAAGATGGGGTACTGAAACTTAAGAGTAGGGTACTGCATAAGACGGGACGGAAAAGGGTTTAGGGTTGGATTAGCGTACCCGCATCGCGGCTCCGCCTAATCCAACCCTAAACCCTTTTCCTTATTCAAGGTCACTAATCCCGCAAGAAACTGAACCCTAAGAGGGTATTGGTGAACCTTGTCGTGGATGTGATTCAAAGATGGGGCATTGAACCTTAAGAGTAGGGTACTACATAAGACATGACAGAAAAGGGTTTAGGGTTGGATTAGGCATACCCGCATCGCGGCTCCGCCTAATCCAACCCTAAACCCTTTCCTTATTCAAGGTCACTAATCCCGCAAGAAACTGAACACTAAGAGGGTATTGGTGAACCCTGTCGTGGATGTGATTCAAAGATGGGGTACTGAACTTTAAGAGTAGGGTACTGCATAAGACGGGACGGAAAAAGGTTCAGGGTTGGATTAGGCATACCCGCTTCGCGGCTCCGCCTAATCCAACCCTAAACCCTTTTTCTTATTCAAGGTCACTAATCTTGCAAGAAACTGAATCCTAAGAGGGTATTGGTGAACCCTGTCGTCGATGTGATTCAAAGATGGGGTACTGAACCTTAAGAGTAGGGTACTGCATAAGACGGGACGGAAAAGGGTTTAGGGTTGGATTAGGTGTACCCGCTTCGCGGCTCCGCCTAATCCAATCCTAAACCCTTTGCCTTAATCAAGGTCACTAATCCCGCAAGAAACTGAACCCCAAGAGGGTACTGGTGAACCTTGTCGTGGATGTGATTCAAAGATGGGGTACTGAAACTTAAGAGTAGGGTACTGCATAAGACGGGACGGAAAAGGGTTTAGGGTTGGATTAGCGTACCCGCATCGCGGCT
Source organism: Agrostemma githago (assembly GCA_958450325.1). Taxonomy (NCBI): domain Eukaryota; kingdom Viridiplantae; phylum Streptophyta; class Magnoliopsida; order Caryophyllales; family Caryophyllaceae; genus Agrostemma; species Agrostemma githago. The sequence goes on from OY288252.1 coordinate 38,945,258, forward strand.
CCGCCTAATCCAACCCTAATCCCTTTTCCTTATTCAAGGTCACTAATCCCGCAAGAAACTGAACCCTAAGAGGGTATTGGTGAACCCTGTCGTGGATGTGATTCAATGATGGGGTACTGAACCTTAAGAGTAGGGTACTGCATAAGACAAGACGGAAAAGGGTTTAGGGTTGGATTAGGCATACCCGCTTCGCGGCTCTGCCTAATCCAACCCTAAACTCTTTTCCTTATTCAAGGTCACTAATCCCGCAAGAAATTGAACCCTAAGAGGGTATTGGTGAACCCTGTCGTGGATGTGATTCAAAGATGGGGTACTGAACCTTAAGAGTAGGGTACTGCATAAGACGGGACGGAAAAGGGTTTAGGGTTGGATTAGGCGTACCCTCTTCGCGGCTCCGCTTAATCCAACCCTAAACCCTTTTCCTTATTCAAGGTCACTAATCCCGCAAGAAACTGAACCCTAAGAGGGTATTGGTGAACCTTGTTGTGGATGTGATTCAAAGATGGGGTACTGAACCTTAAGAGTAGGGTACAGCATAAGACGGGACGGAAAAGGGTTTAGGGTTGGATTAGCGTACCCGCATCGCGGCTCCGCCTAATCCAACCCTAAACCCTTTTCCTTATTCAAGGTCACTAATCCCGCAAGAAACTGAACCCTAAGAGGGTATTGGTGAACCCTGTCGTGGATGTGATTCAATGATGGGGTACTGAACCTTAAGAGTAGGGTACTGCATAAGACAAGACGGAAAAGGGTTTAGGGTTGGATTAGGCATACCCGCTTCGCGGCTCCGCCTAATCCAACCCTAAACTCTTTTCCTTATTCAAGGTCACTAATCCCGCAAGAAACTGAACCCTAAGAGGGTATTGGTGAACCCTATCGTGGATGTGATTCAAAGATGGGGTACTGAACCTTAAGAGCAGGGTACTGCATAAGACGGGACGGAAAAGGGTTTAGAGTTGGATTAGGCGTACCCTCTTCGCGGCTCCGCCTAATCCAACCCTAAACCCTTTTCCTTATTCAAGGTCACTAATCACGCAAGAAACTGATTCCTAAGAGGGTATTGGTGAACCTTGTCGTGGATGTGATTCAAAGATGGGGTACTGAAACTTAAGAGTAGGGTACTGCATAAGACGGGACGGAAAAGGGTTTAGGGTTGGATTAGCGTACCCGCATCGCGGCTCCGCCTAATCCAACCCTAAACCCTTTTCCTTATTCAAGGTCACTAATCCCGCAAGAAACTGAACCCTAAGAGGGTATTGGTGAACCTTGTCGTGGATGTGATTCAAAGATGGGGCATTGAACCTTAAGAGTAGGGTACTACATAAGACATGACAGAAAAGGGTTTAGGGTTGGATTAGGCATACCCGCATCGCGGCTCCGCCTAATCCAACCCTAAACCCTTTCCTTATTCAAGGTCACTAATCCCGCAAGAAACTGAACACTAAGAGGGTATTGGTGAACCCTGTCGTGGATGTGATTCAAAGATGGGGTACTGAACTTTAAGAGTAGGGTACTGCATAAGACGGGACGGAAAAAGGTTCAGGGTTGGATTAGGCATACCCGCTTCGCGGCTCCGCCTAATCCAACCCTAAACCCTTTTTCTTATTCAAGGTCACTAATCTTGCAAGAAACTGAATCCTAAGAGGGTATTGGTGAACCCTGTCGTGGATGTGATTCAAAGATGGGGTACTGAACCTTAAGAGTAGGGTACTGCATAAGACGGGACGGAAAAGGGTTTAGGGTTGGATTAGGTGTACCCGCTTCGCGGCTCCGCCTAATCCAATCCTAAACCCTTTGCCTTATTCAAGGTCACTAATCCCGCAAGAAACTGAACCCTAAGAGGGTATTGGTGAACCTTGTCGTGGATGTGATTCAAAGATGGGGTACTGAAACTTAAGAGTAGGGTACTGCATAAGACGGGACGGAAAAGGGTTTAGGGTTGGATTAGCGTACCCGCATCGCGGCTCCGCCTAATCCAACCCTAATCCCTTTTCCTTATTCAAGGTCACTAATCCCGCAAGAAACTGAACCCTAAGAGGGTATTGGTGAACCCTGTCGTGGATGTGATTCAATGATGGGGTACTGAACCTTAAGAGTAGGGTACTGCATAAGACAAGACGGAAAAGGGTTTAGGGTTGGATTAGGCATACCCGCTTCGCGGCTCTGCCTAATCCAACCCTAAACTCTTTTCCTTATTCAAGGTCATTAATCCCGCAAGAAATTGAACCCTAAGAGGGTATTGGTGAACCCTGTCGTGGATGTGATTCAAAGATGGGGTACTGAACCTTAAGAGTAGGGTACTGCATAAGACGGGACGGAAAAGGGTTTAGGGTTGGATTAGGCGTACCCTCTTCGCGGCTCCGCTTAATCCAACCCTAAACCCTTTTCCTTATTCAAGGTCACTAATCCCGCAAGAAACTGAACCCTAAGAGGGTATTGGTGAACCTTGTCGTGGATGTGATTCAAAGATGGGGTACTGAACCTTAAGAGTAGGGTACTGCATAAGACGGGACGGAAAAGGGTTTAGGGTTGGATTAGCGTACCCGCATCGCGGCTCCGCCTAATCCAACCCTAAACCCTTTTCCTTATTCAAGGTCACTAATCCCGCAAGAAACTGAACCCTAAGAGGGTATTGGTGAACCCTGTCGTGGATGTGATTCAATGATGGGGTACTGAACCTTAAGAGTAGGGTACTGCATAAGACAAGACGGAAAAGGGTTTAGGGTTGGATTAGGCATACCCGCTTCGCGGCTTCGCCTAATCCAACCCTAAACTCTTTTCCTTATTCAAGGTCACTAATCCCGCAAGAAACTGAACCCTAAGAGGGTATTGGTGAACCCTATCGTGGATGTGATTCAAAGATGGGGTACTGAACCTTAAGAGTAGGGTACTGCATAAGACGGGACGGAAAAGGGTTTAGAGTTGGATTAGGCGTACCCTCTTCGCGGCTCCGCCTAATCCAACCCTAAACCCTTTTCCTTATTCAAGGTCACTAATCCCGCAAGAAACTGATTCCTAAGAGGGTATTGGTGAACCTTGTCGTGGATGTGATTCAAAGATGGGGTACTGAAACTTAAGAGTAGGGTACTGCATAAGACGGGACGGAAAAGGGTTTAGGGTTGGATTAGCGTACCCGCATCGCGGCTCCGCCTAATCCAACCCTAAACCCTTTTCCTTATTCAAGGTCACTAATCCCGCAAGAAACTGAACCCTAAGAGGGTATTGGTGAACCTTGTCGTGGATGTGATTCAAAGATGGGGCATTGAACCTTAAGAGTAGGGTACTACATAAGACATGACAGAAAAGGGTTTAGGGTTGGATTAGGCGTACCCGCATCGCGGCTCCGCCTAATCCAACCCTAAACCCTTTTCCTTATTCAAGGTCACTAATCCCGCAAGAAACTAAACACTAAGAGGGTATTGGTGAACCCTGTCGTGGATGTGATTCAAAGATGGGGTACTGAACTTTAAGAGTAGGGTACTGCATAAGACGGGACGGAAAAGGGTTCAGGGTTGGATTAGGCATACACGCTTCGCGGCTCCGCCTAATCCAACCCTAAACCCTTTTCCTTATTCAAGGTCACTAATCTTGCAAGAAACTGAATCCTAAGAGGGTATTGATGAACCCTGTCGTGGATGTGATTCAAAGATGGGGTACTGAACCTTAAGAGTAGGGTACTGCATAAGACGGGACGGAAAAGGGTTTAGGGTTGTATTAGGTGCACCCGCTTCGCGGCTCCGCCTAATCAATTCCTAAACCCTTTGCCTTATTCAAGGTCACTAATCCCGCAAGAAACTGAACCCTAAGAGGGTATTGGTGAACCTTGTCGTGGATGTGATTCAAAGATGGGGTACTGAAACTTAAGAGTAGGGTACTGCATAAGACGGGACGGAAAAGGGTTTAGGGTTGGATTAGCGTACCCGCATCGCGGCTCCGCCTAATCCAACCCTAAACCCTTTTCCTTATTCAAGGTCACTAATCCCGCAAGAAACTGAACCCTAAGAGGGTATTGGTGAACCCTGTCGTGGATGTGATTCAATGATAGGGTACTGAACCTTAAGAGTAGGGTACTGCATAAGACAAGACGGAAAAGGGTTTAGGGTTGGATTAGGCATACCCGCTTCGCGGCTCCGCCTAATCCAACCCTAAACTCTTTTCCTTATTCAAGGTCACTAATCCCGCAAGAAACTGAACCTTAAGAGGGTATTGGTGAACCCTGTCGTGGATGTGATTCAAAGATGGGGTACTGAACCCTAAGAGTAGGGTACTGCATAAGACGGGACGGAAAAGGGTTTAGGGTTGGCTAAGGCATACCCGCTTCGCGGCTCCGCCTAATCCAACCCTAAACTCTTTTCCTTATTCAAGGTCACTAATCCCGCAAGAAACTGAACCCTAAGAGGGTATTGGTGAACCCTATCGTGGATGTGATTCAAAGATGGGGTACTGAACCTTAAGAGTAGGGTACTGCATAAGACGGGACGGAAAAGGGTTTAGAGTTGGATTAGGCGTACCCTCTTCGCGGCTCCGCCTAATCCAACCCTAAACCCTTTTCCTTATTCAAGGTCACTAATCCCGCAAGAAACTGAACCCTAAGAGGGTATTGGTGAACCTTGTCGTGGATGTGATTCAAAGATGGGGTACTGAAACTTAAGAGTAGGGTACTGCATAAGACGGGACGGAAAAGGGTTTAGGGTTGGATTAGCGTACCCGCATCGCGGCTCCGCCTAATCCAACCCTAAACCCTTTTCCTTATTCAAGGTCACTAATCCCGCAAGAAACTGAACCCTAAGAGGGTATTGGTGAACCCTGTCGTGGATGTGATTCAATGATGGGGTACTGAACCTTAAGAGTAGGGTACTGCATAAGACAAGACGGAAAAGGTTTTAGGGTTGGATTAGGCATACCCGCTTCGCGGCTCCGCCTAATCCAACCCTAAACTCTTTTCCTTATTCAAGGTCACTAATCCCGCAAGAAACTGAACCCTAAGAGGGTATTGGTGAACCCTGTCGTGGATGTGATTCAAAGATGGGGTACTGAACCTTAAGAGTAGGGTACTGCATAAGACGGGACGGAAAAGGGTTTAGGGTTGGCTTAGGCATACCCGCTTCGCGGCTCCGCCTAATCCAACCCTAAACTCTTTTCCTTATTGAAGGTCACTAATCCCGCAAGAAACTGAACCCTAAGAGGGTATTGGTGAACCCTATCGTGGATGTGATTCAAAGATGGGGTACTGAACCTTAAGAGTAGGGTACTGCATAAGACGGGACGGAAAAGGGTTTAGAGTTGGATTAGGCGTACCCTCTTCGCGGCTCCGCCTAATCCAACCCTAAACCCTTTTCCTTATTCAAGGTCACTAATCCCGCAAGAAACTGAACCCTAAGAGGGTATTGGTGAACCTTGTCGTGGATGTGATTCAAAGATGGGGTACTGAAACTTAAGAGTAGGGTACTGCATAAGACCGGACGGAAAAGGGTTTAGGGTTGGATTAGCGTACCCGCATCGCGGCTCCGCCTAATCCAACCCTAAACCCTTTTCCTTATTCAAGGTCACTAATCCCGCAAGAAACTGAACCCTAAGAGGGTATTGGTGAACCTTGTCGTGGATGTGATTCAAAGATGGGGCATTGAACCTTAAGAGTAGGGTACTACATAAGACATGAGAGAAAAGGGTTTAGGGTTGGATTAGGCATACCCGCATCGCGGCTCCGCCTAATCCAACCCTAAACCCTTTTCCTCATTCAAGGTCACTAATCCCGCAAGAAACTGAACACTAAGAGGGTATTGGTGAACCCTGTCGTGGATGTGATTCAAAGATGGGGTACTGAACTTTAAGAGTAGGGTACTGCATAAGACGGGACGGAAAAAGGTTCAGGGTTGGATTAGGCATACCCGCTTCGCGGCTCCGCCTAATCCAACCCTAAACCCTTTTCCTTATTCAAGGTCACTAATCTTGCAAGAAACTGAATCCTAAGAGGGTATTGGTGAACCCAGTCGTGGATGTGATTCAAAGATGGGGTACTGAACCTTAAGAGTAGGGTACTGCATAAGACGGGACGGAAAAGGGTTTAGGGTTGGATTAGGTGTACCCGCTTCGCGGCTCCGCCTAATCCAATCCTAAACCCTTTGCCTTATTCAAGGTCACTAATCCCGCAAGAAACTGAACCCTAAGAGGGTATTGGTGAACCTTGTCGTGGATGTGATTCAAAGATGGGGTACTGAAACTTAAGAGTAGGGTACTGCATAAGACGGGACGGAAAAGGGTTTAGGGTTGGATTAGCGTACCCGCATCGCGGCTCCGCCTAATCCAACCCTAAACCCTTTTCCTTATTCAAGGTCACTAATCCCGCAAGAAACTGAACCCTAAGAGGGTATTGGTGAACCCTGTCGTGGATGTGATTCATTGATGGGGTACTGAACCTTAAGAGTAGGGTACTGCATAAGACAAGACGGAAAAGGGTTTAGGGTTGGATTAGGCATACCCGCTTCGCGGCTCCGCCTAATCCAACCCTAAACTCTTTTCCTTATTCAAGGTCACTAATCCCGCAAGAAATTGAACCCTAAGAGGGTATGGGTGAACCCTGTCGTGGATGTGATTCAAAGATGGGGTACTGAACCTTAAGAGTAGGGTACTGCATAAGACGGGACGGAAAAGGGTTTAGGGTTGGATTAGGCGTACCCTCTTCGCGGCTCCGCCTAATCCAACCCTAAACCCTTTTCCTTATTCAAGGTCACTAATCCCGCAAGAAACTGAACCCTAAGAGGGTATTGGTGAACCTTGTCGTGGATGTGATTCAAAGATGGGGTACTGAACCTTAAGAGTAGGGTACTGCATAAGACGGGACGGAAAAGGGTTTAGGGTTGGATTAGCGTACCCGCATCGCGGCTACGCCTAATCCAATCCTAAACCCTTTTCCTTATTCAAGGTCACTAATCCCGCAAGAAACTGAACCCTAAGAGGGTATTGGTGAACCCTGTCGTGGATGTGATTCAAAGATGGGGTACTGAACCTTAAGAGTAGGGTACTGCATAAGACAGGACGGAAAAGGGTTTAGGGTTGGATTAGCGTACCCACATCGCGGCTCCGCCTAATCCAACCCTAAACCCTTTTCCTTATTCAAGGTCACTAATCCCGCAAGAAACTGAACCCTAAGAGGGTATTGGTGAACCCTGTCGTGGATGTGATTCAATGATGGGGTACTGAACCTTAAGAGTAGGGTACTACATAAGACAAGACGGAAAAGGGTTTAGGGTTGGATTAGGTGTACCCGCTTCGCGGCTCCGCCTAATCCAACCCTAAACCCTTCTCCTTATTCAAGGTCACTAATCCCGCAAGAAACTGAACCTTAAGAGGGTATTGGTGAACCTTGTCGTTGATGTGATTCAAAGATGGGGTACTGAACCTTAAGAGTAGGGTACTGCATAAGACGGGAAGGAAAAGGGTTTAGGGTTGAATTAGGCGTACCCGCTTCGCGGCTTCGCCTAATCCAACCCTAAACCCTTTTCCTTATTCAAGGTCACTAATCCCGCAAGAAACTGAACCCTAAGAGGGTATTGGTGAACCCTGTCGTGGATGGGATTCAAAGATGGGGTACTGAACCTTAAGAGTAGGGTACTGCATAAGACGGGACGGAAAAGGGTTTAGGGTTGGATTAGGCGTACCCGCTTCGTGGCTCCGCCTAATCCAACCCTAAACCCTTTTCCTTATTCAAGGTCACTAATCCCGCAAGAAACTGAACCCTAAGAGGGTATTGCTGAACCCTGCCGTGGATGTAATTCAATGATGGGGTACTGAACCTTAAGAGTAGGGTACTGCATAAGACAAGACGGAAAAGGGTTTAGGGTTGGATTAGGCATACCCGCTTCGCGGCTCCGCCTAATCCAACCCTAAACTCTTTTCCTTATTCAAGGTCACTAATCCCGCAAGAAACTGAACCCTAAGAGGGTATTGGTGAACCCTATCGTGGATGTGATTCAAAGATGGGGTACTGAACCTTAAGAGTAGGGTACTGCATAAGACGGGACGGAAAAGGGTTTAGAGTTGGATTAGGCGTACCCTCTTCGCGGCTCCGCCTAATCCAACCCTAAACCCTTTTCCTTATTCAAGGTCACTAATCCCGCAAGAAACTGATTCCTAAGAGGGTATTGGTGAACCTTGTCGTGGATGTGATTCAAAGATGGGGTACTGAAACTTAGGAGTAGGGTACTGCATAAGACGGGACGGAAAAGGGTTTAGGGTTGGATTAGCGTACCCGCATCGCGGCTCCGCCTAATCCAACCCTAAACCCTTTTCCTTATTCAAGGTCACTAATCCCGCAAGAAACTGAACCCTAAGAGGGTATTGGTGAACCTTGTCGTGGATGTGATTCAAAGATGGGGCATTGAACCTTAAGAGTAGGGTACTACATAAGACATGACAGAAAAGGGTTTAGGGTTGGATTAGGCGTACCCGCATCGCGGCTCCGCCTAATCCAACCCTAAACCCTTTTCCTTATTCAAGGTCACTAATCCCGCAAGAAACTAAACACTAAGAGGGTATTGGTGAACCCTGTCGTGGATGTGATTCAAAGATGGGGTACTGAACTTTAAGAGTAGGGTACTGCATAAGACGGGACGGAAAAGGGTTCAGGGTTGGATTAGGCATACACGCTTCGCGGCTCCGCCTAATCCAACCCTAAACCCTTTTCCTTATTCAAGGTCACTAATCTTGCAAGAAACTGAATCCTAAGAGGGTATTGATGAACCCTGTCGTGGATGTGATTCAAAGATGGGGTACTGAACCTTAAGAGTAGGGTACTGCATAAGACGGGACGGAAAAGGGTTTAGGGTTGTATTAGGTGCACCCGCTTCGCGGCTCCGCCTAATCCAATCCTAAACCCTTCGCCTTATTCAAGGTCACTAATCCCGCAAGAAACTGAACCCTAAGAGGGTATTGGTGAACCTTGTCGTGGATGTGATTCAAAGATGGGGTACTGAAACTTAAGAGTAGGGTACTGCATAAGACGGGACGGAAAAGGGTTTAGGGTTGGATTAGCGTACCCGCATCGCGGCTCCGCCTAATCCAACCCTAAACCCTTTTCCTTATTCAAGGTCACTAATCCCGCAAGAAACTGAACCCTAAGAGGGTATTGGTGAACCCTGTCGTGGATGTGATTCAATGATGGGGTACTGAACCTTAAGAGTAGGGTACTGCATAAGACAAGACGGAAAAGGGTTTAGGGTTGGATTAGGCATACCCGCTTCGCGGCTCCGCCTAATCCAACCCTAAACTCTTTTCCTTATTCAAGGTCACTAATCCCGCAAGAATGTGAACCCTAAGAGGGTATTGGTGAACCCTGTCGTGGATGTGATTCAAAGATGGGGTACTGAACCTTAAGAGTAGGGTACTGCATAAGACAGGACGGAAAAGGGTTTAGGGTTGGCTTAGGCATACCCGCTTCGCGGCTCCGCCTAATCCAACCCTAAACTCTTTTCCTTATTCAAGGTCACTAATCCCGCAAGAAACTGAACCCTAAGAGGGTATTGGTGAACCCTATCGTGGATGTGATTCAAAGATGGGGTACTGAACCTTAAGAGTAGGGTACTGCATAAGACGGGACGGAAAAGGGTTTAGAGTTGGATTAGGCGTACCCTCTTCGCGGCTCCGCCTAATCCAACCCTAAACCCTTTTCCTTATTCAAGGTCACTAATCCCGCAAGAAACTGAACCCTAAGAGGGTATTGGTGAACCTTGTCGTGGATGTGATTCAAAGATGGGGTACTGAAACTTAAGAGTAGGGTACTGCATAAGACGGGACGGAAAAGGGTTTAGGGTTGGATTAGCGAACCCGAATCGCGGCTCCGCCTAATCCAACCCTAAACCCTTTTCCTTATTCAAGGTCACTAATCCCGCAAGAAACTGAACCCTAAGAGGGTATTGGTGAACCCTGTCGTGGATGTGATTCAATGATGGGGTACTGAACCTTAAGAGTAGGGTACTGCATAAGACAAGACGGAAAAGGGTTTAGGGTTGGATTAGGCATACCCGCTTCGCGGCTCCGCCTAATCCAACCCTAAACTCTTTTCCTTATTCAAGGTCACTAATCCCGCAAGAAACTGAACCCTAAGAGGGTATTGGTGAACCCTGTCGTGGATGTGATTCAAAGATGGGGTACTGAACCTTAAGAGTAGGGTACTGCATAAGACGGGACGGAAAAGGGTTTAGGGTTGGCTTTGGCATACCCGCTTCGCGGCTCCGCCTAATCCAACCCTAAACTCTTTTCCTTATTCAAGGTCACTAATCCCGCAAGAAACTGAACCCTAAGAGGGTATTGGTGAACCCTATCGTGGATGTGATTCAAAGATGGGGTACTGAACCTTAAGAGTAGGGTACTGCATAAGACGGGACGGAAAAGGGTTTAGAGTTGGATTAGGCGTACCCTCTTCGCGGCTCCGCCTAATCCAACCCTAAACCCTTTTCCTTATTCAAGGTCACTAATCCCGCAAGAAACTGAACCCTAAGAGGGTATTGGTGAACCTTGTCGTGGATGTGATTCAAAGATGGGGTACTGAAACTTAAGAGTAGGGTACTGCATAAGACGGGACGGAAAAGGGTTTAGGGTTGGATTAGCGTACCCGCATCGCGGCTCCGCCTAATCCAACCCTAAACCCTTTTCCTTATTCAAGGTCACTAATCCCGCAAGAAACTGAACCCTAAGAGGGTATTGGTGAACCTTGTCGTGGATGTGATTCAAAGATGGGGCATTGAACCTTAAGAGTAGGGTACTACATAAGACATGACAGAAAAGGGTTTAGGGTTGGATTAGGCATACCCGCATCGCGGCTCCGCCTAATCAACCCTAAACCCTTTTCCTTATTCAAGGTCACTAATCCCGCAAGAAACTGAACACTAAGAGGGTATTGGTGAACCCTGTCGTGGATGTGATTCAAAGATGGGGTACTGAACTTTAAGAGTAGGGTACTGCATAAGACGGGACGGAAAAAGGTTCAGGGTTGGATTAGGCATACCCGCTTCGCGGCTCCGCCTAATCCAACCCTAAACCCTTTTCCTTATTCAAGGTCACTAATCTTGCAAGAAACTGAATCCTAAGAGGGTATTGGTGAACCCTGTCGTGGATGTGATTCAAATATGGGGTACTGAACCTTAAGAGTAGGGTACAGCATAAGACGGGACGGAAAAGGGTTTAGGGTTGGATTAGGTGTACCCGCTTCGCGGCTCCGCCTAATCCAACCCTAAACTCTTTTCCTTATTCAAGGTCACTAATCCCGCAAGAAACTGAACCCTAAGAGGGTATTGGTGAACCCTGTCGTGGATGTGATTCAATGATGGGGTACTGAACCTTAAGAGTAGGGTACTGCATAAGACAAGACGGAAAAGGGTTTAGGGTTGGATTAGGCATACCCGCTTCGCGGCTCCGCCTAATCCAACCCTAAACTCTTTTCCTTATTCAAGGTCACTAATCCCGCAAGAATGTGAACCCTAAGAGGGTATTGGTGAACCCTGTCGTGGATGTGATTCAAAGATGGGGTACTGAACCTTAAGAGTAGGGTACTGCATAAGACAGGACGGAAAAGGGTTTAGGGTTGGCTTAGGCATACCCGCTTCGCGGCTCCGCCTAATCCAACCCTAAACTCTTTTCCTTATTCAAGGTCACTAATCCCGCAAGAAACTGAACCCTAAGAGGGTATTGGTGAACCCTATCGTGGATGTGATTCAAAGATGGGGTACTGAACCTTAAGAGTAGGGTACTGCATAAGACGGGACGGAAAAGGGTTTAGAGTTGGATTAGGCGTACCCTCTTCGCGGCTCCGCCTAATCCAACCCTAAACCCTTTTCCTTATTCAAGGTCACTAATCCCGCAAGAAACTGAACCCTAAGAGGGTATTGGTGAACCTTGTCGTGGATGTGATTCAAAGATGGGGTACTGAAACTTAAGAGTAGGGTACTGCATAAGACGGGACGGAAAAGGGTTTAGGGTTGGATTAGCGAACCCGAATCGCGGCTCCGCCTAATCCAACCCTAAACCCTTTTCCTTATTCAAGGTCACTAATCCCGCAAGAAACTGAACCCTAAGAGGGTATTGGTGAACCCTGTCGTGGATGTGATTCAATGATGGGGTACTGAACCTTAAGAGTAGGGTACTGCATAAGACAAGACGGAAAAGGGTTTAGGGTTGGATTAGGCATACCCGCTTCGCGGCTCCGCCTAATCCAACCCTAAACTCTTTTCCTTATTCAAGGTCACTAATCCCGCAAGAAACTGAACCCTAAGAGGGTATTGGTGAACCCTGTCGTGGATGTGATTCAAAGATGGGGTACTGAACCTTAAGAGTAGGGTACTGCATAAGACGGGACGGAAAAGGGTTTAGGGTTGGCTTTGGCATACCCGCTTCGCGGCTCCGCCTAATCCAACCCTAAACTCTTTTCCTTATTCAAGGTCACTAATCCCGCAAGAAACTGAACCCTAAGAGGGTATTGGTGAACCCTATCGTGGATGTGATTCAAAGATGGGGTACTGAACCTTAAGAGTAGGGTACTGCATAAGACGGGACGGAAAAGGGTTTAGAGTTGGATTAGGCGTACCCTCTTCGCGGCTCCGCCTAATCCAACCCTAAACCCTTTTCCTTATTCAAGGTCACTAATCCCGCAAGAAACTGAACCCTAAGAGGGTATTGGTGAACCTTGTCGTGGATGTGATTCAAAGATGGGGTACTGAAACTTAAGAGTAGGGTACTGCATAAGACGGGACGGAAAAGGGTTTAGGGTTGGATTAGCGTACCCGCATCGCGGCTCCGCCTAATCCAACCCTAAACCCTTTTCCTTATTCAAGGTCACTAATCCCGCAAGAAACTGAACCCTAAGAGGGTATTGGTGAACCTTGTCGTGGATGTGATTCAAAGATGGGGCATTGAACCTTAAGAGTAGGGTACTACATAAGACATGACAGAAAAGGGTTTAGGGTTGGATTAGGCATACCCGCATCGCGGCTCCGCCTAATCAACCCTAAACCCTTTTCCTTATTCAAGGTCACTAATCCCGCAAGAAACTGAACACTAAGAGGGTATTGCTGAACCCTGTCGTGGATGTGATTCAAAGATGGGGTACTGAACTTTAAGAGTAGGGTACTGCATAAGACGGGACGGAAAAAGGTTCAGGGTTGGATTAGGCATACCCGCTTCGCGGCTCCGCCTAATCCAACCCTAAACCCTTTTCCTTATTCAAGGTCACTAATCTTGCAAGAAACTGAATCCTAAGAGGGTATTGGTGAACCCTGTCGTGGATGTGATTCAAATATGGGGTACTGAACCTTAAGAGTAGGGTACAGCATAAGACGGGACGGAAAAGGGTTTAGGGTTGGATTAGGTGTACCCGCTTCGCGGCTCCGCCTAATCCAACCCTAAACTCTTTTCCTTATTCAAGGTCACTAATCCCGCAAGAAACTGAACCCTAAGAGGGTATTGGTGAACCCTATCGTGGATGTGATTCAAAGATGGGGTACTGAACCTTAAGAGTAGGGTACTGCATAAGACGGGACGGAAAAGGGTTTAGAGTTGGATTAGGCGTACCCTCTTCGCGGCTCCGCCTAATCCAACCCTAAACCCTTTTCCTTATTCAAGGTCACTAATCCCGCAAGAAACTGAACCCTAAGAGGGTATTGGTGAACCTTGTCGTGGATGTGATTCAAAGATGGGGTACTGAAAGTTAAGAGTAGGGTACTGCATAAGACGGGACGGAAAAGGGTTTAGGGTTGGATCAGCGAACCCGCATCGCGGCTCCGCCTAATCCAACCCTAAACCCTTTTCCTTATTCAAGGTCACTAATCCCGCAAGAAACTGAACCCTGAGAGGGTATTGGTGAACCCTGTCGTGGATGTGATTCAATGATGGGGTACTGAACCTTAAGAGTAGGGTACTGCATAAGACAAGACGGAAAAGGGTTTAGGGTTGGATTAGGCATACCCGCTTCGCGGCTCCGCCTAATCCAACCCTAAACTCTTTTCCTTATTCAAGGTCACTAATCCCGCAAGAAACTGAACCCTAAGAGGGTATTGGTGAACCCTGTCGTGGATGTGATTCAAAGATGGGGTACTGAACCTTAAGAGTAGGGTACTGCATAAGACGGGACGGAAAAGGGTTTAGGGTTGGCTTAGGCATACCCGCTTCGCGGCTCCGCCTAATCCAACCCTAAACTCTTTTCCTTATTCAAGGTCACTAATCCCGCAAGAAACTGAACCCTAAGAGGGTATTGGTGAACCCTATCGTGGATGTGATTCAAAGATGGGGTACTGAACCTTAAGAGTAGGGTACTGCATAAGACGGGACGGAAAAGGGTTTAGAGTTGGATTAGGCGTACCCTCTTCGCGGCTCCGCCTAATCCAACCCTAAACCCTTTTCCTTATTCAAGGTCACTAATCCCGCAAGAAACTGAACCCTAAGAGGGTATTGGTGAACCTTGTCGTGGATGTGATTCAAAGATGGGGTACTGAAACTTAAGAGTAGGGTACTGCATAAGACGGGACGGAAAAGGGTTTAGGGTTGGATTAGCGTACCCGCATCGCGGCTCCGCCTAATCCAACCCTAAACCCTTTTCCTTATTCAAGGTCACTAATCCCGCAAGAAACTGAAACCTAAGAGGGTATTGGTGAACCTTGTCGTGGATGTGATTCAAAGATGGGGCATTGAACCTTAAGAGTAGGGTACTACATAAGACATGACAGAAAAGGGTTTAGGGTTGGATTAGGCATACCCGCATCGCGGCTCCGCCTAATCCAACCCTAAACCCTTTTCCTTATTCAAGGTCACTAATCCCGCAAGAAACTGAACACTAAGAGGGTATTGGTGAACCCTGTCGTGGATGTGATTCAAAGATGGGGTACTGAACTTTAAGAGTAGGGTACTGCATAAGACGGGACGGAAAAAGGTTCAGGGTTGGATTAGGCATATCCGCTTCGCGGCTCCGCCTAATCCAACCCTAAACCCTTTTCCTTATTCAAGGTCACTAATCTTGCAAGAAACTGAATCCTAAGAGGGTATTGGTGAACCCTGTCGTGGATGTGATTCAAAGATGGGGTACTGAACCTTAAGAGTAGGGTACTGCATAAGACGGGACGGAAAAGGGTTTAGGGTTGGATTAGGTGTACCCGCTTCGCGGCTCCGCCTAATCCAACCCTAAACTCTTTTCCTTATTCAAGGTCACTAATCCCGCAAGAAACTGAACCCTAAGAGGGTATTGGTGAACCTTGTCGTGGATGTGATTCAAAGATGGGGTACTGAAACTTAAGAGTAGGGTACTGCATAAGACGGGACGGAAAAGGGTTTAGGGTTGGATTAGCGAACCCGCATCGCGGCTCCGCCTAATCCAACCCTAAACCCTTTTCCTTATTCAAGGTCACTAATCCCGCAAGAAACTGAACCCTAAGAGGGTATTGGTGAACCCTGTCGTGGATGTGATTCAATGATGGGGTACTGAACCTTAAGAGTAGGGTACTGCATAAGACAAGACGGAAAAGGGTTTAGGGTTGGATTAGGCATACCCGCTTCGCGGCTCCGCCTAATCCAACCCTAAACTCTTTTCCTTATTCAAGGTCACTAATCCCGCAAGAAACTGAACCCTAAGAGGGTATTGGTGAACCCTGTCGTGGATGTGATTCAAAGATGGGGTACTGAACCTTAAGAGTAGGGTACTGCATAAGACGGGACGGAAAAGGGTTTAGGGTTGGCTTAGGCATACCCGCTTCGCGGCTCCGCCTAATCCAACCCTAAACTCTTTTCCTTATTCAAGGTCACTAATCCCGCAAGAAACTGAACCCTAAGAGGGTATTGGTGAACCCTATCGTGGATGTGATTCAAAGATGGGGTACTGAACCTTAAGAGTAGGGTACTGCATAAGACGGGACGGAAAAGGGTTTAGAGTTGGATTAGGCGTACCCTCTTCGCGGCTCCGCCTAATCCAACCCTAAACCCTTTTCCTTATTCAAGGTCACTAATCCCGCAAGAAACTGAACCCTAAGAGGGTATTGGTGAACCTTGTCGTGGATGTGATTCAAAGATGGGGTACTGAAACTTAAGAGTAGGATACTGCATAAGACGGGACGGAAAAGGGTTTAGGGTTGGATTAGCGTACCCGCATCGCGGCTCCGCCTAATCCAACCCTAAACCCTTTTCCTTATTCAAGGTCACTAATCCCGCAAGAAACTGAACCCTAAGAGGGTATTGGTGAACCTTGTCGTGGATGTGATTCAAAGATGGGGCATTGAACCTTAAGAGTAGGGTACTACATAAGACATGACAGAAAAGGGTTTAGGGTTGGATTAGGCATACCCGCATCGCGGCTCCGCCTAATCCAACCCTAAACCCTTTTCCTTATTCAAGGTCACTAATCCCGCAAGAAACTGAACACTAAGAGGGTATTGGTGAACCCTGTCGTGGATGTGATTCAAAGATGGGGTACTGAACTTTAAGAGTAGGGTACTGCATAAGACGGGACGGAAAAAGGTTCAGGGTTGGATTAGGCATACCCGCTTCGCGGCTCCGCCTAATCCAACCCTAAACCCTTTTCCTTATTCAAGGTCACTAATCTTGCAAGAAACTGAATCCTAAGAGGGTATTGGTGAACCCTGTCGTGGATGTGATTCAAAGATGGGGTACTGAACCTTAAGAGTAGGGTACTGCATAAGACGGGACGGAAAAGGGTTTAGAGTTGGATTAGGCGTACCCTCTTCGCGGCTCCGCCTAATCCAACCCTAAACCCTTTTCCTTATTCAAGGTCACTAATCCCGCAAGAAACTGAACCCTAAGAGGGTATTGGTGAACCTTGTCGTGGATGTGATTCAAAGATGGGGTACTGAAACTTAAGAGTAGGGTACTGCATAAGACGGGACGGAAAAGGGTTTAGGGTTGGATTAGCGTACCCGCATCGCGGCTCCGCCTAATCCAACCCTAAACCCTTTTCCTTATTCAAGGTCACTAATCCCGCAAGAAACTGAACCCTAAGAGGGTATTGGTGAACCCTGTCGTGGATGTGATTCAATGATGGGGTACTGAACCTTAAGAGTAGGGTACTGCATAAGACAAGACGGAAAAGGGTTTAGGGTTGGATTAGGCATACCCGCTTCGCGGCTCCGCCTAATCCAACCCTAAACTCTTTTGCTTATTCAAGGTCACTAATCCCGCAAGAAATTGAACCCTAAGAGGGTATTGGTGAACCCTGTCGTGGATGTGATTCAAAGATGGGGTACTGAACCTTAAGAGTAGGGTACTGCATAAGACGGGACGGAAAAGGGTTTAGGGTTGGATTAGGCGTACCCCCTTCGCGGCTCCGCCTAATCCAACCCTAAACCCTTTTCCTTATTCAAGGTCACTAATCCCGCAAGAAACTGAACCCTAAGAGGGTATTGGTGAACCTTGTCGTGGATGTGATTCAAAGATGGGGTACTGAACCTTAAGAGTAGGGTACTGCATAAGACGGAACGGAAAAGGGTTTAGGGTTGGATTAGCGTACCCGCATCGCGGCTACGCCTAATCCAATCCTAAACCTTTTTCCTTATTCAAGGTCACTAATCCCGCAAGAAACTGAACCCTAAGAGGATATTGGTGAACCTCGTCGTGGATGTGATTCAAAGATGGGGTACTGAACCTTAAGAGTAGGGTACTGCATAAGACAGGACGGAAAAGGGTTTAGGGTTGGATTAGCGTACCCACATCGCGGCTCCGCCTAATCCAACCCTAAACCCTTTTCCTTATTCAAGGTCACTAATCCCGCAAGAAACTGAACCCTAAGAGGGTATTGGTGAACCCTGTCGTGGATGTGATTCAATGATGGGGTACTGAACCTTAAGAGTAGGGTACTACATAAGACAAGACGGAAAAGGGTTTAGGGTTGGATTAGGTGTACCCGCTTCGCGGCTCCGCCTAATCCAACCCTAAACCCTTCTCCTTATTCAAGGTCACTAATCCCGCAAGAAACTGAACCTTAAGAGGGTATTGGTGAACCTTGTCGTTGATGTGATTCAAAGATGGGGTACTGAACCTTAAGAGTAGGGTACTGCATAAGACGGGAAGGAAAAGGGTTTAGGGTTGAATTAGGCGTACCCGCTTCGCGGCTTCGCCTAATCCAACCCTAAACCCTTTTCCTTATTCAAGGTCACTAATCCCGCAAGAAACTGAACCCTAAGAGGGTATTGGTGAACCCTGTCGTGGATGGGATTCAAAGATGGGGTACTGAACCTTAAGAGTAGGGTACTGCATAAGACGGGACGGAAAAGGGTTTAGGGTTGGATTAGGCGTACCCGCTTCGTGGCTCCGCCTAATCCAACCCTAAACCCTTTTCCTTATTCAAGGTCACTAGTCCCGCAAGAAACTGAACCCTAAGAGGGTATTGCTGAACCCTGCCGTGGATGTAATTCAAAGATGGGGTACTGAACCTTAAGAGTAGGGTACTGCATAAGATGAGACTGAAAAGGGTTTAGGGTTGGATTAGGCGTACCCGCTTCGCGGCTCCGCCTAATCCAACCCTAAACCCTTTTCCTTATTCAAGGTCACTAATCCCGCAAGAAACTGAACCCTAAGAGGGTATTGGTGAACCCTGTCGTGGATGTGATTCAAAGATGGGGTACTGAACCTTAACAGTAGGGTACTGCATAAGACGGGACGGAAAAGGGTTTAGGGTTGAATTAGGCGTTCCCTCTTCGCGGCTTCGCCTAAT
The DNA here is from genome assembly GCA_958450325.1 of Agrostemma githago. Taxonomy (NCBI): domain Eukaryota; kingdom Viridiplantae; phylum Streptophyta; class Magnoliopsida; order Caryophyllales; family Caryophyllaceae; genus Agrostemma; species Agrostemma githago. The sequence goes on from OY288252.1 coordinate 38,963,955, forward strand.
CCCACCCTAAACTCTTTTCCTTATTCAAGGTCATTAGTCTCGCAAGAAAGTGAACCCTAAGAGGGTATTGGTGAACCCTGTTGTGGATGTTATTCAAAGATGGGTTACTGAACCTTAAGAGTAGGGTACTGCATAAGACGAGACGGAAAAGGGTTTAGGGTTGGATTAAGCGTACCCGCTTCGCGGCTCCGCCTAATCCAATCCTAAACCCATTTTCTTATTAAAGGTCACTAATCCCGCAAGAAACTGAACACTAAGAGGGTATTGGTGAACCTTGTCGTGGATGTGATTCAAAGATGGGGCATTGAACCTTAAGAGTAGGGTACTGCATAAGACGGGACGGAAAAAGGCTCAGGGTTGGATTAGGCATACCCACTTCGCGGCTCCGCCTAATCCAACCCTAAACCCTTTTCCTTATTCAAGGTCACTAATCCCGCAAGAAACTGAACCCTAAGAGGGTATTGGTGAACCCTGTCGTGGATGGGATTCAAAGATGGGGTACTGAACCTTAAGAGTAGGGTACTGCATAAGACGGGACGGAAAAGGGTTTAGGGTTGGATTAGGCGTACCCGCTTCGCGGCTCCGCCTAATCCAATCCTAAACCCTTTTCCTTATTCAAGGTCACTAATCCCGCAAGAAACTGAACCTTAAGAGGGTATTGGTGAACCTTGTCGTTGATGTGATTCAAAGATGGGGTACTGAACCTTAAGAGTAGGGTACTGCATAAGACGGGAAGGAAAAGGGTTTAGGGTTGAATTAGGCGTACCCGCTTCGCGGCTTCGCCTAATCCAACCCTAAACCCTTTTCCTTATTCAAGGTCACTAATCCCGCAAGAAACTGAACCCTAAGAGGGTATTGGTGAACCCTGTCGTGGATGGGATTCAAAGATGGGGTACTGAACCTTAAGAGTAGGGTACTGCATAAGACGGGACGGAAAAGGGTTTAGGGTTGGATTAGGCGTACCCGCTTCGCGGCTCCGCCTAATCCAACCCTAAACCCTTTTCCTTATTCAAGGTCACTAATCTTGCAAGAAACTGAATCCTAAGAGGGTATTGGTGAACCCTGTCGTGGATGTGATTCAAAGATGGGGTACTGAACTTTAAGAGTAGGGTACTTCATAAGACGGGACGGAAAAGGGTTTAGGGTTGGATTAGGCGAACCCGCTTCGCGGCTCCGCCTAATCCAATCCTAAACCCTTTTCCTTATTCAAGGTCACTAATCCCACAAGAAACTGAACCTTAAGAGGGTATTGGTGAACCTTGTCGTTGATGTGATTCAAAGATGGGGTACTGAACCTTAAGAGTAGGGTACTGCATAAGACGGGAAGGAAAAGGGTTTAGGGTTGAATTAGGCGTACCCGCTTCGCGGCTTCGCCTAATCCAACCGTAAACCCTTTTCCTTATTCAAGGTCACTAATCCCGCAAGAAACTGAACACTAAGAGGGTATTGGTGAACCCTGTCGTGGATGTGATTCAAAGATGGGGTACTGAACTTTAAGAGTAGGGTACTGCATAAGACGGGACGGAAAAGGGTTTAGGGTTGGATTAGGCGTACCCGCTTCGCGGCTCCGCCTAATCCAATCCTAAACCGTTTTCCTTATTCAAGGTCACTAATCCCGCAAGAAACTGAACACTAAGAGGGTATTGGTGAACCCTGTCGTGGATGTGATTCAAAGATGGGGTACTGAACTTTAAGAGTAGGGTACTGCATAAGACGGGACGGAAAAGGGTTTAGGGTTGGATTAAGCGTACCCGCTTCGCGGCTCCGCCTAATCCAACCCTAAACCCTTTTCCTTATTCAAGGTCACTAATCCCGCAAGAAACTGAACACTAAGAGGGTATTGGTGAACCCTGTCGTGGATGTGATTCAAAGATGGGGTACTGAACTTTAAGAGTAGGGTACTGCATAAGACGGGAAGGAAAAGGGTTTAGGGTTGAATTAGGCGTACCCGCTTCGCGGCTTCGCCTAATCCAACCCTAAACCCTTTTCCTTATTCAAGGTCACTAATCCCGCAAGAAACTGAACCCTAAGAGGGTATTGGTGAACCCTGTCGTGGATGGGATTCAAAGATGGGGTACTGAACCTTAAGAGTAGGGTACTGCATAAGACGGGACGGAAAAGGGTTTAGGGTTGGATTAGGCGTACCCGCTTCGCGGCTCCGCCTAATCCAATCCTAAACCCTTTTCCTTATTCAAGGTCACTAATCCCGCAAGAAACTGAACCTTAAGAGGGTATTGGTGAACCTTGTCGTTGATGTGATTCAAAGATGGGGTACTGAACCTTAAGAGTAGGGTACTGCATAAGACGGGAAGGAAAAGGGTTTAGGGTTGAATTAGGCGTACCCGCTTCGCGGCTTCGCCTAATCCAACCCTAAACCCTTTTCCTTATTCAAGGTCACTAATCCCGCAAGAAACTGAACCCTAAGAGGGTATTGGTGAACCCTGTCGTGGATGGGATTCAAAGATGGGGTACTGAACCTTAAGAGTAGGGTACTGCATAAGACGGGACGGAAAAGGGTTTAGGGTTGGATTAGGCGTACCCGCTTCGCGGCTCCGCCTAATCCAACCCTAAACCCTTTTCCTTATTCAAGGTCACTAATCTTGCAAGAAACTGAATCCTAAGAGGGTATTGGTGAACCCTGTCGTGGATGTGATTCAAAGATGGGGTACTGAACTTTAAGAGTAGGGTACTTCATAAGACGGGACGGAAAAGGGTTTAGGGTTGGATTAGGCGAACCCGCTTCGCGGCTCCGCCTAATCCAATCCTAAACCCTTTTCCTTATTCAAGGTCACTAATCCCACAAGAAACTGAACCTTAAGAGGGTATTGGTGAACCTTGTCGTTGATGTGATTCAAAGATGGGGTACTGAACCTTAAGAGTAGGGTACTGCATAAGACGGGAAGGAAAAGGGTTTAGGGTTGAATTAGGCGTACCCGCTTCGCGGCTTCGCCTAATCCAACCGTAAACCCTTTTCCTTATTCAAGGTCACTAATCCCGCAAGAAACTGAACACTAAGAGGGTATTGGTGAACCCTGTCGTGGATGTGATTCAAAGATGGGGTACTGAACTTTAAGAGTAGGGTACTGCATAAGACGGGACGGAAAAGGGTTTAGGGTTGGATTAGGCGTACCCGCTTCGCGGCTCCGCCTAATCCAATCCTAAACCGTTTTCCTTATTCAAGGTCACTAATCCCGCAAGAAACTGAACACTAAGAGGGTATTGGTGAACCCTGTCGTGGATGTGATTCAAAGATGGGGTACTGAACTTTAAGAGTAGGGTACTGCATAAGACGGGACGGAAAAGGGTTTAGGGTTGGATTAAGCGTACCCGCTTCGCGGCTCCGCCTAATCCAACCCTAAACCCTTTTCCTTATTCAAGGTCACTAATCCCGCAAGAAACTGAACACTAAGAGGGTATTGGTGAACCCTGTCGTGGATGTGATTCAAAGATGGGGTACTGAACTTTAAGAGTAGGGTACTGCATAAGACGGGAAGGAAAAGGGTTTAGGGTTGAATTAGGCGTACCCGCTTCGCGGCTTCGCCTAATCCAACCCTAAACCCTTTTCCTTATTCAAGGTCACTAATCCCGCAAGAAACTGAACCCTAAGAGGGTATTGGTGAACCCTGTCGTGGATGGGATTCAAAGATGGGGTACTGAACCTTAAGAGTAGGGTACTGCATAAGACGGGACGGAAAAGGGTTTAGGGTTGGATTAGGCGTACCCGCTTCGCGGCTCCGCCTAATCCAATCCTAAACCCTTTTCCTTATTCAAGGTCACTAATCCCGCAAGAAACTGAACCTTAAGAGGGTATTGGTGAACCTTGTCGTTGATGTGATTCAAAGATGGGGTACTGAACCTTAAGAGTAGGGTACTGCATAAGACGGGAAGGAAAAGGGTTTAGGGTTGAATTAGGCGTACCCGCTTCGCGGCTTCGCCTAATCCAACCCTAAACCCTTTTCCTTATTCAAGGTCACTAATCCCGCAAGAAACTGAACCCTAAGAGGGTATTGGTGAACCCTGTCGTGGATGGGATTCAAAGATGGGGTACTGAACCTTAAGAGTAGGGTACTGCATAAGACGGGACGGAAAAGGGTTTAGGGTTGGATTAGGCGTACCCGCTTCGCGGCTCCGCCTAATCCAACCCTAAACCCTTTTCCTTATTCAAGGTCACTAATCTTGCAAGAAACTGAATCCTAAGAGGGTATTGGTGAACCCTGTCGTGGATGTGATTCAAAGATGGGGTACTGAACTTTAAGAGTAGGGTACTTCATAAGACGGGACGGAAAAGGGTTTAGGGTTGGATTAGGCGAACCCGCTTCGCGGCTCCGCCTAATCCAATCCTAAACCCTTTTCCTTATTCAAGGTCACTAATCCCACAAGAAACTGAACCTTAAGAGGGTATTGGTGAACCTTGTCGTTGATGTGATTCAAAGATGGGGTACTGAACCTTAAGAGTAGGGTACTGCATAAGACGGGAAGGAAAAGGGTTTAGGGTTGAATTAGGCGTACCCGCTTCGCGGCTTCGCCTAATCCAACCGTAAACCCTTTTCCTTATTCAAGGTCACTAATCCCGCAAGTAAGTGAACCCTAAGAGGGTATTGGTGAACCCTGTCGTGGATGTGATTCAATGATGGGGTACTGAACTTTAAGAGTAGGGTACTTCATAAGACGGGACGGAAAAGGGTTTAGGGTTGGATTAGGCGAACCCGCTTCGCGGCTCCGCCTAATCCAATCCTAAACCCTTTTCCTTATTCAAGGTCACTAATCCCACAAGAAACTGAACCTTAAGAGGGTATTGGTGAACCTTGTCGTTGATGTGATTCAAAGATGGGGTACTGAACCTTAAGAGTAGGGTACTGCATAAGACGGGAAGGAAAAGGGTTTAGGGTTGAATTAGGCGTACCCGCTTCGCGGCTTCGCCTAATCCAACCCTAAACCCTTTTCCTTATTCAAGGTCACTAATCCCGCAAGAAATTGAACCCTAAGAGGGTATTGGTGAACCCTGTCGTGGATGGGATTCAAAGATGGGGTACTGAACCTTAAGAGTAGGGTACTGCATAAAACGTGACGGAAAAGGGTTTAGGGTTGGATTAGGCGTACCCGCTTCGTGGCTCCGCCTAATCCAACCCTAAACCCTTCTCCTTATTCAAGGTCACTAATCCCGCAAGAAACTGAACCCTAAGAGGGTATTGCTGAACCCTGCCGTGGATGTAATTCAAAGATGGGGTACTGAACCTTAAGAGTAGGGTACTGCATAAGATGAGACGGAAAAGGGTTTAGGGTTGGATTAGGCGTACCCGTTTCGCGGCTCCGCCTAATCCAACCCTAAACCCTTTTCCTTATTCAAGGTCACTAATCCCGCAAGAAATTGAACCCTAAGAGGGTATTGGTGAACCCTGTCGTGGATGTGATTCAAAGATGGGGTACTGAAACTTAAGAGTAGGGTACTGCATAAGACGGGACGGAAAAGGGTTTAGGGTTGAATTAGGCGTACGCGCTTCGCGGCTTCGCCTAATCCAACCCTAAACCCTTTTCCTTATTCAAGGTCACTAATCCCGCAAGAAATTGAACCCTAAGAGGGTATTGGTGAACCCTGTCGTGGATGGGATTCAAAGATGGGGTACTGAACCTTAAGAGTAGGGTACTGCATAAAACGTGACGGAAAAGGGTTTAGGGTTGGATTAGGCGTACCCGCTTCGTGGCTCCGCCTAATCCAACCCTAAACCCTTCTCCTTATTCAAGGTCACTAATCCCGCAAGAAACTGAACCCTAAGAGGGTATTGCTGAACCCTGCCGTGGATGTAATTCAAAGATGGGGTACTGAACCTTAAGAGTAGGGTACTGCATAAGATGAGACGGAAAAGGGTTTAGGGTTGGATTAGGCGTACCCGTTTCGCGGCTCCGCCTAATCCAACCCTAAACCCTTTTCCTTATTCAAGGTCACTAATCCCGCAAGAAATTGAACCCTAAGAGGGTATTGGTGAACCCTGTCGTGGATGTGATTCAAAGATGGGGTACTGAAACTTAAGAGTAGGGTACTGCATAAGACGGGACGGAAAAGGGTTTAGGGTTGAATTAGGCGTACGCGCTTCGCGGCTTCGCCTAATCCAACCCTAAACTCTTTTCCTTATTCTAGGTCATTAGTCTCGCAAGAAACTGAACCCTAAGAGGGTATTGGTGAACCCTGTTGTGGATGTTATTCAAAGATGGGTTACTGAACCTTAACAGTACGGTACTGCATAAGACAAGACGGAAAAGGGTTTAGGGTTGGATTAAGCGTACCCGCTTCGCGGCTCCGCCTAATCCAACCCAAAACCCTTTTCCTTATTCAAGGTCACTAATCCCGCAAGAAACTGAACACTAAGAGGGTATTGGTGAACCCTGTCGTGGATGTGATTCAAAGATGGGGTACTGAACTTTAAGAGTAGGGTACTGCATAAGACGGGACGGAAAAGGGTTTAGGGTTGGATTAGGCGTACCCGCTTCGCGGCTCCGCCTAATCCAATCCTAAACCGTTTTCCTTATTCAAGGTCACTAATCCCGCAAGAAACTGAACACTAAGAGGGTATTGGTGAACCCTGTCGTGGATGTGATTCAAAGATGGGGTACTGAACTTTAAGAGTAGGGTACTGCATAAGACGGGACGGAAAAGGGTTTAGGGTTGGATTAAGCGTACCCGCTTCGCGGCTCCGCCTAATCCAACCCTAAACCCTTTTCCTTATTCAAGGTCACTAATCCCGCAAGAAACTGAACACTAAGAGGGTATTGGTGAACCCTGTCGTGGATGTGATTCAAAGATGGGGTACTGAACTTTAAGAGTAGGGTACTGCATAAGACGGGACGGAAAAAGGTTCAGGGTTGGATTAGGCATACCCGCTTCGCGGCTCCGCCTAATCCAACCCTAAACCCTTTTCCTTATTTAAGGTCACTAATCTTGCAAGAAACTGAATCCTAAGAGGGTATTGGTGAACCCTGTCGTGGATGTGATTCAAAGATGGGGTACTGAACCTTAAGAGTAGGGTACTGCATAAGACGGGACGGAAAAGGGTTTAGGGTTGGATTAGGCGTACCCGCTTCGCGGCTCCGCCTAATCCAATCCTAAACCGTTTTCCTTATTCAAGGTCACTAATCCCGCAAGAAACTGAACACTAAGAGGGTATTGGTGAACCCTGTCGTGGATGTGATTCAAAGATGGGGTACTGAAACTTAAGAGTAGGGTACTGCATAAGACGGGACGGAAAAGGGTTTAGGGTTGAATTAGGCGTACGCGCTTCGCGGCTTCGCCTAATCCAACCCTAAACCCTTTTCCTTATTCAAGGTCACTAATCCCGCAAGAAATTGAACCCTAAGAGGGTATTGGTGAACCCTGTCGTGGATGGGATTCAAAGATGGGGTACTGAACCTTAAGAGTAGGGTACTGCATAAAACGTGACGGAAAAGGGTTTAGGGTTGGATTAGGCGTACCCGCTTCGTGGCTCCGCCTAATCCAACCCTAAACCCTTCTCCTTATTCAAGGTCACTAATCCCGCAAGAAACTGAACCCTAAGAGGGTATTGCTGAACCCTGCCGTGGATGTAATTCAAAGATGGGGTACTGAACCTTAAGAGTAGGGTACTGCATAAGATGAGACGGAAAAGGGTTTAGGGTTGGATTAGGCGTACCCGTTTCGCGGCTCCGCCTAATCCAACCCTAAACCCTTTTCCTTATTCAAGGTCACTAATCCCGCAAGAAATTGAACCCTAAGAGGGTATTGGTGAACCCTGTCGTGGATGTGATTCAAAGATGGGGTACTGAAACTTAAGAGTAGGGTACTGCATAAGACGGGACGGAAAAGGGTTTAGGGTTGAATTAGGCGTACGCGCTTCGCGGCTTCGCCTAATCCAACCCTAAACTCTTTTCCTTATTCTAGGTCATTAGTCTCGCAAGAAACTGAACCCTAAGAGGGTATTGGTGAACCCTGTTGTGGATGTTATTCAAAGATGGGTTACTGAACCTTAACAGTACGGTACTGCATAAGACGAGACGGAAAAGGGTTTAGGGTTGGATTAAGCGTACCCGCTTCGCGGCTCCGCCTAATCCAACCCAAAACCCTTTTCCTTATTCAAGGTCACTAATCCCGCAAGAAACTGAACACTAAGAGGGTATTGGTGAACCCTGTCGTGGATGTGATTCAAAGATGGGGTACTGAACTTTAAGAGTAGGGTACTGCATAAGACGGGACGGAAAAGGGTTTAGGGTTGGATTAGGCGTACCCGCTTCGCGGCTCCGCCTAATCCAATCCTAAACCGTTTTCCTTATTCAAGGTCACTAATCCCGCAAGAAACTGAACACTAAGAGGGTATTGGTGAACCCTGTCGTGGATGTGATTCAAAGATGGGGTACTGAACTTTAAGAGTAGGGTACTGCATAAGACGGGACGGAAAAGGGTTTAGGGTTGGATTAAGCGTACCCGCTTCGCGGCTCCGCCTAATCCAACCCTAAACCCTTTTCCTTATTCAAGGTCACTAATCCCGCAAGAAACTGAACACTAAGAGGGTATTGGTGAACCCTGTCGTGGATGTGATTCAAAGATGGGGTACTGAACTTTAAGAGTAGGGTACTGCATAAGACGGGACGGAAAAAGGTTCAGGGTTGGATTAGGCATACCCGCTTCGCGGCTCCGCCTAATCCAACCCTAAACCCTTTTCCTTATTTAAGGTCACTAATCTTGCAAGAAACTGAATCCTAAGAGGGTATTGGTGAACCCTGTCGTGGATGTGATTCAAAGATGGGGTACTGAACCTTAAGAGTAGGGTACTGCATAAGACGGGACGGAAAAGGGTTTAGGGTTGGATTAGGCGTACCCGCTTCGCGGCTCCGCCTAATCCAATCCTAAACCGTTTTCCTTATTCAAGGTCACTAATCCCGCAAGAAACTGAACACTAAGAGGGTATTGGTGAACCCTGTCGTGGATGTGATTCAAAGATGGGGTACTGAACTTTAAGAGTAGGGTACTGCATAAAACGTGACGGAAAAGGGTTTAGGGTTGGATTAGGCGTACCCGCTTCGTGGCTCCGCCTAATCCAACCCTAAACCCTTCTCCTTATTCAAGGTCACTAATCCCGCAAGAAACTGAACCCTAAGAGGGTATTGCTGAACCCTGCCGTGGATGTAATTCAAAGATGGGGTACTGAACCTTAAGAGTAGGGTACTGCATAAGATGAGACAGAAAAGGGTTTAGGGTTGGATTAGGCGTACCCGTTTCGCGGCTCCGCCTAATCCAACCCTAAACCCTTTTCCTTATTCAAGGTCACTAATCCCGCAAGAAATTGAACCCTAAGAGGGTATTGGTGAACCCTGTCGTGGATGTGATTCAAAGATGGGGTACTGAAACTTAAGAGTAGGGTACTGCATAAGACGGGACGGAAAAGGGTTTAGGGTTGAATTAGGCGTACGCGCTTCGCGGCTTCGCCTAATCCAACCCTAAACTCTTTTCCTTATTCTAGGTCATTAGTCTCGCAAGAAACTGAACCCTAAGAGGGTATTGGTGAACCCTGTTGTGGATGTTATTCAAAGATGGGTTACTGAACCTTAACAGTACGGTACTGCATAAGACGAGACGGAAAAGGGTTTAGGGTTGGATTAAGCGTACCCGCTTCGCGGCTCCGCCTAATCCAACCCAAAACCCTTTTCCTTATTCAAGGTCACTAATCCCGCAAGAAACTGAACACTAAGAGGGTATTGGTGAACCCTGTCGTGGATGTGATTCAAAGATGGGGTACTGAACTTTAAGAGTAGGGTACTGCATAAGACGGGACGGAAAAGGGTTTAGGGTTGGATTAGGCGTACCCGCTTCGCGGCTCCGCCTAATCCAATCCTAAACCGTTTTCCTTATTCAAGGTCACTAATCCCGCAAGAAACTGAACACTAAGAGGGTATTGGTGAACCCTGTCGTGGATGTGATTCAAAGATGGGGTACTGAACTTTAAGAGTAGGGTACTGCATAAGACGGGACGGAAAAGGGTTTAGGGTTGGATTAAGCGTACCCGCTTCGCGGCTCCGCCTAATCCAACCCTAAACCCTTTTCCTTATTCAAGGTCACTAATCCCGCAAGAAACTGAACACTAAGAGGGTATTGGTGAACCCTGTCGTGGATGTGATTCAAAGATGGGGTACTGAACTTTAAGAGTAGGGTACTGCATAAGACGGGACGGAAAAAGGTTCAGGGTTGGATTAGGCATACCCGCTTCGCGGCTCCGCCTAATCCAACCCTAAACCCTTTTCCTTATTTAAGGTCACTAATCTTGCAAGAAACTGAATCCTAAGAGGGTATTGGTGAACCCTGTCGTGGATGTGATTCAAAGATGGGGTACTGAACCTTAAGAGTAGGGTACTGCATAAGACGGGACGGAAAAGGGTTTAGGGTTGGATTAGGCGTACCCGCTTCGCGGCTCCGCCTAATCCAATCCTAAACCGTTTTCCTTATTCAAGGTCACTAATCCCGCAAGAAACTGAACACTAAGAGGGTATTGGTGAACCCTGTCGTGGATGTGATTCAAAGATGGGGTACTGAACTTTAAGAGTAGGGTACTGCATAAGACGGGACGGAAAAAGGTTCAGGGTTGGATTAGGCATACCCGCTTCGCGGCTCCGCCTAATCCAACCCTAAACCCTTTTCCTTATTTAAGGTCACTAATCTTGCAAGAAACTGAATCCTAAGAGGGTATTGGTGAACCCTGTCGTGGATGTAATTCAAAGATGGGGTACTGAACCTTAAGAGTAGGGTACTGCATAAGATGAGACTGAAAAGGGTTTAGGGTTGGATTAGGCGAACCCGCTTCGCGGCTCCGCCTAATCCAACCCTAAACCCTTTTCCTTATTCAAGGTCACTAATCCCGCAAGAAACTGAACCCTAAGAGGGTATTGGTGAACCCTGTCGTGGATGTGATTCAAAGATGGGGTACTGAACCTTAACAGTAGGGTACTGCATAAGACGGGACGGAAAAGGGTTTAGGGTTGAATTAGGCGTAACCGCTTCGCGGCTTCGCCTAATCCAACCCTAAACTCTTTTCCTTATTCTAGGTCATTAGTCTCGCAAGAAACTGAACCCTAAGAGGGTATTGGTGAACCCTGTTGTGGATGTTATTCAAAGATGGGTTACTGAACCTTAAGAGTACGGTACTGCATAAGACGAGACGGAAAAGGGTTTAGGGTTGGATTAAGCGTACCCGCTTCGCGGCTCCGCCTAATCCAACCCTAAACCCTTTTCCTTATTCAAGGTCACTAATCCCGCAAGAAACTGAACACTAAGAGGGTATTGGTGAACCCTGTCGTGGATGTGATTCAAAGATGGGGTACTGAACTTTAAGAGTAGGGTACTGCATAAGACGGGACAGAAAAAGGTTCAGAGTTGGATTAGGCATACCCGCTTCGCGGCTCCGCCTAATCCAACCCTAAACCCTTTTCCTTATTTAAGGTCACTAATCTTGCAAGAAACTGAATCCTAAGAGGGTATTGGTGAACCCTGTCGTGGATGTGATTCAAAGATGGGGTACTGAACCTTAAGAGTAGGGTACTGCATAAGACGGGACGAAAAAGGGTTTAGGGTTGGATTAGGCGTACCCGCTTCGCGGCTCCGCCTAATCCAATCCTAAACCGTTTTCCTTATTCAAGGTCACTAATTCCGCAAGAAACTGAACCTTAAGAGGGTATTGGTGAACCTTGTCGTTGATGTGATTCAAAGATGGGGTACTGAACCTTAAGAGTAGGGTACTGCATAAGACGGGAAGGAAAAGGGTTTAGGGTTGAATTAGGCGTACCCGCTTCGCGGCTTCGCCTAATCCAACCCTAAACCCTTTTCCTTATTCAAGGTCACTAATCCCGCAAGAAACTGAACCCTAAGAGGGTATTGGTGAACCCTGTCGTGGATGGGATTCAAAGATGGGGTACTGAACCTTAAGAGTAGGGTACTGCATAAGACGGGACGGAAAAGGGTTTAGGGTTGGATTAGGCGTACCCGCTTCGCGGCTCCGCCTAATCCAACCCTAAACCCTTTTCCTTATTCAAGGTCACTAATCTTGCAAGAAACTGAATCCTAAGAGGGTATTGGTGAACCCTGTCGTGGATGTGATTCAAAGATGGGGTACTGAACTTTAAGAGTAGGGTACTTCATAAGACGGGACGGAAAAGGGTTTAGGGTTGGATTAGGCGAACCCGCTTCGCGGCTCCGCCTAATCCAATCCTAAACCCTTTTCCTTATTCAAGGTCACTAATCCCACAAGAAACTGAACCTTAAGAGGGTATTGGTGAACCTTGTCATTGATGTGATTCAAAGATGGGGTACTGAACCTTAAGAGTAGGGTACTGCATAAGACGGGAAGGAAAAGGGTTTAGGGTTGAATTAGGCGTACCCGCTTCGCGGCTTCGCCTAATCCAACCGTAAACCCTTTTCCTTATTCAAGGTCACTAATCCCGCAAGTAAGTGAACCCTAAGAGGGTATTGGTGAACCCTGTCGTGGATGTGATTCAAAGATGGGGTACTGAACTTTAAGAGTAGGGTACTGCATAAGACGGGACGGAAAAGGGTTTAGGGTTGGATTAGGCGTACCCGCTTCGCGGCTCCGCCTAATCCAATCCTAAACCCTTTTCCTTATTCAAGGTCACTAATCCCGCAAGAAACTGAACCTTAAGAGGGTATTGGTGAACCTTGTCGTTGATGTGATTCAAAGATGGGGTACTGAACCTTAAGAGTAGGGTACTGCATAAGACGGGAAGGAAAAGGGTTTAGGGTTGAATTAGGCGTACCCGCTTCGCGGCTTCGCCTAATCCAACCCTAAACCCTTTTCCTTATTCAAGGTCACTAATCCCGCAAGAAATTGAACCCTAAGAGGGTATTGGTGAACCCTGTCGTGGATGGGATTCAAAGATGGGGTACTGAACCTTAAGAGTAGGGTACTGCATAAAACGTGACGGAAAAGGGTTTAGGGTTGGATTAGGCGTACCCGCTTCGTGGCTCCGCCTAATCCAACCCTAAACCCTTCTCCTTATTCAAGGTCACTAATCCCGCAAGAAACTGAACCCTAAGAGGGTATTGCTGAACCCTGCCGTGGATGTAATTCAAAGATGGGGTACTGAACCTTAAGAGTAGGGTACTGCATAAGATGAGACGGAAAAGGGTTTAGGGTTGGATTAGGCGTACCCGTTTCGCGGCTCCGCCTAATCCAACCCTAAACCCTTTTCCTTATTCAAGGTCACTAATCCCGCAAGAAATTGAACCCTAAGAGGGTATTGGTGAACCCTGTCGTGGATGTGATTCAAAGATGGGGTACTGAAACTTAAGAGTAGGGTACTGCATAAGACGGGACGGAAAAGGGTTTAGGGTTGAATTAGGCGTACGCGCTTCGCGGCTTCGCCTAATCCAACCCTAAACCCTTTTCCTTATTCAAGGTCACTAATCCCGCAAGAAACTGAACACTAAGAGGGTATTGGTGAACCCTGTCGTGGATGTGATTCAAAGATGGGGTACTGAACTTTAAGAGTAGGGTACTGCATAAGACGGGACGGAAAAGGGTTTAGGGTTGGATTAGGCGTACCCGCTTCGCGGCTCCGCCTAATCCAATCCTAAACCGTTTTCCTTATTCAAGGTCACTAATCCCGCAAGAAACTGAACACTAAGAGGGTATTGGTGAACCCTGTCGTGGATGTGATTCAAAGATGGGGTACTGAACTTTAAGAGTAGGGTACTGCATAAGACGGGACGGAAAAGGGTTTAGGGTTGGATTAAGCGTACCCGCTTCGCGGCTCCGCCTAATCCAACCCTAAACCCTTTTCCTTATTCAAGGTCACTAATCCCGCAAGAAACTGAACACTAAGAGGGTATTGGTGAACCCTGTCGTGGATGTGATTCAAAGATGGGGTACTGAACTTTAAGAGTAGGGTACTGCATAAGACGGGACGGAAAAAGGTTCAGGGTTGGATTAGGCATACCCGCTTCGCGGCTCCGCCTAATCCAACCCTAAACCCTTTTCCTTATTTAAGGTCACTAATCTTGCAAGAAACTGAATCCTAAGAGGGTATTGGTGAACCCTGTCGTGGATGTGATTCAAAGATGGGGTACTGAACCTTAAGAGTAGGGTACTGCATAAGACGGGACGGAAAAGGGTTTAGGGTTGGATTAGGCGTACCCGCTTCGCGGCTCCGCCTAATCCAATCCTAAACCGTTTTCCTTATTCAAGGTCACTAATCCCGCAAGAAACTGAACACTAAGAGGGTATTGGTGAACCCTGTCGTGGATGTGATTCAAAGATGGGGTACTGAACTTTAAGAGTAGGGTACTGCATAAGACGGGACGGAAAAAGGTTCAGGGTTGGATTAGGCATACCCGCTTCGCGGCTCCGCCTAATCCAACCCTAAACCCTTTTCCTTATTTAAGGTCACTAATCTTGCAAGAAACTGAATCCTAAGAGGGTATTGGTGAACCCTGTCGTGGATGTAATTCAAAGATGGGGTACTGAACCTTAAGAGTAGGGTACTGCATAAGATGAGACTGAAAAGGGTTTAGGGTTGGATTAGGCGAACCCGCTTCGCGGCTCCGCCTAATCCAACCCTAAACCCTTTTCCTTATTCAAGGTCACTAATCCCGCAAGAAACTGAACCCTAAGAGGGTATTGGTGAACCCTGTCGTGGATGTGATTCAAAGATGGGGTACTGAACCTTAACAGTACGGTACTGCATAAGACGAGACGGAAAAGGGTTTAGGGTTGGATTAAGCGTACCCGCTTCGCGGCTCCGCCTAATCCAACCCTAAACCCTTTTCCTTATTCAAGGTCACTAATCCCGCAAGAAACTGAACACTAAGAGGGTATTGGTGAACCCTGTCGTGGATGTGATTCAAAGATGGGGTACTGAACTTTAAGAGTAGGGTACTGCATAAGACGGGACGGAAAAGGGTTTAGGGTTGGATTAGGCGTACCCGCTTCGCGGCTTCGCCTAATCCAACCCTAAACCCTTTTCCTTATTCAAGGTCACTAATCCCGCAAGAAATTGAACCCTAAGAGGGTATTGGTGAACCCTGTCGTGGATGGGATTCAAAGATGGGGTACTGAACCTTAAGAGTAGGGTACTGCATAAAACGTGACGGAAAAGGGTTTAGGGTTGGATTAGGCGTACCCGCTTCGTGGCTCCGCCTAATCCAACCCTAAACCCTTCTCCTTATTCAAGGTCACTAATCCCGCAAGAAACTGAACCCTAAGAGGGTATTGCTGAACCCTGCCGTGGATGTAATTCAAAGATGGGGTACTGAACCTTAAGAGTAGGGTACTGCATAAGATGAGACGGAAAAGGGTTTAGGGTTGGATTAGGCGTACCCGTTTCGCGGCTCCGCCTAATCCAACCCTAAACCCTTTTCCTTATTCAAGGTCACTAATCCCGCAAGAAATTGAACCCTAAGAGGGTATTGGTGAACCCTGTCGTGGATGTGATTCAAAGATGGGGTACTGAAACTTAAGAGTAGGGTACTGCATAAGACGGGACGGAAAAGGGTTTAGGGTTGAATTAGGCGTACGCGCTTCGCGGCTTCGCCTAATCCAACCCTAAACCCTTTTCCTTATTCAAGGTCACTAATCCCGCAAGAAACTGAACACTAAGAGGGTATTGGTGAACCCTGTCGTGGATGTGATTCAAAGATGGGGTACTGAACTTTAAGAGTAGGGTACTGCATAAGACGGGACGGAAAAGGGTTTAGGGTTGGATTAGGCGTACCCGCTTCGCGGCTCCGCCTAATCCAATCCTAAACCGTTTTCCTTATTCAAGGTCACTAATCCCGCAAGAAACTGAACACTAAGAGGGTATTGGTGAACCCTGTCGTGGATGTGATTCAAAGATGGGGTACTGAACTTTAAGAGTAGGGTACTGCATAAGACGGGACGGAAAAGGGTTTAGGGTTGGATTAAGCGTACCCGCTTCGCGGCTCCGCCTAATCCAACCCTAAACCCTTTTCCTTATTCAAGGTCACTAATCCCGCAAGAAACTGAACACTAAGAGGGTATTGGTGAACCCTGTCGTGGATGTGATTCAAAGATGGGGTACTGAACTTTAAGAGTAGGGTACTGCATAAGACGGGACGGAAAAAGGTTCAGGGTTGGATTAGGCATACCCGCTTCGCGGCTCCGCCTAATCCAACCCTAAACCCTTTTCCTTATTTAAGGTCACTAATCTTGCAAGAAACTGAATCCTAAGAGGGTATTGGTGAACCCTGTCGTGGATGTGATTCAAAGATGGGGTACTGAACCTTAAGAGTAGGGTACTGCATAAGACGGGACGGAAAAGGGTTTAGGGTTGGATTAGGCGTACCCGCTTCGCGGCTCCGCCTAATCCAATCCTAAACCGTTTTCCTTATTCAAGGTCACTAATCCCGCAAGAAACTGAACACTAAGAGGGTATTGGTGAACCCTGTCGTGGATGTGATTCAAAGATGGGGTACTGAACTTTAAGAGTAGGGTACTGCATAAGACGGGACGGAAAAAGGTTCAGGGTTGGATTAGGCATACCCGCTTCGCGGCTCCGCCTAATCCAACCCTAAACCCTTTTCCTTATTTAAGGTCACTAATCTTGCAAGAAACTGAATCCTAAGAGGGTATTGGTGAACCCTGTCGTGGATGTAATTCAAAGATGGGGTACTGAACCTTAAGAGTAGGGTACTGCATAAGATGAGACTGAAAAGGGTTTAGGGTTGGATTAGGCGAACCCGCTTCGCGGCTCCGCCTAATCCAACCCTAAACCCTTTTCCTTATTCAAGGTCACTAATCCCGCAAGAAACTGAACCTTAAGAGGGTATTGGTGAACCCTGTCGTGGATGTGATTCAAAGATGGGGTACTGAACCTTAACAGTACGGTACTGCATAAGACGAGACGGAAAAGGGTTTAGGGTTGGATTAAGCGTACCCGCTTCGCGGCTCCGCCTAATCCAACCCTAAACCCTTTTCCTTATTCAAGGTCACTAATCCCGCAAGAAACTGAACACTAAGAGGGTATTGGTGAACCCTGTCGTGGATGTGATTCAAAGATGGGGTACTGAACTTTAAGAGTAGGGTACTGCATAAGACGGGACGGAAAAGGGTTTAGGGTTGGATTAGGCGTACCCGCTTCGCGGCTCCGCCTAATCCAATCCTAAACCGTTTTCCTTATTCAAGGTCACTAATCCCGCAAGAAACTGAACACTAAGAGGGTATTGGTGAACCCTGTCGTGGATGTGATTCAAAGATGGGGTACTGAACTTTAAGAGTAGGGTACTGCATAAGACGGGACGGAAAAGGGTTTAGGGTTGGATTAAGCGTACCCGCTTCGCGGCTCCGCCTAATCCAACCCTAAACCCTTTTCCTTATTCAAGGTCACTAATCCCGCAAGAAACTGAACACTAAGAGGGTATTGGTGAACCCTGTCGTGGATGTGATTCAAAGATGGGGTACTGAACTTTACGAGTAGGGTACTGCATAAGACGGGACGGAAAAAGGTTCAGGGTTGGATTAGGCATACCCGCTTCGCGGCTCCGCCTAATCCAACCCTAAACCCTTTTCCTTATTTAAGGTCACTAATCTTGCAAGAAACTGAATCCTAAGAGGGTATTGGTGAACCCTGTCGTGGATGTGATTCAAAGATGGGGTACTGAACCTTAAGAGTAGGGTACTGCATAAGACGGGACGGAAAAGGGTTTAGGGTTGGATTAGGCGTACCCGCTTCGCGGCTCCGCCTAATCCAATCCTAAACCGTTTTCCTTATTCAAGGTCACTAATCCCGCAAGAAACTGAACACTAAGAGGGTATTGGTGAACCCTGTCGTGGATGTGATTCAAAGATGGGGTACTGAACTTTAAGAGTAGGGTACTGCATAAGACGGGACGGAAAAAGGTTCAGGGTTGGATTAGGCATACCCGCTTCGCGGCTCCGCCTAATCCAACCCTAAACCCTTTTCCTTATTTAAGGTCACTAATCTTGCAAGAAACTGAATCCTAAGAGGGTATTGGTGAACCCTGTCGTGGATGTAATTCAAAGATGGGGTACTGAACCTTAAGAATAGGGTACTGCATAAGATGAGACTGAAAAGGGTTTAGGGTTGGATTAGGCGAACCCGCTTCGCGGCTCCGCCTAATCCAACCCTAAACCCTTTTCCTTATTCAAGGTCACTAATCCCGCAAGAAACTGAACCCTAAGAGGGTATTGGTGAACCCTGTCGTGGATGTGATTCAAAGATGGGGTACTGAACCTTAACAGTAGGGTACTGCATAAGACGGGACGGAAAAGGGTTTAGGGTTGAATTAGGCGTAACCGCTTCGCGGCTTCGCCTAATCCAACCCTAAACTCTTTTCCTTATTCTAGGTCATTAGTCTCGCAAGAAACTGAACCCTAAGAGGGTATTGGTGAACCCTGTTGTGGATGTTATTCAAAGATGGGTTACTGAACCTTAAGAGTACGGTACTGCATAAGACGAGACGGAAAAGGGTTTAGGGTTGGATTAAGCGTACCCGCTTCGCGGCTCCGCCTAATCCAACCCTAAACCCTTTTCCTTATTCAAGGTCACTAATCCCGCAAGAAACTGAACACTAAGAGGGTATTGGTGAACCCTGTCGTGGATGTGATTCAAAGATGGGGTACTGAACTTTAAGAGTAGGGTACTGCATAAGACGGGACAGAAAAAGGTTCAGAGTTGGATTAGGCATACCCGCTTCGCGGCTCCGCCTAATCCAACCCTAAACCCTTTTCCTTATTTAAGGTCACTAATCTTGCAAGAAACTGAATCCTAAGAGGGTATTGGTGAACCCTGTCGTGGATGTGATTCAAAGATGGGGTACTGAACCTTAAGAGTAGGGTACTGCATAAGACGGGACGAAAAAGGGTTTAGGGTTGGATTAGGCGTACCCGCTTCGCGGCTCCGCCTAATCCAATCCTAAACCGTTTTCCTTATTCAAGGTCACTAATCCCGCAAGAAACTGAACACTAAGAGGGTATTGGTGAACCCTATCGTGGATGTGATTCAAAGATGGGGTACTGAACTTTAAGAGTAGGGTACTGCATAAGACGGGACGGAAAAAGGTTCAGGGTTGGATTAGGCATACCCGCTTCGCGGCTCCGCCTAATCCAACCCTAAAACCTTTTCCTTATTCAAGGTCACTAATCCCGCAAGAAACTGAACCCTAAGAGGGTATTGGTGAACCCTGTCGTGGATGTGATTCAAAGATGGGGTACTGAACCTTAAGAGTAGGGTACTGCATAAGACGGGAAGGAAAAGGGTTTATGGTTGAATTAGGCGTATCCACTTCGCGGCTTCGCCTAATCCAACCCTAAACCCTTTTCCTTATTCAAGGTCACTAATCCCGCAAGAAACTGAACCCTAAGAGGGTATTGGTGAACCCTGTCGTGGATGGGATTCAAAGATGGGGTACTGAACCTTAAGAATAGGGTACTGCATAAGGCGGGACGGAAAAGGGTTTAGGGTTGGATTAGGCGTACCCGCATCGCGGCTCCGCCTAATCCAACCCTAAACCCTTTTCCTTATTCAAGGTCACTAATCCCGCAAGAAACTTAACACCAAGAGGGTATTGGTGAACCCTGTCGTGGATGTGATTAAAAGATGGGGTACTGAACTTTAAGAGTAGGGTACTGCATAAGACGGGACGGAAAAAGGTTCAGGGTTGGATTAGGCATACCCGCTTCACGGCTCCGCCTAATCCAACCATAAACCCTTTTCCTTATTCAAGGTCACTTATCCCGCAAGAAACTGAACCCTAAGAGGGTATTGGTGAACCCTGTCGTGGATGTGATTCAAAGATGGGGTACTGAACCTTAACAGGTGGGTACTGCATAAGACGGGACGGAAAAGGGTTTAGGGTTGAATTAGGCGTACCCGCTTCGCGGCTTCGCCTAATCCAACCCTAAACTCTTTTCCTTATTCAAGGTCATTAGTCTCGCAAGAAACTGAATCCTAAGAGGGTATTGGTGAATCCCTGTTGTGGATGTTATTCAAAGATGGGTTACTGAACCTTAAGAGTAGGGTACTGCATAAGACGAGACGGAAAAGGGTTTAGGGTTGGATTAAGCGTACCCTCTTCGCGGCTCCGCCTAATCCAACCCTAAACCCTTTTTCTTATTAAAGGTCACTAATCCCGCAAGAAACTGAACACTAAGAGGGTATTGGTGAACCTTGTCGTGGATGTGATTCAAAGATGGGGCATTGAACCTTAAGAGTAGGGTACTACATAAGACATGACGGAAAAGGGTTTAGGGTTGGATTAGGCGTACCCGCATCGCGGCTCCGCCTAATCCAACCCTAAACCCTTTTCCTTATTCAAGGTCACTAATCCCGCAAGAAACTTAACACCAAGAGGGTATTGGTGAACTCTGTCGTGGATGTGATTAAAAGATGGGGTACTGAACTTTAAGAGTAGGGTACTGCATAAGACGGGACGGAAAAAGGTTCAGGGTTGGATTAGGCATACCCGCTTCGCGGCTCCGCCTAATCCAACCATAAACCCTTTTCCTTATTCAAGGTCACTAATCTTGCAAGAAACTGAATCCTAAGAGGGTATTGGTGAACCCTGTCGTGGATGTGATTCAAAGATGGGGTACTGAACCTTAAGAGTAGGGTACTGCATAAGACGGGACGGAAAAAGGTTTAGGGTTGGATTAGGCGTACCCGCTTCGCGGCTCCGCCTAATCCAATCCTAAACCCTTTTCCTTATTCAAGGTCACTAATCCCGCAAGAAACTGAACCCTAAGAGGGTATTGGTGAACCTTGTCGTGGATGTGATTCAAAGATGGGGCATTGAACCTTAAGAGTAGGGTACTACATAAGACATGACGGAAAAGGGTTTAGGGTTGGATTAGGCGTACCCGCATCGCGGCTCCGCCTAATCCAACCCTAAACCCTTTTCCTTATTCAAGGTCACTAATCCCGCAAAAAACTGAACCCTAAGAGGGTACTGGTGAACGCTGTCGTGGATGTGATTCAAAGATGGGGTACTGAACCTTAACAGTAGGGTACTGCATAAGACGGGACGAAAAAGGGTTTAGGGTTGAATTAGGCGTACCCGCTTCGCGGGTTCGCCTAATCCAACCCTAAACTCTTTTCCTTATTCAAGGTCATTAGTCTCGCAAGAAACTGAACCCTAAGAGGGTATTGGTGAACCTTGTCGTGGATGTGATTCAAAGATGGGGTACTGAACCTTAAGAGTAGGGTACTGCATAAGACAGGACGGAAAAGGGTTTAGGGTTGGATTAGCGTACCCGCATCGCGGCTCCGCCTAATCCAAACCTAAACCCTTTTCCTTATTCAAGGTCACTAATCCCGCAAGAAACTGAACCCTAAGAGGGTATTGGTGAACCTTGTCGTGGATGTAATTCAAAGATGGGGTACTGAACCTTAAGAGTAGGGTACTGCATAAGATGAGACGGAAAAGGGTTTAGGGTTAGATTAGGCATACCCGCTTCGCGGCTCCGCCTAATCCAACCCTAAACCCTTTTCCTTATTCAAGGTCACTAATCCCGCAAGAAACTGAACCCTAAGAGGGTATTGGTGAACCCTGTCGTGGATGTGATTCAAAGATGGGGTACTGAACCTTAAGAGTAGGGTACTGCATAAGACGGGAAGGAAAAGGGTTTATGGTTGAATTAGGCGTATCCACTTCGCGGCTTCGCCTAATCCAA
Organism: Agrostemma githago; assembly: GCA_958450325.1. Taxonomy (NCBI): domain Eukaryota; kingdom Viridiplantae; phylum Streptophyta; class Magnoliopsida; order Caryophyllales; family Caryophyllaceae; genus Agrostemma; species Agrostemma githago. Next base: position 38,985,629 of record OY288252.1, read on the forward strand.
CCCTAAACCCTTTTCCTTATTCAAGGTCACTAATCCCGCAAGAAACTGAACCCTAAGAGGGTATTGGTGAACCCTGTCGTGGATGGGATTCAAAGATGGGGTACTGAACCTTAAGAATAGGGTACTGCATAAGGCGGGACGGAAAAGGGTTTAGGGTTGGATTAGGCGTACCCGCATCGCGGCTCCGCCTAATCCAACCCTAAACCCTTTTCCTTATTCAAGGTCACTAATCCCGCAAGAAACTTAACACCAAGAGGGTATTGGTGAACCCTGTCGTGGATGTGATTAAAAGATGGGGTACTGAACTTTAAGAGTAGGGTACTGCATAAGACGGGACGGAAAAAGGTTCAGGTTTGGATTAGGCATACCCGCTTCACGGCTCCGCCTAATCCAACCATAAACCCTTTTCCTTATTCAAGGTCACTTATCCCGCAAGAAACTGAACCCTAAGAGGGTATTGGTGAACCCTGTCGTGGATGTGATTCAAAGATGGGGTACTGAACCTTAACAGGTGGGTACTGCATAAGACGGGACGGAAAAGGGTTTAGGGTTGAATTAGGCGTACCCGCTTCGCGGCTTCGCCTAATCCAACCCTAAACTCTTTTCCTTATTCAAGGTCATTAGTCTCGCAAGAAACTGAATCCTAAGAGGGTATTGGTGAATCCCTGTTGTGGATGTTATTCAAAGATGGGTTACTGAACCTTAAGAGTAGGGTACTGCATAAGACGAGACGGAAAAGGGTTTAGGGTTGGATTAAGCGTACCCTCTTCGCGGCTCCGCCTAATCCAACCCTAATCCCTTTTTCTTATTAAAGGTCACTAATCCCGCAAGAAACTGAACACTAAGAGGGTATTGGTGAACCTTGTCGTGGATGTGATTCAAAGATGGGGCATTGAACCTTAAGAGTAGGGTACTACATAAGACATGACGGAAAAGTGTTTAGGGTTGGATTAGGCGTACCCGCATCGCGGCTCCGCCTAATCCAACCCTAAACCCTTTTCCTTATTCAAGGTCACTAATCCCGCAAGAAACTTAACACCAAGAGGGTATTGGTGAACCCTGTCTGGATGTGATTAAAAGATGGGGTACTGAACTTTAAGAGTAGGGTACTGCATAAGACGGGACGGAAAAAGGTTCAGGGTTGGATTAGGCATACCCGCTTCGCGGCTCCGCCTAATCCAACCATAAACCCTTTTCCTTATTCAAGGTCACTAATCTTGCAAGAAACTGAATCCTAAGAGGGTATTGGTGAACCCTGTCGTGGATGTGATTCAAAGATGGGGTACTGAACCTTAAGAGTAGGGTACTGCATAAGACGGGACGGAAAAGGGTTTAGGGTTGGATTAGGCGTACCCGCTTCGCGGCTCCGCCTAATCCAATCCTAAACCCTTTTCCTTATTCAAGGTCACTAATCCCGCAAGAAACTGAACCCTAAGAGGGTATTGGTGAACCTTGTCGTGGATGTGATTCAAAGATGGGGCATTGAACCTTAAGAGTAGGGTACTACATAAGACATGACGGAAAAGGGTTTAGGGTTGGATTAGGCGTACCCGCATCGCGGCTACGCCTAATCCAACCCTAAACCCTTTTCCTTATTCAAGGTCACTAATCCCGCAAGAAACTAAACCCTAAGAGGGTACTGGTGAACGCTGTCGTGGATGTGATTCAAAGATGGGGTACTGAACCTTAACAGTAGGGTACTGCATAAGACAGGACGGAAAAGGGTTTAGGGTTGGATTAGCGTACCCGCATCGCGGCTCCGCCTAATCCAAACCTAAACCCTTTTCCTTATTCAAGGTCACTAATCCCGCAAGAAACTGAACCCTAAGAGGGTATTGGTGAACCTTGTCGTGGATGTAATTCAAAGATGGGGTACTGAACCTTAAGAGTAGGGTACTGCATAAGATGAGACGGAAAAGGGTTTAGGGTTAGATTAGGCATACCCGCTTCGCGGCTCCGCCTAATCCAACCCTAAACCCTTTTCCTTATTCAAGGTCACTAATCCCGCAAGAAACTGAACCCTAAGAGGGTATTGGTGAACGCTGTCGTGGATGTGATTCAAAGATGGGGTACTGAACCTTAACAGTAGGGTACTGCATAAGACGGGACGGAAAAGGGTTTAGGGTTGAATTAGGCGTACCCGCTTCGCGTCTTCGCCTAATCCAACCCTAAACCCTTTTCCTTATTCAAGGTCACTAATCCCACAAGAAACTGAACCCTAAGAGGGTATTGGTGAACCTTGTCGTGGATGTAATTCAAAGATGGGGTACTGAACCTTAAGAGTAGGGTACTGCATAAGATGAGACGGAAAAGGGTTTAGGGTTGAATTAGGCGTACCCGCTTCGCGGCTTCGCCTAATCCAACCCTAAACTCTTTTCCTTATTCAAGGTCATTAGTCTCGCAAGAAACTGAATCCTAAGAGGGTATTGGTGAACCCTGTTGTGGATGTTATTCAAAGATGGGTTACTGAACCTTAAGAGTAGGGTACTGTATAAGACGAGACGGAAAAGGGTTTAGGGTTGGATTAAGCATACCCTCTTCGCGGCTCCGCCTAATCCAACCCTAAACCCTTTTTCTTATTAAAGGTCACTAATCCCGCAAGAAACTGAACACTAAGAGGGTATTGGTGAACCTTGTCGTGGATGTGATTCAAAGATGGGGCATTGAACCTTAAGAGTAGGGTACTACATAAGACATGACGGAAAAGTGTTTAGGGTTGGATTAGGCGTACCCGCATCGCGGCTCCGCCTAATCCAACCCTAAACCCTTTTCCTTATTCAAGGTCACTAATCCCGCAAGAAACTTAACACCAAGAGGGTATTGGTGAACCCTGTCTGGATGTGATTAAAAGATGGGGTACTGAACTTTAAGAGTAGGGTACTGCATAAGACGGGACGGAAAAAGGTTCAGGGTTGGATTAGGCATACCCGCTTCGCGGCTCCGCCTAATCCAACCATAAACCCTTTTCCTTATTCAAGGTCACTAATCTTGCAAGAAACTGAATCCTAAGAGGGTATTGGTGAACCCTGTCGTGGATGTGATTCAAAGATGGGGTACTGAACCTTAAGAGTAGGGTACTGCATAAGACGGGACGGAAAAGGGTTTAGGGTTGGATTAGGCGTACCCGCTTCGCGGCTCCGCCTAATCCAATCCTAAACCCTTTTCCTTATTCAAGGTCACTAATCCCGCAAGAAACTGAACCCTAAGAGGGTATTGGTGAACCTTGTCGTGGATGTGATTCAAAGATGGGGCATTGAACCTTAAGAGTAGGGTACTACATAAGACATGACGGAAAAGGGTTTAGGGTTGGATTAGGCGTACCCGCATCGCGGCTACGCCTAATCCAACCCTAAACCCTTTTCCTTATTCAAGGTCACTAATCCCGCAAGAAACTGAACCCTAAGAGGGTACTGGTGAACGCTGTCGTGGATGTGATTCAAAGATGGGGTACTGAACCTTAACAGTAGGGTACTGCATAAGACGGGACGAAAAAGGGTTTAGGGTTGAATTAGGCGTACCCGCTTCGCGGGTTCGCCTAATCCAACCCTAAACTCTTTTCCTTATTCAAGGTCATTAGTCTCGCAAGAAACTGAACCCTAAGAGGGTATTAGTGAACCTTGTCGTGGATGTGATTCAAAGATGGGGTACTGAACCTTAAGAGTAGGGTACTGCATAAGACAGGACGGAAAAGGGTTTAGGGTTGGATTAGCGTACCCGCATCGCGGCTCCGCCTAATCCAAACCTAAACCCTTTTCCTTATTCAAGGTCACTAATCCCGCAAGAAACTGAACCCTAAGAGGGTATTGGTGAACCTTGTCGTGGATGTAATTCAAAGATGGGGTACTGAACCTTAAGAGTAGGGTACTGCATAAGATGAGACGGAAAAGGGTTTAGGGTTAGATTAGGCATACCCGCTTCGCGGCTCCGCCTAATCCAACCCTAAACCCTTTTCCTTATTCAAGGTCACTAATCCCGCAAGAAACTGAACCCTAAGAGGGTATTGGTGAACGCTGTCGTGGATGTGATTCAAAGATGGGGTACTGAACCTTAACAGTAGGGTACTGCATAAGACGGGACGGAAAAGGGTTTAGGGTTGAATTAGGCGTACCCGCTTCGCGTCTTCGCCTAATCCAACCCTAAACCCTTTTCCTTATTCAAGGTCACTAATCCCACAAGAAACTGAACCCTAAGAGGGTATTGGTGAACCTTGTCGTGGATGTAATTCAAAGATGGGGTACTGAACCTTAAGAGTAAGGTACTGCATAAGATGAGACGGAAAAGGGTTTAGGGTTGAATTAGGCGTACCCGCTTCGCGGCTTCGCCTAATCCAACCCTAAACTCTTTTCCTTATTCAAGGTCATTAGTCTCGCAAGAAACTGAATCCTAAGAGGGTATTGGTGAACCCTGTTGTGGATGTTATTCAAAGATGGGTTACTGAACCTTAAGAGTAGGGTACTGCATAAGACGAGACGGAAAAGGGTTTAGGGTTGGATTAAGCGTAACCTCTTCGCGGCTCCGCCTAATCCAACCCTAAACCCTTTTTCTTATTAAAGGTCACTAATCCCGCAAGAAACTGAACACTAAGAGGGTATTGGTGAACCTTGTCGTGGATGTGATTCAAAGATGGGGCTTTGAACCTTAAGAGTAGGGTACTACATAAGACATGACGGAAAAGGGTTTAGGGTTGGATTAGGCGTACCCGCATCGCGGCTCCGCCTAATCCAACCCTAAACCCTCTTCCTTATTCAAGGTCACTAATCCCGCAAGAAACTTAACACCAAGAGGGTATTGGTGAACCCTGTCGTGGATGTGATTAAAAGATGGGGTACTGAACTTTAAGAGTAGGGTACTGCATAAGACGGGACGGAAAAAGGTTCAGGGTTGGATTAGGCATACCCGCTTCGCGGCTCCGCCTAATCCAACCATAAACCCTTTTCCTTATTCAAGGTCACTAATCTTGCAAGAAACTGAATCCTAAGAGGGTATTGGTGAACCCTGTCGTGGATGTGATTCAAAGATGGGGTACTGAACCTTAAGAGTAGGGTACTGCATAAGACGGGACGGAAAAGAGTTTAGGGTTGGATTAGGCGTACCCGCTTCGCGGCTCCGCCTAATCCAATCCTAAACCCTTTTCCTTATTCAAGGTCACTAATCCCGCAAGAAACTGAACCCTAAGAGGGTATTGGTGAACCTTGTCGTGGATGTGATTCAAAGATGGGGCATTGAACCTTAAGAGTAGGGTACTACATAAGACATGACGGAAAAGGGTTTAGGGTTGGATTAGGCGTACCCGCATCGCGGCTCCGCCTAATCCAACCCTAAACCCTTTTCCTTATTCAAGGTCACTAATCCCGCAAGAAACTGAACCCTAAGAGGGTACTGGTGAACGCTGTCGTGGATGTGATTCAAAGATGGGGTACTGAACCTTAACAGTAGGGTACTGCATAAGACGGGACGAAAAAGGGTTTAGGGTTGAATTAGGCGTACCCGCTTCGCGGGTTCGCCTAATCCAACCCTAAACTCTTTTCCTTATTCAAGGTCATTAGTCTCGCAAGAAAATGAACCCTAAGAGGGTATTGGTGAACCTTGTCGTGGATGTGATTCAAAGATGGGGTACTGAACCTTAAGAGTAGGGTACTGCATAAGACAGGACGGAAAAGGGTTTAGGGTTGGATTAGCGTACCCGCATCGCGGCTCCGCCTAATCCAAACCTAAACCCTTTTCCTTATTCAAGGTCACTAATCCCGCAAGAAACTGAACCCTAAGAGGGTATTGGTGAACCTTGTCGTGGATGTAATTCAAAGATGGGGTACTGAACCTTAAGAGTAGGGTACTGCATAAGATGAGACGGAAAAGGGTTTAGGGTTAGATTAGGCATACCCGCTTCGCGGCTCCGCCTAATCCAACCCTAAACCCTTTTCCTTATTCAAGGTCACTAATCCCGCAAGAAACTGAACCCTAAGAGGGTATTGGTGAACGCTGTCGTGGATGTGATTCAAAGATGGGGTACTGAACCTTAACAGTAGGGTACTGCATAAGACGGGACGGAAAAGGGTTTAGGGTTGGATTAGGCGTACCCGCTTCGCGGCTCCGCCTAATCCAATCCTAAACCCTTTTCCTTATTCAAGGTCACTAATCCCGCAAGAAACTGAACCATAAGAGGGTATTGGTGAACCTTGTCGTGGATGTGATTCAAAGATGGGGCATTGAACCTTAAGAGTAGGGTACTACATAAGACATGACGGAAAAGGGTTTAGGGTTGGATTAGGCGTACCCGCATCGCGGCTCCGCCTAATCCAACCCTAAACCCTTTTCCTTATTCAAGGTCACTAATCCCGCAAGAAACTGAACCCTAAGAGGGTACTGGTGAACGCTGTCGTGGATGTGATTCAAAGATGGGGTACTGAACCTTAACAGTAGGGTACTGCATAAGACGGGACGAAAAAGGGTTTAGGGTTGAATTAGGCGTACCCGCTTCGCGGGTTCGCCTAATCCAACCCTAAACTCTTTTCCTTATTCAAGGTCATTAGTCTCGCAAGAAACTGAACCCTAAGAGGGTATTGGTGAACCTTGTCGTGGATGTGATTCAAAGATGGGGTACTGAACCTTAAGAGTAGGGTACTGCATAAGACAGGACGGAAAAGGGTTTAGGGTTGGATTAGCGTACCCGCATCGTGGCTCCGCCTAATCCAAACCTAAACCCTTTTCCTTATTCAAGGTCACTAATCCCGCAAGAAACTGAACCCTAAGAGGGTATTGGTGAACCTTGTCGTGGATGTAATTCAAAGATGGGGTACTGAACCTTAAGAGTAGGGTACTGCATAAGATGAGACGGAAAAGGGTTTAGGGTTAGATTAGGCATACCCGCTTCGCGGCTCCGCCTAATCCAACCCTAAACCCTTTTCCTTATTCAAGGTCACTAATCCCGCAAGAAACTGAACCCTAAGAGGGTATTGGTGAACGCTGTCGTGGATGTGATTCAAAGATGGGGTACTGAACCTTAACAGTAGGGTACTGCATAAGACGGGACGGAAAAGGGTTTAGGGTTGAATTAGGCGTACCCGCTTCGCGTCTTCGCCTAATCCAACCCTAAACCCTTTTCCTTATTCAAGGTCACTAATCCCACAAGACACTGAACCCTAAGAGGGTATTGGTGAACCTTGTCGTGGATGTAATTCAAAGATGGGGTACTGAACCTTAAGAGTAGGGTACTGCATAAGATGAGATGGAAAAGGGATTAGGGTTGGATTAGGCATACCCGCTTCGCGGCTCCGCCTAATCCAACCCTAAACCCTTTTCCTTATTCAAGGTCACTAATCCCGCAAGAAACTGAACCCTAAGAGGGTATTGGTGAACCCTGTCGTGGATGTGATTCAAAGATGGGGTACTGAACCTTAAGAGTAGGGTACTGCATAAGACGGGAAGGAAAAGGGTTTATGGTTGAATTAGGCGTACCCACTTCGCGGCTTCGCCTAATCCAACCCTAAACCCTTTTCCTTATTCAAGGTCACTAATCCCGCAAGAAACTGAACCCTAAGAGGGTATTGGTGAACCCTGTCGTGGATGGGATTCAAAGATGGGGTACTGAACCTTAAGAGTAGGGTACTGCATAAGACGGGACGGAAAAGGGTTTAGGGTTGGATTAGGCGTACCCGCTTCGTGGCTCCGCCTAATCCAACCCTAAACCCTTTTACTTATTCAATGTCACTAATCCCGCAAGAAACTGAACCCTAAGAGGGTATTGCTGAACCCTGCCGTGGATGTAATTCAAAGATGGGGTACTAAACCTTAAGAGTAGGGTACTGCATAAGATGAGACGGAAAAGGGTTTAGGGTTGGATTAGGCGTACCCGCTTCGCGGCTATGCCTAATCCAACCCTAAACCCTTTTCCTTATTCAAGATCACTAATCCCGCAAGAAACTGAACCCTAAGAGGGTATTGGTGAACCCTGTCGTGGATGTGATTCAAAGATGGGGTACTGAACCTTAAGAGTAGGGTACTGCATAAGACAGGACGGAAAAGGGTTTAGGGTTGGATTAGCGTACCCGCATCGCGGCTCCGCCTAATCCAACCCTAAACCCTTTTCCTTATTCAAGGTCACTAATCCCGCAAGAAACTGAACCCTAAGAGGGTACTGGTGAACGCTGTCGTGGATGTGATTCAAAGATGGGGTACTGAACCTTAACAGTAGGGTACTGCATAAGACGGGACGAAAAAGGGTTTAGGGTTGAATTAGGCGTACCCGCTTCGCGGGTTCGCCTAATCCAACCCTAAACTCTTTTCCTTATTCAAGGTCATTAGTCTCGCAAGAAACTGAACCCTAAGAGGGTATTGGTGAACCTTGTCGTGGATGTGATTCAAAGATGGGGTACTGAACCTTAAGAGTAGGGTACTGCATAAGACAGGACGGAAAAGGGTTTAGGGTTGGATTAGCGTACCCGCATCGCGGCTCCGCCTAATCCAAACCTAAACCCTTTTCCTTATTCAAGGTCACTAATCCCGCAAGAAACTGAACCCTAAGAGGGTATTGGTGAACCTTGTCGTGGATGTAATTCAAAGATGGGGTACTGAACCTTAAGAGTAGGGTACTGCATAAGATGAGACGGAAAAGGGTTTAGGGTTAGATTAGGCATACCCGCTTCGCGGCTCCGCCTAATCCAACCCTAAACCCTTTTCCTTATTCAAGGTCACTAATCCCGCAAGAAACTGAACCCTAAGAGGGTACTGGTGAACGCTGTCGTGGATGTGATTCAAAGATGGGGTACTGAACCTTAACAGTAGGGTACTGCATAAGACGGGACGGAAAAGGGTTTAGGGTTGGATTAGGCGTACCCGCTTCGCGGCTCCGCCTAATCCAATCCTAAACCCTTTTCCTTATTCAAGGTCATTAGTCTCGCAAGAAACTGAACCCTAAGAGGGTATTGGTGAACCTTGTCGTGGATGTGATTCAAAGATGGGGTACTGAACCTTAAGAGTAGGGTACTGCATAAGACAGGACGGAAAAGGGTTTAGGGTTGGATTAGCGTACCCGCATCGCGGCTCCGCCTAATCCAAACCTAAACCCTTTTCCTTATTCAAGGTCACTAATCCCGCAAGAAACTGAACCCTAAGAGGGTATTGGTGAACCTTGTCGTGGATGTAATTCAAAGATGGGGTACTGAACCTTAAGAGTAGGGTACTGCATAAGATGAGACGGAAAAGGGTTTAGGGTTAGATTAGGCATACCCGCTTCGCGGCTCCGCCTAATCCAACCCTAAACCCTTTTCCTTATTCAAGGTCACTAATCCCGCAAGAAACTGAACCCTAAGAGGGTATTGGTGAACGCTGTCGTGGATGTGATTCAAAGATGGGGTACTGAACCTTAACAGTAGGGTACTGCATAAGACGGGACGGAAAAGGGTTTAGGGTTGAATTAGGCGTACCCGCTTCGCGTCTTCGCCTAATCCAACCCTAAACCCTTTTCCTTATTCAAGGTCACTAATCCCACAAGAAACTGAACCCTAAGAGGGTATTGGTGAACCTTGTCGTGGATGTAATTCAAAGATGGGGTACTGAACCTTAAGAGTAGGGTACTGCATAAGATGAGACGGAAAAGGGTTTAGGGTTGGATTAGGCATACCCGCTTCGCGGCTCCGCCTAATCCAACCCTAAACCCTTTTCCTTATTCAAGGTCACTAATCCCGCAAGAAACTTAACCCTAAGAGGGTATTGGTGAACCCTGTCGTGGATGTGATTCAAAGATGGGGTACTGAACCTTAAGAGTAGGGTACTGCATAAGACGGGAAGGAAAAGGGTTTATGGTTGAATTAGGCGTACCCACTTCGCGGCTTCGCCTAATCCAACCCTAAACCCTTTTCCTTATTCAAGGTCACTAATCCCGCAAGAAACTGAACCCTAAGAGGGTATTGGTGAACCCTGTCGTGGATGGGATTCAAAGATGGGGTACTGAACCTTAAGAGTAGGGTACTGCATAAGACGGGACGGAAAAGAGTTTAGGGTTGGATTAGGCGTACCCGCTTCGTGGCTCCGCCTAATCCAACCCTAAACCCTTTTCCTTATTCAAGGTCACTAATCCCGCAAGAAACTGAACCCTAAGAGGGTACTGGTGAACGCTGTCGTGGATGTGATTCAAAGATGGGGTACTGAACCTTAACAGTAGGGTACTGCATAAGACGGGACGAAAAAGGGTTTAGGGTTGAATTAGGCGTACCCGCTTCGCGGGTTCGCTTAATCCAACCCTAAACTCTTTTCCTTATTCAAGGTCATTAGTCTCGCAAGAAACTGAACCCTAAAAGGGTATTGGTGAACCTTGTCGTGGATGTGATTCAAAGATGGGGTACTGAACCTTAAGAGTAGGGTACTGCATAAGACAGGACGGAAAAGGGTTTAGGGTTGGATTAGCGTACCCGCATCGCGGCTCCGCCTAATCCAACCCTAAACCCTTTTCCTTATTCAAGGTCACTAATCCCACAAGAAACTGAACCCTAAGAGGGTATTGGTGAACTCTATCGTGGATGTGATTCAAATATGGGGTACCGAACCTTAAGAGTAGGGTACTGCATAAGACGAGACGGAAAAGGGTTTAGGGTTGGATTAGGCGTACCCGCTTTGCGGCCTCGCCTAATCCAACCCTAAACCCTTTTCCTTATTCAAGGTCACTAATCCCGCAAGAAACTAAATCCTAAGAGGGTATTGGTGAACAATGTCGTGGATGTGATTCAAAGATGGGGTACTGAACCTTAAGAGTAGGGTACTGCATAAGATGAGACGGAAAAGGGTTTAGGGTTGGATTAGGCGTACCCGCTTCGCGGCTCCGCCTAATCCAACCCTAAACCCTTTTCCTTATTCAAGGTCACTAATCCCGCAAGAAACTGAACCCTAAGAGGGTACTGGTGAACGCTGTCGTGGATGTGATTCAAAGATGGGGTACTGAACCTTAACAGTAGGGTACTGCATAAGACGGGACGAAAAAGGGTTTAGGGTTGAATTAGGCGTACCCGCTTCGCGGGTTCGCTTAATCCAACCCTAAACTCTTTTCCTTATTCAAGGTCATTAGTCTCGCAAGAAACTGAACCCTAAAAGGGTATTGGTGAACCTTGTCGTGGATGTGATTCAAAGATGGGGTACTGAACCTTAAGAGTAGGGTACTGCATAAGACAGGACGGAAAAGGGTTTAGGGTTGGATTAGCGTACCCGCATCGCGGCTCCGCCTAATCCAAACCTAAACCCTTTTCCTTATTCAAGGTCACTAATCCCGCAAGAAACTGAACCCTAAGAGGGTATTGGTGAACCTTGTCGTGGATGTGATTCAAAGATGGGGTACTGAAGCTTAAGAGTAGGGTACTGCATAAGACGGGACGGAAAAGGGTTTAGGGTTGGATTAGGCGTACCCGCTTCGCGGCCTCGCCTAATCCAACCCTAAACCCTTTTCCTTATTCAAGGTCACTAATCCCGCAAGAAACTGAACTCTAAGAGGGTATTCGTGAACCCAGTCGTGGATGTGATTCAAAGATGGGGTACTGAATGTTAAGAGTAGGGTACTACATAAGACGGGACGGAAAAGGGTTCAGGGTTGGATTAGGCGTACCCGCTTCGCGGTTCCGCCTAATTCAACCCTAAACCCTTTTTCTTATTCAAGGTCACTAATTCCGCAAGAAACTGAACTCTAAGAGGGTATTGGTGAACCCTGTCGTGGATGTGATTCAAAGATGGGGTACTGAACCTTAAGAGTAAGGTACTGCATAAGACGGGACGGAAAAGGGTTTAGGGTTGGATTAGGCGTACCCGCTTCACAGATTCGCCTAATCCAACCCTAAACCCTTTTCCTTGTTCATGGTCACTAATCCCGTAAGAAAGTGAACCCTAAGAGGGTATTGGTGAACTCTGTCGTGGATGTGATTCAAAGATGGGGTACTGAACATTACGAGTAGGGTACAGCATAAGACGGGACGGAAAAGGGTTTAGGGTTGGATTAGGCGTACCCGCTTCGCGGCCTCGCCTAATCCAACCCTAAACCCTTTTCCTTATTCAAGGTCACTAATCCCGCAAGAAACTGAATCCTAAGAGGGTATTGGTGAACAATGTCATCGATGTGATTCAAAGATGGAGTACTGAACCTTAAGAGTAGGGTACTGCATAAGACGGGACGGAAAAGGGTTTAGGGTTGGATTAGGCGAACCCGCTTCGCGGCTCCGCCTAATCCAACCCTAAACCCTTTTCCTTATTCAAGGTCACTAATCCCGCAAGGAACTGAACCCTAAGAGGGTATTGGTGAACCCTGTCGTGGATGTGATTCAAAGATGGGGTACTGAACGTTAAGAGTAGGGTACTGCATAAGACGAGACGGAAAAGGGTTCAGGGTTGGATTAGGCGTACCCGCTTCGTGGCTCCGCCTAATCCAACCCTAAACCCTTTTCCTTATTCAAGGTCACTAATCCCGCAAGGAACTGAACCCTAAGAGGGTATTGGTGAACCCTGTCGTGGATGTGATTCAAAGATGGGGTACTGAACGTTAAGAGTAGGGTACTGCATAAGACGAGACGGAAAAGGGTTCAGGGTTGGATTAGGCGTACCCACTTCGTGGCTCCGCCTAATCCAACCCTATACCCTTTTCCTTATTCAAGGTCACTAATCCCGCAAGAAACTGAATCCTAAGAGGGTATTGGTGAACAATGTCATCGATGTGATTCAAAGATGGAGTACTGAACCTTAAGAGTAGGGTACTGCATAAGACGGGACGCAAAAGGGTTTAGGGTTGAATTAGGCGTACCCGCTTTGCGGCCTCGCCTAATCCAACCCTAAACCCTTTTCCTTATTCAAGGTCACTAATCCCGCAAGAAACTAAATCCTAAGAGGGTATTGGTGAACAATGTCGTAGATGTGATTCAAAGATGGGGTACTGAACCTTAAGAGTAGGGTACTGCATAAGATGAGACGGAAAAGGGTTTAGGGTTGGATTAGGCGTACCCGCTTCGCGGCTCCGCCTAATCCAACCCTAAACCCTTTTCCTTATTCAAGGTCACTAATCCCGCAAGAAACTGAACCCTAAGAGGGTACTGGTGAACGCTGTCGTGGATGTGATTCAAAGATGGGGTACTGAACCTTAACAGTAGGGTACTGCATAAGACAGGACGAAAAAGGGTTTAGGGTTGAATTAGGCGTACCCGCTTCGCGGGTTCGCGTAATCCAACCCTAAACTCTTTTCCTTATTCAAGGTCATTAGTCTCGCAAGAAACTGATCCCTAAAAGGGTATTGGTGAACCTTGTCGTGGATGTGATTCAAAGATGGGGTACTGAACCTTAAGAGTAGGGTACTGCATAAGACAGGACGGAAAAGGGTTTAGGGTTGGATTAGCGTACCCGCATCGCGGCTCCGCCTAATCCAAACCTAAACCCTTTTCCTTATTCAAGGTCACTAATCCCGCAAGAAACTGAACCCTAAGAGGGTATTGGTGAACCTTGTCGTGGATGTGATTCAAAGATGGGGTACTGAAGCTTAAGAGTAGGGTACTGCATAAGACGGGACGGAAAAGGGTTTAGGGTTAGATTAGGCGTACCCGCTTCGCGGCCTCGCCTAATCCAACCCTAAACCCTTTTCCTTATTCAAGGTCACTAATCCCGCAAGAAACTGAACTCTAAGAGGGTATTCGTGAACCCAGTCGTGGATGTGATTCAAAGATGGGGTACTGAATGTTAAGAGTAGGGTACTACATAAGACGGGACGGAAAAGGGTTCAGGGTTGGATTAGGCGTACCCGCTTCGCGGTTCCGCCTAATTCAACCCTAAACCCTTTTTCTTATTCAAGGTCACTAATCCCGCAAGAAACAGAACTCTAAGAGGGTATTGGTAAACCCTGTCGTGGATGTGATTCAAAGATGGGGTACTGAACCTTAAGAGTAAGGTACTGCATAAGACGGGACGGAAAAGGGTTTAGGGTTGGATTAGGCGTACCCGCTTCACGGATTCGCCTAATCCAACCCTAAACCCTTTTCCTTGTTCAAGGTCACTAATCCCGTAAGAAAGTGAACCCTAAGAGGGTATTGGTGAACTCTGTCGTGGATGTGATTCAAAGATGGGGTACTGAACATTACGAGTAGGGTACAGCATAAGACGGGACGGAAAAGGGTTTAGGGTTGGATTAGGCGTACCCGCTTCGCGGCCTCGCCTAATCCAATCCTAAACCCTTTTCCTTATTCAATGTCACTAATCCCGCAAGAAACTGAATCCTAAGAGGGTATTGGTGAACAATGTCATCGATGTGATTCAAAGATGGAGTACTGAACCTTAAGAGTAGGGTACTGCATAAGACGGGACGGAAAAGGGTTTAGGGTTGGATTCGGCGAACCCGCTTCGCGGCTCCGCCAAATCCAACCCTAAACCCTTTTCCTTATTCAAGGTCACTAATCCCGCAAGAAACTGAACCCTAAGAGGGTATTGGTGAACCCTGTCGTGGATGTGATTCAAAGATGGGGTACTGAACCTTAAGAGTAGGATACTGCATAAGATGAGACAGAAAAGGGTTTAGGGTTGGATTAGGCGAACCCGCTTCGCGGCTCCGCCTAATCCAACCCTAAACCCTTTTCCATATTCAAGGTCACTAATCCCGCAAGAAACTGAACCCTAAGAGGGTATTGGTGAACCCTGTCGTGGATGTGATTCAAAGATGGGGTACAGAACCTTAAGAGTAGGGTACTGCATAAGACGGGACGCAAAAGGGTTTAGGGTTGAATTAGGCGTACCCGCTTTGCGGCCTCGCCTAATCCAACCCTAAACCCTTTTCCTTATTCAAGGTCACTAATCCCGCAAGAAACTAAATCCTAAGAGGGTATTGGTGAACAATGTCGTAGATGTGATTCAAAGATGGGGTACTGAACCTTAAGAGTAGGGTACTGCATAAGATGAGACGGAAAAGGGTTTAGGGTTGGATTAGGCGTACCCGCTTCGCGGCTCCGCCTAATCCAACCCTAAACCCTTTTCCTTATTCAAGGTCACTAATCCCGCAAGAAACTGAACCCTAAGAGGGTACTGGTGAACGCTGTCGTGGATGTGATTCAAAGATGGGGTACTTAACCTTAACAGTAGGGTACTGCATAAGACAGGACGAAAAAGGGTTTAGGGTTGAATTAGGCGTACCCGCTTCGCGGGTTCGCGTAATCCAACCCTAAACTCTTTTCCTTATTCAAGGTCATTAGTCTCGCAAGAAACTGATCCCTAAAAGGGTATTGGTGAACCTTGTCGTGGATGTGATTCAAAGATGGGGTACTGAACCTTAAGAGTAGGGTACTGCATAAGACAGGACGGAAAAGGGTTTAGGGTTGGATTAGCGTACCCGCATCGCGGCTCCGCCTAATCCAAACCTAAACCCTTTTCCTTATTCAAGGTCACTAATCCCGCAAGAAACTGAACCCTAAGAGGGTATTGGTGAACCTTGTCGTGGATGTGATTCAAAGATGGGGTACTGAAGCTTAAGAGTAGGGTACTGCATAAGACGGGACGGAAAAGGGTTTAGGGTTAGATTAGGCGTACCCGCTTCGCGGCCTCGCCTAATCCAACCCTAAACCCTTTTCCTTATTCAAGGTCACTAATCCCGCAAGAAACTGAACTCTAAGAGGGTATTCGTGAACCCAGTCGTGGATGTGATTCAAAGATGGGGTACTGAATGTTAAGAGTAGGGTACTACATAAGACGGGACGGAAAAGGGTTCAGGGTTGGATTAGGCGTACCCGCTTCGCGGTTCCGCCTAATTCAACCCTAAACCCTTTTTCTTATTCAAGGTCACTAATCCCGCAAGAAACTGAACTCTAAGAGGGTATTGGTAAACCCTGTCGTGGATGTGATTCAAAGATGGGGTACTGAACCTTAAGAGTAAGGTACTGCATAAGACGGGACGGAAAAGGGTTTAGGGTTGGATTAGGCGTACCCGCTTCACGGATTCGCCTAATCCAACCCTAAACCCTTTTCCTTGTTCAAGGTCACTAATCCCGTAAGAAAGTGAACCCTAAGAGGGTATTGGTGAACTCTGTCGTGGATGTGATTCAAAGATGGGGTACTGAACATTACGAGTAGGGTACAGCATAAGACGGGACGGAAAAGGGTTTAGGGTTGGATTAGGCGTACCCGCTTCGCGGCCTCGCCTAATCCAACCCTAAACCCTTTTCCTTATTCAAGGTCACTAATCCCGCAAGAAACTGAACCCTAAGAGGGTATTGGTGAACCCTGTCGTGGATGTGATTCAAAGATGGGGTACTGAACCTTAAGAGTAGGATACTGCATAAGATGAGACAGAAAAGGGTTTAGGGTTGGATTAGGCGAACCCGCTTCGCGGCTCCGCCTAATCCAACCCTAAACCCTTTTCCATATTCAAGGTCACTAATCCCGCAAGAAACTGAACCCTAAGAGGGTATTGGTGAACCCTGTCGTGGATGTGATTCAAAGATGGGGTACAGAACCTTAAGAGTAGGGTACTGCATAAGACGGGACGGAAAAGGGTTTAAGGTTGGATTAGGCGTACCCACTTCGCGGCCTCGCCTAATCCAACCCTAAACCCTTTTCCTTATTCAAGGTCACTAATCCCCCAAGAAACTGAATCCTAAGAGGGTATTGGTGAAAAATGTCGTGGATGTGATTCAAAGATGGGGTACTGAACCTTAAGAGTAGCGTACTGCATAAGACGGGACGGAAAAGGGTTCACGGTTGGATTAGGCGTACCCGCTTCGTGGCTCCGCCTAATCCAACCCTAAACACTTTTCCTTATTCAAGGTCACTAATCCCGCAAGAAACTGAACTCTAAGAGGGTATTCGTGAACCCATTCGCGGCCTCGCCTAATCCAACCCTAAACCCTTTTCCTTATTCAAGGTCACTAATCCCGCAAGAAACTGAATGCTAAGAGGGTATTGGTGAACAATGTCATCGATGTGATTCAAAGATGAGGTACTGAACCTTAAGAGTAGGGTACTGCATAAGACGAGACGGAAAAGGGTTCAGGGTTGGATTAGGCGTACCCGCTTCGCGGCTCCACCTAATCCAACCCTAAACCCTTTTCCTTATTCAAGGTCACTAATCCCGCAAGGAACTGAACCCTATGAGGGTATTGGTGAACCCTGTCGTGGATGTGATTCAAAGATGGGGTACTGAACGTTAAGAGTAGGGTACTGCATAAGACGAGATGGAAAAGGGTTCAGGGTTGGATTAGGCGTACCCGCTTCGTGGCTCCGCCTAATCCAACCCTAAACCCTTTTCCTTATTCAAGGTCACTAATCCCGCAAGGAACTGAACCCTAAGAGGGTATTGGTGAACCCTGTCGTGGATGTGATTCAAAGATGGGGTATTGAATGTTAAGAGTAGGGTACTGCATAAGACGAGACAGAAAAGGGTTTAAGTTGGATTAGGCGTACACGCTTCGTGGCTCCGCCTAATCCAACCCTATACCCTTTTCCTTATTCAAGGTCATTAATCCCGCAAGAAACTGAACCCTAAGAGGGTATTGGTGAACCCTGTCGTGGATCTGATTCAAAGATGGGGTACTGAACCTTAAGTGTAGGGTACTGCATAAGACGAGACGGAAAAGGGTTTAGGGTTGGATTAGGCGAACCCGCATCGCGGCTCCGCCTAATCCAACCCTAAACCCTTTTCCATATTCAAGGTCACTAATCCCGCAAGAAACTGAACCCTAAGAGGGTATTGGTGAACACTGTCGTGGATGTGATTCAAAGATGGGGTACTGAACCTTAAGAGTAGGGTACTGCATAAGACGGGACGGAAAAGGGTTTAGGGTTGGATTAGGCGTACCCGCTTCGCGGCCTCGCCTAATCCAACCCTAAACCCTTTTCCTTATTCAAGGTCACTAATCCCGCAAGAAACTGAACTCTAAGAGGGTATTCGTGAACCCAGTCGTGGATGTGATTCAAAGATGGGGTACTGAACGTTAAGAGTAGGGTACTACATAAGACGGAACGGAAAAGGGTTCCGGGTTGGATTAGGCGTACCCGCTTCGCGGCTCCGCCTAATTCAACCCTAAACCCTTTTCCTTATTCAAGGTCACTAATCCCGCAAGAAACTGAACTCTAAGAGGGTATTGGTGAACCCTATCGTGGATGTGATTCAAAGATGGGGTACTGAACCTTAAGAGTAGGGTACTGCATAAGACGGGACGAAAAAGGGTTTAGGGTTGGATTAGGCGTACCCGCTTCGTGGATTCGCCTAATCCAACCCTAAACCCTTTTCCTTATTCAAGGTAACTAATCCCGCAAGAAACTGAACCCTAAGAGGGTATTGGTGAACACTGTCGTGGATGTGATTCAAAGATGGGGTACTGAACCTTAAGAGTAGGGTACTGCATAAGACGGGACGGAAAAGGGTTTAGGGTTGGATTAGGCGTACCCGCTTCGCGACCTCGCCTAATCCAACCCTATACCCTTTTCCTTATTCAAGGTCACTAATCCCGCAATAAACTGAACTCTAAGAGGGTATTCGTGAACCCAGTCGTGGATGTGATTCAAAGATGGGGTACTGAACATTAAGAGTAGGGTACTACATAAGACGGGACGGAAAAGGGTTCAGGGTTGGATTAGGCGTACCCGCTTCGCGGCTCCGCCTAATTCAACCCTAAACCCTTTTCCTTATTCAAGGTCACTAATCCCGCAAGAAACTGAACTCTAAGAGGGTATTGGTGAACCCTGTCGTGGATGTGATTCAAAGATGGGGTACTGAACCTTAAGAGTAAGGTACTGCATAAGACGGGACGGAAAAGGGTTTAGGGTTGGATTAGGCGAACCCGCTTCGCGGCTCCGCTTAATCCAACCCTAAACCCTTTTCCTTATTCAAGGTCACTAATCCCGCAAGAAACTGAACCCTAAGAGGGTATTGGTGAACCCTGTCGTGGATGTGATTCAAAGATGGGGTACTGAAACTTAAGAGTAGGGTACTGCATAAGACGGGACGGAAAAGGGTTTAGGGTTGGATTAGGAGTACCCGCTTCGCGGCCTCGCCTAATCCAACCCTAAACCCTTTTCCTTATTCAAGGTCACTAATCCCGCAAGAAACTGAACTCTAAGAGGGTATTCGTGAACCCAGTCGTGGATGTGATTCAAAGATGGGGTACTGAACGTTAAGAGTAGGGTACTACATAAGACGGAACGGAAAAGGGTTCCGGGTTGGATTAGGCGTACCCGCTTCGCGGCTCCGCCTAATTCAACCCTAAACCCTTTTCCTTATTCAAGGTCACTAATCCCGCAAGAAACTGAACTCTAAGAGGGTATTGGTGAACCCTATCGTGGATGTGATTCAAAGATGGGGTACTGAACCTTAAGAGTAGGGTACTGCATAAGACGGGACGAAAAAGGGTTTAGGGTTGGATTAGGCGTACCCGCTTCGTGGATTCGCCTAATCCAACCCTAAACCCTTTTCCTTATTCAAGGTAACTAATCCCGCAAGAAACTGAACCCTAAGAGGGTATTGGTGAACACTGTCGTGGATGTGATTCAAAGATGGGGTACTGAACCTTAAGAGTAGGGTACTGCATAAGACGGGACGGAAAAGGGTTTAGGGTTGGATTAGGCGTACCCGCTTCGCGACCTCGCCTAATCCAACCCTATACCCTTTTCCTTATTCAAGGTCACTAATCCCGCAATAAACTGAACTCTAAGAGGGTATTCGTGAACCCAGTCGTGGATGTGATTCAAAGATGGGGTACTGAACATTAAGAGTAGGGTACTACATAAGACGGGACGGAAAAGGGTTCAGGGTTGGATTAGGCGTACCCGCTTCGCGGCTCCGCCTAATTCAACCCTAAACCCTTTTCCTTATTCAAGGTCACTAATCCCGCAAGAAACTGAACTCTAAGAGGGTATTGGTGAACCCTGTCGTGGATGTGATTCAAAGATGGGGTACTGAACCTTAAGAGTAAGGTACTGCATAAGACGGGACGGAAAAGGGTTTAGGGTTGGATTAGGCGAACCCGCTTCGCGGCTCCGCTTAATCCAACCCTAAACCCTTTTCCTTATTCAAGGTCACTAATCCCGCAAGAAACTGAACCCTAAGAGGGTATTGGTGAACCCTGTCGTGGATGTGATTCAAAGATGGGGAACTGAAACTTAAGAGTAGGGTACTGCATAAGACGGGACGGAAAAGGGTTTAGGGTTGGATTAGGAGTACCCGCTTCGCGGCCTCGCCTAATCCAACCCTAAACCCTTTTCCTTATTCAAGGTCACTAATCCCGCAAGAAACTGAACTCTAAGAGGGTATTCGTGAACCCAGTCGTGGATGTGATTCAAAGATGGGGTACTGAATGTTAAGAGTAGGGTACTACATAAGACGGGACAGAAAAGGGTTCAGGGTTGGATTAGGCGTACCCGCTTCGCGGTTCCGCCTAATTCAACCCTAAACCCTTTTCCTTATTCAAGGTCACTAATCCCGCAAGAAACTGAACTCTAAGAGGGTATTGGTGAACCCTGTCGTGGATGTGATTCAAAGATGGGGTACTGAACCTTAAGAGTAAGGTACTACATAAGACGGGACGGAAAAGGGTTTAGGGTTGGATTAGGCGTACCCGCTTCACGGATTCGCCTAATCCAACCCTAAACCCTTTTCCTTGTTCAAGGTCACTAATCCCGTAAGAAACTGAACCCTAAGAGGGTATTGGTGAACTCTGTCGTGGATGTGATTCAAAGATGGGGTACTGAACATTACGAGTAGGGTACAGCATAAGACGGGACGGAAAAGGGTTTAGGGTTGGATTAGGCGTACCCGCTTCGCGGCCTAGCCTAGTCCAACCCTAAACCCTTTTCCTTATTCAAGGTCACTAATCCCGCAAGAAACTGAATCCTAAGAGGGTATTGGTGAACAATGTCATCGATGTGATTCAAAGATGGAGTACTGAATCTTAAGAGTAGGGTACTGCATAAGACGGGACGGAAAAGGGTTTAGGGTTGGATTAGGCGAACCTGCTTCGCGGCTCCGCCTAATCCAACCCTAAACCCTTTTCCTTATTCAAGGTCACTAATCCCGCAAGGAACTGAACCCTAAGAGGGTATTGGTGAACCCTGTCGTGGATGTGATTCAAAGATGGGGTACTGAACGTTAAGAGTAGGGTACTGCATAAGACGAGACGGAAAAGGGTTCAGGGTTGGATTAGGCGTACCCGCTTCGTGGCTCCGCCTAATCCAACCCTAAACCCTTTTCCTTATTCAAGGTCACTAATCCCGCAAGGAACTGAACCCTAAGAGGGTATTGGTGAACCCTGTCGTGGATGTGATTTAAAGATTGGGTACTGAACGTTAAGAGTAGGGTACTGCATAAGACGAGACGGAAAAGGGTTCAGGGTTGGATTAGGCGTACCCGCTTCGTGGCTCCGCCTAATCCAACCCTATACCCTTTTCCTTATTCAAGGTCACTAATCCCGCAAGAAACTGAACCCTAAGAGGGTATTGGTGAACCCTGTCGTAGATGTGATTCAAAGATGGGGTACTGAAACTTAAGAGTAGGGTACTGCATAAGACGGGACGGAAAAGGGTTTAGGGTTGGATTAGGAGTACCCGCTTCGGGGCCTCGCCTAATCCAACCCTAAACCCTTTTCCTTATTCAAGGTCACTAATCCCGCAAGAAACTGAACTCTAAGAGGGTATTCGTGAACCCAGTCGTGGATGTGATTCAAAGATGGGGTACTGAATGTTAAGAGTAGGGTACTACATAAGACGGGACGGAAAAGGGTTCAGGGTTGGATTAGGCGTACCCGCTTCGCGGTTCCGCCTAATTCAACCCTAAACCCTTTTCCTTATTCAAGGTCACTAATCCCGCAAGAAACTGAACTCTAAGAGGGTATTGGTGAACCCTGTCGTGGATGTGATTCAAAGATGGGGTACTGAACCTTAAGAGTAAGGTACTGCATAAGACGGGACGGAAAAGGGTTTAGGGTTGGATTAGGCGTACCCGCTTCACGGATTCGCCTAATCCAACCCTAAACCCTTTTCCTTGTTCAAGGTCACTAATCCCGTAAGAAACTGAACCCTAAGAGGGTATTGGTGAACTCTGTCGTGGATGTGATTCAAAGATGGGGTACTGAACATTACGAGTAGGGTACAGCATAAGACGGGACGGAAAAGGGTTTAGGGTTGGATTAGGCGTACCCGCTTCGCGGCCTCGCCTAATCCAACCCTAAACCCTTTTCCTTATTCAAGGTCACTAATCCCGCAAGAAACTGAATCCTAAGAGGGTATTGGTGAACAATGTCATCGATGTGATTCAAAGATGGAGTACTGAACCTTAAGAGTAGGGTACTGCATAAGACGGGACGGAAAAGGGTTTAGGGTTGGATTAGGCGAACCCGCTTCGCGGCTCCGCCTAATCCAACCCTAAACCCTTTTCCTTATTCAAGGTCACTAATCCCGCAAGAAACTGAACCCTAAGAGGGTATTGGTGAACCCTGTCGTAGATGTGATTCAAAGATGGGGTACTGAAACTTAAGAGTAGGGTACTGCATAAGACGGGACGGAAAAGGGTTTAGGGTTGGATTAGGAGTACCCGCTTCGGGGCCTCGCCTAATCCAACCCTAAACCCTTTTCCTTATTCAAGGTCACTAATCCCGCAAGAAACTGAACTCTAAGAGGGTATTCGTGAACCCTGTCGTGGATGTGATTCAAAGATGGGGTACTGAATGTTAAGAGTAGGGTACTACATAAGACGGGACGGAAAAGGGTTCAGGGTTGGATTAGGCGTACCCGCTTCGCGGTTCCGCCTAATTCAACCCTAAACCCTTTTCCTTATTCAAGGTCACTAATCCCGCAAGAAACTGAACTCTAAGAGGGTATTGGTGAACCCTGTCGTGGATGTGATTCAAAGATGGGGTACTGAACCTTAAGAGTAAGGTACTGCATAAGACGGGACGGAAAAGGGTTTAGGGTTGGATTAGGCGTACCCGCTTCACGGATTCGCCTAATCCAACCCTAAACCCTTTTCCTTGTTCAAGGTCACTAATCCCGTAAGAAACTGAACCCTAAGAGGGTATTGGTGAACTCTGTCGTGGATGTGATTCAAAGATGGGGTACTGAACATTACGAGTAGGGTACAGCATAAGACGGGACGGAAAAGGGTTTAGGGTTGGATTAGGCGTACCCGCTTCGCGGCCTCGCCTAATCCAACCCTAAACCCTTTTCCTTATTCAAGGTCACTAATCCCGCAAGAAACTGAATCCTAAGAGGGTATTGGTGAACAATGTCATCGATGTGATTCAAAGATGGAGTACTGAACCTTAAGAGTAGGGTACTGCATAAGACGGGACGGAAAAGGGTTTAGGGTTGGATTAGGCGAACCCGCTTCGCGGCTCCGCCTAATCCAACCCTAAACCCTTTTCCTTATTCAAGGTCACTAATCCCGCAAGGAACTGAACCCTAAGAGGGTATTGGTGAACCCTGTCGTGGATGTGATTCAAAGATGGGGTACTGAACGTTAAGAGTAGGGTACTGCATAAGACGAGACGGAAAAGGGTTCAGGGTTGGATTAGGCGTACCCGCTTCGTGGCTCCGCCTAATCCAACCCTAAACCCTTTTCCTTATTCAAGGTCACTAATCCCGCAAGGAACTGAACCCTAAGAGGGTATTGGTGAACCCTGTCGTGGATGTGATTCAAAGATGGGGTACTGAACGTTAAGAGTAGGGTACTGCATAAGACGAGACGGAAAAGGGTTCAGGGTTGGATTAGGCGTACCCGCTTCGTGGCTCCGCCTAATCCAACCCTATTCCCTTTTCCTTATTCAAGGTCACTAATCCCGCAAGAAACTGAACCCTAAGAGGGTATTGGTGAACCCTGTCGTGGATGTGATTCAAAGATGGGGTACTGAACCTTAAGAGTAGGGTACTGCATAAGATGAGACAGAAAAGGGTTTAGGGTTGGATTAGGCGAACCCGCTTCGCGGCTCCGCCTAATCCAACCCTAAACCCTTTTCCATATTCAAGGTAACTAATCCCGCAAGAAACTGAACCCTAAGAGGGTATTGGTGAACAATGTCGTGGATGTGATTCAAAGATGGGGTACTGAACCTTAAGAGTAGGGTACTGCATAAGACGGGACGGAAAAGGGTTTAGGGTTGGATTAGGCGTACCCGCTTCGCGACCTCGCCTAATCCAACCCTATACCCTTTTCCTTATTCAAGGTCACTAATCCCGCAAGAAACTGAACTCTAAGAGGGTATTCGTGAACCCAGTCGTGGATGTGATTCAAAGATGGGGTACTGAACATTAAGAGTAGGGTACTACATAAGACGGGACGGAAAAGGGTTCAGGGTTGGATTAGGCGTACCCGCTTCGCGGCTCCGCCTAATTCAACCCTAAACCCTTTTCCTTATTCAAGGTCACTAATCCCGCAAGAAACTGAACCCTAAGAGGGTATTGGTGAACCCTGTCGTGGATGTGATTCAAAGATGGGGTACTGGACCTTAAGAGTAAGGTACTGCATAAGACGGGACGGAAAAGGGTTTAGGGTTGGATTAGGCGTACCCGCTTCACGGATTCGCCTAATCCAACCCTAAACCCTTTTCCTTGTTCAAGGTCACTAATCCCGTAAGAAACTGAACCCTAAGAGGGTATTGGTGAACTCTGTCGTGGATGTGATTCAAAGATGGGGTACTGAACATTACGAGTAGGGTACAGCATAAGACGGGACGGAAAAGGGTTTAGGGTTGGATTAGGCGTACCCGCTTCGCGGCCTCGCCTAGTCCAACCCTAAACCCTTTTCCTTATTCAAGGTCACTAATCCCGCAAGAAACTGAACTCTAAGAGGGTATTCGTGAACCCAGTCGTGGATGTGATTCAAAGATGGGGTACTGAATGTTAAGAGTAGGGTACTACATAAGACGGGACGGAAAAGGGTTCAGGGTTGGATTAGGCGTACCCGCTTCGCGGTTCCGCCTAATTCAACCCTAAACCCTTTTCCTTATTCAAGGTCACTAATCCCGCAAGAAACTGAACTCTAAGAGGGTATTGGTGAACCCTGTCGTGGATGTGATTCAAAGATGGGGTACTGAACCTTAAGAGTAAGGTACTGCATAAGACGGGACGGAAAAGGGTTTAGGGTTGGATTAGGCGTACCCGCTTCACGGATTCGCCTAATCCAACCCTAAACCCTTTTCCTTGTTCAAGGTCACTAATCCCGTAAGAAACTGAACCCTAAGAGGGTATTGGTGAACTCTGTCGTGGATGTGATTCAAAGATGGGGTACTGAACATTACGAGTAGGGTACAGCATAAGACGGGACGGAAAAGGGTTTGGGTTGGATTAGGCGTACCCGCTTCGCGGCCTCGCCTAATCCAACCCTAAACCCTTTTCCTTATTCAAGGTCACTAATCCCGCAAGAAACTGAATCCTAAGAGGGTATTGGTGAACAATGTCATCGATGTGATTCAAAGATGGAGTACTGAACCTTAAGAGTAGGGTACTGCATAAGACGGGACGGAAAAGGGTTTAGGGTTGGATTAGGCGAACCCGCTTCGCGGCTCCGCCTAATCCAACCCTAAACCCTTTTCCTTATTCAAGGTCACTAATCCCGCAAGGAACTGAACCCTAAGAGGGTATTGGTGAACCCTGTCGTGAATGTGATTCAAAGATGGGGTACTGAACGTTAAGAGTAGGGTACTGCATAAGACGAGACGGAAAAGGGTTCAGGGTTGGATTAGGCGTACCCGCTTCGTGGCTCCGCCTAATCCAACCCTAAACCCTTTTCCTTATTCAAGGTCACTAATCCCGCAAGGAACTGAACCCTAGGAGGGTATTGGTGAACCCTGTCGTGGATGTGATTCAAAGATGGGGTACTGAACGTTAAGAGTAGGGTACTGCATAAGACGAGACGGAAAAGGGTTCAGGGTTGGATTAGGCGTACCCGCTTCGTGGCTCCGCCTAATCCAACCCTATACCCTTTTCCTTATTCAAGGTCACTAATCCCGCAAGAAACTGAACCCTAAGAGGGTATTGGTGAACCCTGTCGTGGATGTGATTCAAAGATGGGGTACTGAACCTTAAGAGTAGGGTACTGCATAAGATGAGACAGAAAAGGGTTTAGGGTTGGATTAGGCGAACCCGCTTCGCGGCTCCGCCTAATCCAACCCTAAACCCTTTTCCATATTCAAGGTAACTAATCCCGCAAGAAACTGAACCCTAAGAGGGTATTGGTGAACACTGTCATGGATGTGATTCAAAGATGGGGTACTGAACCTTAAGAGTAGGGTACTTCATAAGACGGGACGGAAAAGGGTTTAGGGTTGGATTAGGCGTACCCGCTTCGCGACCTCGCCTAATCCAACCCTAAACCCTTTTCCTTGTTCAAGGTCACTAATCCCGTAAGAAACTGAACCCTAAGAGGGTATTGGTGAACTCTGTCGTGGATGTGATTCAAAGATGGGGTACTGAACATTACGAGTAGGGTACAGCATAAGACGGGACGGAAAAGGGTTTAGGGTTGGATTAGGCGTACCCGCTTCGCGGCCTCGCCTAATCCAACCCTAAACCCTTTTCCTTATTCAAGGTCACTAATCCCGCAAGAAACTGAATCCTAAGAGGGTATTGGTGAACAATGTCATCGATGTGATTCAAAGATGGAGTACTGAACCTTAAGAGTAGGGTACTGCATAAGACGGGACGGAAAAGGGTTTAGGGTTGGATTAGGCGAACCCGCTTCGCGGCTCCGCCTAATCCAACCCTAAACCCTTTTCCTTATTCAAGGTCACTAATCCCGCAAGGAACTGAACCCTAAGAGGGTATTGGTGAACCCTGTCGTGGATGTGATTCAAAGATGGGGTACTGAACGTTAAGAGTAGGGTACTGCATAAGACGAGACGGAAAAGGGTTCAGGGTTGGATTAGGCGTACCCGCTTCGTGGCTCCGCCTAATCCAACCCTAAACCCTTTTCCTTATTCAAGGTCACTAATCCCGCAAGGAACTGAACCCTAAGAGGGTATTGGTGAACCCTGTCGTGGATGTGATTCAAAGATGGGGTACTGAACGTTAAGAGTAGGGTACTGCATAAGACGAGACGGAAAAGGGTTCAGGGTTGGATTAGGCGTACCCGCTTCGTGGCTCCGCCTAATCCAACCCTATTCCCTTTTCCTTATTCAAGGTCACTAATCCCGCAAGAAACTGAACCCTAAGAGGGTATTGGTGAACCCTGTCGTGGATGTGATTCAAAGATGGGGTACTGAACCTTAAGAGTAGGGTACTGCATAAGATGAGACAGAAAAGGGTTTAGGGTTGGATTAGGCGAACCCGCTTCGCGGCTCCGCCTAATCCAACCCTAAACCCTTTTCCATATTCAAGGTAACTAATCCCGCAAGAAACTGAACCCTAAGAGGGTATTGGTGAACACTGTCGTGGATGTGATTCAAAGATGGGGTACTGAACCTTAAGAGTAGGGTACTGCATAAGACGGGACGGAAAAGGGTTTAGGGTTGGATTAGGCGTACCCGCTTCGCGACCTCGCCTAATCCAACCCTATACCCTTTTCCTTATTCAAGGTCACTAATCCCGCAAGAAACTGAACTCTAAGAGGGTATTCGTGAACCCAGTCGTGGATGTGATTCAAAGATGGATTACTGAACCTTAAGATTAGGGTACTGCATAAGACGGGACGAAAAAGGGTTTAGGGTTGGATTAGGCGAACCCGCTTCGCGGCTCCGCTTAATCCAACCCTAAACCCTTTTCCTTATTCAAGGTCACTAATCCCGCAAGAAACTGAACCCTAAGAGGGTATTGGTGAACCCTGTCGTGGATGTGATTCAAAGATGGGGTACTGAAACTTAAGAGTAGGGTACTGCATAAGACGGGACGGAAAAGGGTTTAGGGTTGGATTAGGAGTACCCGCTTCGCGGCCTCGCCTAATCCAACCCTAAACCCTTTTCCTTATTCAAGGTCACTAATCCTGCAAGAAACAGAACTCTAAGAGGGTATTCGTGAACCCAGTCGTGGATGTGATTCAAAGATGGGGTACTGAATGTTAAGAGTAGGGTACTACATAAGACGGGACGGAAAAGGGTTCAGGGTTGGATTAGGCGTACCCGCTTCGCGGTTCCGCCTAATTCAACCCTAAACCCTTTTCCTTATTCAAGGTCACTAATCCCGCAAGAAACTGAACTCTAAGAGGGTATTGGTGAACCCTGTCGTGGATGTGATTCAAAGATGGGGTACTGAACCTTAAGAGTAAGGTACTGCATAAGACGGGACGGAAAAGGGTTTAGGGTTGGATTAGGCGTACCCGCTTCACGGATTCGCCTAATCCAACCCTAAACCCTTTTCCTTGTTCAAGGTCACTAATCCCGTAAGAAACTGAACCCTAAGAGGGTATTGGTGAACTCTGTCATGGATGTGATTCAAAGATGGGGTACTGAACATTACGAGTAGGGTACAGCATAAGACGGGACGGAAAAGGGTTTAGGGTAGGATTAGGCGTACCCGCTTCGCGGCCTCGCCTAGTCCAACCCTAAACCCTTTTCCTTATTCAAGGTCACTTATCCCGCAAGAAACTGAATCCTAAGAGGGTATTGGTGAACAATGTCATCGATGTGATTCAAAGATGGAGTACTGAACCTTAAGAGTAGGGTACTGCATAAGACGGGACGGAAAAGGGTTTAGGGTTGGATTAGGCGAACCCGCTTCGCGGCTCCGCCTAATCCAACCCTAAACCCTTTTCCTTATTCAAGGTCACTAATCCCGCAAGGAACTGAACCCTAAGAGGGTATTGGTGAACACTGTCATGGATGTGATTCAAAGATGGGGTACTGAACCTTAAGAGTAGGGTACTGCATAAGACGGGACGGAAAAGGGTTTAGGGTTGGATTAGGCGTACCCGCTTCGCGACCTCGCCTAATCCAACCCTAAACCCTTTTCCTTGTTCAAGGTCACTAATCCCGTAAGAAACTGAACCCTAAGAGGGTATTGGTGAACTCTGTCGTGGATGTGATTCAAAGATGGGGTACTGAACATTACGAGTAGGGTACAGCATAAGACGGGACGGAAAAGGGTTTAGGGTTGGATTAGGCGTACCCGCTTCGCGGCCTCGCCTAATCCAACCCTAAACCCTTTTCCTTATTCAAGGTCACTAATCCCGCAAGAAACTGAATCCTAAGAGGGTATTGGTGAACAATGTCATCGATGTGATTCAAAGATGGAGTACTGAACCTTAAGAGTAGGGTACTGCATAAGACGGGACGGAAAAGGGTTTAGGGTTGGATTAGGCGAACCCGCTTCGCGGCTCCGCCTAATCCAACCCTAAACCCTTTTCCTTATTCAAGGTCACTAATCCCGCAAGGAACTGAACCCTAAGAGGGTATTGGTGAACCCTGTCGTGGATGTGATTCAAAGATGGGGTACTGAACGTTAAGAGTAGGGTACTGCATAAGACGAGACGGAAAAGGGTTCAGGGTTGGATTAGGCGTACCCGCTTCGTGGCTCCGCCTAATCCAACCCTAAACCCTTTTCCTTATTCAAGGTCACTAATCTCGCAAGGAACTGAACCCTAAGAGGGTATTGGTGAACCCTGTCGTGGATGTGATTCAAAGATGGGGTACTGAACGTTAAGAGTAGGGTACTGCATAAGACGAGACGGAAAAGGGTTCAGGGTTGGATTAGGCGTACCCGCTTCGTGGCTCCGCCTAATCCAACCCTATTCCCTTTTCCTTATTCAAGGTCACTAATCCCGCAAGAAACTGAACCCTAAGAGGGTATTGGTGAACCCTGTCGTGGATGTGATTCAAAGATGGGGTACTGAACCTTAAGAGTAGGGTACTGCATAAGATGAGACAGAAAAGGGTTTAGGGTTGGATTAGGCGAACCCGCTTCGCGGCTCCGCCTAATCCAACCCTAAACCCTTTTCCATATTCAAGGTAACTAATCCCGCAAGAAACTGAACCCTAAGAGGGTATTGGTGAACACTGTCGTGGATGTGATTCAAAGATGGGGTACTGAACCTTAAGAGTAGGGTACTGCATAAGACGGGACGGAAAAGGGTTTAGGGTTGGATTAGGCGTACCCGCTTCGCGACCTCGCCTAATCCAACCCTATACCCTTTTCCTTATTCAAGGTCACTAATCCCGCAAGAAACTGAACTCTAAGAGGGTATTGGTGAACCCTGTCGTGGATGTGATTCAAAGATGGGGTACTGGACCTTAAGAGTAAGGTACTGCATAAGACGGGACGGAAAAGGGTTTAGGGTTGGATTAGGCGTACCCGCTTCGCGACCTCGCCTAATCCAACCCTAAACCCTTTTCCTTGTTCAAGGTCACTAATCCCGTAAGAAACTGAACCCTAAGAGGGTATTGGTGAACTCTGTCGTGGATGTGATTCAAAGATGGGGTACTGAACATTACGAGTAGGGTACAGCATAAGACGGGACGGAAAAGGGTTTAGGGTTGGATTAGGCGTACCCGCTTCGCGGCCTCGCCTAATCCAACCCTAAACCCTTTTCCTTATTCAAGGTCACTAATCCCGCAAGAAACTGAATCCTAAGAGGGTATTGGTGAACAATGTCATCGATGAGATTCAAAGATGGAGTACTGAACCTTAAGAGTAGGGTACTGCATAAGACGGGACGGAAAAGGGTTTAGGGTTGGATTAGGCGAACCCGCTTCGCGGCTCCGCCTAATCCAACCCTAAACCCTTTTCCTTATTCAAGGTCACTAATCCCGCAAGGAACTGAACCCTAAGAGGGTATTGGTGAACCCTGTCGTGGATGTGATTCAAAGATGGGGTACTGAACGTTAAGAGTAGGGTACTGCATAAGACGAGACGGAAAAGGGTTCAGGGTTGGATTAGGCGTACCCGCTTCGTGGCTCCGCCTAATCCAACCCTAAACCCTTTTCCTTATTCAAGGTCACTAATCTCGCAAGGAACTGAACCCTAAGAGGGTATTGGTGAACCCTGTCGTGGATGTGATTCAAAGATGGGGTACTGAACGTTAAGAGTAGGGTACTGCATAAGACGAGACGGAAAAGGGTTCAGGGTTGGATTAGGCGTACCCGCTTCGTGGCTCCGCCTAATCCAACCCTATTCCCTTTTCCTTATTCAAGGTCACTAATCCCGCAAGAAACTGAACCCTAAGAGGGTATTGGTGAACCCTGTCGTGGATGTGATTCAAAGATGGGGTACTGAACCTTAAGAGTAGGGTACTGCATAAGATGAGACAGAAAAGGGTTTAGGGTTGGATTAGGCGAACCCGCTTCGCGGCTCCGCCTAATCCAACCCTAAACCCTTTTCCATATTCAAGGTAACTAATCCCGCAAGAAACTGAACCCTAAGAGGGTATTGGTGAACACTGTCGTGGATGTGATTCAAAGATGGGGTACTGAACCTTAAGAGTAGGGTACTGCATAAGACGGGACGGAAAAGGGTTTAGGGTTGGATTAGGCGTACCCGCTTCGCGACCTCGCCTAATCCAACCCTATACCCTTTTCCTTATTCAAGGTCACTAATCCCGCAAGAAACTGAACTCTAAGAGTGTATTCGTGAACCCAGTCGTGGATGTGATTCAAAGATGGGGTACTGAACATTAAGAGTAGGGTACTACATAAGACGGGACGGAAAAGGGTTCAGGGTTGGATTAGGCGTACCCGCTTCGCGGCTCCGCCTAATTCAACCCTAAACCCTTTTCCTTATTCAAGGTCACTAATCCCGCAAGAAACTGAACTCTAAGAGGGTATTGGTGAACCCTGTCGTGGATGTGATTCAAAGATGGGGTACTGGACCTTAAGAGTAAGGTACTGCATAAGACGGGACGGAAAAGGGTTTAGGGTTGGATTAGGCGTACCCGCTTCACGGATTCGCCTAATCCAACCCTAAACCCTTTTCCTTGTTCAAGGTCACTAATACCGTAAGAAACTGAACCCTAAGAGGGTATTGGTGAACTCTGTCGTGGATGTGATTCAAAGATGGGTTACTGAACCTTAAGAGTAGGGTACAGCATAAGACGGGACGAAAAAGGGTTTAGGGTTGGATTAGGCGTACCCGCTTCACGGCCTCGCCTAATCCAACCCTAAACCCTTTACCTTATTCAAGGTCACTAATCCCGCAAGAAACTGAATCCTAAGAGGGTATTGGTGAACAATGTCATCGATGTGATTCAAAGATGGATTACTGAACCTTAAGATTAGGGTACTGCATAAGACGGGACGAAAAAGGGTTTAGGGTTGGATTAGGCGAACCCGCTTCGCGGCTCCGCTTAATCCAACCCTAAACCCTTTTCCTTATTCAAGGTCACTAATCCCGCAAGAAACTGAACCCTAAGAGGGTATTGGTGAACCCTGTCGTGGATGTGATTCAAAGATGGGGTACTGAAACTTAAGAGTAGGGTACTGCATAAGACGGGACGGAAAAGGGTTTAGGGTTGGATTAGGAGTACCCGCTTCGCGGCCTCGCCTAATCCAACCCTAAACCCTTTTCCTTATTCAAGGTCACTAATCCTGCAAGAAACAGAACTCTAAGAGGGTATTCGTGAACCCAGTCGTGGATGTGATTCAAAGATGGGGTACTGAATGTTAAGAGTAGGGTACTACATAAGACGGGACGGAAAAGGGTTCAGGGTTGGATTAGGCGTACCCGCTTCGCGGTTCCGCCTAATTCAACCCTAAACCCTTTTCCTTATTCAAGGTCACTAATCCCGCAAGAAACTGAACTCTAAGAGGGTATTGGTGAACCCTGTCGTGGATGTGATTCAAAGATGGGGTACTGAACCTTAAGAGTAAGGTACTACATAAGACGGGACGGAAAAGGGTTTAGGGTTGGATTAGGCGTACCCGCTTCACGGATTCGCCTAATCCAACCCTAAACCCTTTTCCTTGTTCAAGGTCACTAATCCCGTAAGAAACTGAACCCTAAGAGGGTATTGGTGAACTCTGTCATGGATGTGATTCAAAGATGGGGTACTGAACATTACGAGTAGGGTACAGCATAAGACGGGACGGAAAAGGGTTTAGGGTTGGATTAGGCGTACCCGCTTCGCGGCCTCGCCTAGTCCAACCCTAAACCCTTTTCCTTATTCAAGGTCACTTATCCCGCAAGAAACTGAATCCTAAGAGGGTATTGGTGAACAATGTCATCGATGTGATTCAAAGATGGAGTACTGAACCTTAAGAGTAGGGTACTGCATAAGACGGGACGGAAAAGGGTTTAGGGTTGGATTAGGCGAACCCGCTTCGCGGCTCCGCCTAATCCAACCCTAAACCCTTTTCCTTATTCAAGGTCACTAATCCCGCAAGGAACTGAACCCTAAGAGGGTATTGGTGAACCCTGTCGTGGATGTGATTCAAAGATGGGGTACTGAACGTTAAGAGTAGGGTACTGCATAAGACGAGACGGAAAAGGGTTCAGGGTTGGATTAGGCGTACCCGCTTCGTGGCTTCGCCTAATCCAACCCTAAACCCTTTTCCTTATTCAAGGTCACTAATCCCGCAAGGAACTGAACCCTAAGAGGGTATTGGTGAACCCTGTCGTGGATGTGATTTAAAGATGGGGTACTGAACGTTAAGAGTAGGGTACTGCATAAGACGAGACGGAAAAGGGTTCAGGGTTGGATTAGGCGTACCCGCTTCGTGGCTCCGCCTAATCCAACCCTATACCCTTTTCCTTATTCAAGGTCACTAATCCCGCAAGAAACTGAACCCTAAGAGGGTATTGGTGAACCCTGTCGTGGATGTGATTCAAAGATGGGGTACTGAAACTTAAAAGTAGGGTACTGCATAAGACGGGACGGAAAAGGGTTTAGGGTTGGATTAGGAGTACCCGCTTCGCGGCCTCGCCTAATCCAACCCTAAACCCTTTTCCTTATTCAAGGTCACTAATCCCGCAAGAAACTGAACTCTAAGAGGGTATTCGTGAACCCAGTCGTGGATGTGATTCAAAGATGGGGTACTGAATGTTAAGAGTAGGGTACTACATAAGACGGGACGGAAAAGGGTTCAGGGTTGGATTAGGCGTACCCGCTTCGCGGTTCCGCCTAATTCAACCCTAAACCCTTTTCCTTATTCAAGGTCACTAATCCCGCAAGAAACTGAACTCTAAGAGGGTATTGGTGAACCCTGTCGTGGATGTGATTCAAAGATGGGGTACTGAACCTTAAGAGTAAGGTACTGCATAAGACGGGACGGAAAAGGGTTTAGGGTTGGATTAGGCGTACCCGCTTCACGGATTCGCCTAATCCAACCCTAAACCCTTTTCCTTGTTCAAGGTCACTAATCCCGTAAGAAACTGAACCCTAAGAGGGTATTGGTGAACTCTGTCATGGATGTGATTCAAAGATGGGGTACTGAACATTACGAGTAGGGTACAGCATAAGACGGGACGGAAAAGGGTTTAGGGTTGGATTAGGCGTACCCGCTTCGCGGCCTCGCCTAGTCCAACCCTAAACCCTTTTCCTTATTCAAGGTCACTTATCCCGCAAGAAACTGAATCCTAAGAGGGTATTGGTGAACAATGTCATCGATGTGATTCAAAGATGGAGTACTGAACCTTAAGAGTAGGGTACTGCATAAGACGGGACGGAAAAGGGTTTAGGGTTGGATTAGGCGAACCCGCTTCGCGGCTCCGCCTAATCCAACCCTAAACCCTTTTCCTTATTCAAGGTCACTAATCCCGCAAGGAACTGAACCCTAAGAGGGTATTGGTGAACCCTGTCGTGGATGTGATTCAAAGATGGGGTACTGAACGTTAAGAGTAGGGTACTGCATAAGACGAGACGGAAAAGGGTTCAGGGTTGGATTAGGCGTACCCGCTTCGTGGCTCCGCCTAATCCAACCCTAAACCCTTTTCCTTATTCAAGGTCACTAATCCCGCAAGGAACTGAACCCTAAGAGGGTATTGGTGAACCCTGTCGTGGATGTGATTTAAAGATGGGGTACTGAACGTTAAGAGTAGGGTACTGCATAAGACGAGACGGAAAAGGGTTCAGGGTTGGATTAGGCGTACCCGCTTCGTGGCTCCGCCTAATCCAACCCTATACCCTTTTCCTTATTCAAGGTCACTAATCCCGCAAGAAACTGAACCCTAAGAGGGTATTGGTGAACCCTGTCGTGGATGTGATTCAAAGATGGGGTACTGAAACTTAAAAGTAGGGTACTGCATAAGACGGGACGGAAAAGGGTTTAGGGTTGGATTAGGAGTACCCGCTTCGCGGCCTCGCCAAATCCAACCCTAAACCCTTTTCCTTATTCAAGGTCACTAATCCCGCAAGAAACTGAACTCTAAGAGGGTATTCGTGAACCCAGTCGTGGATGTGATTCAAAGATGGGGTACTGAATGTTAAGAGTAGGGTACTACATAAGACGGGACGGAAAAGGGTTCAGGGTTGGATTAGGCGTACCCGCTTCGCGGTTCCGCCTAATTCAACCCTAAACCCTTTTCCTTATTCAAGGTCACTAATCCCGCAAGAAACTGAACTCTAAGAGGGTATTGGTGAACGCTGTCGTGGATGTGATTCAAAGATGGGGTTCTGAACCTTAAGAGTAAGGTACTGCATAAGACGGGACGGAAAAGGGTTTAGGGTTGGATTAGGCGTACCCGCTTCACGGATTCGCCTAATCCAACCCTAAACCCTTTTCCTTGTTCAAGGTCACTAATCCCGTAAGAAACTGAACCCTAAGAGGGTATTGGTGAACTCTGTCGTGGATGTGATTCAAAGATGGGGTACTGAACATTACGAGTAGGGTACAGCATAAGACGGGACGGAAAAGGGTTTAGGGTTGGATTAGGCGTACCCGCTTCGCGGCCTCGCCTAATCCAACCCTAAACCCTTTTCCTTATTCAAGGTCACTAATCCCGCAAGAAACTGAATCCTAAGAGGGTATTGGTGAACAATGTCATCGATGTGATTCAAAGATGGAGTACTGAACCTTAAGAGTAGGGTACTGCATAAGACGGGACGGAAAAGGGTTTAGGGTTGGATTAGGCGAACCCGCTTCGCGGCTCCGCCTAATCCAACCCTAAACCCTTTTCCTTATTCAAGGTCACTAATCCCGCAAGGAACTGAACCCTAAGAGGGTATTGGTGAACCCTGTCGTGGATGTGATTCAAAGATGGGGTACTGAACGTTAAGAGTAGGGTACTGCATAAGACGAGACGGAAAAGGGTTCAGGGTTGGAATAGGCGTACCCGCTTCGTGGCTCCGCCTAATCCAACCCTAAACCCTTTTCCTTATTCAAGGTCACTAATCCCGCAAGGAACTGAACCCTAGGAGGGTATTGGTGAACCCTGTCGTGGATGAGATTCAAAGATGGGGTACTGAACTTTAAGAGTAGGGTACTGCATAAGACGAGACGGAAAAGGGTTCAGGGTTGGATTAGGCGTACCCGCTTCGTGGCTCCGCCTAATCCAACCCTATACCCTTTTCCTTATTCAAGGTCACTAATCCCGCAAGAAACTGAACCCTAAGAGGGTATTGGTGAACCCTGTCGTGGATGTGATTCAAAGATGGGGTACTGAACCTTAAGAGTAGGGTACTGCATAAGATGAGACAGAAAAGGGTTTAGGGTTGGATTAGGCGAACCCGGTTCGCGGCTCCGCCTAATACAACCCTAAACCCTTTTCCATATTCAAGGTAACAAATCCCGCAAGAAACTGAACCCTAAGAGGGTATTGGTGAACACTGTCATGGATGTGATTCAAAGATATGGTACTGAACCTTAAGAGTAGGGTACTGCATAAGACGGGACGGAAAAGGGTTTAGGGTTGGATTAGGCGTACCCGCTTCGCGGTTCCGCCTAATTCAACCCTAAACCCTTTTCCTTATTCAAGGTCACTAATCCCGCAAGAAACTGAACTCTAAGAGGGTATTGGTGAACCCTGTCGTGGATGTGATTCAAAGATGGGGTACTGAACCTTAAGAGTAAGGTACTGCATAAGACGGGACGGAAAAGGGTTTAGGGTTGGATTAGGCGTACCCGCTTCACGGATTCGCCTAATCCAACCATAAACCCTTTTCCTTGTTCAAGGTCACTAATCCCGTAAGAAACTGAACCCTAAGAGGGTATTGGTGAACTCTGTCGTGGATGTGATTCAAAGATGGGGTACTGAACATTACGAGTAGGGTACAGCATAAGACGGGACGGAAAAGGGTTTAGGGTTGGATTAGGCGTACCCGCTTCGCGGCCTCGCCTAATCCAACCCAAAACCCTTTTCCTTATTCAAGGTCACTAAACCCGCAACAAACTGAACCCTATGAGGGTATTGGTGAACTCTGTCGTGGATGTGATTCAAAGATGGGGTACTGAACATTACGAGTAGGGTACAGCATAAGACGGGACGGAAAAGGGTTTAGGGTTGGATTAGGCGTACCCGCTTCGCGGCCTCGCCTAATCCAACCCTAAACCCTTTTCCTTATTCAAGGTCACTAATCCCGCAAGAAACTAAATCCTAAGAGGGTATTGGTGAACAATGTCATCGATGTGATTCAAAGATGGAGTACTGAACCTTAAGAGTAGGGTACTGCATAAGACGGGACGGAAAAGGGTTTAGGGTTGGATTAGGCGAACCCGCTTGGCGGCTCCGCCTAATCCAACCCTAAACCCTTTTCCTTATTCAAGGTCACTAATCCCGCAAGGAACTGAACCCTAAGAGGGTATTGGTGAACCCTGTCGTGGATGTGATTCAAAGATGGGGTACTGAACGTTAAGAGTAGGGTACTGCATAAGACGAGACGGAAAAGGGTTCAGGGTTGGATTAGGCGTACCCGCTTCGTGGCTCCGCCTAATCCAACCCTAAACCCTTTTCCTTATTCAAGGTCACTAATCCCGCAAGGAACTGAACCCTAGGAGGGTATTGGTGAACCCTGTCGTGGATGAGATTCAAAGATGGGGTACTGAACGTTAAGAGTAGGGCACTGCATAAGACGAGACGGAAAAGGGTTCAGGGTTGGATTAGGCGTACCCGCTTCGTGGCTCCGCCTAATCCAACCCTATACCCTTTTCCTTATTCAAGGTCACTAATCCCGCAAGAAACTGAACCCTAAGAGGGTATTGGTGAACCCTGTCGTGGATGTGATTCAAAGATGGGGTACTGAACCTTAAGAGTAGGGTACTGCATAAGATGAGACAGAAAAGGGTTTAGGGTTGGATTAGGTGAACCCGCTTCGCGGCTCCGCCTAATCCAACCCTAAACCCTTTTCCATATTCAAGGTAACTAATCCCGCAAGAAACTGAACCCTAAGAGGGTATTGGTGAACACTGTCATGGATGTGATTCAAAGATGGGGTACTGAACCTTAAGAGTAGGGTACTGCATAAGACGGGACGGAAAAGGGTTTAGGGTTGGATTAGGCGTACCCGCTTCACGGATTCGCCTAATCGAACCCTAAACCCTTTTCCTTGTTCAAGGTCACTAATACCGTAAGAAACTGAACCCTAAGAGGGTATTGGTGAACTCTGTCGTGGATGTGATTCAAAGATGGGGTACTGAACCTTAAGAGTAGGGTACAGCATAAGACGGGACGGAAAAGGGTTTAGGGTTGGATTAGGCGTACCCGCTTCGCGGCCTCGCCTAATCCAACCCTATACCCTTTTCCTTATTCAAGGTCACTAATCCCGCAAGAAACTGAACTCTAAGAGGGTATTGGTGAACCCTGTCGTGGATGTGATTCAAAGATGGGGTACTGAACCTTAAGAGTAAGGTACTGCATAAGACGGGACGGAAAAGGGTTTAGGGTTGGATTAGGCGTACCCGCTTCACGGATTCGCCTAATCCAACCCTAAACCCTTTTCCTTGTTCAAGGTCACTAATCCCGTAAGAAACTGAACCCTAAGAGGGTATTGGTGAACTCTGTCGTGGATGTGATTCAAAGATGGGGTACTGAACATTACGAGTAGGGTACAGCATAAGACGGGACGGAAAAGGGTTTAGGGTTGGATTAGGCGTACCCGCTTCGCGTCCTCGCCTAATCCAACCCTAAACCCTTTTCCTTATTCAAGGTCACTAATCCCGCAAGAAACTGAATCCTAAGAGGGTATTAGTGAACAATGTCATCGATGTGATTCAAAGATGGAGTACTGAACCTTAAGAGTAGGGTACTGCATAAGACGGGACGGAAAAGGGTTTAGGGTTGGATTAGGCGAACCCGCTTCGCGGCTCCGCCTAATCCAACCCTAAACCCTTTTCCTTATTCAAGGTCACTAATCCCGCAAGGAACTGAACCCTAAGAGGGTATTGGTGAACCCTGTCGTGGATGTGATTCAAAGATGGGGTACTGAACGTTAAGAGTAGGGTACTGCATAAGACGAGACAGAAAAGGGTTCAGGGTTGGATTAGGTGTACCCGCTTCGTGGCTCCGCCTAATCCAACCCTATACCCTTTTCCTTATTCAAGGTCACTAATCCCGCAAGAAACTGAACCCTAAGAGGGTATTGGTGAACCCTGTCGTGGATGTGATTCAAAGATGGGGTACTGAACCTTAAGAGTAGGGTACTGCATAAGATGAGACAGAAAAGGGTTTAGGGTTGGATTAGGCGAACCCGCTTCGCGGCTCCGCCTAATCCAACCCTAAACCCTTTTCCATATTCAAGGTAACTAATCCCGCAAGAAACTGAACCCTAAGAGGGTATTGGTGAACACTGTCATGGATGTGATTCAAAGATGGGGTACTGAACCTTAAGAGTAGGGTACTGCATAAGACGGGACGGAAAAGGGTTTAGGGTTGGATTAGGCGTACCCGCTTCGCGACCTCGCCTAATCCAACCCTATACCCTTTTCCTTATTCAAGGTCACTAATCCCGCAAGAAACTGAACTCTAAGAGGGTATTCGTGAACCCAGTCGTGGATGTGATTCAAAGATGGGGTACTGAACGTTAAGAGTAGGGTACTACATAAGACGGGACGGAAAAGGGTTCAGGGTTGGATTAGGCGTACCCGCTTCGCGACTCCGCCTAATTCAACCCTAAACCCTTTTCCTTATTCAAGGTCACTAATCCCGCAAGAAACTGAACACTATGAGGGTATTGGTGAACCCTGTCGTGGATGTGATTCAAAGATGGGGTACTGAACCTTAAGACTAAGGTACTGCATAAGACGGGACGGAAAAGGGTTTAGGGTTGGATTAGGCGTACCCGCTTCACGGATTCGCCTAATCCAACCCTAAACCCTTTTCCTTGTTCAAGGTCACTAATACCGTAAGAAACTGAACCCTAAGAGGGTATTGGTGAACTCTGTCGTGGATGTGATTCAAAGATGGGGTACTGAACCTTAAGAGTAGGGTACTGCATAAGACGGGACGGAAAAGGGTTTAGGGTTGGATTAGGCGAACCCGCTTCGCGGCTCCGCCTAATCCAACCCTAAACCCTTTTCCTTATTCAAGGTCACTAATCCCGCAAGGAACTGAACCCTAAGAGGGTATTGGTGAACCCTGTCGTGGATGTGATTCAAAGATGGGGTACTGAACGTTAAGAGTAGGGTACTGCATAAGACGAGACAGAAAAGGGTTCAGGGTTGGATTAGGTGTACCCGCTTCGTGGCTCCGCCTAATCCAACCCTATACCCTTTTCCTTATTCAAGGTCACTAATCCCGCAAGAAACTGAACCCTAAGAGGGTATTGGTGAACCCTGTCGTGGATGTGATTCAAAGATGGGGTACTGAACCTTAAGAGTAGGGTACTGCATAAGATGAGACAGAAAAGGGTTTAGGGTTGGATTAGGCGAACCCGCTTCGCGGCTCCGCCTAATCCAACCCTAAACCCTTTTCCATATTCAAGGTAACTAATCCCGCAAGAAACTGAACCCTAAGAGGGTATTGGTGAACACTGTCATGGATGTGATTCAAAGATGGGGTACTGAACCTTAAGAGTAGGGTACTGCATAAGACGGGACGGAAAAGGGTTTAGGGTTGGATTAGGCGTACCCGCTTCGCGACCTCGCCTAATCCAACCCTATACCCTTTTCCTTATTCAAGGTCACTAATCCCGCAAGAAACTGAACTCTAAGAGGGTATTCGTGAACCCAGTCGTGGATGTGATTCAAAGATGGGGTACTGAACGTTAAGAGTAGGGTACTACATAAGACGGGACGGAAAAGGGTTCAGGGTTGGATTAGGCGTACCCGCTTCGCGACTCCGCCTAATTCAACCCTAAACCCTTTTCCTTATTCAAGGTCACTAATCCCGCAAGAAACTGAACACTAAGAGGGTATTGGTGAACCCTGTCGTGGATGTGATTCAAAGATGGGGTACTGAACCTTAAGACTAAGGTACTGCATAAGACGGGACGGAAAAGGGTTTAGGGTTGGATTAGGCGTACCCGCTTCACGGATTCGCCTAATCCAACCCTAAACCCTTTTCCTTGTTGAAGGTCACTAATACCGTAAGAAACTGAACCCTAAGAGGGTATTGATGACCTCTGTCGTGGATGTGATTCAAAGATGGGGTACTGAACCTTAAGAGTAGGGTACAGCATAAGACGGGACGGAAAAGGGTTTAGGGTTGGATTAGGCGTACCCGCTTCGCGGCCTCGCCTAATCCAACCCTAAACCCTTTTCCTTATTCAAGGTCACTAATCCCGCAAGAAACTGAATCCTAAGAGGGTATTGGTGAACAATGTCATCGATGTGATTCAAAGATGGAGTACTGAACCTTAGGATTAGGGTACTGCATAAGACGGGACGAAAAAGGGTTTAGGGTTGGATTAGGCGAACCCGCTTCGCGGCTCAGCTTAATCCAACCCTAAACCCTTTTCCTTATTCAAGGTCACTAATCCCGCAAGAAACTGAACCCTAAGAGGGTATTGGTGAACCCTGTTGTGGATGTGATTCAAAGATGGGGTACTGAAACTTAAGAGTAGGGTACTGCATAAGACGGGACGGAAAAGGGTTTAGGGTTGGATTAGGAGTACCCGCTTCGCGGCCTCGCCTACTCCAACCCTAAACCCTTTTCCTTATTCAAGGTCACTAATCCCGCAAGAAACTGAACTCTAAGAGGGTATTCGTGAACCCAGTCGTGGATGTGATTCAAAGATGGGGTACTGAATGTTAAGAGTAAGGTACTGCATAAGACGGGACGGAAAAGGGTTCAGGGTTGGATTAGGCGTAGCCGCTTCGCGGTTCCGCCTAATTCAACCCTAAATCCTTTTCCTTATTCAAGGTCACTAATCCCGCAAGAAACTGAACTCTAAGAGGGTATTGGTGAACCCTGTCGTGGATGTGATTCAAAGATGGGGTACTGAACCTTAAGAGTAAGGTACTGCATAAGACGGGACGGAAAAGGGTTTAGGGTTGGATTAGGCGTACCCGCTTCACGGATTCGCCTAATCCAACCCTAAACCCTTTTCCTTGTTCAAGGTCACTAATCCCGTAAGAAACTGAACCCTAAGAGGGTATTGGTGAACTCTGTCGTGGATGTGATTCAAAGATGGGGTACTGAACATTAAGAGTAGGGTACAGCATAAGACGGGACGGAAAAGGGTTTAGGGTTGGATTAGGCGTACCCGCTTCGCGGCCTCGCCTAATCCAACCCTAAACCCTTTTCCTTATTCAAGGTCACTAATCCCGCAAGAAACTGAATACTAAGAGGGTATTGGTGAACAATGTCATCGATGTGATTCAAAGATGGAGTACTGAACCTTAAGTGTAGGGTACTGCATAAGACGGGACAGAAAAGGGTTTAGGGTTGGATTAGGCGAACCCGCTTTGCGGCTCCGCCTAATCCAACCCTAAACCCTTTTCCTTATTCAAGGTCACTAATCCCGCAAGAAACTGAACCCTAAGAGGGTATTGGTGAACCCTGTCGTGGATGTGATTCAAAGATGGGGTACTGAACGTTAAGAGTAGGGTACTGCATAAGACGAGACGGTAAAGGGTTCAGGGTTGGATTAGGCGTACCCGCTTCCTGGCTCCGCCTAATCCAACCCTAAACCCTTTTCCTTATTCAAGGTCACTAATCCCGCAAGGAACTGAACCCTAAGAGGGTATTGGTGAACCCTGTCGTGGATGTGATTCAAAGATGGGGTACTGAACGTTAAGAGTAGGGTACTGCATAAGACGAGACGGAAAAGGGTTCAGGGTTGGATTAGGCGTACCCGCTTCGTGGCTCCGCCTAATCCAACCCTATACCCTTTTCCTTATTCAAGGTCACTAATCCCGCAAGAAACTGAACCCTAAGAGGGTATTGGTGAACCCTGTCGTGGATGTGATTCAAAGATGGGGTACTGAACCTTAAGAGTAGGGTACTGCATAAGATGAGACAGAAAAGGGTTTAGGGTTGGATTAGGCGAACCTGCTTCGCGGCTCCGCCTAATCCAACCCTAAACCCTTTTCCATATTCAAGGTAACTAATCCCGCAAGAAACTGAACCCTAAGAGGGTATTGGTGAACACTGTCGTGGATGTGATTCAAAGATGGGGTACTGAACCTTAAGAGTAGAGTACTGCATAAGACGGGACGGAAAAGGGTTTAGGGTTGGATTAGGCGTACCCGCTTCGCGACCTCGCCTAATCCAACCCTATACCCTTTTCCTTATTCAAGGTCACTAATCCCGCAAGAAACTGAACTCTAAGAGGGTATTCGTGAACCCAGTCGTGGATGTGATTCAAAGATGGGGTACTGAACGTTAAGAGTAGGGTACTACATAAGACAGGACGAAAAAGGGTTCAGGGTTGGATTAGGCGTACCCGCTTCGCGGCTCCGCCTAATTCAACCCTAAACCCTTTTCCTTATTCAAGGTCACTAATCCCGCAAGAAACTGAACTCTAAGAGGGTATTGATGAACCCTGTCGTGGATGTGATTCAAAGATGGGGTACTGAACCTTAAGAGTAAGGTACTGCATAAGACGGGACGGAAAAGGGTTTAGGGTTGGATTAGGCGTACCCGCTTCACGGATTCGCCTAATCCAACCCTAAACCCTTTTCCTTGTTCAAGGTCACTAATCCCGTAAGAAACTGAACCCTAAGAGGGTATTGGTGAACTCTGTCGTGGATGTGATTCAAAGATGGGGTACTGAACATTAAGAGTAGGGTACAGCATAAGACGGGACGGAAAAGGGTTTAGGGTTGGATTAGGCGTACCCGCTTCGCGGCCTCGCCTAATCCAACCCTAAACCCTTTTCCTTATTCAAGGTCACTAATCCCGCAAGAAACTGAATACTAAGAGGGTATTGGTGAACAATGTCATCGATGTGATTCAAAGATGGAGTACTGAACCTTAAGAGTAGGGTACTGCATAAGACGGGACAGAAAAGGGTTTAGGGTTGGATTAGGCGAACCCGCTTCGCGGCTCCGCCTAATCCAACCCTAAACCCTTTTCCTTATTCAAGGTCACTAATCCCGCAAGAAACTGAACCCTAAGAGGGTATTGGTGAACCCTGTCGTGGATGTGATTCAAAGATGGGGTACTGAACGTTAAGA
This sequence comes from Agrostemma githago, assembly GCA_958450325.1. Taxonomy (NCBI): domain Eukaryota; kingdom Viridiplantae; phylum Streptophyta; class Magnoliopsida; order Caryophyllales; family Caryophyllaceae; genus Agrostemma; species Agrostemma githago. The sequence goes on from OY288252.1 coordinate 39,029,956, forward strand.
GTAGGGTACTGCATAAGACGAGACGGTAAAGGGTTCAGGGTTGGATTAGGCGTACCCGCTTCCTGGCTCCGCCTAATCCAACCCTAAACCCTTTTCCTTATTCAAGGTCACTAATCCCGCAAGGAACTGAACCCTAAGAGGGTATTGGTGAACCCTGTCGTGGATGTGATTCAAAGATGGGGTACTGAACGTTAAGAGTAGGGTACTGCATAAGACGAGACGGAAAAGGGTTCAGGGTTGGATTAGGCGTACCCGCTTCGTGGCTCCGCCTAATCCAACCCTATACCCTTTTCCTTATTCAAGGTCACTAATCCCGCAAGAAACTGAACCCTAAGAGGGTATTGGTGAACCCTGTCGTGGATGTGATTCAAAGATGGGGTACTGAACCTTAAGAGTAGGGTACTGCATAAGATGAGACAGAAAAGGGTTTAGGGTTGGATTAGGCGAACCTGCTTCGCGGCTCCGCCTAATCCAACCCTAAACCCTTTTCCATATTCAAGGTAACTAATCCCGCAAGAAACTGAACCCTAAGAGGGTATTGGTGAACACTGTCGTGGATGTGATTCAAAGATGGGGTACTGAACCTTAAGAGTAGAGTACTGCATAAGACGGGACGGAAAAGGGTTTAGGGTTGGATTAGGCGTACCCGCTTCGCGACCTCGCCTAATCCAACCCTATACCCTTTTCCTTATTCAAGGTCACTAATCCCGCAAGAAACTGAACTCTAAGAGGGTATTCGTGAACCCAGTCGTGGATGTGATTCAAAGATGGGGTACTGAACGTTAAGAGTAGGGTACTACATAAGACAGGACGAAAAAGGGTTCAGGGTTGGATTAGGCGTACCCGCTTCGCGGCTCCGCCTAATTCAACCCTAAACCCTTTTCCTTATTCAAGGTCACTAATCCCGCAAGAAACTGAACTCTAAGAGGGTATTGATGAACCCTGTCGTGGATGTGATTCAAAGATGGGGTACTGAACCTTAAGAGTAAGGTACTGCATAAGACGGGACGGAAAAGGGTTTAGGGTTGGATTAGGCGTACCCGCTTCACGGATTCGCCTAATCCAACCCTAAACCCTTTTCCTTGTTCAAGGTCACTAATACCGTAAGAAACTGAACCCTAAGAGGGTATTGGTGAACTCTGTCGTGGATGTGATTCAAAGATGGGGTACTGAACCTTAAGAGTAAGGTACTGCATAAGACGGGACGGAAAAGGGTTTAGGGTTGGATTAGGCGTACCCGCTTCACGGATTCGCCTAATCCAACCCTAAACCCTTTTCCTTGTTCAAGGTCACTAATCCCGTAAGAAACTGAACCCTAAGAGGGTATTGGTGAACTCTGTCGTGGATGTGATTCAAAGATGGGGTACTGAACATTACGAGTAGGGTACAGCATAAGACGGGACGGAAAAGGGTTTAGGGTTGGATTAGGCGTACCCGCTTCGCGTCCTCGCCTAATCCAACCCTAAACCCTTTTCCTTATTCAAGGTCACTAATCCCGCAAGAAACTGAATCCTAAGAGGGTATTGGTGAACAATGTCATCGATGTGATTCAAAGATGGAGTACTGAACCTTAAGTGTAGGGTACTGCATAAGACGGGACAGAAAAGGGTTTAGGGTTGGATTAGGCGAACCCGCTTCGCGGCTCCGCCTAATCCAACCCTAAACCCTTTTCCTTATTCAAGGTCACTAATCCCGCAAGAAACTGAACCCTAAGAGGGTATTGGTGAACCCTGTCGTGGATGTGATTCAAAGATGGGGTACTGAACGTTAAGAGTAGGGTACTGCATAAGACGAGACGGTAAAGGGTTCAGGGTTGGATTAGGCGTACCCGCTTCCTGGCTCCGCCTAATCCAACCCTAAACCCTTTTCCTTATTCAAGGTCACTAATCCCGCAAGGAACTGAACCCTAAGAGGGTATTGGTGAACCCTGTCGTGGATGTGATTCAAAGATGGGGTACTGAACGTTAAGAGTAGGGTACTGCATAAGACGAGACGGAAAAGGGTTCAGGGTTGGATTAGGCGTACCCGCTTCGTGGCTCCGCCTAATCCAACCCTATACCCTTTTCCTTATTCAAGGTCACTAATCCCGCAAGAAACTGAACCCTAAGAGGGTATTGGTGAACCCTGTCGTGGATGTGATTCAATGATGGGGTACTGAACCTTAAGAGTAGGGTACTGCATAAGATGAGACAGAAAAGGGTTTAGGGTTGGATTAGGCGAACCTGCTTCGCGGCTCCGCCTAATCCAACCCTAAACCCTTTTCCATATTCAAGGTAACTAATCCCGCAAGAAACTGAACCCTAAGAGGGTATTGGTGAACACTGTCGTGGATGTGATTCAAAGATGGGGTACTGAACCTTAAGAGTAGAGTACTGCATAAGACGGGACGGAAAAGGGTTTAGGGTTGGATTAGGCGTACCCGCTTCGCGACCTCGCCTAATCCAACCCTATACCCTTTTCCTTATTCAAGGTCACTAATCCCGCAAGAAACTGAACTCTAAGAGGGTATTCGTGAACCCAGTCGTGGATGTGATTCAAAGATGGGGTACTGAACGTTAAGAGTAGGGTACTACATAAGACAGGACGAAAAAGGGTTCAGGGTTGGATTAGGCGTACCCGCTTCGCGGCTCCGCCTAATTCAACCCTAAACCCTTTTCCTTATTCAAGGTCACTAATCCCGCAAGAAACTGAACTCTAAGAGGGTATTGATGAACCCTGTCGTGGATGTGATTCAAAGATGGGGTACTGAACCTTAAGAGTAAGGTACTGCATAAGACGGGACGGAAAAGGGTTTAGGGTTGGATTAGGCGTACCCGCTTCACGGATTCGCCTAATCCAACCCTAAACCCTTTTCCTTGTTCAAGGTCACTAATCCCGTAAGAAACTGAACCCTAAGAGGGTATTGGTGAACTATGTCGTGGATGTGATTCAAAGATGGGGTACTGAACATTAAGAGTAGGGTACAGCATAAGACGGGACGGAAAAGGGTTTAGGGTTGGATTAGGCGTACCCGCTTCGCGGCCTCGCCTAATCCAACCCTAAACCCTTTTCCTTATTCAAGGTCACTAATCCCGCAAGAAACTGAATACTAAGAGGGTATTGGTGAACAATGTCATCGATGTGATTCAAAGATGGAGTACTGAACCTTAAGTGTAGGGTACTGCATAAGACGGGACAGAAAAGGGTTTAGGGTTGGATTAGGCGAACCCGCTTCGCGGCTCCGCCTAATCCAACCCTAAACCCTTTTCCTTATTCAAGGTCACTAATCCCGCAAGAAACTGAACCCTAAGAGGGTATTGGTGAACCCTGTCGTGGATGTGATTCAAAGATGGGGTACTGAACGTTAAGAGTAGGGTACTGCATAAGACGAGACGGTAAAGGGTTCAGGGTTGGATTAGGCGTACCCGCTTCCTGGCTCCGCCTAATCCAACCCTAAACCCTTTTCCTTATTCAAGGTCACTAATCCCGCAAGGAACTGAACCCTAAGAGGGTATTGGTGAACCCTGTCGTGGATGTGATTCAAAGATGGGGTACTGAACGTTAAGAGTAGGGTACTGCATAAGACGAGACGGAAAAGGGTTCAGGGTTGGATTAGGCGTACCCGCTTCGTGGCTCCGCCTAATCCAACCCTATACCCTTTTCCTTATTCAAGGTCACTAATCCCGCAAGAAACTGAACCCTAAGAGGGTATTGGTGAACCCTGTCGTGGATGTGATTCAAAGATGGGGTACTGAACCTTAAGAGTAGGGTACTGCATAAGATGAGACAGAAAAGGGTTTAGGGTTGGATTAGGCGAACCTGCTTCGCGGCTCCGCCTAATCCAACCCTAAACCCTTTTCCATATTCAAGGTAACTAATCCCGCAAGAAACTGAACCCTAAGAGGGTATTGGTGAACACTGTCGTGGATGTGATTCAAAGATGGGGTACTGAACCTTAAGAGTAGAGTACTGCATAAGACGGGACGGAAAAGGGTTTAGGGTTGGATTAGGCGTACCCGCTTCGCGACCTCGCCTAATCCAACCCTATACCCTTTTCCTTATTCAAGGTCACTAATCCCGCAAGAAACTGAACTCTAAGAGGGTATTCGTGAACCCAGTCGTGGATGTGATTCAAAGATGGGGTACTGAACGTTAAGAGTAGGGTACTACATAAGCCAGGACGAAAAAGGGTTCAGGGTTGGATTAGGCGTACCCGCTTCGCGGCTCCGCCTAATTCAACCCTAAACCCTTTTCCTTATTCAAGGTCACTAATCCCGCAAGAAACTGAACTCTAAGAGGGTATTGATGAACCCTGTCGTGGATGTGATTCAAAGATGGGGTACTGAACCTTAAGAGTAAGGTACTGCATAAGACGGGACGGAAAAGGGTTTAGGGTTGGATTAGGCGTACCCGCTTCACGGATTCGCCTAATCCAACCCTAAACCCTTTTCCTTGTTCAAGGTCACTAATACCGTAAGAAACTGAACCCTAAGAGGGTATTGGTGAACTCTGTCGTGGATGTGATTCAAAGATGGGGTACTGAACCTTAAGAGTAAGGTACTGCATAAGACGGGACGGAAAAGGGTTTAGGGTTGGATTAGGCGTACCCGCTTCACGGATTCGCCTAATCCAACCCTAAACCCTTTTCCTTGTTCAAGGTCACTAATCCCGTAAGAAACTGAACCCTAAGAGGGTATTGGTGAACTCTGTCGTGGATGTGATTCAAAGATGGGGTACTGAACATTACGAGTAGGGTACAGCATAAGACGGGACGGAAAAGGGTTTAGGGTTGGATTAGGCGTACCCGCTTCGCGTCCTCGCCTAATCCAACCCTAAACCCTTTTCCTTATTCAAGGTCACTAATCCCGCAAGAAACTGAATCCTAAGAGGGTATTGGTGAACAATGTCATCGATGTGATTCAAAGATGGAGTAGTGAACCTTAAGAGTAGGGTACTGCATAAGACGGGACGGAAAAGGGTTTAGGGTTGGATTAGGCGAACCCGCTTCGCGGCTCCGCCTAATCCAACCCTAAACCCTTTTCCTTATTCAAGGTCACTAATCCCGCAAGGAACTGAACCCTAAGAGGGTATTGGTGAACCCTGTCGTGGATGTGATTCAAAGATGGGGTACTGAACGTTAAGAGTAGGGTACTGCATAAGACGAGACGGAAAAGGGTTCAGGGTTGGATTAGGCGTACCCGCTTCGTGGCTCCGCCTAATCCAACCCTATACCCTTTTCCTTATTCAAGGTCACTAATCCCGCAAGAAACTGAACCCTAAGAGGGTATTGGTGAACCCTGTCGTGGATGTGATTCAAAGATGGGGTACTGAACCTTAAGAGTAGGGTACTGCATAAGATGAGACAGAAAAGGGTTTAGGGTTGGATTAGGCGAACCCGCTTCGCGGCTCCGCCTAATCCAACCCTAAACCCTTTTCCATATTCAAGGTAACTAATCCCGCAAGAAACTGAACCCTAAGAGGGTATTGGTGAACACTGTCATGGATGTGATTCAAAGATGGGGTACTGAACCTTAAGAGTAGGGTACTGCATAAGACGGGACGGAAAAGGGTTTAGGGTTGGATTAGGCGTACCCGCTTCGCGACCTCGCCTAATCCAACCCTATACCCTTTTCCTTATTCAAGGTCACTAATCCCGCAAGAAACTGAACTCTAAGAGGGTATTCGTGAACCCAGTCGTGGATGTGATTCAAAGATGGGGTACTGAACGTTAAGAGTAGGGTACTACATAAGACGGGACGGAAAAGGGTTCAGGGTTGGATTAGGCGTACCCGCTTCGCGACTCCGCCTAATTCAACCCTAAACCCTTTTCCTTATTCAAGGTCACTAATCCCGCAAGAAACTGAACACTAAGAGGGTATTGGTGAACCCTGTCGTGGATGTGATTCAAAGATGGGGTACTGAACCTTAAGAGTAAGGTACTGCATAAGACGGGACGGAAAAGGGTTTAGGGTTGGATTAGGCGTACCCGCTTCACGGATTCGCCTAATCCAACCCTAAACCCTTTTCCTTGTTCAAGGTCACTAATACCGTAAGAAACTGAACCCTAAGAGGGTATTGGTGAACTCTGTCGTGGATGTGATTCAAAGATGGGGTACTGAACCTTAAGAGTAGGGTACAGCATAAGACGGGACGGAAAAGGGTTTAGGGTTGGATTAGGCGTACCCGCTTCGCGGCCTCGCGTAATCCAACCCTAAACCCTTTTCCTTATTCAAGGTCACTAATCCCGCAAGAAACTGAATCCTAAGAGGGTATTGGTGAACAATGTCATCGATGTGATTCAAAGATGGAGTACTGAACCTTAGGATTAGGGTACTGCATAAGACGGGACGAAAAAGGGTTTAGGGTTGGATTAGGCGAACCCGCTTCGCGGCTCAGCTTAATCCAACCCTAAACCCTTTTCCTTATTCAAGGTCACTAATCCCGCAAGAAACTGAACCCTAAGAGGGTATTGGTGAACCCTGTCGTGGATGTGATTCAAAGATGGGGTACTGAAACTTAAGAGTAGGGTACTGCATAAGACGGGACGGAAAAGGGTTTAGGGTTGGATTAGGAGTACCCGCTTCGCGGCCTCGCCTAATCCAACCCTAAACCCTTTTCCTTATTCAAGGTCACTAATCCCGCAAGAAACTGAACTCTATGAGGGTATTCGTGAACCCAGTCGTGGATGTGATTCAAAGATGGGGTACTGAATGTTAAGAGTAGGGTACTACATAAGACGGGACGGAAAAGGGTTCAGGGTTGGATTAGGCGTAGCCGCTTCGCGGTTCCGCCTAATTCAACCCTAAACCCTTTTCCTTATTCAAGGTCACTAATCCCGCAAGAAACTGAACTCTAAGAGGGTATTGGTGAACCCTGTCGTGGATGTGATTCAAAGATGGGGTACTGAACCTTAAGAGTAAGGTACTGCATAAGACGGGACGGAAAAGGGTTTAGGGTTGGATTAGGCATACCCGCTTCACGGATTCGCCTAATCCAACCCTAAACCCTTTTCCTTGTTCAAGGTCACTAATCCCGTAAGAAACTGAACCCTAAGAGGGTATTGGTGAACTCTGTCGTGGATGTGATTCAAAGATGGGGTACTGAACATTAAGAGTAGGGTACAGCATAAGACGGGACGGAAAAGGGTTTAGGGTTGGATTAGGCGTACCCGCTTCGCGGCCTCGCCTAATCCAACCCTAAACCCTTTTCCTTATTCAAGGTCACTAATCCCGCAAGAAACTGAATACTAAGAGGGTATTGGTGAACAATGTCATCGATGTGATTCAAACATGGAGTACTGAACCTTAAGAGTAGGGTACTGCATAAGACGGGACAGAAAAGGGTTTAGGGTTGGATTAGGCGAACCCGCTTCGCGGCTCCGCCTAATCCAACCCTAAACCCTTTTCCTTATTCAAGGTCACTAATCCCGCAAGAAACTGAACCCTAAGAGGGTATTGGTGAACCCTGTCGTGGATGTGATTCAAAGATGGGGTACTGAACGTTAAGAGTAGGGTACTGCATAAGACGAGACGGTAAAGGGTTCAGGGTTGGATTAGGCGTACCCGCTTCGCGACTCCGCCTAATTCAACCCTAAACCCTTTTCCTTATTCAAGGTCACTAATCCCGCAAGAAACTGAACACTAAGAGGGTATTGGTGAACCCTGTCGTGGATGTGATTCAAAGATGGGGTACTGAACCTTAAGAGTAAGGTACTGCATAAGACGGGACGGAAAAGGGTTTAGGGTTGGATTAGGCGTACCCGCTTCACGGATTCGCCTAATCCAACCCTAAACCCTTTTCCTTGTTCAAGGTCACTAATACCGTAAGAAACTGAACCCTAAGAGGGTATTGGTGAACTCTGTCGTGGATGTGATTCAAAGATGGGGTACTGAACCTTAAGAGTAGGGTACAGCATAAGACGGGACGGAAAAGGGTTTAGGGTTGGATTAGGCGTAGCCGCTTCGCGGCCTCGCCTAATCCAACCCTAAACCCTTTTCCTTATTCAAGGTCACTAATCCCGCAAGAAACTGAATCCTAAGAGGGTATTGGTGAACAATGTCATCGATGTGATTTAAAGATGGAGTACTGAACCTTAGGATTAGGGTACTGCATAAGACGGGACGAAAAAGGGTTTAGGGTTGGATTAGGCGAACCCGCTTCGCGGCTCAGCTTAATCCAACCCTAAACCCTTTTCCTTATTCAAGGTCACTAATCCCGCAAGAAACTGAACCCTAAGAGGGTATTGGTGAACCCTGTCGTGGATGTGATTCAAAGATGGGGTACTGAAACTTAAGAGTAGGGTACTGCATAAGACGGGACGGAAAAGGGTTTAGGGTTGGATTAGGAGTACCCGCTTCGCGGCCTCGCCTAATCCAACCCTAAACCCTTTTCCTTATTCAAGGTCACTAATCCCGCAAGAAACTGAACTCTAAGAGGGTATTCGTGAACCCAGTCGTGGATGTGATTCAAAGATGGGGTACTGAATGTTAAGAGTAGGGTACTACATAAGACGGGACGGAAAAGGGTTCAGGGTTGGATTAGGCGTAGCCGCTTCGCGGTTCCGCCTAATTCAACCCTAAACCCTTTTCCTTATTCAAGGTCACTAATCCCGCAAGAAACTGAACTCTAAGAGGGTATTGGTGAACCCTGTCGTGGATGTGATTCAAAGATGGGGTACTGAACCTTAAGAGTAAGGTACTGCATAAGACGGGACGGAAAAGGGTTTAGGGTTGGATTAGGCGTACCCGCTTCACGGATTCGCCTAATCCAACCCTAAACCCTTTTCCTTGTTCAAGGTCACTAATCCCGTAAGAAACTGAACCCTAAGAGGGTATTGGTGAACTCTGTCGTGGATGTGATTCAAAGATGGGGTACTGAACATTAAGAGTAGGGTACAGCATAAGACGGGACGGAAAAGGGTTTAGGGTTGGATTAGGCGTACCCGCTTCGCGGCCTCGCCTAATCCAACCCTAAACCCTTTTCCTTATTCAAGGTCACTAATCCCGCAAGAAACTGAATACTAAGAGGGTATTGGTGAACAATGTCATCGATGTGATTCAAACATGGAGTACTGAACCTTAAGAGTAGGGTACTGCATAAGACGGGACAGAAAAGGGTTTAGGGTTGGATTAGGCGAACCCGCTTCGCGGCTCCGCCTAATCCAACCCTAAACCCTTTTCCTTATTCAAGGTCACTAATCCCGCAAGAAACTGAACCCTAAGAGGGTATTGGTGAACCCTGTCGTGGATGTGATTCAAAGATGGGGTACTGAACGTTAAGAGTAGGGTACTGCATAAGACGAGACGGTAAAGGGTTCAGGGTTGGATTAGGCGTACCCGCTTCGCGACTCCGCCTAATTCAACCCTAAACCCTTTTCCTTATTCAAGGTCACTAATCCCGCAAGAAACTGAACACTAAGAGGGTATTGGTGAACCCTGTCGTGGATGTGATTCAAAGATGGGGTACTGAACCTTAAGAGTAAGGTACTGCATAAGACGGGACGGAAAAGGGTTTAGGGTTGGATTAGGCGTACCCGCTTCACGGATTCGCCTAATCCAACCCTAAACCCTTTTCCTTGTTCAAGGTCACTAATACCGTAAGAAACTGAACCCTAAGAGGGTATTGGTGAACTCTGTCGTGGATGTGATTCAAAGATGGGGTACTGAACCTTAAGAGTAGGGTACAGCATAAGACGGGACGGAAAAGGGTTTAGGGTTGGATTAGGCGTAGCCGCTTCGCGGCCTCGCCTAATCCAACCCTAAACCCTTTTCCTTATTCAAGGTCACTAATCCCGCAAGAAACTGAATCCTAAGAGGGTATTGGTGAACAATGTCATCGATGTGATTCAAAGATGGAGTAATGAACCTTAGGATTAGGGTACTGCATAAGACGGGACGAAAAAGGGTTTAGGGTTGGATTAGGCGAACCCGCTTCGCGGCTCAGCTTAATCCAACCCTAAACCCTTTTCCTTATTCAAGGTCACTAATCCCGCAAGAAACTGAACCCTAAGAGGGTATTGGTGAACCCTGTCGTGGATGTGATTCAAAGATGGGGTACTGAAACTTAAGAGTAGGGTACTGCATAAGACGGGACGGAAAAGGGTTTAGGGTTGGATTAGGAGTACCCGCTTCGCGGCCTCGCCTAATCCAACCCTAAACCCTTTTCCTTATTCAAGGTCACTAATCCCGCAAGAAACTGAACTCTAAGAGGGTATTCGTGAACCCAGTCGTGGATGTGATTCAAAGATGGGGTACTGAATGTTAAGAGTAGGGTACTACATAAGACGGGACGGAAAAGGGTTCAGGGTTGGATTAGGCGTAGCCGCTTCGCGGTTCCGCCTAATTCAACCCTAAACCCTTTTCCTTATTCAAGGTCACTAATCCCGCAAGAAACTGAACTCTAAGAGGGTATTGGTGAACCCTGTCGTGGATGTGATTCAAAGATGGGGTACTGAACCTTAAGAGTAAGGTACTGCATAAGACGGGACGGAAAAGGGTTTAGGGTTGGATTAGGCGTACCCGCTTCACGGATTCGCCTAATCCAACCCTAAACCCTTTTCCTTGTTCAAGGTCACTAATCCCGTAAGAAACTGAACCCTAAGAGGGTATTGGTGAACTCTGTCGTGGATGTGATTCAAAGATGGGGTACTGAACATTAAGAGTAGGGTACAGCATAAGACGGGACGGAAAAGGGTTTAGGGTTGGATTAGGCGTACCCGCTTCGCGGCCTCGCCTAATCCAACCCTAAACCCTTTTCCTTATTCAAGGTCACTAATCCCGCAAGAAACTGAATACTAAGAGGGTATTGGTGAACAATGTCATCGATGTGATTCAAAGATGGAGTACTGAACCTTAAGAGTAGGGTACTGCATAAGACGGGACAGAAAAGGGTTTAGGGTTGGATTAGGCGAACCCGCTTCGCGGCTCCGCCTAATCCAACCCTAAACCCTTTTCCTTATTCAAGGTCACTAATCCCGCAAGAAACTGAACCCTAAGAGGGTATTGGTGAACCCTGTCGTGGATGTGATTCAAAGATGGGGTACTGAACGTTAAGAGTAGGGTACTGCATAAGACGAGACGGTAAAGGGTTCAGGGTTGGATTAGGCGTACCCGCTTCCTGGCTCCGCCTAATCCAACCCTAAACCCTTTTCCTTATTCAAGGTCACTAATCCCGCAAGGAACTGAACCCTAAGAGGGTATTGGTGAACCCTGTCGTGGATGTGATTCAAAGATGGGGTACTGAACGTTAAGAGTAGGGTACTGCATAAGACGAGACGGAAAAGGGTTCAGGGTTGGATTAGGCGTACCCGCTTCGTGGCTCCGCCTAATCCAACCCTATACCCTTTTCCTTATTCAAGGTCACTAATCCCGCAAGAAACTGAACCCTAAGAGGGTATTGGTGAACCCTGTCGTGGATGTGATTCAAAGATGGGGTACTGAACCTTAAGAGTAAGGTACTGCATAAGACGGGACGGAAAAGGGTTTAGGGTTGGATTAGGCGTACCCGCTTCACGGATTCGCCTAATCCAACCCTAAACCCTTTTCCTTGTTCAAGGTCACTAATCCCGTAAGAAACTGAACCCTAAGAGGGTATTGGTGAACTCTGTCGTGGATGTGATTCAAAGATGGGGTACTGAACATTACGAGTAGGGTACAGCATAAGACGGGACGGAAAAAGGTTTAGGGTTGGATTAGGCGAACCCGCTTCGTGGCTCCGCCTAATCCAACCCTAAACCCTTTTCCATATTCAAGGTAACTAATCCCGCAAGAAACTGAACCCTAAGAGGGTATTGGTGAACATTGTCATGGATGTGATTCAAAGATGGGGTACTGAACCTTAAGAGTAGGGTACTGCATAAGACGGGACGGAAAAGGGTTTAGGGTTGGATTAGGCGTACCCGCTTCGCGACCTCGCCTAATCCAACCCTATACCCTTTTCCTTATTCAAGGTCACTAATCCCGCAAGAAACTGAACTCTAAGAGGGTATTCGTGAACCCAGTCGTGGATGTGATTCAAAGATGGGGTACTGAACGTTAAGAGTAGGGTACTACATAAGACGGGACGGAAAAGGGTTCAGGGTTGGATTAGGCGTACCCGCTTCGCGACTCCGCCTAATTCAACCCTAAACCCTTTTCCTTATTCAAGGTCACTAATCCCGCAAGAAACTGAACACTAAGAGGGTATTGGTGAACCCTGTCGTGGATGTGATTCAAAGATGGGGTACTGAACCTTAAGAGTAAGGTACTGCATAAGACGGGACGGAAAAGGGTTTAGGGTTGGATTAGGCGTACCCGCTTCACGGATTCGCCTAATCCAACCCTAAACCCTTTTCCTTGTTCAAGGTCACTAATACCGTAAGAAACTGAACCCTAAGAGGGTATTGGTGAACTCTGTCGTGGATGTGATTCAAAGATGGGGTACTGAACCTTAAGAGTAGGGTACAGCATAAGACGGGACGGAAAAGGGTTTAGGGTTGGATTAGGCGTACCCGCTTCGCGGCCTCGCCTAATCCAACCCTAAACCCTTTTCCTTATTCAAGGTCACTAATCCCGCAAGAAACTGAATCCTAAGAGGGTATTGGTGAACAATGTCATCGATGTGATTCAAAGATGGAGTACTGAACCTTAGGATTAGGGTACTGCATAAGACGGGACGAAAAAGGGTTTAGGGTTGGATTAGGCGAACCCGCTTCGCGGCTCAGCTTAATCCAACCCTAAACCCTTTTCCTTATTCAAGGTCACTAATCCCGCAAGAAACTGAACCCTAAGAGGGTATTGGTGAACCCTGTCGTGGATGTGATTCAAAGATGGGGTACTGAAACTTAAGAGTAGGGTACTGCATAAGACGGGACGGAAAAGGGTTTAGGGTTGGATTAGGAGTACCCTCTTCGCGGCCTCGCCTAATCCAACCCTAAACCCTTTTCCTTATTCAAGGTCACTAATCCCGCAAGAAACTGAACTCTAAGAGGGTATTCGTGAACCCAGTCGTGGATGTGATTCAAAGATGGGGTACTGAATGTTAAGAGTAGGGTACTACATAAGACGGGACGGAAAAGGGTTCAGGGTTGGATTAGGCGTAGCCGCTTCGCGGTTCCGCCTAATTCAACCCTAAACCCTTTTCCTTATTCAAGGTCACTAATCCCGCAAGAAACTGAACTCTAAGAGGGTATTGGTGAACCCTGTCGTGGATGTGATTCAAAGATGGGGTACTGAACCTTAAGAGTAAGGTACTGCATAAGACGGGACGGAAAAGGGTTTAGGGTTGGATTAGGCGTACCCGCTTCACGGATTCACCTAATCCAACCCTAAACCCTTTTCCTTGTTCAAGGTCACTAATCCCGTAAGAAACTGAACCCTAAGAGGGTATTGGTGAACTCTGTCGTGGATGTGATTCAAAGATTGGGTACTGAACATTAAGAGTAGGGTACAGCATAAGACGGGACGGAAAAGGGTTTAGGGTTGGATTAGGCGTACCCGCTTCGCGACCTCGCCTAATCCAACCCTATACCCTTTTCCTTATTCAAGGTCACTAATCCCGCAAGAAACTGAACTCTAAGAGGGTATTCGTGAACCCAGTCGTGGATGTGATTCAAAGATGGGGTACTGAACGTTAAGAGTAGGGTACTACATAAGACGGGACGGAAAAGGGTTCAGGGTTGGATTAGGCGTACCCGCTTCGCGACTCCGCCTAATCCAACCCTAAACCCTTTTCCTTATTCAAGGTCACTAATCCCGCAAGAAACTGAACCCTAAGAGGGTATTGGTGAACCCTGTCGTGGATGTGATTCAAAGATGGGGTACTGAACGTTAAGAGTAGGGTACTGCATAAGACGAGACGGTAAAGGGTTCAGGGTTGGATTAGGCGTACCCGCTTCCTGGCTCCGCCTAATCCAACCCTAAACCCTTTTCCTTATTCAAGGTCACTAATCCCGCAAGGAACTGAACCCTAAGAGGGTATTGGTGAACCCTGTCGTGGATGTGATTCAAAGATGGGGTACTGAACGTTAAGAGTAGGGTACTGCATAAGACGAGACGGAAAAGGGTTCAGGGTTGGATTAGGCGTACCCGCTTCGTGGCTCCGCCTAATCCAACCCTATACCCTTTTCCTTATTCAAGGTCACTAATCCCGCAAGAAACTGAACACTAAGAGGGTATTGGTGAACCCTGTCGTGGATGTGATTCAAAGATGGGGTACTGAACCTTAAGAGTAAGGTACTGCATAAGACGGGACGGAAAAGGGTTTAGGGTTGGATTAGGCGTACCCGCTTCACGGATTCGCCTAATCCAACCCTAAACCCTTTTCCTTGTTCAAGGTCACTAATACCGTAAGAAACTGAACCCTAAGAGGGTATTGGTGAACTCTGTCGTGGATGTGATTCAAAGATGGGGTACTGAACCTTAAGAGTAGGGTACAGCATAAGACGGGACGGAAAAGGGTTTAGGGTTGGATTAGGCGTACCCGCTTCGCGGCCTCGCCTAATCCAACCCTAAACCCTTTTCCTTATTCGAGGTCACTAATCCCGCAAGAAACTGAATCCTAAGAGGGTATTGGTGAACAATGTCATCGATGTGATTCAAAGATGGAGTACTGAACCTTAGGATTAGGGTACTGCATAAGACGGGACGAAAAAGGGTTTAGGGTTGGATTAGGCGAACCCGCTTCGCGGCTCAGCTTAATCCAACCCTAAACCCTTTTCCTTATTCAAGGTCACTAATCCCGCAAGAAACTGAACCCTAAGAGGGTATTGGTGAACCCTGTCGTGGATGTGATTCAAAGATGGGGTACTGAACGTTAAGAGTAGGGTACTGCATAAGACGAGACGGAAAAGGGTTCAGGGTTGGATTATGCGAACCCGCTTCGCGGCTCCGCCTAATCCAACCCTATACCCTTTTCCTTATTCAAGGTCACTAATCCCGCAAGAAACTGAACCCTAAGAGGGTATTGGTGAACCCTGTCGTGGATGTGATTCAAAGATGGGGTACTGAACGTTAAGAGTAGGGTACTGCATAAGACGAGACGGTAAAGGGTTCAGGGTTGGATTAGGCGTACCCGCTTCCTGGCTCCGCCTAATCCAACCCTAAACCCTTTTCCTTATTCAAGGTCACTAATCCCGCAAGGAACTGAACCCTAAGAGGGTATTGGTGAACCCTGTCGTGGATGTGATTCAAAGATGGGGTACTGAACGTTAAGAGTAGGGTACTGCATAAGATGAGACGGAAAAGGGTTCAGGGTTGGATTAGGCGTACCCGCTTCGTGGCTCCGCCTAATCCAACCCTATACCCTTTTCCTTATTCAAGGTCACTAATCCCGCAAGAAACTGAACCCTAAGAGGGTATTGGTGAACCCTGTCGTGGATGTGATTCAAAGATGGGGTACTGAACCTTAAGAGTAGGGTACTGCATAAGATGAGACAGAAAAGGGTTTAGGGTTGGATTAGGCGAACCTGCTTCGCGGCTCCGCCTAATCCAACCCTAAACCCTTTTCCATATTCAAGGTAACTAATCCCGCAAGAAACTGAACTCTAAGAGGGTATTGGTGAACAATGTCATCGATGTGATTCAAAGATGGGGTACTGAACCTTAAGAGTAGAGTACTGCATAAGACGGGACGGAAAAGGGTTTAGGGTTGGATTAGGCGAACCCGCTTCGCGGCTCCGCCTAATCCAACCCTAAACCCTTTTCCTTATTCAAGGTCACTAATCCCGCAAGAAACTGAACCCTAAGAGGGTATTGGTGAACCCTGTCGTGGATGTGATTCAAAGATGGGGTACTGAAACTTAAGAGTAGGGTACTGCATAAGACGGGACGGAAAAGGGTTTAGGGTTGGATTAGGAGTACCCGCTTCGCGGCCTCGCCTAATCCAACCCTAAACCCTTTTCCTTATTCAAGGTCACTAATCCCGCAAGAAACTGAACTCTAAGAGGGTATTCGTGAACCCTGTCGTGGATGTGATTCAAAGATGGGGTACTGAATGTTAAGAGTAGGGTACTACATAAGACGGGACGGAAAAGGGTTCAGGGTTGGATTAGGCGTAGCCGCTTCGCGGTTCCGCCTAATTCAACCCTAAACCCTTTTCCTTATTCAAGGTCACTAATCCCGCAAGAAACTGAACTCTAAGAGCGTATTGGTGAACCCTGTCGTGGATGTGATTCAAAGATGGGGTACTGAACCTTAAGAGTAAGGTACTGCATAAGACGGGACGGAAAAGGGTTTAGGGTTGGATTAGGCGTACCCGCTTCACGGATTCGCCTAATCCAACCCTAAACCCTTTTCCTTGTTCAAGGTCACTAATCCCGTAAGAAACTGAACCCTAAGAGGGTATTGGTGAACTCTGTCGTGGATGTGATTCAAAGATGGGGTACTGAACATTAAGAGTAGGGTACAGCATAAGACGGGACGGAAAAGGGTTTAGGGTTGGATTAGGCGTACCCGCTTCGCGGCCTCGCCTAATCCAACCCTAAACCCTTTTCCTTATTCAAGGTCACTAATCCCGCAAGAAACTGAATACTAAGAGGGTATTGGTGAACAATGTCATCGATGTGATTCAAAGATGGAGTACTGAACCTTAAGAGTAGGGTACTGCATAAGACGGGACAGAAAAGGGTTTAGGGTTGGATTAGGCGAACCCGCTTCGCGGCTCCGCCTAATCCAACCCTAAACCCTTTTCCTTATTCAAGGTCACTAATCCCGCAAGAAACTGAACCCTAAGAGGGTATTGGTGAACCCTGTCGTGGATGTGATTCAAAGATGGGGTACTGAACGTTAAGAGTAGGGTACTGCATAAGACGAGACGGTAAAGGGTTCAGGGTTGGATTAGGCGTACCCGCTTCCTGGCTCCGCCTAATCCAACCCTAAACCCTTTTCCTTATTCAAGGTCACTAATCCCGCAAGGAACTGAACCCTAAGAGGGTATTGGTGAACCCTGTCGTGGATGTGATTCAAAGATGGGGTACTGAACGTTAAGAGTAGGGTACTGCATAAGACGAGACGGAAAAGGGTTCAGGGTTGGATTAGGCGTACCCGCTTCGTGGCTCCGCCTAATCCAACCCTATACCCTTTTCCTTATTCAAGGTCACTAATCCCGCAAGAAACTGAACCCTAAGAGGGTATTGGTGAACCCTGTCGTGGATGTGATTCAAAGATGGGGTACTGAACCTTAAGAGTAGGGTACTGCATAAGATGAGACAGAAAAGGGTTTAGGGTTGGATTAGGCGAACCTGCTTCGCGGCTCCGCCTAATCCAACCCTAAACCCTTTTCCATATTCAAGGTAACTAATCCCGCAAGAAACTGAACCCTAAGAGGGTATTGGTGAACACTGTCGTGGATGTGATTCAAAGATGGGGTACTGAACCTTAAGAGTAGGGTACTGCATAAGACGGGACGGAAAAGGGTTTAGGGTTGGATTAGGCGTACCCGCTTCGCGACCTCGCCTAATCCAACCCTATACCCTTTTCCTTGTTCAAGGTCACTAATACCCTAAGAAACTGAACCCTAAGAGGGTATTGGTGAACTCTGTCGTGGATGTGATTCAAAGATGGGGTACTGAACCTTAAGAGTAGGGTACAGCATAAGACGGGACGGAAAAGGGTTCAGGGTTGGATTAGGCGTACCCGCTTCGTGGCTCCGCCTAATCCAACCCTATACCCTTTTCCTTATTCAAGGTCACTAATCCCGCAAGAAACTGAACCCTAAGAGGGTATTGGTGAACCCTGTCGTGGATGTGATTCAAAGATGGGGTACTGAACCTTAAGAGTAAGGTACTGCATAAGACGGGACGGAAAAGGGTTTAGGGTTGGATTAGGCGTACCCGCTTCACGGATTCGCCTAATCCAACCCTAAACCCTTTTCCTTGTTCAAGGTCACTAATACCCTAAGAAACTGAACCCTAAGAGGGTATTGGTGAACTCTGTCGTGGATGTGATTCAAAGATGGGGTACTGAACCTTAAGAGTAGGGTACAGCATAAGACGGGACGGAAAAGGGTTTAGGGTTGGATTAGGCGTACCCGCTTCGCAGCCTCGCCTAATCCAACCCTAAACCCTTTTCCTTATTCAAGGTCACTAATCCCGCAAGAAACTGAATCCTAAGAGGGTATTGGTGAACAATGTCATCGATGTGATTCAAAGATGGAGTACTGAACCTTAAGATTAGGGAACTGCATAAGACGGGACGAAAAAGGGTTTAGGGTTGGATTAGGCGAACCCGCTTCGTGGCTCCGCTTAATCCAACCCTAAACCCTTTTCCTTATTCAAGGTCACTAATCCCGCAAGAAACTGAACCCTAAGAGGGTATTGGTGAACCTTGTCGTGGTATGATTCAAAGATGGGGTACTGAACGTTAAGAGTAGGGTACTGCATAAGACGGGACGGAAAAGGGTTGAAGGTTGGATTAGGCGAACCCGCTTCGCGGCTCCGCCTAATCCAACCCTAAACCCTTTTCCTTATTCAAGGTCACTAATCCCGCAAGGAACTGAACCCTAAGAGGGTATTGGTGAACCCTGTCGTGGATGTGATTCAAAGATGGTGTACTGAACGTTAAGAGTAGGGTACTGCATAAGACGAGACGGAAAAGGGTTCAGGGTTGGATTAGGCGTACCCGCTTCGTGGCTCTGCCTAATCCAACCCTATACCCTTTTCCTTATTCAAGGTCACTAATCCCGCAAGAAACTGAACCCTAAGAGGGTATTGGTGAACCCTGTCGTGGATGTGATTCAAAGATGGGGTACTGAACCTTAAGAGTAGGGTACTGCATAAGACGGGACGGAAAAGGGTTTAGGGTTGGATTAGGCGTACCCGCTTCGCGACCTCGCCTAATCCAACCCTATACCCTTTTCCTTATTCAAGGTCACTAATCCCGCAAGAAACTGAACTCTAAGAGGGTATTCGTGAACCCAGTCGTGGATGTGATTCAAAGATGGGGTACTGAACGTTAAGAGTAGGGTACTACATAAGACGGGACGGAAAAGGGTTCAGGGTTGGATTAGGCGTACCCGCTTCCTGGCTCCGCCTAATCCAACCCTAAACCCTTTTCCTTATTCAAGGTCACTAATCCCGCAAGGAACTGAACCCTAAGAGGGTATTGGTGAACCCTGTCGTGGATGTGATTCAAAGATGGGGTACTGAACGTTAAGAGTAGGGTACTGCATAAGACGAGACGGAAAAGGGTTCAGGGTTGGATTAGGCGTACCCGCTTCGTGGCTCCGCCTAATCCAACCCTATACCCTTTTCCATATTCAAGGTAACTAATCCCGCAAGAAACTGAACCCTAAGAGGGTATTGGTGAACACTGTCGTGGATGTGATTCAAAGATGGGGTACTGAACCTTAAGAGTAGGGTACTGCATAAGACGGGACGGAAAAGGGT
The DNA here is from genome assembly GCA_958450325.1 of Agrostemma githago. Taxonomy (NCBI): domain Eukaryota; kingdom Viridiplantae; phylum Streptophyta; class Magnoliopsida; order Caryophyllales; family Caryophyllaceae; genus Agrostemma; species Agrostemma githago. The sequence continues at coordinate 39,049,295 of OY288252.1, forward strand.
TTAGGGTTGGATTAGGCGTACCCGCTTCGCGACCTCGCCTAATCCAACCCTATACCCTTTTCCTTGTTCAAGGTCACTAATACCCTAAGAAACTGAACCCTAAGAGGGTATTGGTGAACTCTGTCGTGGATGTGATTCAAAGATGGGGTACTGAACCTTAAGAGTAGGGTACAGCATAAGACGGGACGGAAAAGGGTTCAGGGTTGGATTAGGCGTACCCGCTTCGTGGCTCCGCCTAATCCAACCCTATACCCTTTTCCTTATTCAAGGTCACTAATCCCGCAAGAAACTGAACCCTAAGAGGGTATTGGTGAACCCTGTCGTGGATGTGATTCAAAGATGGGGTACTGAACCTTAAGAGTAAGGTACTGCATAAGACGGGACGGAAAAGGGTTTAGGGTTGGATTAGGCGTACCCGCTTCACGGATTCGCCTAATCCAACCCTAAACCCTTTTCCTTGTTCAAGGTCACTAATACCCTAAGAAACTGAACCCTAAGAGGGTATTGGTGAACTCTGTCGTGGATGTGATTCAAAGATGGGGTACTGAACCTTAAGAGTAGGGTACAGCATAAGACGGGACGGAAAAGGGTTTAGGGTTGGATTAGGCGTACCCGCTTCGCGGCCTCGCCTAATCCAACCCTAAACCCTTTTCCTTATTCAAGGTCACTAATCCCGCAAGAAACTGAATCCTAAGAGGGTATTGGTGAACAATGTCATCGATGTGATTCAAAGATGGAGTACTGAACCTTAAGATTAGGGAACTGCATAAGACGGGACGAAAAAGGGTTTAGGGTTGGATTAGGCGAACCCGCTTCGTGGCTCCGCTTAATCCAACCCTAAACCCTTTTCCTTATTCAAGGTCACTAATCCCGCAAGAAACTGAACCCTAAGAGGGTATTGGTGAACCTTGTCGTGGTATGATTCAAAGATGGGGTACTGAACGTTAAGAGTAGGGTACTGCATAAGACGGGACGGAAAAGGGTTGAAGGTTGGATTAGGCGAACCCGCTTCGCGGCTCCGCCTAATCCAACCCTAAACCCTTTTCCTTATTCAAGGTCACTAATCCCGCAAGGAACTGAACCCTAAGAGGGTATTGGTGAACCCTGTCGTGGATGTGATTCAAAGATGGTGTACTGAACGTTAAGAGTAGGGTACTGCATAAGACGAGACGGAAAAGGGTTCAGGGTTGGATTAGGCGTACCCGCTTCGTGGCTCTGCCTAATCCAACCCTATACCCTTTTCCTTATTCAAGGTCACTAATCCCGCAAGAAACTGAACCCTAAGAGGGTATTGGTGAACCCTGTCGTGGATGTGATTCAAAGATGGGGTACTGAACCTTAAGAGTAGGGTACTGCATAAGATGAGACAAAAAAGGGTTTAGGGTTGGATTAGGCGAACACGCTTCGCGGCTCCGCCTAATCCAACCCTAAACCCTTTTCCATATTCAAGGTAACTAATCCCGCAAGAAACTGAACCCTAAGAGGGTATTGGTGAACCCTGTCGTGGATGTGATTCAAAGATGGGGTACTGAACCTTAAGAGTAGGGTACTGCATAAGATGAGACAGAAAAGGGTTTAGGGTTGGATTAGGCGAACCTGCTTCGCGGCTCCGCCTAATCTAACCCTAAACCCTTTTCCATATTCAAGGTAACTAATCCCGCAAGAAACTGAACCCTAAGAGGGTATTGGTGAACACTGTCGTGGATGTGATTCAAAGATGGGGTACTGAACCTTAAGAGTAGGGTACTGCATAAGACGGGACGGAAAAGGGTTTAGGGTTGGATTAGGCGTACCCGCTTCGCGACCTCGCCTAATCCAACCCTATACCCTTTTCCTTATTCAAGGTCACTAATCCCGCAAGAAACTGAACTCTAAGAGGGTATTCGTGAACCCAGTCGTGGATGTGATTCAAAGATGGGGTACTGAACGTTAAGAGTAGGGTACTACATAAGACGGGACGGAAAAGGGTTCAGGGTTGGATTAGGCGTACCCGCTTCGCGGCTCTGCCTAATTCAACCCTAAACCCTTTTCCTTATTCAAGGTCACTAATCCCGCAAGAAACTGAACTCTAAGAGGGTATTGATGAACCCTGTCGTGGATGTGATTCAAAGATGGGGTACTGAACCTTAAGAGTAAGGTACTGCATAAGACGGGACGGAAAAGGGTTTAGGGTTGGATTAGGCGTACCCGCTTCACGGATTCGCCTAATCCAACCCTAAACCCTTTTCCTTGTTCAAGGTCACTAATACCGTAAGAAACTGAACCCTAAGAGGGTATTGGTGAACTCTGTCGTGGATGTGATTCAAAGATGGAGTACCGAACCTTAAGAGTAGGGTACAGCATAAGACGGGACGGAAAAGGGTTTAGGGTTGGATTAGGCGTACCCGCTTCGCGGCCTCGCCTAATCCAACCCTAAACCCTTTTCCTTATTCAAGGTCACTAATCCCGCAAGAAACTGAATCCTAAGAGGGTATTGGTGAACAATGTCATCGATGTGATTGAAAGATGGAGTACTGAACCTTAAGATTAGGGTACTGTATAAGACGGGACGAAAAAGGGTTTAGGGTTGGATTAGGCGAACCCGCTTCGCGGCTCCGCTTAATCCAACCCTAAACCCTTTTCCTTATTCAAGGTCACTAATCCCGCAAGAAACTGAACCCTAAGAGGGTATTGGTGAACCTTGCCGTGGTATGATTCAAAGATGGGGTACTGAACGTTAAGAGTAGGGTACTGCATAAGACGGGACGGAAAAGGGTTGAAGGTTGGATTAGGCGAACCCGCTTCGCGGCTCCGCCTAATCCAACCCTAAACCCTTTTCCTTATTCAAGGTCACTAATCCCGCAAGGAACTGAACCCTAAGAGGGTATTGGTGAACCCTGTCGTGGATGTGATTCAAAGATGGGGTACTGAACGTTAAGAGTAGGGTACTGCATAAGACGAGACGGAAAAGGGTTCAGGGTTGGATTAGGCGTACCCGCTTCGTGGCTCCGCCTAATCCAACCCTATACCCTTTTCCTTATTCAAGGTCACTAATCCCGCAAGAAACTGAACCCCAAGAGGGTATTGGTGAACCCTGTCGTGGATGTGATTCAAAGATGGGGTACTGAACCTTAAGAGTAGGGTACTGCATAAGATGAGACAAAAAAGGGTTTAGGGTTGGATTAGGCGAACCCGCTTCGCGGCTCCGCCTAATCCAACCCTAAACCCTTTTCCATATTCAAGGTAACTAATCCCACAAGAAACTGAACCCTAAGAGGGTATTGGTGAACCCTGTCGTGGATGTGATTCAAAGATGGGGTACTGAACCTTAAGAGTAGGGTACTGCATAAGATGAGACAGAAAAGGGTTTAGGGTTGGATTAGGCGAACCTGCTTCGCGGCTCCGCCTAATCTAACCCTAAACCCTTTTCCATATTCAAGGTAACTAATCCCGCAAGAAACTGAACCCTAAGAGGGTATTGGTGAACACTGTCGTGGATGTGATTCAAAGATGGGGTACTGAACCTTAAGAGTAGGGTACTGCATAAGACGGGACGGAAAAGGGTTTAGGGTTGGATTAGGCGTACCCGCTTCGCGACCTCGCCTAATCCAACCCTATACCCTTTTCCTTATTCAAGGTCACTAATCCCGCAAGAAACTGAACTCTAAGAGGGTATTCGTGAACCCAGTCGTGGATGTGATTCAAAGATGGGGTACTGAACGTTAAGAGTAGGGTACTACATAAGACGGGACGGAAAAGGGTTCAGGGTTGGATTAGGAGTACCCGCTTCGCGGCTCCGCCTAATTCAACCCTAAACCCTTTTCCTTATTCAAGGTCACTAATCCCGCAAGAAACTGAACTCTAAGAGGGTATTGATGAACCCTGTCGTGGATGTGATTCAAAGATGGGGTACTGAACCTTAAGAGTAAGGTACTGCATAAGACGGGACGGAAAAGGGTTTAGGGTTGGATTAGGCGTACCCGCTTCACGGATTCGCCTAATCCAACCCTAAACCCTTTTCCTTGTTCAAGGTCACTAATACCGTAAGAAACTGAACCCTAAGAGGGTATTGGTGAACTCTGTCGTGGATGTGATTCAAAGATGGAGTACCGAACCTTAAGAGTAGGGTACAGCATAAGACGGGACGGAAAAGGGTTTAGGGTTGGATTAGGCGTACCCGCTTCGCGGCCTCGCCTAATCCAACCCTAAACCCTTTTCCTTATTCAAGGTCACTAATCCCGCAAGAAACTGAATCCTAAGAGGGTATTGGTGAACAATGTCATCGATGTGATTCAAAGATGGAGTACTGAACCTTAAGATTAGGGTACTGTATAAGACGGGACGAAAAAGGGTTTAGGGTTGGATTAGGCGAACCCGCTTCGCGGCTCCGCTTAATCCAACACTAAACCCTTTTCCTTATTCAAGGTCACTAATCCCGCAAGAAACTGAACCCTAAGAGGGTATTGGTGAACCTTGCCGTGGTATGATTCAAAGATGGGGTACTGAACGTTAAGAGTAGGGTACTGCATAAGACGGGACGGAAAAGGGTTGAAGGTTGGATTAGGCGAACCCGCTTCGCGGCTCCGCCTAATCCAACCCTAAACCCTTTTCCTTATTCAAGGTCACTAATCCCGCAAGGAACTGAACCCTAAGAGGGTATTGGTGAACCCTGTCGTGGATGTGATTCAAAGATGGGGTACTGAACGTTAAGAGTAGGGTACTGCATAAGACGAGACGGAAAAGGGTTCAGGGTTGGATTAGGCGTACCCGCTTCGTGGCTCCGCCTAATCCAACCCTATACCCTTTTCCTTATTCAAGGTCACTAATCCCGCAAGAAACTGAACCCTAAGAGGGTATTGGTGAACCCTGTCGTGGATGTGATTCAAAGATGGGGTACTGAACCTTAAGAGTAGGGTACTGCATAAGATGAGACAGAAAAGGGTTTAGGGTTGGATTAGGCGAACCCGCTTCGCGGCTCCGCCTAATCCAACCCTAAACCCTTTTCCATATTCAAGGTAACTAATCCCGCAAGAAACTGAACCCTAAGAGGGTATTGGTGAACCCTGTCGTGGATGTGATTCAAAGATGGGGTACTGAACCTTAAGAGTAGGGTACTGCATAAGATGAGACAGAAAAGGGTTTAGGGTTGGATTAGGCGAACCCGCTTCGCGGCTCCGCCTAATCCAACCCTAAACCCTTTTCCATATTCAAGGTAACTAATCCCGCAAGAAACTGAACCCTAAGAGGGTATTGGTGAACACTGTCGTGGATGTGATTCAAAGATGGGGTACTGAACCTTAAGAGTAGGGTACTGCATAAGACGGGACGGAAAAGGGTTTAGGGTTGGATTAGGCGTACCCGCTTCGCGACCTCGCCTAATCAAACCCTATACCCTTTTCCTTATTCAAGGTCACTAATCCCGCAAGAAACTGAACTCTAAGAGGGTATTCGTGAACCCAGTCGTGGATGTGATTCAAAGATGGGGTACTGAACGTTAAGAGTAGGGTACTACATAAGACGGGACGGAAAAGGGTTCAAGGTTGGATTAGGCGTACCCGCTTCGCGGCTCCGCCTAATTCAACCCTAAACCCTTTTCCTTATTCAAGGTCACTAATCCCGCAAGAAACTGAACTCTAAGAGGGTATTGATGAACCCTGTCGTGGATGTGATTCAAAGATGGGGTACTGAACCTTAAGAGTAAGGTACTGCATAAGACGGGACGGAAAAGGGTTTAGGGTTGGATTAGGCGTACCCGCTTCACGGATTCGCCTAATCCAACCCTAAACCCTTTTCCTTGTTCAAGGTCACTAATACCGTAAGAAACTGAACCCTAAGAGGGTATTGGTGAACTCTGTCGTGGATGTGATTCAAAGATGGGGTACTGAACCTTAAGAGTAGGGTACAGCATAAGACGGGACGGAAAAGGGTTTAGGGTTGGATTAGGCGTACCCGCTTCGCGGCCTCGCCTAATCCAACCCCAAACCCTTTTCCTTATTCAAGGTCACTAATCCCGCAAGAAACTGAATCCTAAGAGGGTATTGGTGAACAATGTCATCGATGTGATTCAAAGATGGAGTACTGAACCTTAGGATTAGGGTACTGCATAAGACGGGACGAAAAACGGTTTAGGGTTGGATTAGGCGAACCCGCTTCGCGGCTCCGCTTAATCCAACCCTAAACCCTTTTCCTTATTCAAGGTCACTAATCCCGCAAGAAACTGAACCCTAAGAGGGTATTGGTGAACCTTGCCGTGGTATGATTCAAAGATGGGGTACTGAACGTTAAGAGTAGGGTACTGCATAAGACGGGACGGAAAAGGGTTGAAGGTTGGATTAGGCGAACCCGCTTCGCGGCTCCGCCTAATCCAACCCTAAACCCTTTTCCTTATTCAAGGTCACTAATCCCGCAAGGAACTGAACCCTAAGAGGGTATTGGTCAACCCTGTCGTGGATGTGATTCAAAGATGGGGTACTGAACGTTAAGAGTAGGGTACTGCATAAGACGAGACGGAAAAGGGTTCAGGGTTGGATTAGGCGTACCCGCTTCGTGGCTCCGCCTAATCCAACCCTATACCCTTTTCCTTATTCAAGGTCACTAATCCCGCAAGAAACTGAACCCTAAGAGGGTATTGGTGAACCCTGTCGTGGTTGTGATTCAAAGATGGGGTACTGAACCTTAAGAGTAGGGTACTGCATAAGATGAGACAGAAAAGGGTTTAGGGTTGGATTGGGCGAACCCGCTTCGCGGCTCCGCCTAATCCAACCCTAAACCCTTTTCCATATTCAAGGTAACTAATCCCGCAAGAAACTGAACCCTAAGAGGGTATTGGTGAACCCTGTCGTGGATGTGATTCAAAGATGGGGTACTGAACCTTAAGAGTAGGGTACTGCATAAGATGAGACAGAAAAGGGTTTAGGGTTGGATTAGGCTAACCCGCTTCGCGGCTCCGCCTAATCCAACCCTAAACCCTTTTCCATATTCAAGGTAACTAATCCCGCAAGAAACTGAACCCTAAGAGGGTATTGGTGAACACTGTCGTGGATGTGATTCAAAGATGGGGTACTGAACCTTAAGAGTAGGGTACTGCATAAGACGGGACGGAAAAGGGTTTAGGGTTGGATTAGGCATACCCGCTTCGCGACCTCGCCTAATCCAACCCTATACCCTTTTCCTTATTCAAGGTCACTAATCCCGCAAGAAACTGAACTCTAAGAGGGTATTCGTGAACCCAGTCGTGGATGTGATTCAAAGATGGGGTACTGAACGTTAAGAGTAGGGTACTACATAAGACGGGACGGAAAAGGGTTCAGGGTTGGATTAGGCGTACCCGCTTCGCGGCTCCGCCTAATTCAACCCTAAACCCTTTTCCTTATTCAAGGTCACTAATCCCGCAAGAAACTGAACTCTAAGAGGGTATTGATGAACCCTGTCGTGGATGTGATTCAAAGATGGGGTACTGAACCTTAAGAGTAAGGTACTGCATAAGACGGGACGGAAAAGGGTTTAGGGTTGGATTAGGCGTACCCGCTTCACGGATTCGCCTAATCCAACCCTAAACCCTTTTCCTTGTTCAAGGTCACTAATACCGTAAGAAACTGAACCCTAAGAGGGTATTGGTGAACTCTGTCGTGGATGTGATTCAAAGATGGGGTACTGAACCTTAAGAGTAGGGTACAGCATAAGACGGGACGGAAAAGGGTTTAGGGTTGGATTAGGCGTACCCGCTTCGCGGCCTCGCCTAATCCAACCCTAAACCCTTTTCCTTATTCAAGGTCACTAATCCCGCAAGAAACTGAATCCTAAGAGGGTATTGGTGAACAATGTCATCGATGTGATTCAAAGATGGAGTACTGAACCTTAAGATTAGGGTACTGCATAAGACGGGACGAAAAAGGGTTTAGGGTTGGATTAGACGAACCCGCTTCGCGGCTCCGCTTAATCCAACCCTAAACCCTTTTCCTTATACAAGGTCACTAATCCCGCAAGAAACTGAACCCTAAAAGGGTATTGGTGAACCTTGCCGTGGTATGATACAAAGATGGGGTACTGAACGTTAAGAGTAGGGTATTGCATAAGACGGGACGGAAAAGGGTTGAAGGTTGGATTAGGCGAACCCGATTCGCGGCTCCGCCTAATCCAACCCTAAACCCTTTTCCTTATTCAAGGTCACTAATCCCGCAAGGAACTGAACCCTAAGAGGGTATTGGTGAACCCTGTCGTGGATGTGATTCAAAGATGGGGTACTGAACGTTAAGAGTAGGGTACTGCATAAGACGAGACGGAAAAGGTTTCAGGGTTGGATTAGGCGTACCCGCTTCGTGGCACCGCCTAATCCAACCCTATACCCTTTTCCTTATTCAAGGTCACTAATCCCGCAAGAAACTGAACCCTAAGAGGGTATTGGTGAACCCTGTCGTGGATGTGATTCAAAGATGGGGTACTGAACCTTAAGAGTAGGGTACTGCATAAGATGAGACAGAAAAGGGTTTAGGGTTGGATTAGGCGAACCCGCTTCGCGGCTCCGCCTAATCCAACCCTAAACCCTTTTCCATATTCAAGGTAACTAATCCCGCAAGAAACTGAACCCTAAGAGGGTATTGGTGAACCCTGTCGTGGATGTGATTCAAAGATGGGGTACTGAACGTTAAGAGTAGGGTACTGCATAAGACGAGACGGAAAAGGGTTCAGGGTTGGATTAGGCGTACCCGCTTCGTGGCTCCGCCTAATCCAACCCTATACCCTTTTCCTTATTCAAGGTCACTAATCCCGCAAGAAACTGAACCCTAAGAGGGTATTGGTGAACCCTGTCGTGGATGTGATTCAAAGATGGGGTACCGAACCTTAAGAGTAGGGTACTGCATAAGATGAGAAAGAAAAGGGTTTAGAGTTGGATTAGGCGAACCCGCTTCGCGGCTCCGCCTAATCCAACCCTAAACCCTTTTCCATATTCAAGGTAACTAATCCCGCAAGAAACTGAACCCTAAGAGGGTATTGGTGAACACTGTCGTGGATGTGATTCAAAGATGGGGTACTGAACCTTAAGAGTAGGTATTGCATAAGACGGGACGGAAAAGGGTTTAGGGTTGGATTAGGCGTACCCGCTTCGCGGCCTCGCCTAATCCAACCCTATACCCTTTTCCTTATTCAAGGTCACTAATCCCGCAAGAAACTGAACTCTAAGAGGATATTCGTGAACCCAGTCGTGGATGTGATTCAAAGATGGGGTACTGAACGTTAAGAGTAGGGTACTACATAAGACGGGACGGAAAAGGGTTCAGGGTTGGATTAGGCGTACCCGCTTCGCGGCTCCGCCTAATTCAACCCTAAACCCTTTTCCTTATTCAAGGTCACTAATCCCGCAAGAAACTGAACTCTAAGAGGGTATTGATGAACCCTGTCGTGGATGTGATTCAAAGATGGGGTACTGAACCTTAAGAGTAAGGTACTGCATAAGACGGGACGGAAAAGGGTTTAGGGTTGGATTAGGCGTACCCGCTTCACGGATTCGCCTAATCCAACCCTAAACCCTTTTCCTTGTTCAAGGTCACTAATACCGTAAGAAACTGAACCCTAAGAGGGTATTGGTGAACTCTGTCGTGGATGTGATTCAAAGATGGGGTACTGAACCTTAAGAGTAGGGTACAGCATAAGACGGGACGGAAAAGGGTTTAGGGTTGGATTAGGCGTACCCGCTTCGCGGCCTCGCCTAATCCAACCCTAAACCCTTTTCCTTATTCAAGGTCACTAATCCCGCAAGAAACTGAATCCTAAGAGGGTATTGGTGAACAATGTCATCGATGTGATTCAAAGATGGAGTACTGAACCTTAAGATTAGGGTACTGCATAAGACGGGACGAAAAAGGGTTTAGGGTTGGATTAGACGAACCCGCTTCGCGGCTCCGCTTAATCCAACCCTAAACCCTTTTCCTTATACAAGGTCACTAATCCCGCAAGAAACTGAACCCTAAAAGGGTATTGGTGAACCTTGCCGTGGTATGATACAAAGATGGGGTACTGAACGTTAAGAGTAGGGTATTGCATAAGACGGGACGGAAAAGGGTTGAAGGTTGGATTAGGCGAACCCGCTTCGCGGCTCCGCCTAATCCAACCCTAAACCCTTTTCCTTATTCAAGGTCACTAATCCCGCAAGGAACTGAACCCTAAGAGGGTATTGGTGAACCCTGTCGTGGATGTGATTCAAAGATGGGGTACTGAACGTTAAGAGTAGGGTACTGCATAAGACGAGACGGAAAAGGTTTCAGGGTTGGATTAGGCGTACCCGCTTCGTGGCACCGCCTAATCCAACCCTATACCCTTTTCCTTATTCAAGGTCACTAATCCCGCAAGAAACTGAACCCTAAGAGGGTATTGGTGAACCCTGTCGTGGATGTGATTCAAAGATGGGGTACTGAACCTTAAGAGTAGGGTACTGCATAAGATGAGACAGAAAAGGGTTTAGGGTTGGATTAGGCGAACCCGCTTCGCGGCTCCGCCTAATCCAACCCTAAACCCTTTTCCATATTCAAGGTAACTAATCCCGCAAGAAACTGAACCCTAAGAGGGTATTGGTGAACCCTGTCGTGGATGTGATTCAAAGATGGGGTACTGAACGTTAAGAGTAGGGTACTGCATAAGACGAGACGGAAAAGGGTTCAGGGTTGGATTAGGCGTACCCGCTTCGTGGCTCCGCCTAATCCAACCCTATACCCTTTTCCTTATTCAAGGTCACTAATCCCGCAAGAAACTGAACCCTAAGAGGGTATTGGTGAACCCTGTCGTGGATGTGATTCAAAGATGGGGTACCGAACCTTAAGAGTAGGGTACTGCATAAGATGAGACAGAAAAGGGTTTAGAGTTGGATTAGGCGAACCCGCTTCGCGGCTCCGCCTAATCCAACCCTAAACCCTTTTCCATATTCAATGTAACTAATCCCGCAAGAAACTGAACCCTAAGAGGGTATTGGTGAACACTGTCGTGGATGTGATTCAAAGATGGGGTACTGAACCTTAAGAGTAGGTACTGCATAAGACGGGACGGAAAAGGGTTTAGGGTTGGATTAGGCGTACCCGCTTCGCGGCCTCGCCTAATCCAACCCTATACCCTTTTCCTTATTCAAGGTCACTAATCCCGCAAGAAACTGAACTCTAAGAGGATATTCGTGAACCCAGTCGTGGATGTGATTCAAAGATGGGGTACTGAACGTTAATAGTAGGGTACTACATAAGACGGGACGGAAAAGGGTTCAGGGTTGGATTAGGCGTACCCGCTTCGCGGCTCCGCCTAATTCAACCCTAAACCCTTTTCCTTATTCAAGGTCACTAATCCCGCAAGAAACTGAACTCTAAGAGGGTATTGATGAACCCTGTCGTGGATGTGATTCAAAGATGGGGTACTGAACCTTAAGAGTAAGGTACTGCATAAGACGGGACGGAAAAGGGTTTAGGGTTGGATTAGGCGTACCCGCTTCACGGATTCGCCTAATCCAACCCTAAACCCTTTTCCTTGTTCAAGGTCACTAATACCGTAAGAAACTGAACCCTAAGAGGGTATTGGTGAACTCTGTCGTGGATGTGATTCAAAGATGGGGTACTGAACCTTAAGAGTAGGGTACAGCATAAGACGGGACGGAAAAGGGTTTAGGGTTGGATTAGGCGTACCCGCTTCGCGGCCTCGCCTAATCCAACCCTAAACCCTTTTCCTTATTCAAGGTCACTAATCCCGCAAGAAACTGAATCCTAAGAGGGTATTGGTGAACAATGTCATCGATGTGATTCAAAGATGGAGTACTGAACCTTAAGATTAGGGTACTGCATAAGACGGGACGAAAAAGGGTTTAGGGTTGGATTAGGCGAACCCGCTTCACGGCTCCGCTTAATCCAACCCTAAACCCTTTTCCTTATACAAGGTCACTAATCCCGCAAGAAACTGAACCCTAAGAGGGTATTGGTGAACCTTGCCGTGGTATGATTCAAAGATGGGGTACTGAACGTTAAGAGTAGGGTACTGCATAAGACGGGACGGAAAAGGGTTGAAGGTTGGATTAGGCGAACCCGCTTCGCGGCTCCGCCTAATCCAACCCTAAACCCTTTTCCTTATTCAAGGTCACTAATCCCGCAAGGAACTGAACCCTAAGAGGGTATTGGTGAACCCTGTCGTGGATGTGATTCAAAGATGGGGTACTGAACGTTAAGAGTAGGGTACTGCATAAGACGAGACGGAAAAGGGTTCAGGGTTGGATTAGGCGTACCCGCTTCGTGGCACCGCCTAATCCAACCCTATACCCTTTTCCTTATTCAAGGTCACTAATCCCGCAAGAAACTGAACCCTAAGAGGGTATTGGTGAACCCTGTCGTGGATGTGATTCAAAGATGGGGTACTGAACCTTAAGAGTAGGGTACTGCATAAGATGAGACAGAAAAGGGTTTAGGGTTGGATTAGGCGAACCCGCTTCGCGGCTCCGCCTAATCCAACCCTAAACCCTTTTCCATATTCAAGGTAACTAATCCCGCAAGAAACTGAACCCTAAGAGGGTATTGGTGAACCCTGTCGTGGATGTGATTCAAAGATGGGGTACTGAACGTTAAGAGTAGGGTACTGCATAAGACGAGACGGAAAAGGGTTCAGGGTTGGATTAGGCATACCCGCTTCGTGGCTCCGCCTAATCCAACCCTATACCCTTTTCCTTATTCAAGGTCACTAATCCCGCAAGAAACTGAACCCTAAGAGGGTATTGGTGAAACCCTGTCGTGGATGTGATTCAAAGATGGGGTACCGAACCTTAAGAGTAGGGTACTGCATAAGATGAGACAGAAAAGGGTTTAGGGTTGGATTAGGCGAACCCGCTTCGCGGCCTCGCCTAATCCAACCCTAAACCCTTTTCCTTATTCAAGGTCACTAATCCCCCAAGAAACTGAATCCTAAGAGGGTATTGGTGAAAAATGTCGTGGATGTGATTCAAAGATGGGGTACTGAACGTTAAGAGTAAGGTACTGCATAAGACGGGACGGAAAAGGGTTCAGGGTTGGATTAGGCGTACCCGCTTCGCGGCCTCGCCTAATCCAACCCTAAACCCTTTTCATTATTCAAGGTCACTAAACCCGCAACAAACTGAACCCTAAGAGGGTATTGGTGAAAAATGTCGTGGATGTGATTCAAAGATGGGGTACTGAACGTTAAGAGTAGGGTACTGCATAAGACGGGACGGAAAAGGGTTTAAGGTTGGATTAGTCGTACCCGCTTCGCGGCCTCGCCTAATCCAACCCTAAACCCTTTTCCTTATTCAAGGTCACTAATCCCCCAAGAAACTGAATCCTAAGAGGGTATTGGTGAAAAATGTCGTGGATGTGATTCAAAGATGGGGTACTGAACGTTAAGAGTAAGGTACTGCATAAGACGGGACGGAAAAGGGTTCAGGGTTGGATTAGGCGTACCCGCTTCGCGGCCTCGCCTAATCCAACCCTAAACCCTTTTCCTTATTCAAGGTCACTAATCCCGCAAGAAACTGAATCCTAAGAGGGTATTGGTGAACAATGTCATCGATGTGATTCAAAGATGGAGTACTGAACCTTAAGATTAGGGTACTGCATAAGACGGGACGAAAAAGGGTTTAGGGTTGGATTAGGCGAACCCGCTTCACGGCTCCGCTTAATCCAACCCTAAACCCTTTTCCTTATACAAGGTCACTAATCCCGCAAGAAACTGAACCCTAAGAGGGTATTGGTGAACCTTGCCGTGGTATGATTCAAAGATGGGGTACTGAACGTTAAGAGTAGGGTACTGCATAAGACGGGACGGAAAAGGGTTGAAGGTTGGATTAGGCGAACCCGCTTCGCGGCTCCGCCTAATCCAACCCTAAACCCTTTTCCTTATTCAAGGTCACTAATCCCGCAAGGAACTGAACCCTAAGAGGGTATTGGTGAACCCTGTCGTGGATGTGATTCAAAGATGGGGTACTGAACGTTAAGAGTAGGGTACTGCATAAGACGAGACGGAAAAGGGTTCAGGGTTGGATTAGGCGTACCCGCTTCGTGGCACCGCCTAATCCAACCCTATACCCTTTTCCTTATTCAAGGTCACTAATCCCGCAAGAAACTGAACTCTAAGAGGATATTCGTGAACCCAGTCGTGGATGTGATTCAAAGATGGGGTACTGAACGTTAAGAGTAGGGTACTACATAAGACGGGACGGAAAAGGGTTCAGGGTTGGATTAGGCGTACCCGCTTCGCGGCTCCGCCTAATTCAACCCTAAACCCTTTTCCTTATTCAAGGTCACTAATCCCGCAAGAAACTGAACTCTAAGAGGGTATTGATGAACCCTGTCGTGGATGTGATTCAAAGATGGGGTACTGAACCTTAAGAGTAAGGTACTGCATAAGACGGGACGGAAAAGGGTTTAGGGTTGGATTAGGCGTACCCGCTTCACGGATTCGCCTAATCCAACCCTAAACCCTTTTCCTTGTTCAAGGTCACTAATACCGTAAGAAACTGAACCCTAAGAGGGTATTGGTGAACTCTGTCGTGGATGTGATTCAAAGATGGGGTACTGAACCTTAAGAGTAGGGTACAGCATAAGACGGGACGGAAAAGGGTTTAGGGTTGGATTAGGCGTACCCGCTTCGCGGCCTCGCCTAATCCAACCCTAAACCCTTTTCCTTATTCAAGGTCACTAATCCCGCAAGAAACTGAATCCTAAGAGGGTATTGGTGAACAATGTCATCGATGTGATTCAAAGATGGAGTACTGAACCTTAAGATTAGGGTACTGCATAAGACGGGACGAAAAAGGGTTTAGGGTTGGATTAGGCGAACCCGCTTCACGGCTCCGCTTAATCCAACCCTAAACCCTTTTCCTTATACAAGGTCACTAATCCCGCAAGAAACTGAACCCTAAGAGGGTATTGGTGAACCTTGCCGTGGTATGATTCAAAGATGGGGTACTGAACGTTAAGAGTAGGGTACTGCATAAGACGGGACGGAAAAGGGTTGAAGGTTGGATTAGGCGAACCCGCTTCGCGGCTCCGCCTAATCCAACCCTAAACCCTTTTCCTTATTCAAGGTCACTAATCCCGCAAGGAACTGAACCCTAAGAGGGTATTGGTGAACCCTGTCGTGGATGTGATTCAAAGATGGGGTACTGAACGTTAAGAGTAGGGTACTGCATAAGACGAGACGGAAAAGGGTTCAGGGTTGGATTAGGCGTACCCGCTTCGTGGCACCGCCTAATCCAACCCTATACCCTTTTCCTTATTCAAGGTCACTAATCCCGCAAGAAACTGAACCCTAAGAGGGTATTGGTGAACCCTGTCGTGGATGTGATTCAAAGATGGGGTACTGAACCTTAAGAGTAGGGTACTGCATAAGATGAGACAGAAAAGGGTTTAGGGTTGGATTAGGCGAACCCGCTTCGCGGCTCCGCCTAATCCAACCCTAAACCCTTTTCCATATTCAAGGTAACTAATCCCGCAAGAAACTGAACCCTAAGAGGGTATTGGTGAACCCTGTCGTGGATGTGATTCAAAGATGGGGTACTGAACGTTAAGAGTAGGGTACTGCATAAGACGAGACGGAAAAGGGTTCAGGGTTGGATTAGGCATACCCGCTTCGTGGCTCCGCCTAATCCAACCCTATACCCTTTTCCTTATTCAAGGTCACTAATCCCGCAAGAAACTGAACCCTAAGAGGGTATTGGTGAAACCCTGTCGTGGATGTGATTCAAAGATGGGGTACCGAACCTTAAGAGTAGGGTACTGCATAAGATGAGACAGAAAAGGGTTTAGGGTTGGATTAGGCGAACCCGCTTCGCGGCCTCGCCTAATCCAACCCTAAACCCTTTTCCTTATTCAAGGTCACTAATCCCCCAAGAAACTGAATCCTAAGAGGGTATTGGTGAAAAATGTCGTGGATGTGATTCAAAGATGGGGTACTGAACGTTAAGAGTAAGGTACTGCATAAGACGGGACGGAAAAGGGTTCAGGGTTGGATTAGGCGTACCCGCTTCGCGGCCTCGCCTAATCCAACCCTAAACCCTTTTCATTATTCAAGGTCACTAAACCCGCAACAAACTGAACCCTAAGAGGGTATTGGTGAAAAATGTCGTGGATGTGATTCAAAGATGGGGTACTGAACGTTAAGAGTAGGGTACTGCATAAGACGGGACGGAAAAGGGTTTAAGGTTGGATTAGTCGTACCCGCTTCGCGGCCTCGCCTAATCCAACCCTAAACCCTTTTCCTTATTCAAGGTCACTAATCCCCCAAGAAACTGAATCCTAAGAGGGTATTGGTGAAAAATGTCGTGGATGTGATTCAAAGATGGGGTACTGAACGTTAAGAGTAAGGTACTGCATAAGACGGGACGGAAAAGGGTTCAGGGTTGGATTAGGCGTACCCGCTTCGCGGCCTCGCCTAATCCAACCCTAAACCCTTTTCCTTATTCAAGGTCACTAATCCCGCAAGAAACTGAATCCTAAGAGGGTATTGGTGAACAATGTCATCGATGTGATTCAAAGATGGAGTACTGAACCTTAAGATTAGGGTACTGCATAAGACGGGACGAAAAAGGGTTTAGGGTTGGATTAGGCGAACCCGCTTCACGGCTCCGCTTAATCCAACCCTAAACCCTTTTCCTTATACAAGGTCACTAATCCCGCAAGAAACTGAACCCTAAGAGGGTATTGGTGAACCTTGCCGTGGTATGATTCAAAGATGGGGTACTGAACGTTAAGAGTAGGGTACTGCATAAGACGGGACGGAAAAGGGTTGAAGGTTGGATTAGGCGAACCCGCTTCGCGGCTCCGCCTAATCCAACCCTAAACCCTTTTCCTTATTCAAGGTCACTAATCCCGCAAGGAACTGAACCCTAAGAGGGTATTGGTGAACCCTGTCGTGGATGTGATTCAAAGATGGGGTACTGAACGTTAAGAGTAGGGTACTGCATAAGACGAGACGGAAAAGGGTTCAGGGTTGGATTAGGCGTACCCGCTTCGTGGCACCGCCTAATCCAACCCTATACCCTTTTCCTTATTCAAGGTCACTAATCCCGCAAGAAACTGAACCCTAAGAGGGTATTGGTGAACCCTGTCGTGGATGTGATTCAAAGATGGGGTACTGAACCTTAAGAGTAGGGTACTGCATAAGATGAGACAGAAAAGGGTTTAGGGTTGGATTAGGCGAACCCGCTTCGCGGCTCCGCCTAATCCAACCCTAAACCCTTTTCCATATTCAAGGTAACTAATCCCGCAAGAAACTGAACCCTAAGAGGGTATTGGTGAACCCTGTCGTGGATGTGATTCAAAGATGGGGTACTGAACGTTAAGAGTAGGGTACTGCATAAGACGAGACGGAAAAGGGTTCAGGGTTGGATTAGGCATACCCGCTTCGTGGCTCCGCCTAATCCAACCCTATACCCTTTTCCTTATTCAAGGTCACTAATCCCGCAAGAAACTGAACCCTAAGAGGGTATTGGTGAAACCCTGTCGTGGATGTGATTCAAAGATGGGGTACCGAACCTTAAGAGTAGGGTACTGCATAAGATGAGACAGAAAAGGGTTTAGGGTTGGATTAGGCGAACCCGCTTCGCGGCCTCGCCTAATCCAACCCTAAACCCTTTTCCTTATTCAAGGTCACTAATCCCCCAAGAAACTGAATCCTAAGAGGGTATTGGTGAAAAATGTCGTGGATGTGATTCAAAGATGGGGTACTGAACGTTAAGAGTAGGGTACTGCATAAGACGGGACGGAAAAGGGTTTAAGGTTGGATTAGTCGTACCCGCTTCGCGGCCTCGCCTAATCCAACCCTAAACCCTTTTCCTTATTCAAGGTCACTAATCCCCCAAGAAACTGAATCCTAAGAGGGTATTGGTGAAAAATGTCGTGGATGTGATTCAAAGATGGGGTACTGAACGTTAAGAGTAAGGTACTGCATAAGACGGGACGGAAAAGGGTTCAGGGTTGGATTAGGCGTACCCGCTTCGCGGCCTCGCCTAATCCAACCCTATACCCTTTTCCTTATTCAAGGTCACTAATCCCGCAAGAAACTGAACTCTAAGAGGGTATTCGTGAACCCAGTCGTGGATGTGATTCAAAGATGGGGTACTGAACGTTAAGAGTAGGGTACTACATAAGACGGGACGGAAAAGGGTTCAGGGTTTGATTAGGCGTACCCGCTTCGCGGCTCCGCCTAATTCAACCCTAAACCCTTTTCCTTATTCAAGGTCACTAATCTCGCAAGAAACTGAACCCTAAGAGGGTATTGGTGAACCCTATCGTGGATGTGATTCAAACATGGGGTACTGAACGTTAAGAGTAGGGTACTACATAAGACGGGACGGAAAAGGGTTCAGGGTCGGATTAGGCGTACCCGCTTCGCGGCCTCGCCTAATCCAACCCTATACCCTTTTCCTTATTCAAGGTCACTAATCCCGCAAGAAACTGAACTCTAAGAGGGTATTCGTGAACCCAGTCGTGGATGTGATTCAAAGATGGGGTACTGAACGTTAAGAGTAGGGTACTACATAAGACGGGACGGAAAAGGGTTCAGGGTTGGATTAGGCGTACCCGCTTCGCGGCTCCGCCTAATTCAACCCTAAACCCTTTTCCTTATTCAAGGTCACTAATCTCGCAAGAAACTGAACCCTAAGAGGGTATTGGTGAACCCTATCGTGGATGTGATTCAAACATGGGGTACTGAACGTTAAGAGTAGGGTACTACATAAGACGGGACGGAAAAGGGTTCAGGGTCGGATTAGGCGTACCCGCTTCGCGGCTCCGCCTAATTCAACCCTAAACCCTTTTCCTTATTCAAGGTCACTAATCCCGCAAGAAACTGAACCCTAAGAGGGTATTGGTGAACCCTGTCGTGGATGTGATTCATAGATGGGGTACTGAACCTTAAGAGTAGGGTACTGCATAAGACGGGACGGAAAAGAGTTCAGGGTTGGATTAGGCGAACCCGCTTCGCGGCTTTGCTTAATCCAACCCTAAACCCTTTTCCTTATTCAAGGTCACTAATCCCACAAGAAACTGAACCCTAAGAGGGTATTGGTGAACCTTGCCGTGGTATGATTCAAAGATGGGGTACTGCACGTTAAGAGTAGGGTACTGCATAAGACGGGACGGAAAAGGGTTGAAGGTTGGATTAGACGAACCCGCTTCGCGGCTCCGCCTAATCCAACCCTAAACCCTTTTCCTTATTCAAGGTCACTAATCCCGCAAGGAACTGAACCCTAAGAGGGTATTGGTTAACCCTGTCGTGGATGTGATTCAAAGATGCGGTACTGAACTTTAAGAGTAGGGTACTGCATAAGACGAGACGGAAAAGGGTATAGGGTTGGATTAGGCGTACCCGCTTCGTGGCTCCGCCTAATCCAACCCTATACCCTTTTCCTTATTCAAGGTCACTAATCCCGCAAGTAACTGAACCCTAAGAGGGTATTGGTGAACCCTGTCGTGGATGTGATTCTAAGATGGGGTACTGAACCTTAAGAGTAGGGTACTGCATAAGATGAGACAGAAAAGGGTTTAGGGTTGGATTAGGCGAACCCGCTTCGCGGCTCCGCCTAATCCAACCCTAAACCCTTTTCCATATTCAAGGTAACTAATCCCGCAAGAAACTGAACCCTAAGAGGGTATTGGTGAACTCTGTCGTGGATGTGATTCAAAGATGGGGTACTGAACCTTAAGAGTAGGGTACTGCATAAGACGGGACGGAAAAGGGTTTAGGGTTGGATTAGGCGTACCCGCTTCGCGGCCTCGCATAATCCAACCCTATACCCTTTTCCTTATTCAAGGTCACTAATCCCGCAAGAAACTGAACTCTAAGAGGTTATTCGTGAACCCAGTCGTGGATGTGATTCAAAGATGGGGTACTGAACGTTAAGAGTAGGGTACTACATAAGACGGGACGGAAAAGGGTTCAGGGTTGGATTAGGCGTACCCGCTTCGCGGCTCCGCCTAATTCAACCCTAAACCCTTTTCCTTATTCAAGGTCACTAATCTCGCAAGAAACTGAACCCTAAGAGGGTATTGGTGAACCTTGCCGTGGTATGATTCAAAGATGGGGTACTGCACGTTAAGAGTAGGGTACTGCATAAGACGGGACGGAAAAGGGTTGAAGGTTGGATTAGACGAACCCGCTTCGCGGCTCCGCCTAATCCAACCCTAAACCCTTTTCCTTATTCAAGGTCACTAATCCCGCAAGGAACTGAACCCTAAGAGGGTATTGGTTAACCCTGTCGTGGATGTGATTCAAAGATGCGGTACTGAACGTTAAGAGTAGGGTACTGCATAAGACGAGACGGAAAAGGGTATAGGGTTGGATTAGGCGTACCCGCTTCGTGGCTCCGCCTAATCCAACCCTATACCCTTTTCCTTATTCAAGGTCACTAATCCCGCAAGTAACTGAACCCTAAGAGGGTATTGGTGAACCCTGTCGTGGATGTGATTCTAAGATGGGGTACTGAACCTTAAGAGTAGGGTACTGCATAAGATGAGACAGAAAAGGGTTTAGGGTTGGATTAGGCGAACCCGCTTCGCGGCTCCGCCTAATCCAACCCTAAACCCTTTTCCATATTCAAGGTAACTAATCCCGCAAGAAACTGAACCCTAAGAGGGTATTGGTGAACTCTGTCGTGGATGTGATTCAAAGATGGGGTACTGAACCTTAAGAGTAGGGTACTGCATAAGACGGGACGGAAAAGGGTTTAGGGTTGGATTAGGCGTACCCGCTTCGCGGCCTCGCATAATCCAACCCTATACCCTTTTCCTTATTCAAGGTCACTAATCCCGCAAGAAACTGAACTCTAAGAGGTTATTCGTGAACCCAGTCGTGGATGTGATTCAAAGATGGGGTACTGAACGTTAAGAGTAGGGTACTACATAAGACGGGACGGAAAAGGGTTCAGGGTTGGATTAGGCGTACCCGCTTCGCGGCTCCGCCTAATTCAACCCTAAACCCTTTTCCTTATTCAAGGTCACTAATCTCGCAAGAAACTGAACCCTAAGAGGGTATTGGTGAACCTTGCCGTGGTATGATTCAAAGATGGGGTACTGCACGTTAAGAGTAGGGTACTGCATAAGACGGGACGGAAAAGGGTTGAAGGTTGGATTAGACGAACCCGCTTCGCGGCTCCGCCTAATCCAACCCTAAACCCTTTTCCATATTCAAGGTAACTAATCCCGCAAGAAACTGAACCCTAAGAGGGTATTGGTGAACCCTATCGTGGATGTGATTCAAACATGGGGTACTGAACGTTAAGAGTAGGGTACTACATAAGACGGGACGGAAAAGGGTTCAGGGTCGGATTAGGCGTACCCGCTTCGCGGCTCCGCCTAATTCAACCCTAAACCCTTTTCCTTATTCAAGGTCACTAATCCCGCAAGAAACTGAACCCTAAGAGGGTATTGGTGAACCCTGTCGTGGATGTGATTCATAGATGGGGTACTGAACCTTAAGAGTAGGGTACTGCATAAGACGGGACGGAAAAGGGTTCAGGGTTGGATTAGGCGAACCCGCTTCGCGGCTTTGCTTAATCCAACCCTAAACCCTTTTCCTTATTCAAGGTCACTAATCCCACAAGAAACTGAACCCTAAGAGGGTATTGGTGAACCTTGCCGTGGTATGATTCAAAGATGGGGTACTGCACGTTAAGAGTAGGGTACTGCATAAGACGGTACGGAAAAGGGTTGAAGGTTGGATTAGACGAACCCGCTTCGCGGCTCCGCCTAATCCAACCCTAAACCCTTTTCCTTATTCAAGGTCACTAATCCCGCAAGGAACTGAACCCTAAGAGGGTATTGGTTAACCCTGTCGTGGATGTGATTCAAAGATGGGGTACTGAACGTTAAGAGTAGGGTACTGCATAAGACGAGACGGAAAAGGGTATAGGGTTGGATTAGGCGTACCCGCTTCGTGGCTCCGCCTAATCCAACCCTATACCCTTTTCCTTATTCAAGGTCACTAATCCCGCAAGTAACTGAACCCTAAGAGGGTATTGGTGAACCCTGTCGTGGATGTGATTCTAAGATGGGGTACTGAACCTTAAGATTAGGGTACTGCATAAGATGAGACAGAAAAGGGTTTAGGGTTGGATTAGGCGAACCCGCTTCGCGGCTCCGCCTAATCCAACCCTAAACCCTTTTCCATATTCAAGGTAACTAATCCCGCAAGAAACTGAACCCTAAGAGGGTATTGGTGAACTCTGTCGTGGATGTGATTCAAAGATGGGGTACTGAACCTTAAGAGTAGGGTACTGCATAAGACGGGACGGAAAAGGGTTTAGGGTTGGATTAGGCGTACCCGCTTCGCGGCCTCGCATAATCCAACCCTATACCCTTTTCCTTATTCAAGGTCACTAATCCCGCAAGAAACTGAACTCTAAGAGGGTATTCGTGAACCCAGTCGTGGATGTGATTCAAAGATGGGGTACTGAACGTTAAGAGTAGGGTACTACATAAGACGGGACGGAAAAGGGTTCAGGGTTGGATTAGGCGTACCCGCTTCGCGGCTCCGCCTAATTCAACCCTAAACCCTTTTCCTTATTCAAGGTCACTAATCCCGCAAGAAACTGAACCCTAAGACGGTATTGGTGAACCCTATCGTGGATGTGATTCAAAGATGGGGTACTGAACGTTAAGAGTAGGGTACTACATAAGACGGGACGGAAAAGGGTTCAGGGTTGGATTAGGCGTACCCGCTTCGCGGCTTCGCCTAATTCAACCCTAAACCCTTTTCCTTATTCAAGGTCACTAATCCCGCAAGAAACTGAACCCTAAGAGGGTATTGGTGAACCCTGTCGTGGATGTGATTCAAAGATGGGGTACTGAACCTTAAGAGTAGATTACTGCATAAGACGGGACGGAAAAGGGTTCACGGTTGGATTAGGCGTACCCGCTTCGTGGCTCCGCCTAATCCAACCCTATACCCTTTTCCTTATTCAAGGTCACTAATCCCGCAAGAAACTGAACCCTAAGAGGGTATTGGTGAACCCTGTCGTGGATGTGATTCAAAGATGGGGTACAGAACCTTAAGAGTAGGGTACTGCATAAGACGGGACGGAAAAGGGTTTAAGGTTGGATTAGGCGTACCCGCTTCGCGGCCTCGCCTAATCCAACCCTAAACCCTTTTCCTTATTCAAGGTCACTAATCCCCCAAGAAACTGAATCCTAAGAGGGTATTGGTGAAAAATGTCGTGGATGTGATTCAAAGATGGGGTACTGAACGTTAAGAGTAAGGTACTGCATAAGACGGGACGGAAAAGGGTTCAGGGTTGGATTAGGCGTACCCGCTTCGTGGCTCCGCCTAATCCAACCCTATACCCTTTTCCTTATTCAAGGTCACTAATCCTGCAAGAAACTGAACACTAAGAGGGTATTCGTGAACCCAGTCGTGGATGTGATTCAAAGATGGGGTACTGAACGTTAAGAGTAGGGTACTACATAAGACGGGACGGAAAAGGGTTCAGGGTTGGATTAGGCGTACCCGCTTCGCGGCTCCGCCTAATTCAACCCTAAACCCTTTTCCTTATTCAAGGTCACTAATCTCGCAAGAAACTGAACCCTAAGAGGGTATTGGTGAACCCTATCGTGGATGTGATTCAAACATGGGGTACTGTACGTTAAGAGTAGGGTACTACATAAGATGGGACGGAAAAGGGTTCAGGGTTGGATTAGGCGTACCCGCTTCGCGGCTCCGCCTAATTCAACCCTAAACCCTTTTCCTTATTCAAGGTCACTAATCCCGCAAGAAACTGAACCCTAAGAGGGTATTGGTGAACCCTGTCGTGGATGTGATTCCAAGATGGGGTACTGAACCTTAAGAGTAGGGTACTGCATAAGACGGGACGGAAAAGTTTTTAGGGTTGGATTAGGCGTACCCGCTTCGCGGCCTCGCCTAATCCAACCCTATACCCTTTTCCTTATTCAAGGTCACTAATCCCGCAAGAAACTGAACTCTAAGAGGGTATTCGTGAACCCAGTCGTGGATGTGATTCAAAGATGGGGTACTGAACGTTAAGAGTAGGGTACTACATAAGACGGGACGGAAAAGGGTTCAGGGTTGGATTAGGCGTACCCGCTTCGCGGCTCCGCCTAATTCAACCCTAAACCCTTTTCCTTATTCAAGGTCACTAATCCCGCAAGAAACTGAACCCTAAGAGGGTATTGGTGAACCCTGTCGTGGATGTGATTCAAAGATGGGGTACTGAACCTTAGGAGTAGGGTACTGCATAAGACGGGACGGAAAAGGGTTCACGGTTGGATTAGGCGTACCCGCTTCGTGGCTCCGCCTAATTCAACCCTAAACCCTTTTCCTTATTCAAGGTCACTAATCCCGCAAGAAACTGAACCCTAAGAGGGTATTGGTGAACCCTGTCGTGGATGTGATTCAAAGATGGGGTACTGAACCTTAAGAGTAGGGTACTGCATAAGACGGGACGGAAAAGGGTTCACGGTTGGATTAGGCGTACCCGCTTCGTGGCTCCGCCTAATCCAACCCTAAACCCTTTTCCTTATTCAAGGTCACTAATCCCCCAAGAAACTGAACCCTAAGAGGGTATTGGTGAACCTTGCCGTGGTATGATTCAAAGATGGGGTACTGCACGTTAAGAGTAGGGTACTGCATAAGACGGTACGGAAAAGGGTTGAAGGTTGGATTAGACGAACCCGCTTCGCGGCTCCGCCTAATCCAACCCTAAACCCTTTTCCTTATTCAAGGTCACTAATCCCGCAAGGAACTGAACCCTAAGAGGGTATTGGTTAACCCTGTCGTGGATGTGATTCAAAGATGGGGTACTGAACGTTAAGAGTAGGGTACTGCATAAGACGAGACGGAAAAGGGTATAGGGTTGGATTAGGCGTACCCGCTTCGTGGCTCCGCCTAATCCAACCCTATACCCTTTTCCTTATTCAAGGTCACTAATCCCGCAAGTAACTGAACCCTAAGAGGGTATTGGTGAACCCTGTCGTGGATGTGATTCTAAGATGGGGTACTGAACCTTAAGATTAGGGTACTGCATAAGATGAGACAGAAAAGGGTTTAGGGTTGGATTAGGCGAACCCGCTTCGCGGCTCCGCCTAATCCAACCCTAAACCCTTTTCCATATTCAAGGTAACTAATCCCGCAAGAAACTGAACCCTAAGAGGGTATTGGTGAACTCTGTCGTGGATGTGATTCAAAGATGGGGTACTGAACCTTAAGAGTAGGGTACTGCATAAGACGGGACGGAAAAGGGTTTAGGGTTGGATTAGGCGTACCCGCTTCGCGGCCTCGCATAATCCAACCCTATACCCTTTTCCTTATTCAAGGTCACTAATCCCGCAAGAAACTGAACTCTAAGAGGGTATTCGTGAACCCAGTCGTGGATGTGATTCAAAGATGGGGTACTGAACGTTAAGAGTAGGGTACTACATAAGACGGGACGGAAAAGGGTTCAGGGTTGGATTAGGCGTACCCGCTTCGCGGCTCCGCCTAATTCAACCCTAAACCCTTTTCCTTATTCAAGGTCACTAATCCCGCAAGAAACTGAACCCTAAGACGGTATTGGTGAACCCTATCGTGGATGTGATTCAAAGATGGGGTACTGAACGTTAAGAGTAGGGTACTACATAAGACGGGACGGAAAAGGGTTCAGGGTTGGATTAGGCGTACCCGCTTCGCGGCTTCGCCTAATTCAACCCTAAACCCTTTTCCTTATTCAAGGTCACTAATCCCGCAAGAAACTGAACCCTAAGAGGGTATTGGTGAACCCTGTCGTGGATGTGATTCAAAGATGGGGTACTGAACCTTAAGAGTAGATTACTGCATAAGACGGGACGGAAAAGGGTTCACGGTTGGATTAGGCGTACCCGCTTCGTGGCTCCGCCTAATCCAACCCTATACCCTTTTCCTTATTCAAGGTCACTAATCCCGCAAGAAACTGAACCCTAAGAGGGTATTGGTGAACCCTGTCGTGGATGTGATTCAAAGATGGGGTACAGAACCTTAAGAGTAGGGTACTGCATAAGACGGGACGGAAAAGGGTTTAAGGTTGGATTAGGCGTACCCGCTTCGCGGCCTCGCCTAATCCAACCCTAAACCCTTTTCCTTATTCAAGGTCACTAATCCCCCAAGAAACTGAATCCTAAGAGGGTATTGGTGAAAAATGTCGTGGATGTGATTCAAAGATGGGGTACTGAACGTTAAGAGTAAGGTACTGCATAAGACGGGACGGAAAAGGGTTCAGGGTTGGATTAGGCGTACCCGCTTCGTGGCTCCGCCTAATCCAACCCTATACCCTTTTCCTTATTCAAGGTCACTAATCCTGCAAGAAACTGAACACTAAGAGGGTATTCGTGAACCCAGTCGTGGATGTGATTCAAAGATGGGGTACTGAACGTTAAGAGTAGGGTACTACATAAGACGGGACGGAAAAGGGTTCAGGGTTGGATTAGGCGTACCCGCTTCGCGGCTCCGCCTAATTCAACCCTAAACCCTTTTCCTTATTCAAGGTCACTAATCTCGCAAGAAACTGAACCCTAAGAGGGTATTGGTGAACCCTATCGTGGATGTGATTCAAACATGGGGTACTGTACGTTAAGAGTAGGGTACTACATAAGATGGGACGGAAAAGGGTTCAGGGTTGGATTAGGCGTACCCGCTTCGCGGCTCCGCCTAATTCAACCCTAAACCCTTTTCCTTATTCAAGGTCACTAATCCCGCAAGAAACTGAACCCTAAGAGGGTATTGGTGAACCCTGTCGTGGATGTGATTCCAAGATGGGGTACTGAACCTTAAGAGTAGGGTACTGCATAAGACGGGACGGAAAAGTTTTTAGGGTTGGATTAGGCGTACCCGCTTCGCGGCCTCGCCTAATCCAACCCTATACCCTTTTCCTTATTCAAGGTCACTAATCCCGCAAGAAACTGAACTCTAAGAGGGTATTCGTGAACCCAGTCGTGGATGTGATTCAAAGATGGGGTACTGAACGTTAAGAGTAGGGTACTACATAAGACGGGACGGAAAAGGGTTCAGGGTTGGATTAGGCGTACCCGCTTCGCGGCTCCGCCTAATTCAACCCTAAACCCTTTTCCTTATTCAAGGTCACTAATCCCGCAAGAAACTGAACCCTAAGAGGGTATTGGTGAACCCTGTCGTGGATGTGATTCAAAGATGGGGTACTGAACCTTAGGAGTAGGGTACTGCATAAGACGGGACGGAAAAGGGTTCACGGTTGGATTAGGCGTACCCGCTTCGTGGCTCCGCCTAATTCAACCCTAAACCCTTTTCCTTATTCAAGGTCACTAATCCCGCAAGAAACTGAACCCTAAGAGGGTATTGGTGAACCCTGTCGTGGATGTGATTCAAAGATGGGGTACTGAACCTTAAGAGTAGGGTACTGCATAAGACGGGACGGAAAAGGGTTCACGGTTGGATTAGGCGTACCCGCTTCGTGGCTCCGCCTAATCCAACCCTAAACCCTTTTCCTTATTCAAGGTCACTAATCCCCCAAGAAACTGAATCCTAAGAGGGTATTGGTGAAAAATGTCGTGGATGTGATTCAAAGATGGGGTACTGAACGTTAAGAGTAAGGTACTGCATAAGACGGGACGGAAAAGGGTTCAGGGTTGGATTAGGCGTACCCGCTTCGTGGCTCCGCCTAATCCAACCCTATACCCTTTTCCTTATTCAAGGTCACTAATCCTGCAAGAAACTGAACTCTAAGAGGGTATTCGTGAACCCAGTCGTGGATGTGATTCAAAGATGGGGTACTGAACGTTAAGAGTAGGTACTACATAAGACGGGACGGATAAGGGTTCAGGGTTGGATTAGGCGTACCCGCTTCGCGGCTCCGCCTAATTCAACCCTAAACCCTTTTCCTTATTCAAGGTCACTAATCCCGCAAGAAACTGAACCCTAAGAGGGTATTGGTGAACACTGTCGTGGATGTGATTCAAAGATGGGGTACTGAACCTTAAGAGTAGGGTACTGCATAAGACGGGACGGAAAAGGGTTTAGGGTTGGATTAGGCGTACCCGCTTCGCGGCCTCGCCTAATCCAACCCTATACCCTTTTCCTTATTCAAGGTCACTAATCCCGCAAGAAACTGAACTCTAAGAGGGTATTCGTGAACACAGTCGTGGATGTGATTCAAAGATGGGGTACTGAACGTTAAGAGTAGGGTACTACATAAGACGGGACGGAAAAGGGTTCAGGGTTGGATTAGGCGTACCCGCTTCGCGGCTCCGCCTAATTCAACCCTAAACCCTTTTCCTTATTCAAGGTCACTAATCTCGCAAGAAACTGAACCCTAAGAAGGTATTGGTGAACCCTATCTTGGATGTGATTCAAACATGGGGTACTGAACGTTAAGAGTAGGGTACTACATAAGACGGGACGGAAAAGGGTTCAGGGTTGGATTAGGCGTACCCGCTTCGCGGCTCCGCCTAATTCAACCCTAAACCCTTTTCCTTATTCAAGGTCACTAATCCCGCAAGAAACTGAACCCTAAGAGGGTATTGGTGAACCCTGTCGTGGATGTGATTCCATGATGGGGTACTGAACCTTAAGAGTAGGGTACTGCATAAGACGGGACGGAAAAGGGTTCAGGGTTGGATTAGGCGAACCCGCTTCGCGGCTCTGCTTAATCCAACCCTAAACCCTTTTCCTTATTCAAGGTCACTAATCCCACAAGAAACTGAACCCTAAGAGGGTATTGGTGTACCTTGCCGTGGTATGATTCAAAGATGGGGTACTGCACGTTAAGAGTAGGGTACTGCATAAGACGGGACGGAAAAGGGTTGAAGGTTGGATTAGACGAACCCGCTTCGCGGCTCCGCCTAATCCAACCCTAAACCCTTTTCCTTATTCAAGGTCACTAATCCCGCAAGAAACTGAACCCTAAGAGGGTATTGATGAACCCTGTCGTGGATGTGATTCAAACATGGGGTACTGAACGTTAAGAGTAGGGTACTACATAAGACGGGACGGAAAAGGGTTCAGGGTTGGATTAGGCGTACCCGCTTCGCGGCTCCGCCTAATTCAACCCTAAACCCTTTTCCTTATTCAAGGTCACTAATCCCGCAAGAAACTGAACCCTAAGAGGGTATTGGTGAACCCTGTCGTGGATGTGATTCCAAGATGGGGTACTGAACCTTAAGAGTAGGGTACTGCATAAGACGGGACGGAAAAGGGTTCAGGGTTGGATTAGGCGAACCCGCTTCGCGGCTCTGCTTAATCCAACCCTAAACCCTTTTCCTTATTCAAGGTCACTAATCCCACAAGAAATTGAACCCTAAGAGTGTATTGGTGAACCTTGCCGTGGTATGATTCAAAGATGGGGTACTGCACGTTAAGAGTAGGGTACTGCATAAGACGGGACGGAAAAGGGTTGAAGGTTGGATTAGACGAACCCGCTTCGCGGCTCCGCCTAATCCAACCCTAAACCCTTTTCCTTATTCAAGGTCACTAATCCCGCAAGGAACTGAACCCTAAGAGGGTATTGGTTAACCCTGTCGTGGATGTGATTCAAAGATGGGGTACTGAACGTTAAGAGTAGGGTACTGCATAAGACGAGACGGAAAAGGGTATAGGGTTGGATTAGGCGTACCCGCTTCGTGGCTCCGCCTAATCCAACCCTATACCCTTTTCCATATTCAAGGTAACTAATCCCGCAAGAAACTGAACCCTAAGAGGGTATTGGTGAACACTGTCGTGGATGTGATTCAAAGATGGGGTACTGAACCTTAAGAGTAGGGTACTGCATAAGACGGGACGGAAAAGGGTTTAGGGTTGGATTAGGCGTACCCGCTTCGCGGCCTCGCCTAATCCAACCCTATACCCTTTTCCTTATTCAAGGTCACTAATCCCGCAAGAAACTGAACTCTAAGAGGGTATTCGTGAACCCAGTCGTGGATGTGATTCAAAGATGGGGTACTGAACGTTAAGAGTAGGGTACTACATAAGACGGGACGGAAAAGGGTTCAGGGTTGGATTAGGCGTACCCGCTTCGCGGCTCCGCCTAATTCAACCCTAAACCCTTTTCCTTATTCAAGGTCACTAATCCCGCAAGAAACTGAACCCTAAGACGGTATTGGTGAACCCTATCGTGGATGTGATTCAAAGATGGGGTACTGAACATTAAGAGTAGGGTACTACATAAGACGGGACGGAAAAGGGTTCAGGGTTGGATTAGGCGTACCCGCTTCGCGGCTCCGCCTAATTCAACCCTAAACCTTTTTCCTTATTCAAGGTCACTAATCCCGCAAGAAACTGAACCCTAAGAGGGTATTGGTGAACCCTGTCGTGGATGTGATTCAAAGATGGGGTACTGAACCTTAAGAGTAGGGTACTTCATAAGACGGGACGGAAAATTGTTCACGGTTGGATTAGGCGTACCCGCTTCGTGGCTCCGCCTAATCCAACCCTATACCCTTTTCCTTATTCAAGGTCACTAATCCCGCAAGAAACTGTACCCTAAGAGGGTATTGGTGAACCCTGTCGTGGATGTGATTCAAAGATGGGGTACAGAACCTTAAGAGTAGGGTACTGCATAAGACGGGACGGAAAAGGGTTTAAGGTTGGATTAGGCGTACCCGCTTCGCGGCCTCGCCTAATCCAACCCTAAACCCTTTTCCTTATTCAAGGTCACTAATCCCCCAAGAAACTGAATCCTAAGAGGGTATTGGTGAAAAATGTCATGGATGTGATTCAAAGATGGGGTACTGAACGTTAAGAGTAAGGTACTGCATAAGACGGGACGGATAATGGTTCAGGGTTGGATTAGGCGTACCCGCTTCGTGGCTCCGCCTAATCCAACCCTATACCCTTTTCCTTATTCAAGGTCACTAATCCTGCAAGAAACTGAACTCTAAGAGGGTATTCGTGAACCCAGTCGTGGATGTGATTAAAAGATGGGGTACTGAACGTTAAGAGTAGGGTACTGCATAAGACGGGACGGAAAAGGGTTCAGGGTTGGATTAGGCGTACCCGCTTCGCGGCTCCGCCTAATTCAACTTTAAACCCTTTTCCTTATTCAAGGTCACTAATCCCGCAAGAAACTGAACCCTCAGAGGGTATTGGTGAACACTGTCGTGGATGTGATTCAAAGATGGGGTACTGAACGTTAAGAGTAGGGTACTACATAAGACGGGACGGAAAAGGGTTCAGGGTTGGATTAGGCGTACCCGCTTCGCGGCTCCGCCTAATTCAACCCTAAACCCTTTTCCTTATTCAAGGTCACTAATCTCGCAAGAAACTGAACCCTAAGAGGGTATTGGTGAACCCTATCGTGGATGTGAGTCAAACACAAACATGGGGTACTGAACGTTAAGAGTAGGGTACTACATAAGACGGGACGGAAAAGGGTTCAGTGTTGGATTAGGCGTACCCGCTTCGCGGCTCCGCCTAATTCAACCCTAAACCCTTTTCCTTATTCAAGGTCACTAATCCCGCAAGAAACTGAACCCTAAGAGGGTATTGGTGAACCCTGTCGTGGATGTGATTCAAAGATGGGGTACTGAACCTTAAGAGTAGGGTACTGCATAAGACGGGACGGAAAAGGGTTCAGGGTTGGATTAGGCGAACCCGCTTCGCGGCTCTGCTTAATCCAACCCTAAACCCTTTTCCTTATTCAAGGTCACTAATCCCACAAGAAACTGAACCCTAAGAGGGTATTGGTGAACCTTGCCGTGGTATGATTCAAAGATGGGGTATTGCACGTTAAGAGTAGGGTACTGCATAAGACGGGACGGAAAAGGGTTGAAGGTTGGATTAGACGAACCCGCTTCGCGGCTCCGCCTAATCCAACCCTAAACCCTTTTCCTTATTCAAGGTCACTAATCCCGCAAGGAACTGAACCCTAAGAGGGTATTGGTGAACCATGTCGTGGATGTGATTCAAAGATGGGGTACTGAACGTTAAGAGTAGGGTACTGCATAAGACGAGACGGAAAAGGGTATAGGGTTGGATTAGGCGTACCCGCTTCGTGGCTCCGCCTAATCCAACCCTACACCCTTTTCCTTATTCAAGGTCACTAATCCCGCAAGTAACTGAACCCTAAGAGGGTATTGGTGAACCCTGTCGTGGATGTGATTCTAAGATGGGGTACTGAACCTTAAGAGTAGGGTACTGCATAAGATGAGACAGAAAAGGGTTTAGGGTTGGATTAGGCAAACCCGCTTCGCGGCTCCGCCTAATCCAACCCTAAACCCTTTTCCATATTCAAGGTAACTAATCCCGCAAGAAACTGAACCCTAAGAGGGTAATGGTGAAACCTGTCGTGGATGTGATTCAAAGATGGGGTACTGAACCTTAAGAGTAGGGTACTGCATAAGACGGGACGGAAAAGGGTTTAGAGTTGGATTAGGCGTACCCGCTTCGCGGCCTCGCCTAATCCAACCCTATACCCTTTTCCTTATTCAAGGTCACTAATCCCGCAAGAAACTGAACTCTAAGAGGGTATTCGTGAACCCAGTCGTGGATGTGATTCAAAGATGGGGTACTGAACGTTAAGAGTAAGGTACTGCATAAGACGGGACGGATAATGGTTCAGGGTTGGATTAGGCGTACCCGCTTCGTGGCTCCGCCTAATCCAACCCTATACCCTTTTCCTTATTCAAGGTCACTAATCCTGCAAGAAACTGAACTCTAAGAGGGTATTCGTGAACCCAGTCGTGGATGTGATTAAAAGATGGGGTACTGAACGTTAAGAGTAGGGTACTGCATAAGACGGGACGGAAAAGGGTTCAGGGTTGGATTAGGCGTACCCGCTTCGCGGCTCCGCCTAATTCAACTTTAAACCCTTTTCCTTATTCAAGGTCACTAATCCCGCAAGAAACTGAACCCTCAGAGGGTATTGGTGAACACTGTCGTGGATGTGATTCAAAGATGGGGTACTGAACGTTAAGAGTAGGGTACTACATAAGACGGGACGGAAAAGGGTTCAGGGTTGGATTAGGCGTACCCGCTTCGCGGCTCCGCCTAATTCAACCCTAAACCCTTTTCCTTATTCAAGGTCACTAATCTCGCAAGAAACTGAACCCTAAGAGGGTATTGGTGAACCCTATCGTGGATGTGATTCAAACATGGGGTACTGAACGTTAAGAGTAGGGTACTACATAAGACGGGACGGAAAAGGGTTCAGTGTTGGATTAGGCGTACCCGCTTCGCGGCTCCGCCTAATTCAACCCTAAACCCTTTTCCTTATTCAAGGTCACTAATCCCGCAGGAAACTGAACCCTAAGAGGGTATTGGTGAACCCTGTCGTGGATGTGATTCAAAGATGGGGTACTGAACCTTAAGAGTAGGGTACTGCATAAGACGGGACGGAAAAGGGTTCAGGGTTGGATTAGGCGAACCCGCTTCGCGGCTCTGCTTAATCCAACCCTAAACCCTTTTCCTTATTCAAGGTCACTAATCCCACAAGAAACTGAACCCTAAGAGGGTATTGGTGAACCTTGCCGTGGTATGATTCAAAGATGGGGTATTGCACGTTAAGAGTAGGGTACTGCATAAGACGGGACGGAAAAGGGTTGAAGGTTGGATTAGACGAACCCGCTTCGCGGCTCCGCCTAATCCAACCCTAAACCCTTTTCCTTATTCAAGGTCACTAATCCCGCAAGGAACTGAACCCTAAGAGGGTATTGGTGAACCATGTCGTGGATGTGATTCAAAGATGGGGTACTGAACGTTAAGAGTAGGGTACTGCATAAGACGAGACGGAAAAGGGTATAGGGTTGGATTAGGCGTACCCGCTTCGTGGCTCCGCCTAATCCAACCCTACACCCTTTTCCTTATTCAAGGTCACTAATCCCGCAAGTAACTGAACCCTAAGAGGGTATTGGTGAACCCTGTCGTGGATGTGATTCTAAGATGGGGTACTGAACCTTAAGAGTAGGGTACTGCATAAGATGAGACAGAAAAGGGTTTAGGGTTGGATTAGGCAAACCCGCTTCGCGGCTCCGCCTAATCCAACCCTAAACCCTTTTCCATATTCAAGGTAACTAATCCCGCAAGAAACTGAACCCTAAGAGGGTAATGGTGAAACCTGTCGTGGATGTGATTCAAAGATGGGGTACTGAACCTTAAGAGTAGGGTACTGCATAAGACGGGACGGAAAAGGGTTTAGAGTTGGATTAGGCGTACCCGCTTCGCGGCCTCGCCTAATCCAACCCTATACCCTTTTCCTTATTCAAGGTCACTAATCCCGCAAGAAACTGAACTCTAAGAGGGTATTCGTGAACCCAGTCGTGGATGTGATTCAAAGATGGGGTACTGAACGTTAAGAGTAAGGTACTGCATAAGACGGGACGGATAATGGTTCAGGGTTGGATTAGGCGTACCCGCTTCGTGGCTCCGCCTAATCCAACCCTATACCCTTTTCCTTATTCAAGGTCACTAATCCTGCAAGAAACTGAACTCTAAGAGGGTATTCGTGAACCCAGTCGTGGATGTGATTAAAAGATGGGGTACTGAACGTTAAGAGTAGGGTACTGCATAAGACGGGACGGAAAAGGGTTCAGGGTTGGATTAGGCGTACCCGCTTCGCGGCTCCGCCTAATTCAACTTTAAACCCTTTTCCTTATTCAAGGTCACTAATCCCGCAAGAAACTGAACCCTCAGAGGGTATTGGTGAACACTGTCGTGGATGTGATTCAAAGATGGGGTACTGAACGTTAAGAGTAGGGTACTACATAAGACGGGACGGAAAAGGGTTCAGGGTTGGATTAGGCGTACCCGCTTCGCGGCTCCGCCTAATTCAACCCTAAACCCTTTTCCTTATTCAAGGTCACTAATCTCGCAAGAAACTGAACCCTAAGAGGGTATTGGTGAACCCTATCGTGGATGTGATTCAAACATGGGGTACTGAACGTTAAGAGTAGGGTACTACATAAGACGGGACGGAAAAGGGTTCAGTGTTGGATTAGGCGTACCCGCTTCGCGGCTCCGCCTAATTCAACCCTAAACCCTTTTCCTTATTCAAGGTCACTAATCCCGCAAGAAACTGAACCCTAAGAGGGTATTGGTGAACCCTGTCGTGGATGTGATTCAAAGATGGGGTACTGAACCTTAAGAGTAGGGTACTGCATAAGACGGGATGGAAAAGGGTTCAGGGTTGGATTAGGCGAACCCGCTTCGCGGCTCTGCTTAATCCAACCCTAAACCCTTTTCCTTATTCAGGGTCACTAATCCCACAAGAAACTGAACCCTAAGAGGGTATTGGTGAACCTTGCCGTGGTATGATTCAAAGATGGGGTATTGCACGTTAAGAGTAGGGTACTGCATAAGACGGGACGGAAAAGGGTTGAAGGTTGGATTAGACGAACCCGCTTCGCGGCTCCGCCTAATCCAACCCTAAACCCTTTTCCTTATTCAAGGTCACTAATCCCGCAAGGAACTGAACCCTAAGAGGGTATTGGTGAACCATGTCGTGGATGTGATTCAAAGATGGGGTACTGAACGTTAAGAGTAGGGTACTGCATAAGACGAGACGGAAAAGGGTATAGGGTTGGATTAGGCGTACCCGCTTCGTGGCTCCGCCTAATCCAACCCTACACCCTTTTCCTTATTCAAGGTCACTAATCCCGCAAGTAACTGAACCCTAAGAGGGTATTGGTGAACCCTGTCGTGGATGTGATTCTAAGATGGGGTACTGAACCTTAAGAGTAGGGTACTGCATAAGATGAGACAGAAAAGGGTTTAGGGTTGGATTAGGCAAACCCGCTTCGCGGCTCCGCCTAATCCAACCCTAAACCCTTTTCCATATTCAAGGTAACTAATCCCGCAAGAAACTGAACCCTAAGAGGGTAATGGTGAAACCTGTCGTGGATGTGATTCAAAGATGGGGTACTGAACCTTAAGAGTAGGGTACTGCATAAGACGGGACGGAAAAGGGTTTAGAGTTGGATTAGGCGTACCCGCTTCGCGGCCTCGCCTAATCCAACCCTATACCCTTTTCCTTATTCAAGGTCACTAATCCCGCAAGAAACTGAACTCTAAGAGGGTATTCGTGAACCCAGTCGTGGATGTGATTCAAAGATGGGGTACTGAACGTTAAGAGTAGGGTACTACATAAGACGGGACGGAAAAGGGTTCAGGGTTGGATTAGGCGTACCCGTTTCGCGGCTCCGCCTAATTCAACCCTAAACCCTTTTCCTTATTCAAGGTCACTAATCCCGCAAGAAACTGAACCCTAAGAGGGTATTGGTGAACCCTATCGTGGATGTGATTCAAAGATGGGGTACTGAACGTTAAGAGTAGGGTACTACATAAGACGGGACGGAAAAGGGTTCAAGGTTGGATTAGGCGGACCCGCTTCGCGGCTCCGCCTAATTCAACCCTAAACCCTTTTCCTTATTCAAGCTCACTAATCCCGCAAGAAACTGAACCCTAAGAGGGTATTGGTGAACCCTGTCGTGGATGTGATTCAAAGATGGGGTACTGAACCTTAAGAGTAGAGTACTGCATAAGACGGGACGGAAAAGGGTTCACGGTTGGATTAGGCGTACCCGCTTCGTGGCTCCGCCTAATCCAACCCTATACCCGTTTCCTTATTCAAGGTCACTAATCCCGCAAGAAACTGAACCCTAAGAGGGTATTGGTAAACCCTGTCGTGGATGTGATTCAAAGATGGGGTACAGAACCTTAAGAGTAGGGTACTGCATAAGACGGGACGGAAAAGGGTTTAAGGTTGGATTAGGCGTACCCGCTTCGCGGCCTCGCCTAATCCAACCCTAAACCCTTTTCCTTATTCAAGGTCACTAATCCCCCAAGAAACTGAATCCTAAGAGGGTATTGGTGAAAAATGTCGTGGATGTGATTTAAAGATGGGGTACTGAACGTTAAGAGTAAGGTAATGCATAAGACGGGACGGAAAAGGATTCAGGGTTGGATTAGGCGTACCCGCTTCGTGGCTCCGCCTAATCCAACCCTATACCCTTTTCCTTATTCAAGGTCACTAATCCTGCAAGAAACTGAACTCTAAGAGGGTATTCGTGAACCCAGTCGTGGATGTGATTCAAAGATGGGGTACTGAACGTTAAGAGTAGGGTACTGCATAAGACGGGACGGAAAAGGGTTCAGGGTTGGATTAGGCATACCCGCTTCGCGGCTCCGCCTAATTCAACCCTAAACCCTTTTCCTTATTCAAGGTCACTAATCCCGCAAGAAACTGAACCCTAAGAGGGTATTGGTGAACCCTATCGTGGATGTGATTCAAAGATGGGGTACTGAACGTTAAGAGTAGGGTACTACATAAGACGGGACGGAAAAGGGTTCAGGGTTGGATTAGGCGTACCCGCTTCGCGGCTCCGCCTAATTCAACCCTAAACCCTTTTCCTTATTCAAGGTCACTAATCCCGCAAGAAACTGAACCCTAAGAGGGTATTGGTGAACCCTGTCGTGGATGTGATTCAAAGATGGGGTACTGAACCTTAAGAGTAGGGTACTGCATAAGACGGGACGGAAAAGGGTTCACGGTTGGATTAGGCGTACCCGCTTCGTGGCTCCGCCTAATCCAACCCTATACCCTTTTCCTTATTCAAGGTCACTAATCCTGCAAGAAACTGAACTCTAAGAGGGTATTCGTGAACCCAGTCGTGGATGTGATTCAAAGATGGGGTACTGAACGTTAAGACTAGGGTACTGCATAAGACGGGACGGAAAAGGGTTCAGGGTTGGATTAGGCGTACCCGCTTCGCGGCTCCGCCTAATTCAACCCTAAACCCTTTTCCTTATTCAAGGTCACTAATCCCGCAAGAAACTGAACCCTAAGAGGGTATTGGTGAACCCTGTCGTGGATGTGATTCAAAGATGGGGTACTGAACCTTAAGAGTAGGGTACTGCATAAGACGGGACGGAAAAGGGTTCACGGTTGGATTAGGCGTACCCGCTTCGTGGCTCCGCCTAATCCAACCCTATACCCTTTTCCTTATTCAAGGTCACTAATCCTGCAAGAAACTGAACTCTAAGAGGGTATTCGTGAACCCAGTCGTGGATGTGATTCAAAGATGGGGTACTGAACGTTAAGACTAGGGTACTGCATAAGACGGGACGGAAAAGGGTTCAGGGTTGGATTAGGCGTACCCGCTTCGCGGCTCCGCCTAATTCAACCCTAAACCCTTTTCCTTATTCAAGGTCACTAATCCCGCAAGAAACTGAACCCTAAGAGGGTATTGGTGAACACTGTCGTGGATGTGATTCAAAGATGGGGTACTGAACCTTAAGAGTAGGGTACTGCATAAGACGGGACGGAAAAGGGTTTAGGGTTGGATTAGGCGTACCCGCTTCGCGGCCTCGCCTAATCCAACCCTATACCCTTTTCCTTATTCAAGGTCACTAATCCCGCAAGAAACTGAACTCTAA
The DNA here is from genome assembly GCA_958450325.1 of Agrostemma githago. Classification (NCBI taxonomy): domain Eukaryota; kingdom Viridiplantae; phylum Streptophyta; class Magnoliopsida; order Caryophyllales; family Caryophyllaceae; genus Agrostemma; species Agrostemma githago. Next base: position 39,087,602 of record OY288252.1, read on the forward strand.
GAGGGTATTCGTGAACCCAGTCGTGGATGTGATTCAAAGATGGGGTACTGAACGTTAAGAGTAGGGTACTACATAAGACGGGACGGAAAAGGGTTTAGGGTTGGATTAGGCGTACCCGCTTCGCGGCCTCGCCTAATCCAACCCTATACCCTTTTCCTTATTCAAGGTCACTAATCCCGCAAGAAACTGAACTCTAAGAGGGTATTCGTGAACACAGTCGTGGATGTGATTCAAAGATGGGGTACTGAACGTTAAGAGTAGGGTACTGCATAAGACGGGACGGAAAAGGGTTCACGGTTGGATTAGGCGTACCCGCTTTGTGGCTCCGCCTAATCCAACCCTATACCCATTTCCTTATTCAAGGTCACTAATCCCGCAAGAAACTGAACCCTAAGAGGGTATTGGTGAACCCTGTCGTGGATGTGATTCAAAGATGGGGTACAGAACCTTAAGAGTAGGGTACTGCATAAGACGGGACGGAAAAGGGTTTAAGGTTGGATTAGGCGTACCCGCTTCGCGGCCTCGCCTAATCCAACCCTAAACCCTTTTCCTTATTCAAGGTCACTAATCCCCCAAGAAACTGAATCCTAAGAGGGTATTGGTGAAAAATGTCGTGGATGTGATTCAAAGATGGGGTACTGAACGTTAAGAGTAAGGTACTGCATAAGACGGGACGGAAAAGGGTTCAGGGTTGGATTAGGCGTACCCGCTTCGTGGCTCCGCCTAATCCAACCCTATACCCTTTTCCTTATTCAAGGTCACTAATCCTGCAAGAAACTGAACTCTAAGAGGGTATTCGTGAACCCAGTCGTGGATGTGATTCAAAGATGGGGTACTGAACGTTAAGAGTAGGGTACTGCATAAGACGGGACGGAAAAGGGTTCAGGGTTGGATTAGGCGTACCCGCTTCGCGGCTCCGCCTAATTCAACCCTAAACCCTTTTCCTTATTCAAGGTCACTAATCCCGCAAGAAACTGAACCCTAAGAGGGTATTGGTGAACACTGTCGTGGATGTGATTCAAAGATGGGGTACTGAACCTTAAGAGTAGGGTACTGCATAAGACGGGACGGAAAAGGGTTTAGGGTTGGATTAGGCGTACCCGCTTCGCGGCCTCGCCTAATCCAACCCTATACCTTTTCCTTATTCAAGGTCACTAATCCCGCAAGAAACTGAACTCTAAGAGGGTATTCGTGAACCCAGTCGTGGATGTGATTCAAAGATGGGGTACTGAACGTTAAGAGTAGGGTACTACATAAGACGGGACGGAAAAGGGTTCAGGGTTGGATTAGGCGTACCCGCTTTGCGGCTCCGCCTAATTCAACCCTAAACCCTTTTCCTTATTCAAGGTCACTAATCTCGCAAGAAACTGAACCCTAAGAGGGTATTGGTGAACCCTATCGTGGATGTGATTCAAAGATGGGGTACTGAACGTTAAGAGTAGGGTACTACATAAGACGGGACGGAAAAGGGTTCAGGGTTGGATTAGGCGTACCTGCTTCGCGGCTCCGCCTAATTCAACCCTAAACCCTTTTCCTTATTAAAGGTCACTAATCCCGCAAGAAACTGAACCCTAAGAGGGTATTGGTGAACCCTGTCGTGGATGTGATTCAAAGATGGGGTACTGAACCTTAAGAGTAGGGTACTGCATAAGACGGGACGGAAAAGGGTTCACGGTTGGATTAGGCGTACCCGCTTCGTGGCTCCGCCTAATCCAACCCTATACCCTTTTCCTTATTCAAGGTCACTAATCCTGCAAGAAACTGAACTCTAAGAGGGTATTCGTGAACCCAGTCGTGGATGTGATTCAAAGATGGGGTACTGAACGTTAAGAGTAGGGTACTGCATAAGACGGGACGGAAAAGGGTTCACGGTTGGATTAGGCGTACCCGCTTCGTGGCTCCGCCTAATCCAACCCTATACCCTTTTCCTTATTCAAGGTCACTAATCCCGCAAGAAACTGAACCCTAAGAGGGTATTGGTGAACCCTGTCGTGGATGTGATTCAAAGATGGGGTACAGAACCTTAACAGTAGGGTACTGCATAAGACGGGACGGAAAAGGGTTTAAGGTTGGATTAGGCGTACCCGCTTCGCGGCCTCGCCTAATCCAACCCTAAACCCTTTTCCTTATTCAAGGTCACTAATCCCAAAAGAAACTGAATCCTAAGAGGGTATTGGTGAAAAATGTCGTGGATGTGATTCAAAGATGGGGTACTGAACGTTAAGAGTAAGGTACTGCATAAGATGGGACGGAAAAGGGTTCAGGGTTGGATTAGGCGTACCCGCTTCGTGGCTCCGCCTAATCCAACCCTATACCCTTTTCCTTATTCAAGGTCACTAATCCTGCAAGAAACTGAACTCTAAGAGGGTATTCGTGAACCCAGTCGTGGATGTGATTCAAAGATGGGGTACTGAACGTTAAGAGTAGGGTACTGCATAAGACGGGACGGAAAAGGGTTCACGGTTGGATTAGGCGTACCCGCTTTGTGGCTCCGCCTAATCCAACCCTATACCCATTTCCTTATTCAAGGTCACTAATCCCGCAAGAAACTGAACCCTAAGAGGGTATTGGTGAACCCTGTCGTGGATGTGATTCAAAGATGGGGTACAGAACCTTAAGAGTAGGGTACTGCATAAGACGGGACGGAAAAGGGTTTAAGGTTGGATTAGGCGTACCCGCTTCGCGGCCTCGCCTAATCCAACCCTAAACCCTTTTCCTTATTCAAGGTCACTAATCCCCCAAGAAACTGAATCCTAAGAGGGTATTGGTGAAAAATGTCGTGGATGTGATTCAAAGATGGGGTACTGAACGTTAAGAGTAAGGTACTGCATAAGACGGGACGGAAAAGGGTTCAGGGTTGGATTAGGCGTACCCGCTTCGTGGCTCCGCCTAATCCAACCCTATACCCTTTTCCTTATTCAAGGTCACTAATCCTGCAAGAAACTGAACTCTAAGAGGGTATTCGTGAACCCAGTCGTGGATGTGATTCAAAGATGGGGTACTGAACGATAAGAGTAGGGTACTGCATAAGACGGGACGGAAAAGGGTTCAGGGTTGAATTAGGCGTACCCGCTTCGCGGCTCCGCCTAATTCAACCCTAAACCCTTTTCCTTATTCAAGGTCACTAATCCCGCAAGAAACTGAACCCTAAGAGGGTATTGGTGAACACTGTCGTGGATGTGATTCAAAGATGGGGTACTGAACCTTAAGAGTAGGGTACTGCATAAGACGGGACGGAAAAGGGTTTAGGGTTGGATTAGGCGTACCCGCTTCGCGGCCTCGCCTAATCCAACCCTATACCTTTTCCTTATTCAAGGTCACTAATCCCGCAAGAAACTGAACTCTAAGAGGGTATTCGTAAACCCAGTCGTGGATGTGATTCAAAGATGGGGTACTGAACGTTAAGAGTAGGGTACTGCATAAGACGGGACGGAAAAGGGTTCACGGTTGGATTAGGCGTACCCGCTTCGTGGCTCCGCCTAATCCAACCCTATACCCTTTTCCTTATTCAAGGTCACTAATCCCGCAAGAAACTGAACCCTAAGAGGGTATTGGTGAACCCTGTCGTGGATGTGATTCAAAGATGGGGTACAGAACCTTAACAGTAGGGTACTGCATAAGACGGGACAGAAAAGGGTTTAAGGTTGGATTAGGCGTACCCGCTTCGCGGCCTCGCCTAATCCAACCCTAAACCCTTTTCCTTATTCAAGGTCACTAATCCCAAAAGAAACTGAATCCTAAGAGGGTATTGGTGAAAAATGTCGTGGATGTGATTCAAAGATGGGGTACTGAACGTTAAGAGTAAGGTACTGCATAAGATGGGACGGAAAAGGGTTCAGGGTTGGATTAGGCGTACCCGCTTCGTGGCTCCGCCTAATCCAACCCTATACCCTTTTCCTTATTCAAGGTCACTAATCCTGCAAGAAACTGAACTCTAAGAGGGTATTCGTGAACCCAGTCGTGGATGTGATTCAAAGATGGGGTACTGAACGTTAAGAGTAGGGTACTGCATAAGACGGGACGGAAAAGGGTTCACGGTTGGATTAGGCGTACCCGCTTTGTGGCTCCGCCTAATCCAACCCTATACCCATTTCCTTATTCAAGGTCACTAATCCCGCAAGAAACTGAACCCTAAGAGGGTATTGGTGAACCCTGTCGTGGATGTGATTCAAAGATGGGGTACAGAACCTTAAGAGTAGGGTACTGCATAAGACGGGACGGAAAAGGGTTTAAGGTTGGATTAGGCGTACCCGCTTCGCGGCCTCGCCTAATCCAACCCTAAACCCTTTTCCTTATTCAAGGTCACTAATCCCCCAAGAAACTGAATCCTAAGAGGGTATTGGTGAAAAATGTCGTGGATGTGATTCAAAGATGGGGTACTGAACGTTAAGAGTAAGGTACTGCATAAGACGGGACGGAAAAGGGTTCAGGGTTGGATTAGGCGTACCCGCTTCGTGGCTCCGCCTAATCCAACCCTATACCCTTTTCCTTATTCAAGGTCACTAATCCTGCAAGAAACTGAACTCTAAGAGGGTATTCGTGAACCCAGTCGTGGATGTGATTCAAAGATGGGGTACTGAACGATAAGAGTAGGGTACTGCATAAGACGGGACGGAAAAGGGTTCAGGGTTGAATTAGGCGTACCCGCTTCGCGGCTCCGCCTAATTCAACCCTAAACCCTTTTCCTTATTCAAGGTCACTAATCCCGCAAGAAACTGAACCCTAAGAGGGTATTGGTGAACACTGTCGTGGATGTGATTCAAAGATGGGGTACTGAACCTTAAGAGTAGGGTACTGCATAAGACGGGACGGAAAAGGGTTTAGGGTTGGATTAGGCGTACCCGCTTCGCGGCCTCGCCTAATCCAACCCTATACCTTTTCCTTATTCAAGGTCACTAATCCCGCAAGAAACTGAACTCTAAGAGGGTATTCGTAAACCCAGTCGTGGATGTGATTCAAAGATGGGGTACTGAACGTTAAGAGTAGGGTACTACATAAGACGGGACGGAAAAGGGTTCAGGGTTGGATTAGGCGTACCCGCTTCACGGCTCCGCCTAATTCAACCCTAAACCCTTTTCCTTATTCAAGGTCACTAATCTCGCAAGAAACTGAACCCTAAGAGGGTATTGGTGAACCCTATCGTGGATGTGATTCAAAGATGGGGTACTGAACGTTAAGAGTAGGGTACTACATAAGACGGGACGGAAAAGGGTTCAGGGTTGGATTAGGCGTACCCGTTTCGCGGCTCCGCCTAATTCAACCCTAAACCCTTTTCCTTATTCAAGGTCACTAATCCCGCAAGAAACTGAACCCTAAGAGGGTATTGGTGAACCCTGTCGTGGATGTGATTCAAAGATGGGGTACTGAACCTTAAGAGTAGGGTACTGCATAAGACGGGACGGAAAAGGGTTCACGGTTGGATTAGGCGTACCCGCTTCGTGGCTCCGCCTAATCCAACCCTATACCCTTTTCCTTATTCAAGGTCACTAATCCTGCAAGAAACTGAACTCTAAGAGGGTATTCGTGAACCCAGTCGTGGATGTGATTCAAAGATGGGGTACTGAACGTTAAGACTAGGGTACTGCATAAGACGGTACGGAAAAGGGTTCAGGGCTGGATTAGGCGTACCCGCTTCGCGGCTCCGCCTAATTCAATCCTAAACCCTTTTCCTTATTCAAGGTCACTAATCCCGCAAGAAACTGAACCCTAAGAGGGTATTGGTGAACACTGTCGTGGATGTGATTCAAAGATGGGGTACTGAACCTTAAGAGTAGGGTACTGCATAAGACGGGACGGAAAAGGGTTTAGGGTTGGATTAGGCGTACCCGCTTCGCGGCCTCGCCTAATCCAACCCTATACCCTTTTCCTTATTCAAGGTCACTAATCCCGCAAGAAACTGAACTCTAAGAGGGTATTCGTGAACCCAGTCGTGGATGTGATTAAAAGATGGGGTACTGAACGTTAAGAGTAGGGTACTACATAAGACGGGACGGAAAAGGGTTCAGGGTTGGATTAGGCGTACCCGCTTCGCGGCTCCGCCTAATTAAACCCTAAACCCTTTTCCTTATTCAAGGTCACTAATCTCGCAAGAAACTGAACCCTAAGAGGGTATTGGTGAACCCTATCGTGGATGTGATTCAAAGATGGGGTACTGAACGTTAAGAGTAGGGTACTACATAAGACGGGACGGAAAAGGGTTCAGGGTTGGATTAGGCGTACCCGCTTCGCGGCTCCGCCTAATTCAACCCTAAACCCTTTTCCTTATTCAAGGTCACTAATCCCGCAAGAAACTGAACCCTAAGAGGGTATTGGTGAACCCTGTCGTGGATGTGATTCAAAGATGGGGTACTGAACCTTAAGAGTAGGGTACTGCATAAGACGGGACGGAAAAGGGTTCACGGTTGGATTAGGCGTACCCGCTTCGTGGCTCCGCCTAATCCAACCCTATACCCTTTTCCTTATTCAAGGTCACTAATCCTGCAAGAAACTGAACTCTAAGAGGGTATTCGTGAACCCAGTCGTGGATGTGATTCAAAGATGGGGTACTGAACGTTAAGACTAGGGTACTGCATAAGACGGGACGGAAAAGGGTTCAGGGTTGGATTAGGCGTACCCGCTTCGCGGCTCCGCCTAATTCAACCCTAAACCCTTTTCCTTATTCAAGGTCACTAATCCCGCAAGAAACTGAACCCTAAGAGGGTATTGGTGAACACTGTCGTGGATGTGATTCAAAGATGGGGTACTGAACCTTAAGAGTAGGGTACTGCATAAGACGGGACGGAAAAGGGTTTAGGGTTGGATTAGGCGTACCCGCTTCGCGGCCTCGCCTAATCCAACCCTATACCCTTTTCCTTATTCAAGGTCACTAATCCCGCAAGAAACTGAACTCTAAGAGGGTATTCGTGAACCCAGTCGTGGATGTGATTCAAAGATGGGGTACTGAACGTTAAGAGTAGGGTACTACATAAGAGGGGACGGAAAAGGGTTCAGGGTTGGATTAGGCGTACCCGCTTCGCGGCTCCGCCTAATTCAACCCTAAACCCTTTTCCTTATTCAAGGTCACTAATCTCGCAAGAAACTGAACTCTAAGAGGGTATTGGTGAACCCTATCGTGGATGTGATTCAAAGATGGGGTACTGAACGTTAAGAGTAGGGTACTACATAAGACGGGACGGAAAAGGGTTCAGGGTTGGATTAGGCGTACCCGTTTCGCGGCTCCGCCTAATTCAACCCTAAACCCTTTTCCTTATTCAAGGTCACTAATCCCGCAAGAAACTGAACCCTAAGAGGGTATTGGTGAACCCTGTCGTGCATGTGATTCAAAGATGGGGTACTGAACCTTAAGAGTAGGGTACTGCATAAGACGGGACGGAAAAGGGTTCACGGTTGGATTAGGCGTACCCGCTTCGTGGCTCCGCCTAATCCAACCCTATACCCTTTTCCTTATTCAAGGTCACTAATCCTGCAAGAAACTGAACTCTAAGAGGGTATTCGTGAACCCAGTCGTGGATGTGATTCAAAGATGGGGTACTGAACGTTAAGACTAGGGTACTGCATAAGACGGGACGGAAAAGGGTTCAGGGTTGGATTAGGCGTACCCGCTTCGCGGCTCCGCCTAATTCAACCCTAAACCCTTTTCCTTATTCAAGGTCACTAATCCCGCAAGAAACTGAACCCTAAGAGGGTATTGGTGAACACTGTCGTGGATGTGATTCAAAGATGGGGTACTGAACCTTAAGAGTAGGGTACTGCATAAGACGGGACGGAAAAGGGTTTAGGGTTGAATTAGGCGTACCCGCTTCGCGGCCTCGCCTAATCCAACCCTATACCCTTTTCCTTATTCAAGGTCACTAATCCCGCAAGAAACTGAACTCTAAGAGGGTATTCGTGAACCCAGTCGTGGATGTGATTCAAAGATGGGGTACTGAACGTTAAGAGTAGGGTACTACATAAGACGGGACGGAAAAGGGTTCAGGGTTGGATTAGGCGTACCCGCTTCGCGGCTCCGCCTAATTAAACCCTAAACCCTTTTCCTTATTCAAGGTCACTAATCTCGCAAGAAACTGAACCCTAAGAGGGTATTGGTGAACCCTATCGTGGATGTGATTCAAAGATGGGGTACTGAACGTTAAGAGTAGGGTACTACATAAGACGGGACGGAAAAGGGTTCGGGGTTGGATTAGGCGTACCCGCTTCGCGGCTCCGCCTAATTCAACCCTAAACCCTTTTCCTTATTCAAGGTCACTAATCCCGCAAGAAACTGAACCCTAAGAGGGTATTGGTGAACCCTGTCGTGGATGTGATTCAAAGATGGGGTACTGAACCTTAAGAGTAGGGTACTGCATAAGACGGGACGGAAAAGGGTTCACGGTTGGATTAGGCGTACCCGCTTCGTGGCTCCGCCTAATCCAACCCTATACCCTTTTCCTTATTCAAGGTCACTAATCCTGCAAGAAACTGAACTCTAAGAGGGTATTCGTGAACCCAGTCGTGGATGTGATTCAAAGATGGGGTACTGAACGTTAAGACTAGGGTACTGCATAAGACGGGACGGAAAAGGGTTCAGCGTTGGATTAGGCGTACCCGCTTCGCGGCTCCGCCTAATTCAACCCTAAACCCTTTTCCTTATTCAAGGTCACTAATCCCGCAAGAAACTGAACCCTAAGAGGGTATTGGTGAACACTGTCGTGGATGTGATTCAAAGATGGGGTACTGAACCTTAAGAGTAGGGTACTGCATAAGACGGGACGGAAAAGGGTTTAGGGTTGGATTAGGCGTACCCGCTTCGCGGCCTCGCCTAATCCAACCCTATACCCTTTTCCTTATTCAAGGTCACTAATCCCGCAAGAAACTGAACTCTAAGAGGGTATTCGTGAACCCAGTCGTGGATGTGATTCAAAGATGGGGTACTGAACGTTAAGAGTAGGGTACTACATAAGACGGGACGGAAAAGGGTTCAGGGTTGGATTAGGCGTACCCGCTTCGCGGCTCCGCCTAATTCAACCCTAAACCCTTTTCCTTATTCAAGGTCACTAATATCGCAAGAAACTGAACCCTAAGAGGGTATTGGTGAACCCTATCGTGGATGTGATTCAAAGATGGGGTACTGAACGTTAAGAGTAGGGTACTACATAAGACGGGACGGAAAAGGGTTCAGGGTTGGATTAGGCGTACCTGCTTCGCGGCTCCGCCTAATTCAACCCTAAACCCTTTTCCTTATTCAAGGTCACTAATCCCGCAAGAAACTGAACCCTAAGAGGGTATTGGTGAACCCTGTCGTGCATGTGATTCAAAGATGGGGTACTGAACCTTAAGAGTAGGGTACTGCATAAGACGGGACGGAAAAGGGTTCACGGTTGGATTAGGCGTACCCGCTTCGTGGATCCGCCTAATCCAACCCTATACCCTTTTCTTTATTCAAAGTCACTAATCCTGCAAGAAACTGAACTCTAAGAGGGTATTCGTGAACCCAGTTGTGGATGTGATTCAAAGATGGGGTACTGAACGTTAAGAGTAGGGTACTGCATAAGACGGGACGGAAAAGGGTTCACGGTTGGATTAGGCGTACCCGCTTCGTGGCTCCGCCTAATCCAACCCTATACCCTTTTCCTTATTCAAGGTCACTAATCCCGCAAGAAACTGAACCCTAAGAGGGTATTGGTGAGCCCTGTCGTGGATGTGATTCAAAGATGGGGTACAGAACCTTAAGAGTAGGGTACTGCATAAGACGGGACGGAAAAGGGTTTAAGGTTGGATTAGGCGTACCCGCTTCGCGGCCTCGCCTAATCCAACCCTAACCCTTTTCCTTATTCAAGGTCACTAATCCCCCAAGAAACTGAATCCTAAGAGGGTTTTGGTGAAAAATGTCGTGGATGTGATTCAAAGATGGGGTACTGAACGTTAAGAGTAAGGTACTGCATAAGACGGGACGGAAAAGGGTTCAGGGTTGGATTAGGCGTACCCGCTTCGTGGCTCCGCCTAATCCAACCCTATACCCTTTTCCTTATTCAAGGTCACTAATCCTGCAAGAAACTGAACTCTAAGAGGGTATTCGTGAACCCAGTCGTGGATGTGATTCAAAGATGGGGTACTGAACGTTAAGAGTAGGGTACTGCATAAGACGGGACGGAAAAGGGTTCAGGGTTGGATTAGGCATACCCGCTTCGCGGCTCCGCCTAATTCAACCCTAAACCCTTTTCCTTATTCAAGGTCACTAATCCCGCAAGAAACTGAACCCTAAGAGGGTATTGGTGAACCCTATCGTGGATGTTATTCAAAGATGGGGTACTGAACGTTAAGAGTAGGGTACTACATAAGACGGGACGGAAAAGGGTTCAGGGTTGGATTAGGCGTACCCGCTTCGCGGCTCCGCCTAATTCAACCCTAAACCCTTTTCCTTATTCAAGGTCACTAATCCCGCAAGAAGCTGAACCCTAAGAGGGTATTGGTGAACCCTGTCGTGGATGTGATTCAAAGATGGGGTACTGAACCTTAAGAGTAAGGTACTGCATAAGACGGGACGGAAAAGGGTTCACGGTTGGATTAGGCGTACCCGCTTCGTGGCTCCGCCTAATCCAACCCTATACCCTTTTCCTTATTCAAGGTCACTAATCCCGCAAGAAACTGAACCCTAAGAGGGTATTGGTGAACCCTGTCGTGGATGTGATTCAAAGATGGGGTACAGAACCTTAAGAGTAGGGTACTGCATAAGACGGGACGGAAAAGGGTTTAAGGTTGGATTAGGCGTACCCGCTTCGCGGCCTCGCCTAATCCAACCCTAAACCCTTTTCCTTATTCAAGGTCACTAATCCCCCAAGAAACTGAATCCTAAGAGGGTATTGGTGAAAAATGTCGTGGATGTGATTCAAAGATGGGGTACTGAACGTTAAGAGTAAGGTACTGCATAAGACGGGACGGAAAAGGGTTCAGGGTTGGATTAGGCGTACCAGCTTCGTGGCTCCGCCTAATCCAACCCTATACCCTTTTCCTTATTCAAGGTCACTAATCCTGCAAGAAACTGAACTCTAAGAGGGTATTCGTGAACCCAGTCGTGGATGTGATTCAAAGATGGGGTACTGAACGTTAAGAGTAGGGTACTGCATAAGACGGGACGGAAAAGGGTTCAGGGTTGGATTAGGCGCACCCGCTTCGCGGCTCCGCCTAATTCAACCCTAAACCCTTTTCCTTATTCAAGGTCACTAATCCCGCAAGAAACTGAACCCTAAGAGGGTATTGGTGAACCCTGTCGTGGATGTGATTCAAAGATGGGGTACTGAACCTTAAGAGTAGGGTACTGCATAAGACGGGACGGAAAAGGGTTCACGGTTGGATTAGGCGTACCCGCTTCGTGGCTCCGCCTAATCCAACCCTATACCCTTTTCCTTATTCAAGGTCACTAATCCTGCAAGAAACTGAACTCTAAGAGGGTATTCGTGAACCCAGTCGTGGATGTGATTCAAAGATGGGGTACTGAACGTTAAGACTAGGGTACTGCATAAGACGGGACGGAAAAGGGTTCAGCGTTGGATTAGGCGTACCCGCTTCGCGGCTCCGCCTAATTCAACCCTAAACCCTTTTCCTTATTCAAGGTCACTAATCCCGCAAGAAACTGAACCCTAAGAGGGTATTGGTGAACACTGTCGTGGATGTGATTCAAAGATGGGGTACTGAACCTTAAGAGTAGGGTACTGCATAAGACGGGACGGAAAAGGGTTTAGGGTTGGATTAGGCGTACCCGCTTCGCGGCCTCGCCTAATCCAACCCCATACCCTTTTCCTTATTCAAGGTCACTAATCCCGCAAGAAACTGAACTCTAAGAGGGTATTCGTGAACCCAGTCGTGGATGTGATTCAAAGATGGGGTACTGAACGTTAAGAGTAGGGTACTACATAAGACGGGACGGAAAAGGGTTCAGGGTTGGATTAGGCGTACCCGCTTCGCGGCTCCGCCTAATTCAACCCTAAACCCTTTTCCTTATTCAAGGTCACTAATCTCGCAAGAAACTGAACCCTAAGAGGGTATTGGTGAACCCTATCGTGGATGTGATTCAAAGATGGGGTACTGAACGTTAAGAGTAGGGTACTACATAAGACGGGACGGAAAAGGGTTCAGGGTTGGATTAGGCGTACCTGCTTCGCGGCTCCGCCTAATTCAACCCTAAACCCTTTTCCTTATTCAAGGTCACTAATCCCGCAAGAAACTGAACCCTAAGAGGGTATTGGTGAACCCTGTCGTGCATGTGATTCAAAGATGGGGTACTGAACCTTAAGAGTAGGGTACTGCATAAGACGGGACGGAAAAGGGTTCACGGTTGGATTAGGCGTACCCGCTTCGTGGATCCGCCTAATCCAACCCTATACCCTTTTCTTTATTCAAAGTCACTAATCCTGCAAGAAACTGAACTCTAAGAGGGTATTCGTGAACCCAGTCGTGGATGTGATTCAAAGATGGGGTACTGAACGTTAAGAGTAGGGTACTGCATAAGACGGGACGGAAAAGGGTTCACGGTTGGATTAGGCGTACCCGCTTCGTGGCTCCGCCTAATCCAACCCTATACCCTTTTCCTTATTCAAGGTCACTAATCCCGCAAGAAACTGAACCCTAAGAGGGTATTGGTGAGCCCTGTCGTGGATGTGATTCAAAGATGGGGTACAGAACCTTAAGAGTAGGGTACTGCATAAGACGGGACGGAAAAGGGTTTAAGGTTGGATTAGGCGTACCCGCTTCGCGGCCTCGCCTAATCCAACCCTAACCCTTTTCCTTATTCAAGGTCACTAATCCCCCAAGAAACTGAATCCTAAGAGGGTTTTGGTGAAAAATGTCGTGGATGTGATTCAAAGATGGGGTACTGAACGTTAAGAGTAAGGTACTGCATAAGACGGGACGGAAAAGGGTTCAGGGTTGGATTAGGCGTACCCGCTTCGTGGCTCCGCCTAATCCAACCCTATACCCTTTTCCTTATTCAAGGTCACTAATCCTGCAAGAAACTGAACTCTAAGAGGGTATTCGTGAACCCAGTCGTGGATGTGATTCAAAGATGGGGTACTGAACGTTAAGAGTAGGGTACTGCATAAGACGGGACGGAAAAGGGTTCAGGGTTGGATTAGGCATACCCGCTTCGCGGCTCCGCCTAATTCAACCCTAAACCCTTTTCCTTATTCAAGGTCACTAATCCCGCAAGAAACTGAACCCTAAGAGGGTATTGGTGAACCCTATCGTGGATGTTATTCAAAGATGGGGTACTGAACGTTAAGAGTAGGGTACTACATAAGACGGGACGGAAAAGGGTTCAGGGTTGGATTAGGCGTACCCGCTTCGCGGCTCCGCCTAATTCAACCCTAAACCCTTTTCCTTATTCAAGGTCACTAATCCCGCAAGAAGCTGAACCCTAAGAGGGTATTGGTGAACCCTGTCGTGGATGTGATTCAAAGATGGGGTACTGAACCTTAAGAGTAGAGTACTGCATAAGACGGGACGGAAAAGGGTTCACGGTTGGATTAGGCGTACCCGCTTCGTGGCTCCGCCTAATCCAACCCTATACCCTTTTCCTTATTCAAGGTCACTAATCCCGCAAGAAACTGAACCCTAAGAGGGTATTGGTGAACCCTGTCGTGGATGTGATTCAAAGATGGGGTACAGAACCTTAAGAGTAGGGTACTGCATAAGACGGGACGGAAAAGGGTTTAAGGTTGGATTAGGCGTACCCGCTTCGCGGCCTCGCCTAATCCAACCCTAAACCCTTTTCCTTATTCAAGGTCACTAATCCCCCAAGAAACTGAATCCTAAGAGGGTATTGGTGAAAAATGTCGTGGATGTGATTCAAAGATGGGGTACTGAACGTTAAGAGTAAGGTACTGCATAAGACGGGACGGAAAAGGGTTCAGGGTTGGATTAGGCGTACCAGCTTCGTGGCTCCGCCTAATCCAACCCTATACCCTTTTCCTTATTCAAGGTCACTAATCCTGCAAGAAACTGAACTCTAAGAGGGTATTCGTGAACCCAGTCGTGGATGTGATTCAAAGATGGGGTACTGAACGTTAAGAGTAGGGTACTGCATAAGACGGGACGGAAAAGGGTTCAGGGTTGGATTAGGCGCACCCGCTTCGCGGCTCCGCCTAATTCAACCCTAAACCCTTTTCCTTATTCAAGGTCACTAATCCCGCAAGAAACTGAACCCTAAGAGGGTATTGGTAAACACTGTCGTGGATGTGATTCAAAGATGGGGTACTGAACCTTAAGAGTAGGGTACTACATAAGACGGGACGGAAAAGGGTTTAGGGTTGGATTAGGCGTACCCGCTTCGCGGCCTCGCCTAATCCAACCCTATACCTTTTCCTTATTCAAGGTCACTAATCCCGCAAGAAACTGAACACTAAGAGGGTATTCGTGAACCCAGTCGTGGATGTGATTCAAAGATGGGGTACTGAACGTTAAGAGTAGGGTACTACATAAGACGGGACGGAAAAGGGTTCAGGGTTGGATTAGGCGTACCCGCTTCACGGCTCCGCCTAATTCAACCCTAAACCCTTTTCCTTATTCAAGGTCACTAATCTCGCAAGAAACTGAACCCTAAGAGGGTATTGGTGAACCCTATCGTGGATGTGATTCAAAGATGGGGTACTGAATGTTAAGAGTAGGGTACTACATAAGACGGGACGGAAAAGGGTTCAGGGTTGGATTAGGCGTACCCGCTTCGCGGCTCCGCCTAATTCAACCCTAAACCCTTTTCCTTATTCAAAGTCACTAATCCCGCAAGAAACTGAACCCTAAGAGGGTATTGGTGAACCCTGTCGTGGATGTGATTCAAAGATGGGGTACTGAACCTTAAGAGTAGGGTACTGCATAAGACGGGACGGAAAAGGGTTCACGGTTGGATTAGGCGTACCCGCTTCGTGGCTCCGCCTAATCCAACCCTATACCCTTTTCCTTATTCAAGGTCACTAATCCCGCAAGAAACTGAACCCTAAGAGGGTATTGGTGAACCCTGTCGTGGATGTGATTCAAAGATGGGGTACAGAACCTTAAGAGTTGGGTACTGCATAAGACGGGACGGAAAAGGGTTTAAGGTTGGATTAGGCGTACCCGCTTCGCGGCCTCGCCTAATCCAACCCTAAACCCTTTTCCTTATTCAAGGTCACTAATCCCCCAAGAAACTGAATCCTAAGAGGGTATTGGTGAAAAATGTCGTGCATGTGATTCAAAGATGGGGTACTGAACGTTAAGAGTAAGGTACTGCATAAGACGGGACGGAAAAGGGTTCAGGGTTGGATTAGGCGTACCCGCTTCGTGGCTCCGCCTAATTCAACCCTAAACCCTTTTCCTTATTCCAGGTCACTAATCCCGCAAGAAACTGAACCCTAAGAGGGTATTGGTGAACCCTGTCGTGGATGTGATTCAAAGATGGGGTACTGAACCTTAAGAGTAGGGTACTGCATAAGACGGGACGGAAAAGGGTTCACGGTTGGATTAGGCGTACCCGCTTCGTGGCTCCGCCTAATCCAACCCTATACCCTTTTCCTTATTCAAGGTCACTAATCCTGCAAGAAACTGAACTCTAAGAGGGTATTCGTGAACCCAGTCGTGGATGTGATTCAAAGATGGGGTACTGAATGTTAAGAGTAGGGTACTGCATAAGACGGGACGGAAAAGGGTTCAGGGTTGGATTAGGCGTACCCGCTTCGCGGCTCCGCCTAATTCAACCCTAAACCCTTTTCCTTATTCCAGGTCACTAATCCCGCAAGAAACTGAACCCTAAGAGGGTATTGGTGAACCCTGTCGTGGATGTGATTCAAAGATGGGGTACTAAACCTTAAGAGTAGGGTACTGCATAAGACGGGACGGAAAAGGGTTCACGGTTGGATTAGGCGTACCCGCTTCGTGGCTCCGCCTAATCCAACCCTATACCCTTTTCCTTATTCAAGGTCACTAATCCTGCAAGAAACTGAACTCTAAGAGGGTATTCGTGAACCCAGTCGTGGATGTGATTCAAAGATGGGGTACTGAATGTTAAGAGTAGGGTACTGCATAAGACGGGACGGAAAAGGGTTCAGGGTTGGATTAGGCGTACCCGCTTCGCGGCTCCGCCTAATTCAACCCTAAACCCTTTTCCTTATTCAAGGTCACTAATCCCGCAAGAAACTGAACCCTAAGAGGGTATTGGTGAACACTGTCGTGGATGTGATTCAAAGATGGGGTACTGAACCTTAAGAGTAGGGTACTGCATAAGACGGGACGGAAAAGGGTTTAGGGTTGGATTAGGCGTACCCGCTTCGCGGCCTCGCCTAATCCAACCCTATACCCTTTTCCTTATTCAAGGTCACTAATCCCGCAAGAAACTGAACTCTAAGAGGGTATTGGTGAACACTGTCGTGGATGTGATTCAAAGATGGGGTACATAACCTTAACAGTAGGGTACTGCATAAGACGGGACGGAAAAGGGTTTAAGGTTGGATTAGGCGTACCCGCTTCGCGGCTCCGCCTAATTCAACCCTAAACCCTTTTCCTTATTCAAGGTCACTAATCCCATAAGAAACTGAATCCTAAGAGGGTATTGGTGAACACTGTCGTGGATGTGATTCAAAGATGGGGTACTGAACCTTAAGAGTAGGGTACTGCATAAGACGGGACGGAAAAGGGTTCAGGGTTGGATTAGGCGTACCCGCTTCGCGGCCTCGCCTAATCCAACCCTATACCCTTTTCCTTATTCAAGGTCACTAATCCCGCAAGAAACTGAACCCTAAGAGGGTATTGGTGAACACTGTCGTGGATGTGATTCAAAGATGGGGTACTGAACGTTAAGACTAGGGTACTGCATAAGACGGGACGGAAAAGGGTTCAGGGTTGGATTAGGCGTACCCGCTTCGCGGCTCCACCTAATTCAACCCTAAACCCTTTTCCTTATTCAAGGTCACTAATCCCGTAAGAAACTGAACCCTAAGAGGGTATTGGTGAACACTGTCGTGGATGTGATTCAAAGATGGGGTACTGAACCTTAAGAGTAGGGTACTGCATAAGACGGGACGGAAAAGGGTTTAGGGTTGGATTAGGCGTACCCGCTTCGCGGCCTCGCCTAATCCAACCCTATACCCTTTTCCTTATTCAAGGTCACTAATCCCGCAAGAAACTGAACTCTAAGAGGGTATTCGTGAACCCAGTCGTGGATGTGATTCAAAGATGGGGTACTGAACGTTAAGAGTAGGGTACTACATAAGACGGGACGGAAAAGGGCTCAGGGTTGGATTAGGCGTACCCGCTTCGCGGCTCCGCCTAATTCAACCCTAAACCCTTTTCCTTATTCAAGGTCACTAATCTCGCAAGAAACTGAACCCTAAGAGGGTATTGGTGAACCCTATCGTGGATGTGATTCAAAGATGGGGTACTGAACGTTAAGAGTAGGGTACTACATAAGACGGGACGGAAAAGGGTTCAGGGTTGGATTAGGCGTACCTGCTTCGCGGCTCCGCCTAATTCAACCCTAAACCCTTTTCCTTATTCAAGGTCACTAATCCCGCAAGAAACTGAACCCTAAGAGGGTATTGGTGAACCCTGTCGTGGATGTGATTCAAAGATGGGGTACTGAACCTTAAGAGTAGGGTACTGCATAAGACGGGACGGAAAAGGGTTCACGGTTGGATTAGGCGTACCCGCTTCGTGGATCCGCCTAATCCAACCCTATACCCTTTTCCTTATTCAAAGTCACTAATCCTGCAAGAAACTGAACTCTAAGAGGGTATTCGTGAACCCAGTCGTGGATCTGATTCAAAGATGGGGTACTGAACGTTAAGAGTAGGGTACTGCATAAGACGGGACGGAAAAGGGTTCACGGTTGGATTAGGCGTACCCGCTTCGTGGCTCCGCCTAATCCAACCCTATACCCTTTTCCTTATTCAAGGTCACTAATCCCGCAAGAAACTGAACCCTAAGAGGGTATTGGTGAACCCTGTCGTGGATGTGATTCAAAGATGGGGTACAGAACCTTAAGAGTAGGGTACTGCATAAGACGGGACGGAAAAGGGTTTAAGGTTGGATTAGGCGTACCCGCTTCGCGGCCTCGCCTAATCCAACCCTAACCCTTTTCCTTATTCAAGGTCACTAATCCCCCAAGAAACTGAATCATAAGAGGGTATTGGTGAAAAATGTCGTGGATGTGATTCAAAGATGGGGTACTGAACGTTAAGAGTAAGGTACTGCATAAGACGGGACGGAAAAGGGTTCAGGGTTGGATTAGGCGTACCCGCTTCGTGGCTCCGCCTAATCCAACCCTATACCCTTTTCCTTATTCAAGGTCACTAATCCTGCAAGAAACTGAACTCTAAGAGGGTATTCGTGAACCCAGGCGTGGATGTGATTCAAAGATGGGGTACTGAACGTTAAGAGTAGGGTACTGCATAAGACGGGACGGAAAAGGGTTCAGGGTTGGATTAGGCATACCCGCTTCGCGGCTCCGCCTAATTCAACCCTAAACCCTTTTCCTTATTCAAGGTCACTAATCCTGCAAGAAACTGAACTCTAAGAGGGTATTCGTGAACCCAGTCGTGGATGTGATTCAAAGATGGGGTACTGAACGTTAAGAGTAGGGTACTACATAAGACGGGACGGAAAAGGGTTCAGGGTTGGATTAGGCGTACCCCCTTCGCGGCTCCGCCTAATTCAACCCTAAACCCTTTTCCTTATTCAAGGTCACTAATCCCGCAAGAAACTGAACCCTAAGAGGGTATTGGTGAACCCTGTCGTGGATGTGATTCAAAGATGGGGTACTGAACCTTAAGAGTAAGGTACTGCATAAGACGGGACGGAAAAGGGTTCACGGTTGGATTAGGCGTACCCGCTTTGTGGCTCCGCCTAATCCAACCCTATACCCATTTCCTTATTCAAGGTCACTAATCCCGCAAGAAACTGAACCCTAAGAGGGTATTGGTGAACCCTGTCGTGGATGTGATTCAAAGATGGGGTACAGAACCTTAAGAGTAGGGTACTGCATAAGACGGGACGGAAAAGGGTTTAAGGTTGGATTAGGCGTACCCGCTTCGCGGCCTCGCCTAATCCAACCCTAAACCCTTTTCCTTATTCAAGGTCACTAATCCCCCAAGAAACTGAATCCTAAGAGGGTATTGGTGAAAAATGTCTTGGATGTGATTCAAAGATGGGGTACTGAACGTTAAGAGTAAGGTACTGCATAAGACGGGACGGAAAAGGGTTCAGGGTTGGATTAGGCGTACCCGCTTCGTGGCTCCGCCTAATCCAACCCTATACCCTTTTCCTTATTCAAGGTCACTAATCCTGCAAGAAACTGAACTCTAAGAGGGTATTCGTGAACCCAGTCGTGGATGTGATTCAAAGATGGGGTACTGAACGTTAAGAGTAGGGTACTGCATAAGACGGGACGGAAAAGGGTTCAGGGTTGGATTAGGCGCACCCGCTTCGCGGCTCCGCCTAATTCAACCCTAAACCCTTTTCCTTATTCAAGGTCACTAATCCCGCAAGAAACTGAACCCTAAGAGGGTATTGGTGAACACTGTCGTGGACGTGATTCAAAGATGGGGTACTGAACCTTAAGAGTAGGGTACTGCATAAGACGGGACGGAAAAGGGTTTAGGGTTGGATTAAGCGTACCCGCTTCGCGGCCTCGCCTAATCCAACCCTATACCTTTTCCTTATTCAAGGTCACTAAACCCGCAAGAAACTGAACTCTAAGAGGGTATTCGTGAACCCAGTCGTGGATGTGATTCAAAGATGGGGTACTGAACGTTAAGAGTAGGGTACTACATAAGACGGGACGGAAAAGGGTTCAGGGTTGGATTAGGCGTACCCGCTTCACGGCTCCGCCTAATTCAACCCTAAACCCTTTTCCTTATTCAAGGTCACTAATCTCGCAAGAAACTGAACCCTAAGAGGGTATTGGTGAACCCTATCGTGGATGTGATTCAATGGGGTACTGAACGTTAAGAGTAGGGTACTACATAAGACGGGACGAAAAAGGGTTCAGGGTTGGATTAGGCGTACCCGCTTCGCGGCTCCGCCTAATTCAACCCTAAACCCTTTTCCTTATTCAAAGTCACTAATCCCGCAAGAAACTGAACCCTAAGAGGGTATTGGTGAACCCTGTCGTGGATGTGATTCAAAGATGGGGTACTGAACCTTAAGAGTAGGGTACTGCATAAGACGGGACGGAAAAGGGTTCACGGTTGGATTAGGCGTACCCGCTTCATGGATCCGCCTAATCCAACCCTATACCCTTTTCCTTATTCAAAGTCACTAATCCTGCAAGAAACTGAACTCTAAGAGGGTATTCGTGAACCCAGTCGTGGATGTGATTCAAAGATGGGGTACTGAACGTTAAGAGTAGGGTACTGCATAAGACGGGACGGAAAAGGGTTCACGGTTGGATTAGGCGTACCCGCTTCGTGGCTCCGCCTAATCCAACCCTACACCCTTTTCCTTATTCAAGGTCACTAATCCCGCAAGAAACTGAACCCTAAGAGGGTATTGGTGAACCCTGTCGTGGATGTGATTCAAAGATGGGGTACAGAACCTTAAGAGTAGGGTACTGCATAAGACGGGACGGAAAAGGGTTTAAGGTTGGATTAGGCGTACCCTCTTCGCGGCCTCGCCTAATCCAACCCTAACCCTTTTCCTTATTCAAGGTCACTAATCCCCCAAGAAACTGAATCATAAGAGGGTATTGGTGAAAAATGTCGTGGATGTGATTCAAAGATGGGGTACTGAACGTTAAGAGTAAGGTACTGCATAAGACGGGACGGAAAAGGGTTCAGGGTTGGATTAGGCGTACCCGCTTCGTGGCTCCGCCTAATCCAACCCTATACCCTTTTCCTTATTCAAGGTCACTAATCCTGCAAGAAACTGAACTCTAAGAGGGTATTCGTGAACCCAGTCGTGGATGTGATTCAAAGATGGGGTACTGAACGTTAAGAGTAGGGTACTGCATAAGACGGGACGGAAAAGGGTTCAGGGTTGGATTAGGCATACCCGCTTCGCGGCTCCGCCTAATTCAACCCTAAACCCTTTTCCTTATTCAAGGTCACTAATCCCGCAAGAAACTGAACCCTAAGAGGGTATTGGTGAACCCTATCGTGGATGTGATTCAAAGATGGGGTACTGAACGTTAAGAGTAGGGTACTACATAAGACGGGACGGAAAAGGGTTCAGGGTTGGATTAGGCGTACCCCCTTCGCGGCTCCGCCTAATTCAACCCTAAACCCTTTTCCTTATTCAAGGTCACTAATCCCGCAAGAAACTGAACCCTAAGAGGGTATTGGTGAACCCTGTCGTGGATGTGATTCAAAGATGGGGTACTGAACCTTAAGAGTAAGGTACTGCATAAGACGGGACGGAAAAGGGTTCACGGTTGGATTAGGCGTACCCGCTTTGTGGCTCCGCCTAATCCAACCCTATACCCATTTCCTTATTCAAGGTCACTAATCCCGCAAGAAACTGAACCCTAAGAGGGTATTGGTTAACCCTGTCGTGGATGTGATTCAAAGATGGGGTACAGAACCTTAAGAGTAGGGTACTGCATAAGACGGGACGGAAAAGGGTTTAAGGTTGGATTAGGCGTACCCGCTTCGCGGCCTCGCCTAATCCAACCCTAAACCCTTTTCCTTATTCAAGGTCACTAATCCCCCAAGAAACTGAATCCTAAGAGGGTATTAGTGAAAAATGTCTTGGATGTGATTCAAAGATGGGGTATTGAACGTTAAGAGTAAGGTACTGCATAAGACGGGACGGAAAAGGGTTCAGGGTTGGATTAGGCGTACCCGCTTCGTGGCTCCGCCTAATCCAACCCTATACCCTTTTCCTTATTCAAGGTCACTAATCCTGCAAGAAACTGAACTCTAAGAGGGTATTCGTGAACCCAGTCGTGGATGTGATTCAAAGATGGGGTACTGAACGTTAAGAGTAGGGTACTGCATAAGACGGGACGGAAAAGGGTTCAGGGTTGGATTAGGCGCACCCGCTTCGCGGCTCCGCCTAATTCAACCCTAAACCCTTTTCCTTATTCAAGGTCACTAATCCCGCAAGAAACTGAACCCTAAGAGGGTATTGGTGAACACTGTCGTGGATGTGATTCAAAGATGGGGTACTGAACCTTAAGAGTAGGGTACTGCATAAGACGGGACGGAAAAGGGTTTAGGGTTGGATTAAGCGTACCCGCTTCGCGGCCTCGCCTAATCCAACCCTATACCTTTTCCTTATTCAAGGTCACTAATCCCGCAAGAAACTGAACTCTAAGAGGGTATTCGTGAACCCAGTCGTGGATGTGATTCAAAGATGGGGTACTGAACGTTAAGAGTAGGGTACTACATAAGACGGGACGGAAAAGGGTTCAGGGTTGGATTAGGCGTACCCGCTTCACGGCTCCGCCTAATTCAACCCTAAACCCTTTTCCTTATTCAAGGTCACTAATCTCGCAAGAAACTGAACCCTAAGAGGGTATTGGTGAACCCTATCGTGGATGTGATTCAAAGATGGGGTACTGAACGTTAAGAGTAGGGTACTACATAAGACGGGACGGAAAAGGGTTCAGGGTTGGATTAGGAGTACCCGCTTCGCGGCTCCCCCTAATTCAACCCTAAACCCTTTTCCTTATTCAAAGTCACTAATCCCGCAAGAAACTGAACCCTAAGAGGGTATTGGTGAACCCTGTCGTGGATGTGATTCAAAGATGGGGTACTGAACCTTAAGAGTAGGGTACTGCATAAGACGGGACGGAACAGGGTTCACGGTTGGATTAGGCGTACCCGCTTCGTGGCTCCGCCTAATCCAACCCTATACCCTTTTCCTTATTCAAGGTCATTAATCCCGCAAGAAACTGAACCCTAAGAGGGTATTGGTGAACCCTGTCGTGGATGTGATTCAAAGATGGGGTACAGAACCTTAAGAGTAGGGTACTGCATAAGACGGGACGGAAAAGGGTTTAAGGTTGGATTAGGCGTACCCGCTTCGCGGCCTCGCCTAATCCAACCCTAAACCCTTTTCCTTATTCAAGGTCACTAATCCCCCAAGAAACTGAATCCTAAGAGGGTATTGGTGAAAAATGTCGTGGATGTGATTCAAAGATGGGGTACTGAACGTTAAGAGTAAGGTACTGCATAAGACGGGACGGAAAAGGGTTCAGGGTTGGATTAGGCGTACCCGCTTCGTGGCTCCGCCTAATTCAACCCTAAACCCTTTTCCTTATTCAAGGTCACTAATCCCGCAAGAAACTGAACCCTAAGAGGGTATTGGTGAACCCTGTCGTGGATGTGATTCAAAGATGGGGTACTGAACCTTAAGAGTAGGGTACTGCATAAGACGGGACGGAAAAGGGTTCACGGTTGGATTAGGCGTACCCGCTTCGTGGCTCCGCCTAATCCAACCCTATACCCTTTTCCTTATTCAAGGTCACTAATCCTGCAAGAAACTGAACTCTAAGAGGGTATTCGTGAACCCAGTCGTGGATGTGATTCAAAGATGGGGTACTGAACGTTAAGAGTAGGGTACTGCATAAGACGGGACGGAAAAGGGTTCAGGGTTGGATTAGGAGTACCCGCTTCGCGGCTCCCCCTAATTCAACCCTAAACCCTTTTCCTTATTCAAAGTCACTAATCCCGCAAGAAACTGAACCCTAAGAGGGTATTGGTGAACCCTGTCGTGGATGTGATTCAAAGATGGGGTACTGAACCTTAAGAGTAGGGTACTGCATAAGACGGGACGGAAAAGGGTTCAGGGTTGGATTAGGAGTACCCGCTTCGCGGCTCCCCCTAATTCAACCCTAAACCCTTTTCCTTATTCAAAGTCACTAATCCCGCAAGAAACTGAACCCTAAGAGGGTATTGGTGAACCCTGTCGTGGATGTGATTCAAAGATGGGGTACTGAACCTTAAGAGTAGGGTACTGCATAAGACGGGACGGAACAGGGTTCACGGTTGGATTAGGCGTACCCGCTTCGTGGCTCCGCCTAATCCAACCCTATACCCTTTTCCTTATTCAAGGTCATTAATCCCGCAAGAAACTGAACCCTAAGAGGGTATTGGTGAACCCTGTCGTGGATGTGATTCAAAGATGGGGTACAGAACCTTAAGAGTAGGGTACTGCATAAGACGGGACGGAAAAGGGTTTAAGGTTGGATTAGGCGTACCCGCTTCGCGGCCTCGCCTAATCCAACCCTAAACCCTTTTCCTTATTCAAGGTCACTAATCCCCCAAGAAACTGAATCCTAAGAGGGTATTGGTGAAAAATGTCGTGGATGTGATTCAAAGATGGGGTACTGAACGTTAAGAGTAAGGTACTGCATAAGACGGGACGGAAAAGGGTTCAGGGTTGGATTAGGCGTACCCGCTTCGTGGCTCCGCCTAATTCAACCCTAAACCCTTTTCCTTATTCAAGGTCACTAATCCCGCAAGAAACTGAACCCTAAGAGGGTATTGGTGAACCCTGTCGTGGATGTGATTCAAAGATGGGGTACTGAACCTTAAGAGTAGGGTACTGCATAAGACGGGACGGAAAAGGGTTCACGGTTGGATTAGGCGTACCCGCTTCGTGGCTCCGCCTAATCCAACCCTATACCCTTTTCCTTATTCAAGGTCACTAATCCTGCAAGAAACTGAACTCTAAGAGGGTATTCGTGAACCCAGTCGTGGATGTGATTCAAAGATGGGGTACTGAACGTTAAGAGTAGGGTACTGCATAAGACGGGACGGAAAAGGGTTCAGGGTTGGATTAGGCGTACCCGCTTCGCGGCTCCGCCTAATTCAACCCTAAACCCTTTTCCTTATTCAAGGTCACTAATCCCGCAAGAAACTGAACCCTAAGAGGGTATTGGTGAACACTGTCGTGGATGTGATTCAAAGATGGGGTACTGAACCTTAAGAGTAGGGTACTGCATAAGACGGGACGGAAAAGGGTTTAGGGTTGGATTAGGCGTACCCGCTTTGCGGCCTCGCCTAATCCAACCCTATACCCTTTTCCTTATTCAAGGTCACTAATCCCGCAAGAAACTGAACTCTAAGAGGGTATTCGTGAACCCAGTCATGGATGTGATTCAAAGATGGGGTACTGAACGTTAAGAGTAGGGTACTACATAAGACGGGACGGAAAAGGGTTCAGGGTTGGATTAGGCGTACCCGCTTCGCGGCTCCGCCTAATTCAACCCTAAACCCTTTTCCTTATTCAAGGTCACTAATCTCGCAAGAAACTGAACCCTAAGAGGGTATTGGTGAACCCTATCGTGGATGTGATTCAAAGATGGGGTACTGAACGTTAAGAGTAGGGTACTACATAAGACGGGACGGAAAAGGGTTCAGGGTTGGATTAGGCGTACCTGCTTCGCGGCTCCGCCTAATTCAACCCTAAACCCTTTTCCTTATTCAAGGTCACTAATCCCGCAAGAAACTGAACCCTAAGAGGGTATTGGTGAACCCTGTCGTGAATGTGATTCAAAGATGGGGTACTGAACCTTAAGAGTAGGGTACTGCATAAGACGGGACGGAAAAGGGTTCAGGGTTGGATTAGGCGTACCCGCTTCGCGGCTCCGCCTAATTCTACCCTAAACCCTTTTCCTTATTCAAGGTCACTAATCTCGCAAGAAACTGAACCCTAAGAGGGTATTGGTGAACCCTGTCGTGGATGTGATTCAAAGATGGGGTACTGAACCTTAAGAGTAGGGTACTGCATAAGACGGGATGGAAAAGGGTTCATGGTTGGATTAGGCGTACCCGCTTCGTGGCTCCGCCTAATCCAACCCTATACCATTTTCCTTATTCAAGGTCACTAATCCTGCAAGAAACTGAACTCTAAGAGGGTATTCGTGAACCCAGTCGTGGATGTGATTCAAAGATGGGGTACTGAACGTTAAGAGTAGGGTACTGCATAAGACGGGACGGAAAAGGGTTCAGGGTTGGATAAGGCGTACCCGCTTCGCGGCTCCGCCTAATTCAACCCTAAACCCTTTTCCTTATTCAAGGTCACTAATCCCGCAAGAAACTGAACCCTAAGAGGGTATTGGTGAACACTGTCGTGGATGTGATTCAAAGATGGGGTACTGAACCTTAAGAGTAGGGTACTGCATAAGACGGGACGGAAAAGGGTTTAGGGTTGGATTAGGCGTACCCACTTCGCGGCCTCGCCTAATCCAACCCTATACCCTTTTCCTTATTCAAGGTCACTAATCCCGCAAGAAACTGAACTCTAAGAGAGTATTCGTGAACCCAGTCGTGGATGTGATTCAAAGATGGGGTACTGAACGTTAAGAGTAGGGTACTACATAAGACGGGACGGAAAAGGGTTCAGGGTTGGATTAGGCGTACCCGCTTCGCGGCTCCGCCTAATTCAACCCTAAACCCTTTTCCTTATTCAAGGTCACTAATCTCGCAAGAAACTGAACCCTAAGAGGGTATTGGTGAACCCTATCGTGGATGTGATTCAAAGATGGCGTACTGAACGTTAAGAGTAGGGTACTACATAAGACGGGAAAGAAAAGGGTTCAGGGTTGGATTAGGCGTACCTGCTTCGCGGCTCCGCCTAATTCAACCCTAAACCCTTTTCCTTATTCAAGGTCACTAATCCCGCAAGAAACTGAACCCTAAGAGGGTATTGGTGAACACTGTCGTGGATGTGATTCAAAGATGGGGTACTGAACCTTAAGAGTAGGGTACTGCATAAGACGGGACGGAAAAGGGTTTAGGGTTGGATTAGGCGTACCCGCTTTGCGGCCTCGCCTAATCCAACCCTATACCCTTTTCCTTATTCAAGGTCACTAATCCCGCAAGAAACTGAACTCTAAGAGGGTATTCGTGAACCCAGTCATGGATGTGATTCAAAGATGGGGTACTGAACGTTAAGAGTAGGGTACTACATAAGACGGGACGGAAAAGGGTTCAGGGTTGGATTAGGCGTACCCGCTTCGCGGCTCCGCCTAATTCAACCCTAAACCCTTTTCCTTATTCAAGGTCACTAATCTCGCAAGAAACTGAACCCTAAGAGGGTATTGGTGAACCCTATCGTGGATGTGATTCAAAGATGGGGTACTGAACGTTAAGAGTAGGGTACTACATAAGACGGGACGGAAAAGGGTTCAGGGTTGGATTAGGCGTACCTGCTTCGCGGCTCCGCCTAATTCAACCCTAAACCCTTTTCCTTATTCAAGGTCACTAATCCCGCAAGAAACTGAACCCTAAGAGGGTATTGGTGAACCCTGTCGTGAATGTGATTCAAAGATGGGGTACTGAACCTTAAGAGTAGGGTACTGCATAAGACGGGACGGAAAAGGGTTCAGGGTTGGATTAGGCGTACCCGCTTCGCGGCTCCGCCTAATTCTACCCTAAACCCTTTTCCTTATTCAAGGTCACTAATCTCGCAAGAAACTGAACCCTAAGAGGGTATTGGTGAACCCTGTCGTGGATGTGATTCAAAGATGGGGTACTGAACCTTAAGAGTAGGGTACTGCATAAGACGGGATGGAAAAGGGTTCATGGTTGGATTAGGCGTACCCGCTTCGTGGCTCCGCCTAATCCAACCCTATACCATTTTCCTTATTCAAGGTCACTAATCCTGCAAGAAACTGAACTCTAAGAGGGTATTCGTGAACCCAGTCGTGGATGTGATTCAAAGATGGGGTACTGAACGTTAAGAGTAGGGTACTGCATAAGACGGGACGGAAAAGGGTTCAGGGTTGGATAAGGCGTACCCGCTTCGCGGCTCCGCCTAATTCAACCCTAAACCCTTTTCCTTATTCAAGGTCACTAATCCCGCAAGAAACTGAACCCTAAGAGGGTATTGGTGAACACTGTCGTGGATGTGATTCAAAGATGGGGTACTGAACCTTAAGAGTAGGGTACTGCATAAGACGGGACGGAAAAGGGTTTAGGGTTGGATTAGGCGTACCCGCTTCGCGGCCTCGCCTAATCCAACCCTATACCCTTTTCCTTATTCAAGGTCACTAATCCCGCAAGAAACTGAACTCTAAGAGAGTATTCGTGAACCCAGTCGTGGATGTGATTCAAAGATGGGGTACTGAACGTTAAGAGTAGGGTACTACATAAGACGGGACGGAAAAGGGTTCAGGGTTGGATTAGGCGTACCCGCTTCGCGGCTCCGCCTAATTCAACCCTAAACCCTTTTCCTTATTCAAGGTCACTAATCTCGCAAGAAACTGAACCCTAAGAGGGTATTGGTGAACCCTATCGTGGATGTGATTCAAAGATGGCGTACTGAACGTTAAGAGTAGGGTACTACATAAGACGGGAAAGAAAAGGGTTCAGGGTTGGATTAGGCGTACCTGCTTCGCGGCTCCGCCTAATTCAACCCTAAACTCTTTTCCTTATTCAAGGTCACTAATCCCGCAAGAAACTGAACCCTAAGAGGGTATTGGTGAACCCTGTCGTGAATGTGATTCAAAGATGGGGTACTGAACCTTAAGAGTAGGGTACTGCATAAGACGGGACGGAAAAGGGTTCAGGGTGGGATTAGGCGTACCCGCTTCGCGGCTCCGCCTAATTCTACCCTAAACCCTTTTCCTTATTCAAGGTCACTAATCTCGCAAGAAACTGAACCCTAAGAGGGTATTGGTGAACCCTATCGTGGATGTGATTCAAAGATGGGGTACTGAACGTTAAGAGTAGGGTACTACATAAGACGGGACGGAAAAGGGATCAGGGTTGGATTAGGCGTACCTGCTTCGCGGCTCCGCCTAATTCAACCCTAAACCCTTTTCCTTATTCAAGGTCACTAATCCCGCAAGAAACTGAACCCTAAGAGGGTATTGGTGAACCCTGTCGTGGATGTGATTCAAAGATGGGGTACTGAACCTTAAGAGTAGGGTACTGCATAAGACGGGACGAAAAAGGGTTCACGGTTGGATTAGGCGTACCCGCTTCGTGGCTCCGCCTAATCCAACCCTATACCCTTTTCCTTATTCAAGGTCACTAATCCCGCAAGAAACTGAACCCTAAGAGGGTATTGGTGAACCCTGTCGTGGATGTGATTCAAAGATGGGGTACAGAACCTTAAGAGTAGGGTACTGCATAAGACGGGACGGAAAAGGGTTTAAGGTTGGATTAGGCGTACCCGCTTCGCGGCCTCGCCTAATCCAACCCTAAACCCTTTTCCTTATTCAAGGTCACTAATCCCTCAAGAAACTGAATCCTAAGAGGGTATTGGTGAAAAATGTCGTGGATGTGATTCAAAGATGGGGTACTGAACGTTAAGAGTAAGGTACTGCATAAGACGGGACGGAAAAGGGTTCAGGGTTGGATTAGGCGTACCCTCTTCGTGGCTCCGCCTAATCCAACCCTATACCCTTTTCCTTAATCAAGGTCACTAATCCTGCAAGAAACTGAACTCTAAGAGGGTATTCGTGAACCCAGTCGTGGATGTGATTCAAAGATGGGGTACTGAACGTTAAGAGTAGGGTACTGCATAAGACGGGACGGAAAAGGGTTCAGGGTTGGATTAGGCGTACCCGCTTCGCGGCTCCGCCTAATTCAACCCTAAACCCTTTTCCTTATTCAAGGTCACTAATCCCGCAAGAAACTGAACCCTAAGAGGGTATTGGTGAACACTGTCGTGGATGTGATTCAAAGATGGGGTACTGAACCTTAAGAGTAGGGTACTGCATAAGACGGGACGGAAAAGGTTTTAGGGTTGGATTAGGCGTACCCGCTTCGCGGCCTCGCCTAATCCAACCCTATACCCTTTTCCTTATTCAAGGTCACTAATCCCGCAAGAAACTGAACTCTAAGAGGGTATTCGTGAACCCAGTCGTGGATGTGATTCAAAGATGGGGTACTGAACGTTAAGAGTAGGGTACAATATAAGACGGGACGGAAAAGGGTTCAGGGTTGGATTAGGCGTACCCGCTTCGCGGCTCCGCCTAATTCAACCCTAAACCCTTTTCCTTATTCAAGGTCACTAATCTCGCAAGAAACTGAACCCTAAGAGGGTATTGGTGAACCCTATCGTGGATGTGATTCAAAGATGGGGTACTGAACGTTAAGAGTAGGGTACTACATAAGACGGGACGGAAAAGGGTTCAGGGTTGGATTAGGCGTACCTGCTTCGCGGCTCTGCCTAATTAAACCCTAAACCCTTTTCCTTATTCAAGGTCACTAATCCCGCAAGAAACTGAACCCTAAGAGGGTATTGGTGAACCCTGTCGTGGATGTGATTCAAAGATGGGGTACTGAACCTTAAGAGTAGGGTACTGCATAAGACGGGACGGAAAAGGGTTCAGGGTTGGATTAGGCGAACCCACTTCGCGGCTCTGCTTAATCCAACCCTAAACCCTTTTCCTTATTCAAGGTCACTAATCCCACAAGAAACTGAACCCTAAGAGGGTATTGGTGAACCTTGTCGTGGTATGATTCAAAGATGGGGTACTGCACGTTAAGAGTAGGGTACTGCATAAGACGGGACGGAAAAGGGTTGAAGGTTGGATTAGACGAACCCGCTTCGCGGCTTCGCCTAATCCAACCCTAAACCCTTTTCCTTATTCAAGGTCACTAATCCCGCAAGGAACTGAACCCAAAGAGGGTATTGGTGAACCCTGTCGTGGATGTGATTCAAAGATGGGGTACTGAACGTTAAGAGTAGGGTACTGCATAAGACGAGACGGAAAAGGGTATAGGGTTGGATTAGGCGTACCCGCTTCGTGGCTCCGCCTAATCCAACCCTATACCCTTTTCCTTATTCAAGGTCACTAATCCCGCAAGTAACTGAACCCTAAGAGGGTATTGGTGAACCCTGTCGTGGATGTGATTCAAAGATGGGGTACTGAACCTTAAGAGTAGGGTACTGCATAAGATGAGACAGAAAAGGGTTTAGGGTTGGATTAGGCGAACCCGCTTCACGGCTCCGCCTAATCCAACCCTAAACCCTTTTCCATATTCGAGGTAACTAATCCCGCAAGAAACTGAACCCTAAGAGGGTATTGGTGAACACTGTCGTGGATGTGATTCAAAGATGGGGTACTGAACCTTAAGAGTAGGGTACTGCATAAGACGCGACGGAAAAGGGTTTAGGGTTGGATTAGGCGTACCCGCTTCGCGGCCTCGCCTAATCCAACCCTATACCCTTTTCCTTATTCAAGGTCACTAATCCCGCAAGAAACTGAACTCTAAGAGGGTATTTGTGAACCCAGTCGTGGATGTGATTCAAAGATGGGGTACTGAACGTTAAGACTAGGGTACTACATAAGACGGGACGGAAAAGGGTTCAGGGTTGGATTAGGCGTACCCACTTCGCGGCTCCGCCTAATTCAACCCTAAACCCTTTTCCTTATTCAAGGTCACTAATCCCGCAAGAAACTGAATCCTAAGAGGGTATTGGTGAACCCTATCGTGGATGTGATTCAAAGATGGGGTACTGAACGTTAAGAGTAGGTACTACATATGACGGGACGGAAAAGGGTTCAGGGTTGGATTAGGCGTACCCGCTTCGCGGCTCCGCCTAATTCAACCCTAAACCCTTTTCCTTATTCAAGGTTACTAATCCCGCAAGAAACTGAACCCTAAGAGGGTATTGGTGAACCCTTTCGTGGATGTGATTCAAAGATGGGGTACTGAACCTTAAGAGTAGGGTACTGCATAAGACGGGACGGAAAAGGGTTCAGGGTTGGATTAGGCGTACCCGTTTCGTGGCTCCGCCTAATCCAACCCCATACCCTTTTCCTTATTCAAGGTAACTAATCCCGCAAGAAACTGAACCCTAAGAGGGTATTGGTGAACCCTGTCGTGGATGTGATTCAAAGATGGGGTACAGAAGCTTAAGAGTAGGGTACTGAATAAGACGGGACGGAAAAGGGTTTAAGGTTGGATTAGGCGTACCCGCTTCGCGGCCTCGCCTAATCCAACCCAAAACCTTTTTCCTTATTCAAGGTCACTAATCCCCCAAGAAACTGAATCCTAAGAGGGTATTGGTGAAATATGTCGTGGATGTGATTCAAAGATGGGGTACTGAACGTTAAGAGTAGGGTACTGCATAAGACGGGACGGAAAAGGGTTTACGGTTGGATTAGGCGTACCCGCTTCGCGGCCTCGCCTAATCCAACCCTATACCCTTTTCCTTATTCAAGGTCACTAATCCCGCAAGAAACTAAACTCTAAGAGGGTATTCGTGAACCCAGTCGTGGATGTGATTCAAAGATGGGGTACTGAACGTTAAGAGTAGGGTACTACATAAGACGGGACGGAAAAGGGTTCAGGGTTGGATTAGGCGTACCCGCTTCGCGGCTCCGCCTAATTCAACCCTAAACCCTTTTCCTTATTGAAGGTCACTAATCCCGCAAGAAACTGAACCCTAAGAGGGTATTGGTGAACCCTGTCGTGGATGTGATTCAAAGATGGGGTACAGAACCTTAAGAGTAGGGTACTGCATAAGACGGGACGGAAATGGGTTCAGGGTTGGATTAGGCGTACCCGCTTCGTGGCTCCGCCTAATTCAACCCTAAACCCTTTTCCTTATTCAAGGTCACTAATCCCGCTAGAAACTGAACCCTAAGAGGGTATTGGTGAACACTGTCGTGGATGTGATTCAAAGATGGGATACTGAACCTTAAGAGTAGGGTGCTGCATAAGACGGGACGGAAAAGGGTTTAGGGTTGGACTAGGCGTACCTGCTTCGCGGCCTCGCCTAATCCAACCCTATATTCTTTTCCTTATTCAAGGTCACTAATCCCGCAAGAAACTGAACTCTAAGAGGGTATTCGTGAACCCAGTCGTGGATGTGATTCACAGATGGGGTACTGAACGTTAAGAGTAGGGTACTACATAAGACGGAACGGAAAAGGGTTCAGGGTTAGATTAGGCGTACCCACTTCGCGGCTCCGCCTAATTCAACCCTAAACCCTTTTCCTTATTCAAGGTTACTAATCCCGCAAGAAACTGAACCCTAAGAGGGTATTGGTGAACCCTTTCGTGGATGTGATTCAAAGATGGGGTACTGAACCTTAAGAGTAGGGTACTGCATAAGACGGGACGGAAAAGGGTTCAGGGTTGGATTAGGCGTACCCGCTTCGTGGCTCCGCCTAATCCAACCCTATACCCTTTTCCTTATTCAAGGTAACTAATCCCGCAAGAAACTGAACCCTAAGAGGGTATTGGTGAACCCTGTCGTGGATGTGATTCAAATATGGGGTACAGAACCTTAAGAGTAGGGTACTGAATAAGACGGGACGGAAAAGGGTTTAAGGTTGGATTAGGCGTACCCGCTTCGCGGCCTCGCCTAATCCAACCCTAAACCTTTTTCCTTATTCAAGGTCACTAATCCCCCAAGAAACTGAATACTAAGAGGGTATTGGTGAAAAATGTCGTGGATGTGATTCAAAGATGGGGTACTGAACGTTAAGAGTAGGGTACTGCATAAGACGGGACGGAAAAGGGTTTAGGGTTGGATTAGGCGTACCCGCTTCGCGGCCTCGCCTAATCCAACCCTATACCCTTTTCCTTATTCAAGGTCACTAATCCCGCAAGAAACTGAACTCTAAGAGGGTATTGGTGAACCCTTTCGTGGATGTGATTCAAAGATGGGGTACTGAACCTTAAGAGTAGGGTACTGCATAAGACGGGACGGAAAAGGGTTCAGGGTTGGATTAGGCGTACCCGCTTCGTGGCTCCGCCTAATCCAACCCTATACCCTTTTCCTTATTCAAGGTCACTAATCCCGCAAGAAACTGAACCCTAAGAGGGTATTGCTGAACACTGTCGTGGATGTGATTCAAAGATGGGGTACTGAACCTTAAGAGTAGGGTGCTGCATAAGACGGGACAGAAAAGGGTTTAGGGTTGGATTAGGCGTACCTGCTTCGCGGCCTCGCCTAATCCAACCCTTTATTCTTTTCCTTATTCAAGGTCACTAATCCCGCAAGAAACTGAACTCTAAGAGGGTATTCGTGAACCCAGTCGTGGATGTGATTCAAAGATGGGGTACTGAACGTTAAGAGTAGGGTACTACATAAGACGGAACGGAAAAGGGTTCAGGGTTGGATTAGGCGTACCCGCTTCGCGGCTCCGCCTAATTCAACCCTAAACCCTTTTCCTTATTCAAGGTCACTAATCCCGCAAGAAACTGAACCCTAAGAGGGTTTTGGTGAACCCTGTCGTGGATGTGATTCAAAGATGGGGTACAGAACCTTAAGAGTAGGGTACTGCATAAGACGGGACGAAAATGGGTTCAGGGTTGGATTAGGTGTACCCGCTTCGTGGCTCCGCCTAATTCAACCCTAAACCCTTTTCCTTATTCAAGGTCACTAATCCCGCAAGAAACTGAACCCTAAGAGGGTATTGGTGAACACTGTCGTGGATGTGATTCAAAGATGGGGTACTGAACGTTAAGAGTAGGGTACTACATAAGACGGAACGGAAAAGGGTTCAGGGTTGGATTAGGCGTACCCGCTTCGCGGCTGCGCCTAATTCAACCCTAAACCCTTTTCCTTATTCAAGGTCACTAATCCCGCAAGAAACTGAACCCTAAGAGGGTATTGGTGAACCCTATCGTGGATGTGATTCAAAGATGGGGTACTGAACGTTAAGAGTAGGGTACTACATAAGACGGGACGGAAAAGGGTTCAGGGTTGGATTAGGCGTACCCGCTTCGCGGCTCCGCCTAATTCAACCCTTTACCCTTTTCCTTATTCAAGGTCACTAATCCCGCAAGAAACTGAACCCTAAGAGGGTATTGGTGAACCCTGTCGTGGATGTGATTCAAAGATGGGGTACTGAACCTTAAGAGTAGGGTACTGCATAAGACGGGACGGAAAAGGGTTCAGGGTTGGATTAGGCGTACCCGCTTCGTGGCTCCGCCTAATCCAACCCTATACCCTTTTCCTTATTCAAGGTCACTAATTCCGCAAGAAACTGAACCCTAAGAGGGTATTGGTGAACCCTGTCGTGGATGTGATTCAAAGATGGGGTACTGAACGTTAAGAGTAGGGTACTGCATAAGACGGGACGGAAAAGAGTTCAGGGTTAGATTAGGCGTACCCGCTTCGTGGCTCCGCCTAATCCAACCCTATACCCTTTTCCTTATTCAAGGTCACTAATCCCGCAAGAAACTGAACCCTAAGAGGGTATTGGTGAACCCTGTCGTGGATGTGATTCTAAGATGGGGTATTGAACCTTAAGAGTAGGGTACTGCATAAGATGAGACAGAAAAGGGTTTAGGGTTGGATTAGGCGACCCGCTTCGCGGCTCCGCCTAATCCAACCCTAAACCCTTTTCCATATTCAAGGTAACTAATCCCGCAAGAAACTGAACCCTAAGAGGGTATTGGTGAGCCCTGTCGTGGATGTGATTCAAAGATGGGGTACTGAACCTTAAGAGTAGGGTACTGCATAAGACGGGACGGAAAAGGGTTTAGGGTTGGATTAGGCGAACCCGCTTCGCGGCTCCGCTAATCCAACCCTAAACCCTTTTCCTTATTCAAGGTCACTAATCCCGAAAGAAAATGAACAATAAGAGGGTATTGGTGAACCCTGTCGTGGATGTGATTCAAAGATGGGGTACTGAACATTAAGAGTAGGGTACTGCATAAGACGGGACGGAAAAGGGTTCAGGGTTGGATTAGGGGTACCCGCTTCGTGGCTCCGCCTAATCCAACTCTATACCCTTTTCCTTATTCAAGGTCACTAATCCCGCAAGAAACTGAACCCTAAGAGGGTATTGGTGAACCCTGTCGTGGATGTGATTCAAAGATGGAGTACTGAACCTTAAGAGTAGGGTACTGCATAAGACGGGACGGAAAAGGGTTTAAGGTTGCATTAGGCGTACCCGCTTCGCGGCCTCGCCTAATCCAACCCTAAACCCTTTTCCTTATTCAAGGTCACTAATCCCCCAAGAAACTGAATCCTAAGAGGGTATTGGTGAAAAATGTCGTGGATGTGATTCAAAGATGGGGTACTGAACGTTAAGAGTAGGGTACTGCATAAGACGGGACGGAAAAGGATTCAGGGTTGGATTAGGCGTACCCGCTTCGTGGCTCCGCCTAATCCAACCCTATACCATTTTCCTTATTCAAGGTCACTAATCCCGCAAGAAACTGAACCCTAAGAGGGTATTGGTGAACCCTGTCGTGGATGTGATTCAAAGATGGGGTACTGAACCTTAAGAGTAGGGTACTGCATAAGACGAGACAGAAAAGGGTTTAGGGTTGGATTAGGTGAACCCGCTTCGCGGCTCCGCCTAATCCAACCCTAAACCCTTTTCCATATTCAAGGTCACTAATCCCGCAAGAAACTGAACACTAAGAGGGTATTGGTGAACACTGTCGTGGATGTGATTCAAAGATGGGGTACTGAACCTTAAGAGTAGGGTACTGCATAAGACGGGACGGAAAAGGGTTCAGGGTTAGATTAGGCGTACCCGCTTCGTGGCTCCGCCTAATCCAACCCTATACCCTTTTCCTTATTCAAGGTCACTAATCCCGCAAGAAACTGAACCCTAAGAGGGTATTGGTGAACCCTGTCGTGGATGTGATTCTAAGATGGGGTACTGAACCTTAAGAGTAGGGTACTGCATAAGATGAGACAGAAAAGGGTTTAGGGTTGGATTAGGCGACCCGCTTCGCGGCTCCGCCTAATCCAACCCTAAACCCTTTTCCATATTCAAGGTAACTAATCCCGCAAGAAACTGAACCCTAAGAGGGTATTGGTGAGCCCTGTCGTGGATGTGATTCAAAGATGGGGTACTGAACCTTAAGAGTAGGGTACTGCATAAGACGGGACGGAAAAGGGTTTAGGGTTGGATTAGGCGAACCCGCTTCGCGGCTCCGCTAATCCAACCCTAAACCCTTTTCCTTATTCAAGGTCACTAATCCCGAAAGAAAATGAACAATAAGAGGGTAATGGTGAACCCTGTCGTGGATGTGATTCAAAGATGGGGTACTGAACATTAAGAGTAGGGTACTGCATAAGACGGGACGGAAAAGGGTTCAGGGTTGGATTAGGGGTACCCGCTTCGTGGCTCCGCCTAATCAAACTCTATACCCTTTTCCTTATTCAAGGTCACTAATCCCGCAAGAAACTGAACCCTAAGAGGGTATTGGTGAACCCTGTCGTGGATGTGATTCAAAGATGGGGTACTGAACCTTAAGAGTAGGGTACTGCATAAGACGGGACGGAAAAGGGTTTAAGGTTGCATTAGGCGTACCCGCTTCGCGGCCTCGCCTAATCCAACCCTAAACCCTTTTCCTTATTCAAGGTCACTAATCCCCCAAGAAACTGAATCCTAAGAGGGTATTGGTGAAAAATGTCGTGGATGTGATTCAAAGATGGGGTACTGAACGTTAAGAGTAGGGTACTGCATAAGACGGGACGGAAAAGGATTCAGGGTTGGATTAGGCGTACCCGCTTCGTGGCTCCGCCTAATCCAACTCTATACCCTTTTCCTTATTCAAGGTCACTAATCCCGCAAGAAACTGAACCCTAAGAGGGTATTGGTGAACCCTGTCGTGGATGTGATTCAAAGATGGAGTACTGAACCTTAAGAGTAGGGTACTGCATAAGACGGGACGGAAAAGGGTTTAAGGTTGCATTAGGCGTACCCGCTTCGCGGCCTCGCCTAATCCAACCCTAAACCCTTTTCCTTATTCAAGGTCACTAATCCCCCAAGAAACTGAATCCTAAGAGGGTATTGGTGAAAAATGTCGTGGATGTGATTCAAAGATGGGGTACTGAACGTTAAGAGTAGGGTACTGCATAAGACGGGACGGAAAAGGATTCAGGGTTGGATTAGGCGTACCCGCTTCGTGGCTCCGCCTAATCCAACCCTATACCATTTTCCTTATTCAAGGTCACTAATCCCGCAAGAAACTGAACCCTAAGAGGGTATTGGTGAACCCTGTCGTGGATGTGATTCAAAGATGGGGTACTGAACCTTAAGAGTAGGGTACTGCATAAGACGAGACAGAAAAGGGTTTAGGGTTGGATTAGGTGAACCCGCTTCGCGGCTCCGCCTAATCCAACCCTAAACCCTTTTCCATATTCAAGGTCACTAATCCCGCAAGAAACTGAACACTAAGAGGGTATTGGTGAACACTGTCGTGGATGTGATTCAAAGATGGGGTACTGAACCTTAAGAGTAGGGTACTGCATAAGACGGGACGGAAAAGGGTTCAGGGTTAGATTAGGCGTACCCGCTTCGTGGCTCCGCCTAATCCAACCCTATACCCTTTTCCTTATTCAAGGTCACTAATCCCGCAAGAAACTGAACCCTAAGAGGGTATTGGTGAACCCTGTCGTGGATGTGATTCTAAGATGGGGTACTGAACCTTAAGAGTAGGGTACTGCATAAGATGAGACAGAAAAGGGTTTAGGGATGGATTAGGCGACCCGCTTCGCGGCTCCGCCTAATCCAACCCTAAACCCTTTTCCATATTCAAGGTAACTAATCCCGCAAGAAACTGAACCCTAAGAGGGTATTGGTGAGCCCTGTCGTGGATGTGATTCAAAGATGGGGTACTGAACCTTAAGAGTAGGGTACTGCATAAGACGGGACGGAAAAGGGTTTAGGGTTGGATTAGGCGAACCCGCTTCGCGGCTCCGCTAATCCAACCCTAAACCCTTTTCCTTATTCAAGGTCACTAATCCCGAAAGAAAATGAACAATAAGAGGGTAATGGTGAACCCTGTCGTGGATGTGATTCAAAGATGGGGTACTGAACATTAAGAGTAGGGTACTGCATAAGACGGGACGGAAAAGGGTTCAGGGTTGGATTAGGGGTACCCGCTTCGTGGCTCCGCCTAATCAAACTCTATACCCTTTTCCTTATTCAAGGTCACTAATCCCGCAAGAAACTGAACCCTAAGAGGGTATTGGTGAACCCTGTCGTGGATGTGATTCAAAGATGGGGTACTGAACCTTAAGAGTAGGGTACTGCATAAGACGGGACGGAAAAGGGTTTAAGGTTGCATTAGGCGTACCCGCTTAGCGGCCTCGCCTAATCCAACCCTAAACCCTTTTCCTTATTCAAGGTCACTAATCCCCCAAGAAACTGAATCCTAAGAGGGTATTGGTGAAAAATGTCGTGGATGTGATTCAAAGATGGGGTACTGAACGTTAAGAGTAGGGTACTGCATAAGACGGGACGGAAAAGGATTCAGGGTTGGATTAGGCGTACCCGCTTCGTGGCTCCGCCTAATCCAACCCTATACCATTTTCCTTATTCAAGGTCACTAATCCCGCAAGAAACTGAACCCTAAGAGGGTATTGGTGAACCCTGTCGTGGATGTGATTCAAAGATGGGGTACTGAACCTTAAGAGTAGGGTACTGCATAAGACGAGACAGAAAAGGGTTTAGGGTTGGATTAGGTGAACCCGCTTCGCGGCTCCGCCTAATCCAACCCTAAACCCTTTTCCATATTCAAGGTCACTAATCCCGCAAGAAACTGAACACTAAGAGGGTATTGGTGAACACTGTCGTGGATGTGATTCAAAGATGGGGTACTGAACCTTAAGAGTAGGGTACTGCATAAGACGGGACGGAAAAGGGTTTAGGGTTGGATTAGGGGTACCCGCTTCGCGGCCTCGCCTAATCCAACCCTAAACCCTTTTCCTTATTCAAGGTCACTAATCCCGAAAGAAACTGAACAATAAGAGGGTATTGGTGAACCCTGTCGTGGATGTGATTCAAAGATGGAGTACTGAACGTTAAGAGTAGGGTACTGCATAAGACGGGACGGAAAAGGGTTCAGGGTTGGATTAGGCGTACCCGCTTCGTGGCTCCGTCTAATCCAACCCTATACCCTTTTCCTTATTCAAGGTCACTAATCCCGCAAGAAACTAAACCCTAAGAGGGCATTGGTGAACCCTGTCGTGGATGTGATTCAAAGATGGGGTACTGAACCTTAAGAGTAGGGTACTGCATAAGACGGGACAGAAAAGGGTTTAAGGTTGGATTAGACGTACCCGCTTCGCGGCCTCGCCTAATCCAACCCTAAACCCTTTTCCTTATTCAAGGTCAGTAATCCCCCAAGAAACTGAATCCTAAGAGGGTATTGGTGAAAAATGTCGTGGATGTGATTCAAAGATGGGGTACTGAACGTTAAGAGTAGGGTACTGCATAAGACGGGACAGAAAATGGTTCAGGGTTGGATTAGGCGTACCCGCTTCGTGGCTCCGCCTAATCCAACCCTAAACCCTTTTCCTTATTCAAGGTCACTAATCCCGCAAGAAACTGAACACTAAGAGGGTATTTGTGAACCCTGTCGTGGATGTGACTCAAAGATGGGGTACTGAACGTTAAGAGTAGGGTACTGCATAAGACGGGACGGAAAAGGGTTCAGGGTTGGATTAGGCGTACCCGCTTCGTGGCTCCGCCTAATCCAACCCTATACCCTTTTCGTTATTCAAGGTCACTAATCCCGCAAGGAACTGAACCCTAAGAGGGTATTGGTGAACCTTGTCGTGGATGTGATTCAAAGATGGGGTACTGAACGTTAAGAGTAGGGTACTGCATAAGACGAGACGGAAAAGGGTTCAGGGTTGGATTAGGCGTACCCGCTTCGTGGCTCCGCCTAATCCAACCCTATACCCTTTTCCTTATTCAAGGTCACTAATCCCGCAAGAAACAGAACCCTAAGAGGGTATTGGTGAACCCTGTCGTGGATGTGATTCAAAGATGGGGTACTGAACCTTAAGAGTAGGGTACTGCATAAGACGAGACAGAAAAGGGTTTAGGGTTGGATTAGGCGAACCCGCTTCGCGGCTCCGCCTAATCCAACCCTAAACCCTTTTCCATATTCAAGGTCACTAATCCCGCAAGAAACTGAACCCTAAGAGGGTATTGGTGAACACTGTCGTG
This sequence comes from Agrostemma githago, assembly GCA_958450325.1. Taxonomy (NCBI): domain Eukaryota; kingdom Viridiplantae; phylum Streptophyta; class Magnoliopsida; order Caryophyllales; family Caryophyllaceae; genus Agrostemma; species Agrostemma githago. The sequence continues at coordinate 39,128,385 of OY288252.1, forward strand.
GATGTGATTCAAAGATGGGGTACTGAACCTTAAGAGTAGGGTACTGCATAAGACGGGACGGAAAAGGGTTTAGGGTTGGATTAGGGGTACCCGCTTCGCGGCTCCGCCTAATTCAACCCTAAACCCTTTTCCTTATTCAAGGTCACTAATCCCGCAAGAAACTGAACCCTAAGAGGGTATTGGTGAACCCTGTCGTGGATGTGATTCAAAGATGGGTGTGGACATGACATAGGTCCACCCCGACGCGACCACGCGCGGGTTTGGGGAGGCGAATGAATCTCCATGAGATGGTCAAATGGAAATTTAAATCGAAGTTGGAGTCGCCACCGAATTTTATGGTTATTCGGAACCGTTCGAGCCCACTCTATGTCGTAGTGGGCCGTATACAAAATACGGCCCATTTCCGATGTCAGAGTTTATTGGGCTCGTCCCTTTGCATATCGATATAGATGCCGACTTGAGCGGTTAATCGTATATTGAATGACTCTCGTTGCCAATGGATTCGGACATCCGGAAACCACGGTTCTGAGTAAGGGGTGAGGGTACGTGTTGGGAAGTTCACTAAGAACACCCAACCCCGCCCGCACATTAGCGGCCTCTACTAGGATATCGAATGATTTTTTAATACGCGCGTTAGTAATACGATGAATGATATGCAAACATTGTTTTCCAAAGCATGCGAGGAATTGAATGGGTTGCTAAGTCGGTTTAATGCAACTAAAATTAACGTCAAAGTTGTTTTAGCATGTGAGATTCGTTTTAGTATAATAAAACAAATGATGAAATAAGAATGAGTTTGCTACAAAAGATGAACAAACGAGTTAGTATCGATTTGTAAATAATAATATAGCAAATAAATATACGAGATCGAGAAAATAAATATTAATCGAAATCTGAAAAATATCATTAAAACGCTGTTTTGTATAAAAAACGAAGTTCGAAAAATAATAAAAAGACGAGAAAGGTGCACCGTGGCAGCCGACCGCGCGGCTCGCCCGGGCTGCCGGCGAGTCGCGTGTCGGTCTGTTTTTGGAGACGGTTTTCGTAAACTCGATGTTTTTATTAAACCGCGTATGAATATTGCATAATTCGTACTCGATTCAATATTTTCGATATTCGTTATACTTGATAATTAACTACGAAATTAATATCAAATATTTCGAATAGTTTTAGAAAAGATATAAGTTTTAAGATCGTTTCGTAAAAGAATAAAATAAAACGAACGAAAAAGCTAAAAAAAACGTCTCGGATTTCAGGCCCGTGCGCGAGTCGCCTGGGCATGGCGTGACTCGCGTGCGGGTCCGTCCGGTTTTTTATTTTTTGTTCGAAATTGCTAATTTTGATAAATCGCGTACAAAATATGAATTAATTTGTATTCGATTTATGTTTTCGATATTCGTCGTACCCGATATTCGATTATGAAATCGATATCGAGTATTCGGAATGAATAAAAAAAAGGTTTTGTAAAAAAGAAGTTTGAATGAAAAAAGATGTAACGATTTTTAATATCGTCGAGATCTTTATATAATTCTTTTTGATACAATATTAGATTATAGAAAATCGATATCATATTTTAAGAATGTTGTTATATGAAAATATTTTTTGTAGTATCGATATTAGAAAATAATAAAAAAAGCGACGACCGACCCATAAAAAAATAAGACGGACGAGGAGGAGAAGAGAAGAAGGAGAAATCGGGTTTTGTTACACCCTCAACCTACATGCTTCTGTTTACTCGGATCGGGCCTCGTCAGGACGTGGCTTAGGCACAAGAGCGTCGAGTGGATGTCGGTGAGTTATGGTGGCTCGGTTTGGGCGTGACGTGTGAAGGATGTCGGGTATCGGGCCGGTTTCCTTCGGGTTTGTAATATCGGTTTCTCGATGCTAAATTTTATGTGTGTGTGTATGGGAATAATTGATGTTGTAGATGATTGATGATTGATAATGAATGTAGATATTGTAGATGCTAATTGATGTGTAAAAGTGTGTGTGCAAGGGGCTATTTATAGGGAGTTCCCGACCTTGGCTAGGAGAGTTTGAACTACCGCTAGAGATAGGAAATATAGGAAGCTGTAAGGCATGAGAATTCCGCTTTCTTGTCAAGGAAGAAAGGGAACACGGCTGGAATATGCTGCTCGGCCGAGTATTTGCACTCGGTCGGGTGTCTGAATCGGTTTTCGGATAGGATTCCTACTTGAGATCGAATTCCATCCTTAAACGGATTTATTTAATATTTTATGTAGCTGATTTTTCGTAGGATTGGAGTATGAATCAGCCGTGTGAGGTGTCACGGCTGACTCACGTGTCTCGGGAAAATCTTTGACCGGGTTTTGACTCGGTCGCTAAAAGACGGTTTTACCCCTGGTGTCGGAATCGACCCAAATTAGTCTTATTTGACTCGAAACGACCCACTGGGCCTGATTTTGAGGTTGGTTTTGTGAGATATGTACTCCATAATGAGCCCAAGCCAAATGCCAATGATTTTGAGCCCGTTTCTGAGTATTTGAAGCACGTTTGCGTCTGATCATCATCGGGTGTTTGTCGGAAACTACTATAAACACCTGGCGGTCAAAATGTGGGTGTCTACAGAGCCCCCACTCTGACTGAGGCTTGGACAAGGCGAAAGTCAGAGTAGCTACCAAGCCAATCAAAGATTAAGACCTGGCAGACTTCCGATCGGGTCGTTTAAGGTCCATTAGACCTGCGTAAAGGGCCCGCCGGCCGGAGACTAGAAATGTACCTGAGTTGATGATGATAACTCCGTGGGGAATCGGACTTGTCGAATAAGTCTATGCCGCTGGGGGAGTTATGTGAATTGCGCGGTCTTGAATTGTACCTGTATAAGTTACATAAAATTTTGCATGCAACATGTAGGTGAAACAAATATGACTCGCGCTGGGGAATAAAAAATGATTTTTGCTTAGTTTTGAAATCGAAGTCCTGAAAGCAGCTCACGTGCTAGGAAATACGTTTTCAAAACTGAAATGGGTAGAAAAGAAATTTGAAATTTAAATAGACCGAAATTTGACCTTGTCGAAAAGGGTTTTCTCAAATGGCTAAGTTTTGCAGATTTTAAAAAATGAGAATTTGAAGAGAGAGACCTATCGACAGACTCGACGCTGGGCGTGACCGGACGAGTTGACAGACACGACTGGACTCTCGAGGAGTTGGACCGTGACTCGGTAGGGGGGTGGGCCACCTAACAAGACTCTTAAGTTGCACTATTCCGTAGCCTAGACGAGTGGCAACATGGTCGAACATCGAAGTGGGATAGATATGCTATACGGGGTTGCAGTAGTCTGTAATGAGACTGTTGTAGTCTAGTGCTCTCCTGAATTTTTGATTTTAGGGTACATTTCGAAAGTGGGTATTGTCTCGAGTCCTGACAGATTCTTGTCTTCGACTGAGCCGAGTACTATGACACACTACAGAAAGGAGGCTAGATTCTTTGAATTTATATGGATTTTGTCAGTGGGTGGAGGTTTTCTGCCTAAGAGAAGCCCTCAGGACGACAAAGCTAGCTGTTGAGAACATGACGGTGTCGTGACCGGAATGATGGTGCTTTTTGAATGTGTGTCAATGTGGGTGGTTGTGCCTCTGTTGAAAGGCTGCCTACGTATTCACGTGTAGTGAAATCAAACCATGTCGTAGTTCAGTGTTGAAAGATATATTATGGTGCCTAGTCTAATAGGACTTCGTGTGTAACTAGCCATAGCAATGGTGTAGGCTAGGTGCATTCCCAGTGATGTCTTGATCAAAGGGCCAGAATGGTTAGGATATTTATCCTGTGACTGTGAGCGTTCTCCGGGATAGCCCCCAGAGGTGGTGTGAACTATTTGGGCATGTTCTATGCTGACCGCAGGTTGAATTCCCGTGCTTGGGGTTGGTAACTGGTTTGAATGAGAAGAATTGGGATGGGATTTGACGAGTTCTGCTCTCGGGGATTTTAACGAGTTTTGCTCTCAGGGATTTTAACGAGTTTTGCTCTCGGGGATTTTAACGAGTTTTGCTCTCGGGATTGTGTATGATTAGGTAAGGGATTTGACGAGTTTTGCTCTCGAGTCTTTGACGAGTTTTGATCTCGGGTTTGCATATGGTGATTGTGAATTCTGTTATGTAAAGGGGAAGCCGAGTAAAATGGCTCGAACTTTGATCGGGCTATGTTTGATGATGCGGGATCTGGTTTCCATGTCTGGCCCTAATTGTTAGGGGTATCCTATGGAGCTTGAATCCTCAAAATTTCGGGCTGTCTTTAGCCTGGGTCTCGGGAAGGTCTTGAGGGTTGTAATGTGGGAAGGCTAAATGTGGTGTTAGTTGACCAGCTTGATTGTTTCTCCCTTATTGGATGGTATGAGTATTGATCTTGAGTGGACCGTTGACCACGGTCATGGGCACTTGAATATTTATTGTTGGTTTACCTCTTAGCCCCGGTCATGGGATCTTCATTTGTGTTGACCGTTCTGGTCGTGGATGCTCTTTTTTTATGATGGCCTGCTTTTTTGTTTTGGCCTTTTGCTTTTTTTCCTTGGACTTTTGAATTTTTTTTTGTCCAGTTTTTTTTTTTTTTTTTCTGTTGGTCAGACTAACACCGTGGGTAGGTATGGTATATCTTGTCGGAGGGGTGTTTATTGTGGGAAATGGGCTTGCCTCCCGTCTTGAACCCAAACTAGGAGACTACCTAGATTCGTCATTGGATTCGATACCGCTCTTGCTAAGTGTAGTTTTATGGCTTCCTATGTCAGACATGGAACAGGTAAAGGAAAACACGGGTCTCGATTTCCTGTAGTCATTATAGATGTGCCTATAGTCACGTGCATGTGCTCACAGTGTATGATGGTGTTTTTCATGTTCTCGGAAACACATAAGGAAAGTATATATGAGCAATAGAAAAGCTGATTTTATTGAATTTTGAAAAAGAGGACAGAATGCAAAATACTCTGACTCTGATTTGGAATGAGGATGTAGGGTATCCTAGACTCGGACTCAGACTTAGACTCGAATCAGATCCGGACTCGGATGCTTGGTTGGTTGTTTTTATTGGTAAGGTCTTCGACAGGTGCCACGACTCGCCTAAACTCGGTTTTGCGCAAATGCACGAGAGGGAGTCAAACTAGACGCGACCCGGGGTGACTGGAATGACTAGGATTCTTGGATCGGGATACTCGAACGTTGACCTGGACAAGGTAACCACCACTGGCTTGGACTTGACGATGAGACTCAAGCTGCACGAGGGTGAGTCCGAAAATGGGGCGACCATGTTTGACTCGGGTTAGACTCTCCTAAGACAAATATGTAGGGTGCGATTCTCGGGGTGACCGTGATTAATCGCTCCGTCGGAGAATAGCCCAAAAGTGAGGCTAAGGACTCAGATAAGACTCAGATGGTGTGGCATCTAAGTGGCTCGAAAGTGGGGTACGTGAGACACGTGTAAGACATGACCCTTAGAGCAACCGTGATTGACCGCTCTAATGAAGGGTAGCCCCCAAGTGGGATCGAAAATTTGGTTTAAGACTCGAGTGTCGGACGAGTGACCCTTAGACGTAAAGGTCACAAACCTTTTGTTATAGGGCTATGCCTTGTAAAATGTTGACTCGGAAAAGACACTTAGACGGGTGACTTGTGAAAGGTGGGCCTCCTTTAGGATCCAGCTGTGTGGGCTGGGCCCTGTTCGAAAGGAGGTTCACGTGAGATGTTCCCCAGACTTTGGACTCGATTGGGTAGACGGGTCAACCTTCGTAGGAGTATGTCCTACGTAGATGGGCCTTGCCTTAGTATAATAAGGCGGACTGGGATAGGGAGGTAATCCGTGATATAAGATCGACGGAGTCTCGACGCTAGAGACCTCGACGACTTACGACACGACCCGACACTGCTAAATACGGGAAGTCCTAAGAAGAGGAAGGTTTTGAAAAATTGAATTTTTGAAAGGCCCGAAAGAATCGGGGAGAACCGGCCCTTTTTCGAAAAAGAAAACGGAAAGGCGGACCGGGGGCGGTTTTGAAAGTTTCGAAAATAGTTTCGAGTTTTGAAATGGGCCTAATACCGGCTAAAAATAGGCTATTTTGAGTAAAATCGTGGATCCTAAATTCGGTATATGTCCCGGGTTTTGAAATTGGATATTTTGAAAAAGGATACAATTTTGAAAATGACGGTTTTTGAAAAAAGACTTGTAAATCAGGTAGCACGTAGTCATGGAAACAGTATAACGACGCCATGTATGCTCTAATTCTAAGTCTCGGTCAGTCTGAAAGGGTCTATACCAGTGTACACAGCCTATCGAGAATCGGGGCGGACTTCCTAAGTCGAGTTGAGCTTAGAACATGTCGTAAAACCCATACGAATCGGCTAATGGACACCTTCGACATATCCAATTTGGACAACATCGATAGTATAGTGAGACGTCGGTCACCAGTACCGGCCCGAGAAAATATGGGGTTATGCATGAACCGTAAAACTAAAACGCGTATTGTACTAGTCAAACGATTTCTATTCGAGTCTCACCATGAGGATGCTGAAGGTCAGTAACGTATCAGCTAATCCCCAGCGGAGTCGCCAAATTGTGGACATGACATAGGTCCACCCCGACGCGGCCACGCGCGGGTTTGGGGAGGCGAATGAATCTCCATGAGATGGTCAAATGGAAATTTAAATCGAAGTTGGAGTCGCCACCGAATTTTATGGTTATTTGGAACCGTTCGAGCCCACTTTATGTCGTAGTGGGCCGTATACAAAATACGGCCCATTTCCGATGTCAGAGTTTATTGGGCTCGTCCCTTTGCATATCGATATAGATGCCGACTTGAGCGGTTAATCGTATATTGAATGACTCTCGTTGCCAATGGATTCGGACATCCGGAAACCACGGTTCTGAGTAAGGGGTGAGGGTACGTGTTGGGAAGTTCACTAAGAACACCCAACCCCGCCCGCACATTAGCGGCCTCTACTAGGATATCGAATGATTTTTTAATACGCGCGTTAGTAATACGATGAATGATATGCAAACATTGTTTTCCAAAGCATGCGAGGAATTGAATGGGTTGCTAAGTCGGTTTAATGCAACTAAAATTAACGTCAAAGTTGTTTTAGCATGTGAGATTCGTTTTAGTATAATAAAACAAATGATGAAATAAGAATGAGTTTGCTACAAAAGATGAACAAACGAGTTAGTATCGATTTGTAAATAATAATATAGCAAATAAATATACGAGATCGAGAAAATAAATATTAATCGAAATCTGAAAAATATCGTTAAAACGCTGTTTTGTATAAAAAGCGAAGTTCGAAAAATAATAAAAAGACGAGAAAGGTGCACCGTGGCAGCCGACCGCGCGGCTCGCCCGGGCTGCCGGCGAGTCGCGTGTCGGTCTGTTTTTGGAGACGGTTTTCGAAAACTCGATGTTTTTATTAAACCGCGTATGAATATTGCATAATTCGTACTCGATTCAATATTTTCGATATTCGTTATACTTGATAATTAACTACGAAATTAATATCAAATATTTCGAATAGTTTTAGAAAAGATATAAGTTTTAAGATCGTTTCGTGAAAGAATAAAATAAAACGAACGAAAAAGCTAAAAAAAACGTCTCGGATTTCTGGCCCGTGCGCGAGTCGCCTGGGCATGGCGCGACTCGCGTGCGGGTCCGTCCGGTTTTTAATTTTTTGTTCGAAATTGTTAATTTTGATAAATCGCGTACAAAATATGAATTAATTTGTATTCGATTTATGTTTTCGATATTCGTCGTACCCGATATTCGATTATGAAATCGATATCGAGTATTCGGAATGAATAAAAAAAAGGTTTTGTAAAAAAGAAGTTTGAATGGAAAAAGATGTAACGATTTTTAATATCGTCGAGATCTTAATATAATTCTTTTTGATACAATATTCGATTATAGAAAATCGATATCATATTTTAAGAATGTTGTTATATGAAAATAGTTTTTGTAGTATCGATATTAGAAAATAATAAAAAAAGCGACGACCGACCCATAAAAAAATAAGACGGACGAGGAGGAGAAGAGAAGAAGGAGAAATCGGGTTTTGTTACACCCTCAACCTACATGCTTCTGTTTACTCGGATCGGGCCTCGTCAGGACGTGGCTTAGGCACAAGAGCGTCGAGTGGATGTCGGTGAGTTATGGTGGCTCGGTTTGGGCGTGACGTGTGAAGGGTGTCGGGTATCGGGCCGGTTTCCTTCGGGTTTGTAATATCGGTTTCTCGATGCTAAATTTTATGTGTGTGTGTATGGGAATAATTGATGTTGTAGATGATTGATGATTGATAATGAATGTAGATATTGTAGATGCTAATTGATGTGTAAAAGTGTGTGTGCAAGGGGCTATTTATAGGGAGTTCCCGACCTTGGCTAGGAGAGTTTGAACTACCGCTAGAGATAGGAAATATAGGAAGCTGTAAGGCATGAGAATTCCGCTTTCTTGTCAAGGAAGAAAGGGAACACGGCTGGAATATGCTGCTCGGCCGAGTATTTGCACTCGGTCGGGTGTCTGAATCGGTTTTCGGATAGGATTCCTACTTGAGATCGAATTCCATCCTTAAACGGATTTATTTAATATTTTATGTAGCTGATTTTTCGTAGGATTGGAGTATGAATCAGCCGTGTGAGGTGTCACGGCTGACTCACGTGTCTCGGGAAAATCTTTGACCGGGTTTTGACTCGGTCGCTAAAAGACGGTTTTACCCCTGGTGTCGGAATCGACCCAAATTAGTCTTATTTGACTCGAAACGACCCACTGGGCCTGATTTTGAGGTTGGTTTTGTGAGATATGTACTCCATAATGAGCCCAAGCCAAATGCCAATGATTTTGAGCCCGTTTCTGAGTATTTGAAGCACGTTTGCGTCTGATCATCATCGGGTGTTTGTCGGAAACTACTATAAACACCTGGCGGTCAAAATGTGGGTGTCTACAGAGCCCCCACTCTGACTGAGGCTTGGACAAGGCGAAAGTCAGAGTAGCTACCAAGCCAATCAAAGATTAAGACCTGGCAGACTTCCGATCGGGTCGTTTAAGGTCCATTAGACCTGCGTAAAGGGCCCGCCGGCCGGAGACTAGAAATGTACCTGAGTTGATGATGATAACTCCGTGGGGAATCGGACTTGTCGAATAAGTCTATGCCGCTGGGGGAGTTATGTGAATTGCGCGGTCTTGAATTGTACCTGTATAAGTTACATAAAATTTTGCATGCAACATGTAGGTGAAACAAATATGACTCGCGCTGGGGAATAAAAAATGATTTTTGCTTAGTTTTGAAATCGAAGTCCTGAAAGCAGCTCACGTGCTAGGAAATAGGTTTTCAAAACTGAAATGGGTAGAAAAGAAATTTGAAATTTAAATAGACCGAAATTTGACCTTGTCGAAAAGGGTTTTCTCAAATGGCTAAGTTTTGCAGATTTTAAAAAATGAGAATTTGAAGAGAGAGACCTATCGACAGACTCGACGCTGGGCGTGACCGGACGAGTTGACAGACACGACTGGACTCTCGAGGAGTTGGACCGTGACTCGGTAGGGGGGTGGGCCACCTAACAAGACTCTTAAGTTGCACTATTCCGTAGCCTAGACGAGTGGCAACATGGTCGAACATCGAAGTGGGATAGATATGCTATACGGGGTTGCAGTAGTCTGTAATGAGACTGTTGTAGTCTAGTGCTCTCCTGAATTTTTGATTTTAGGGTACATTTCGAAAGTGGGTATTGTCTCGAGTCCTGACAGATTCTTGTCTTCGACTGAGCCGAGTACTATGACACACTACAGAAAGGAGGCTAGATTCTTTGAATTTATATGGATTTTGTCAGTGGGTGGAGGTTTTCTGCCTAAGAGAAGCCCTCAGGACGACAAAGCTAGCTGTTGAGAACATGACGGTGTCGTGACCGGAATGATGGTGCTTTTTGAATGTGTGTCAATGTGGGTGGTTGTGCCTCTGTTGAAAGGCTGCCTACGTATTCACGTGTAGTGAAATCAAACCATGTCGTAGTTCAGTGTTGAAAGATATATTATGGTGCCTAGTCTAATAGGACTTCGTGTGTAACTAGCCATAGCAATGGTGTAGGCTAGGTGCATTCCCAGTGATGTCTTGATCAAAGGGCCAGAATGGTTAGGATATTTATCCTGTGACTGTGAGCGTTCTCCGGGATAGCCCCCAGAGGTGGTGTGAACTATTTGGGCATGTTCTATGCTGACCGCAGGTTGAATTCCCGTGCTTGGGGTTGGTAACTGGTTTGAATGAGAAGAATTGGGATGGGATTTGACGAGTTCTGCTCTCGGGGATTTTAACGAGTTTTGCTCTCAGGGATTTTAACGAGTTTTGCTCTCGGGGATTTTAACGAGTTTTGCTCTCGGGATTGTGTATGATTAGGTAAGGGATTTGACGAGTTTTGCTCTCGAGTCTTTGACGAGTTTTGATCTCGGGTTTGCATATGGTGATTGTGAATTCTGTTATGTAAAGGGGAAGCCGAGTAAAATGGCTCGAACTTTGATCGGGCTATGTTTGATGATGCGGGATCTAGTTTCCATGTCTGGCCCTAATGGTTAGGGGTATCCTATGGAGCTTGAATCCTCAAAATTTCGGGCTGTCTTTAGCCTGGGTCTCGGGAAGGTCTTGAGGGTTGTAATGTGGGAAGGCTAAATGTGGTGTTAGTTGACCAGCTTGATTGTTTCTCCCTTATTGGATGGTATGAGTATTGATCTTGAGTGGACCGTTGACCACGGTCATGGGCACTTGAATATTTATTGTTGGTTTACCTCTTAGCCCCGGTCATGGGATCTTCATTTGTGTTGACCGTTCTGGTCGTGGATGCTCTTTTTTTATGATGGCCTGCTTTTTTGTTTTGGCCTTTTGCTTTTTTTCCTTGGACTTTTGAATTTTTTTTTGTCCAGTTTTTTTTTTTTTTTTTTCTGTTGGTCAGACTAACACCGTGGGTAGGTATGGTATATCTTGTCGGAGGGGTGTTTATTGTGGGAAATGGGCTTGCCTCCCGTCTTGAACCCAAACTAGGAGACTACCTAGATTCGTCATTGGATTCGATACCGCTCTTGCTAAGTGTAGTTTTATGGCTTCCTATGTCAGACATGGAACAGGTAAAGGAAAACACGGGTCTCGATTTCCTGTAGTCATTATAGATGTGCCTATAGTCACGTGCATGTGCTCACAGTGTATGATGGTGTTTTTCATGTTCTCGGAAACACATAAGGAAAGTATATATGAGCAATAGAAAAGCTGATTTTATTGAATTTTGAAAAAGAGGACAGAATGCAAAATACTCTGACTCTGATTTGGAATGAGGATGTAGGGTATCCTAGACTCGGACTCAGACTTAGACTCGAATCAGATCCGGACTCGGATGCTTGGTTGGTTGTTTTTATTGGTAAGGTCTTCGACAGGTGCCACGACTCGCCTAAACTCAGTTTTGCGCAAATGCACGAGAGGGAGTCAAACTAGACGCGACCCGGGGTGACTGGAATGACTAGGATTCTTGGATCGGGATACTCGAACGTTGACCTGGACAAGGTAACCACCACTGGCTTGGACTTGACGATGAGACTCAAGCTGCACGAGGGTGAGTCCGAAAATGGGGCGACCATGTTTGACTCGGGTTAGACTCTCCTAAGACAAATGTGTAGGGTGCGATTCTCGGGGTGACCGTGATTAATCGCTCCGTCGGAGAATAGCCCAAAAGTGAGGCTAAGGACTCAGATAAGACTCAGATGGTGTGGCATCTAAGTGGCTCGAAAGTGGGGTACGTGAGACACGTGTAAGACATGACCCTTAGAGCAACCGTGATTGACCGCTCTAATGAAGGGTAGCCCCCAAGTGGGATCGAAAATTTGGTTTAAGACTCGAGTGTCGGACGAGTGACCCTTAGACGTAAAGGTCACAAACCTTTTGTTATAGGGCTATGCCTTGTAAAAGGTTGACTCGGAAAAGACACTTAGACGGGTGACTTGTGAAAGGTGGGCCTCCTTTAGGATCCAGCTGTGTGGGCTGGGCCCTGTTCGAAAGGAGGTTCACGTGAGATGTTCCCCAGACTTTGGACTCGATTGGGTAGACGGGTCAACCTTCGTAGGAGTATGTCCTACGTAGATGGGCCTTGCCTTAGTATAATAAGGCGGACTGGGATAGGGAGGTAATCCGTGATATAAGATCGACGGAGTCTCGACGCTAGAGACCTCGACGACTTACGACACGACCCGACACTGCTAAATACGGGAAGTCCTAAGAAGAGGAAGGTTTTGAAAAATTGAATTTTTGAAAGGCCCGAAAGAATCGGGGAGAACCGGCCCTTTTTCGAAAAAGAAAACGGAAAGGCGGACCGGGGGCGGTTTTGAAAGTTTCGAAAATAGTTTCGAGTTTTGAAATGGGCCTAATACCGGCTAAAAATAGGCTATTTTGAGTAAAATCGTGGATCCTAAATTCGGTATATGTCCCGGGTTTTGAAATTGGATATTTTGAAAAAGGATACAATTTTGAAAATGACGGTTTTTGAAAAAAGACTTGTAAATCAGGTAGCACGTAGTCATGGAAACAGTATAACGACGCCATGTATGCTCTAATTCTAAGTCTCGGTCAGTCTGAAAGGGTCTATACCAGTGTACACAGCCTATCGAGAATCGGGGCGGACTTCCTAAGTCGAGTTGAGCTTAGAACATGTCGTAAAACCCATACGAATCGGCTAATGGACACCTTCGACATATCCAATTTGGACAACATCGATAGTATAGTGGGACGTCGGTCACCAGTACCGGCCCGAGAAAATATGGGGTTATGCATGAACCGTAAAACTAAAACGCGTATTGTACTAGTCAAACGATTTCTATTCGAGTCTCACCATGAGGATGCTGAAGGTCAGTAACGTATCAGCTAATCCCCAGCGGAGTCGCCAAATTGTGGACATGACATAGGTCCACCCCGACGCGGCCACGCGCGGGTTTGGGGAGGCGAATGAATCTCCATGAGATGGTCAAATGGAAATTTAAATCGAAGTTGGAGTCGCCACCGAATTTTATGGTTATTTGGAACCGTTCGAGCCCACTTTATGTCGTAGTGGGCCGTATACAAAATACGGCCCATTTCCGATGTCAGAGTTTATTGGGCTCGTCCCTTTGCATATCGATATAGATGCCGACTTGAGCGGTTAATCGTATATTGAATGACTCTCGTTGCCAATGGATTCGGACATCCGGAAACCACGGTTCTGAGTAAGGGGTGAGGGTACGTGTTGGGAAGTTCACTAAGAACACCCAACCCCGCCCGCACATTAGCGGCCTCTACTAGGATATCGAATGATTTTTTAATACGCGCGTTAGTAATACGATGAATGATATGCAAACATTGTTTTCCAAAGCATGCGAGGAATTGAATGGGTTGCTAAGTCGGTTTAATGCAACTAAAATTAACGTCAAAGTTGTTTTAGCATGTGAGATTCGTTTTAGTATAATAAAACAAATGATGAAATAAGAATGAGTTTGCTACAAAAGATGAACAAACGAGTTAGTATCGATTTGTAAATAATAATATAGCAAATAAATATACGAGATCGAGAAAATAAATATTAATCGAAATCTGAAAAATATCGTTAAAACGCTGTTTTGTATAAAAAGCGAAGTTCGAAAAATAATAAAAAGACGAGAAAGGTGCACCGTGGCAGCCGACCGCGCGGCTCGCCCGGGCTGCCGGCGAGTCGCGTGTCGGTCTGTTTTTGGAGACGGTTTTCGAAAACTCGATGTTTTTATTAAACCGCGTATGAATATTGCATAATTCGTACTCGATTCAATATTTTCGATATTCGTTATACTTGATAATTAACTACGAAATTAATATCAAATATTTCGAATAGTTTTAGAAAAGATATAAGTTTTAAGATCGTTTCGTGAAAGAATAAAATAAAACGAACGAAAAAGCTAAAAAAAACGTCTCGGATTTCTGGCCCGTGCGCGAGTCGCCTGGGCATGGCGCGACTCGCGTGCGGGTCCGTCCGGTTTTTTATTTTTTGTTCGAAATTGTTAATTTTGATAAATCGCGTACAAAATATGAATTAATTTGTATTCGATTTATGTTTTCGATATTCGTCGTACCCGATATTCGATTATGAAATCGATATCGAGTATTCGGAATGAATAAAAAAAAGGTTTTGTAAAAAAGAAGTTTGAATGGAAAAAGATGTAACGATTTTTAATATCGTCGAGATCTTAATATAATTCTTTTTGATACAATATTCGATTATAGAAAATCGATATCATATTTTAAGAATGTTGTTATATGAAAATAGTTTTTGTAGTATCGATATTAGAAAATAATAAAAAAAGCGACGACCGACCCATAAAAAAATAAGACGGACGAGGAGGAGAAGAGAAGAAGGAGAAATCGGGTTTTGTTACACCCTCAACCTACATGCTTCTGTTTACTCGGATCGGGCCTCGTCAGGACGTGGCTTAGGCACAAGAGCGTCGAGTGGATGTCGGTGAGTTATGGTGGCTCGGTTTGGGCGTGACGTGTGAAGGGTGTCGGGTATCGGGCCGGTTTCCTTCGGGTTTGTAATATCGGTTTCTCGATGCTAAATTTTATGTGTGTGTGTATGGGAATAATTGATGTTGTAGATGATTGATGATTGATAATGAATGTAGATATTGTAGATGCTAATTGATGTGTAAAAGTGTGTGTGCAAGGGGCTATTTATAGGGAGTTCCCGACCTTGGCTAGGAGAGTTTGAACTACCGCTAGAGATAGGAAATATAGGAAGCTGTAAGGCATGAGAATTCCGCTTTCTTGTCAAGGAAGAAAGGGAACACGGCTGGAATATGCTGCTCGGCTGAGTATTTGCACTCGGTCGGGTGTCTGAATCGGTTTTCGGATAGGATTCCTACTTGAGATCGAATTCCATCCTTAAACGGATTTATTTAATATTTTATGTAGCTGATTTTTCGTAGGATTGGAGTATGAATCAGCCGTATGAGGTGTCACGGCTGACTCACGTGTCTCGGGAAAGTCTTTGACCGGGTTTTGACTCGGTCGCTAAGAGACG
Source organism: Agrostemma githago (assembly GCA_958450325.1). NCBI lineage: Eukaryota > Viridiplantae > Streptophyta > Magnoliopsida > Caryophyllales > Caryophyllaceae > Agrostemma > Agrostemma githago. The sequence goes on from OY288252.1 coordinate 39,143,422, forward strand.
GTTTTACCCCTGGTGTCGGAATCGACCCAAATTAGTCTTATTTGACTCGAAACGACCCACTGGGCCTGATTTTGAGGTTGATTTTTGTGAGATATGTACTCCATAATGAGCCCAAGCCAAATGCCAATGATTTTGAGCCCGTTTCTGAGTATTTGAAGCACGTTTGCGTCCGATCATCATCGGGTGTTTGTCGGAAACTACTATAGACACCTGGCGGTCAAAATGAGGGTGTCTACAATGGGGTACTGAACCTTAAGAGTAGGGTACTGCATAAGACGAGACAGAAAAGGGTTTAGGGTTGGATTAGGCGAACCCGCTTCGCGGCTCCGCCTAATCATACCCTAAACCCTTTTCCATATTCAAGGTCACTAATCCCGCAAGAAACTGAACCCTAAGAGAGTATTGGTGAACACTGTCGTGGATGTGATTCAAAGATGGGGTACTGAACCTTAAGAGTAGGGTACTGCATAAGACGGGACGGAAAAGGGTTTAGGGTTGGATTAGGCGTACCCGCTTCGCGGCCTCGCCTAATCCAACCCTAAACCCTTTTCCTTATTCAAGGTCACTAATCCCGCAAGAAACTGAACTCTAAGAGGGTATTCGTGAACCCAGTCGTGGATGTGATTCAAAGATGGGGTACTGAACGTTAAGAGTAGGGTACTACATAAGACAGGACGGAAAAGGGTTCAGGGTTGGATTAGGCGTACCCGCTTCGCGGTTCCGCCTAATTCAACCCTAAACCCTTTTCCTTATTCAAGGTCACTAATCCCGTAAGAAACTGAACTCTAAGAGGGTATTGGTGAACCCTGTCGTGGATGTGATTCAAAGATGGGGTACTGAACGTTAAGAGTAGGGTACTACATAAGACGGGACGGAAAAGGGTTCAGGGTTGGATTAGGCGTACCCGCTTTGCGGCTCCGCCTAACTCAACCCTAAACCCTTTTCCTTATTCAAGGTCACTAATCCCGCAAGAAACTAAACTCTAAGAGGGTATTGGTGAACCCTGTCGTGGATGTGATTCAAAGATGGGGTACTGAACCTTAAGAGTAGGGTACTGCTTAAGACGGGACGGAAAAGGGTTTAGGGTTGGATTAGGCGTACCCGCTTCGTGGATTTGCCTAATCCAAACCTAAACCCTTTTTCTTATTCAAGGTCACTAATCCCACAAGAAACTGAACCTAAGAGGGTATTGGTGAACTCTGTCGTGGATGTGATTCAAAGATGGGGTACTGAACCTTAAGAGTAGGGTACTGCATAAGACGGGACGGAAAAGGGTTTAGGGTTGGATTAGGCGTACCCGCTTCGCGGCCTCGCCTTAACCAACCCTAAACCCTTTTCCTTATTCAAGGTCACTAATCCCGCAAGAAACTGAACCCTAAGAGGGTATTGGTGAACCCTGTCGTGGATGTGATTCAAAGATGGGGTACTGAACCTTAAGAGTAGGGTACTGTATAAGACGAGACAGAAAAGGGTTTAGGGTTGGATTAGGCGTACCCGCTTAGCGGTTCCATCTAATCCAACCCTAAACCCTTTTCCATATTCAAGGTCACTAATCACGCAAGAAACTGAACCCTAAGAGGGTATTGGTGAACACTGTTGTGGATGTGATTCAAAGATGGGGTACTGAACCTTAAGAGTAGGGTACTGCATAAGACGGGACGGAAAAGGGTTTAGGGTTGGATTAGGCGTACCCTCTTCACGGATTCGCCTAATCCAACCCTAAACCCTTTTCCTTATTCAAGGTCACTAATCCCGCAAGAAACTGAACTCTAAGAGGGTATTCGTGAACCCAGTCGTGGATGTGATTCAAAGATGGGGTACTGAACGTTAAGAGTAGGGTACTACATAAGACAGGACGGAAAAGGGTTCAGGGTTGGATTAGGCGTACCCGCTTCGCGGCTCCGCCTAGTTCAACCCTAAACCCTTTTCCTTATTCAAGGTCACTAATCCCGCAAGAAACTGAACCCTAAGAGGGTATTGGTGAACCCTGTCGTGGATGTGATTCAAAGATGGGGTATTGAACCTTAAGAGTAGGGTACTGCATAAGACGAGACAGAAAAGGGTTTAGGGTTGGATTAGGCGAACCCGCTTCGCTGCTCCGCCTAATCATACCCTAAACCCTTTTCCATATTCAAGGTCACTAATCCCGCAAGAAACTGAACCCTAAGAGGGTATTGGTGAACACTGTCGTGGATGTGATTCAAAGATGGGGGTACCGAACCTTAAGAGTAGGGTACTGCATAAGACGGGACGAAAAAGAGTTTAGGGTTGGATTAGGCGTACCCGCTTGGCGGCTCCACCTAATCCAACCCTAAACCCTTTTCCTTATTCAAGGTCACTAATCCCGCAAGAAACTGAACCCTAAGAGGGTATTGGTGAACCCTGTCGTGGATGTGATTCAAAGATGGGGTATTGAACCTTAAGAGTAGGGTACTGCATAAGACGAGACAGAAAAGGGTTTAGGGTTGGATTAGGCGAACCCGCTTCGCGGCTCCGCCTAATCCAACCCTAAACCCTTTTCCATATTCAAGGTCACTAATCCCGCAAGAAACTGAACCCTAAGAGGGTATTGGTGAACACTGTCGTGGATGTGATTCAAAGATGGGGTACTGAACCTTAAGAGTAGGGTACTGCATAAGACGGGACGGAAAAGGGTTTAGGATTGGATTCGGCGCACCCGCTTCGCGGCCTCGCCTAATCCAACCCTAAACCCTTTTCCTTATTCAAGGTCACTAATCCCGCAAGAAACTGAACTCTAAGAGGGTATTCGTGAACCCAGTCGTGGATGTGATTCAAAGATGGGGTACTGAACGTTAAGAGTAGGGTACTACATAAGACGGGACGGAAAAGGGTTCAGGGTTGGATTAGGCGTACCCGCTTCGCGGCTCCGCCTAATTCAACCCTAAACCCTTTTCCTTATTCAAGGTCACTAATCCCGCAAGAAACTGAACCCTAAGAGGGTATTGGTGAACCCTGTCGTGGATGTGATTCAAAGATGGGGTACTGAACCTTAAGAGTAGGGTACTGCATAAGACGAGACAGAAAAGGGTTTAGGGTTGGATTAGGCGAACCCGCTTCGCGGCTCCGCCTAATCATACCCTAAACCCTTTTCCATATTCAAGGTCACTAATCCCGCAAGAAACTGAACCCTAAGAAGGTATTGGTGAACACTGTCGTGAATGTGATTCAAAGATGGGGGTACCGAACCTTAAGAGTAGGGTACTGCATAAGACTGGACGAAAAAGAGTTTAGGGTTGGCTTAGGCGTACCCGATTCGCGGCCTCGCCTAATCCAACCCTAAACACTTTTCCTTATTCAAGGTCACTCATCCCGCAAGAAACTGAACCCTAAGAGGGTATTGGTGAACCCTGTCGTGGATGTGATTCAAAGATGGGGTACTGAACCTAAAGAGTAGGGTACTGCATAAGACGAGACAGAAAAGGGTTTAGGGTTGGATTAGGCGTACCCGCTTAGCGGCTCCACCTAATCCAACCCTAAACCCTTTTCCTTATTCAAGGTCACTAATCCCGCAAGAAACTGAACCCTAAGAGGGTATTGGTGAACCCTGTCGTGGATGTGATTCAAAGATGGGGTATTGAACCTTAAGAGTAGGGTACTGCATAAGACGAGACAGAAAAGGGTTTAGGGTTGGATTAGGCGAACCCGCTTCACGTCTCTGCCTAATCCAACCCTAAACCCTTTTCCATATTCAAGTTCACTAATCCCGCAAGAAACTGAACCCTAAGAGGGTATTGGTGAACACTGTCGTGGATGTGATTCAAAGATGGGGTACTGAACCTTAAGAGTAGGGTACTGCATAAGACGGGACGGAAAAGGGTTTAGGATTGGATTAGGCGCACCCGCTTCGCGGCCTCGCCTAATCCAACCCTAAACCCTTTTCCTTATTCAAGGTCACTAATCCCGCAAGAAACTGAACTCTAAGAGGGTATTCGTGAACCCAGTCGTGGATGTGATTCAAAGATGGGGTACTGAACGTTAAGAGTAGGGTACTACATAAGACGGGACGGAAAAGGGTTCAGGGTTGGATTAGGCGTACCCGCTTCGCGGCTCCGCCTAATTCAACCCTAAACCCTTTTCCTTATTCAAGGTCACTAATCCCGCAAGAAACTGAACCCTAAGAGGGTATTGGTGAACCCTGTCGTGGATGTGATTCAAAGATGGGGTACTGAACCTTAAGAGTAGGGTACTGCATAAGACGAGACAGAAAAGGGTTTAGGGTTGGATTAGGCGAACCCGCTTCGCGGCTCCGCCTAATCATACCCTAAACCCTTTTCCATATTCAAGGTCACTAATCCCGCAAGAAACTGAACCCTAAGAAGGTATTGGTGAACACTGTCGTGAATGTGATTCAAAGATGGGGGTACCGAACCTTAAGAGTAGGGTACTGCATAAGACTGGACGAAAAAGAGTTTAGGGTTGGCTTAGGCGTACCCGATTCGCGGCCTCGCCTAATCCAACCCTAAACACTTTTCCTTATTCAAGGTCACTCATCCCGCAAGAAACTGAACCCTAAGAGGGTATTGGTGAACCCTGTCGTGGATGTGATTCAAAGATGGGGTACTGAACCTAAAGAGTAGGGTACTGCATAAGACGAGACAGAAAAGGGTTTAGGGTTGGATTAGGCGTACCCGCTTAGCGGCTCCACCTAATCCAACCCTAAACCCTTTTCCTTATTCAAGGTCACTAATCCCGCAAGAAACTGAACCCTAAGAGGGTATTGGTGAACCCTGTCGTGGATGTGATTCAAAGATGGGGTATTGAACCTTAAGAGTAGGGTACTGCATAAGACGAGACAGAAAAGGGTTTAGGGTTGGATTAGGCGAACCCGCTTCACGTCTCTGCCTAATCCAACCCTAAACCCTTTTCCATATTCAAGTTCACTAATCCCGCAAGAAACTGAACCCTAAGAGGGTATTGGTGAACACTGTCGTGGATGTGATTCAAAGATGGGGTACTGAACCTTAAGAGTAGGGTACTGCATAAGACGGGACGGAAAAGGGTTTAGGATTGGATTAGGCGCACCCGCTTCGCGGCCTCGCCTAATCCAACCCTAAACCCTTTTCCTTATTCAAGGTCACTAATCCCACAAGAAACTGAACTCTAAGAGGGTATTCGTGAACCCAGTCGTGGATGTGATTCAAAGATGGGGTACTGAACGTTAAGAGTAGGGTACTACATAAGACGGGACGGAAAAGGGTTCAGGGTTGGATTAGGCGTACCCGCTTCGCGGCTCCGCCTAATTCAACCCTAAACCCTTTTCCTTATTCAAGGTCACTAATCCCGCAAGAAACTGAACCCTAAGAGGGTATTGGTGAACCCTGTCGTGGATGTGATTCAAAGATGGGGTACTGAACCTTAAGAGTAGGGTACTGCATAAGACGAGACAGAAAAGGGTTTAGGGTTGGATTAGGCGAACCCGCTTCGCGGCTCCGCCTAATCATACCCTAAACCCTTTTCCATATTCAAGGTCACTAATCCCTCAAGAAACTGAACCATAAGAGGGTATTGGTGAACACTGTCGTGGATGTGATTCAAAGATGGGGGTACCGAACCTTAAGAGTAGGGTACTGCATAAGACTGGACGAAAAAGAGTTTAGGGTTGGATTAGGCGTACCCGATTCGTGGCCTCGCCTAATCCAACCCTAAACCCTTTTCCTTATTCAAGGTCACTAATCCCGCAAGAAACTGAACTCTAAGAGGGTATTCGTGAACCCAGTCGTGGATGTGATTCAAAGATGGGGTACTGAACGTTAAGAGTAGGGTACTACATAAGACGGGACGGAAAAGGGTTCAGGGTTGGATTAGGCGTACCCGCTTCGCGGCTCCGCCTAATTCAACCCTAAACCCTTTTCCTTATTCAAGGTCACTAATCCCGCAAGAAACTGAACCCTAAGAGGGTATTGGTGAACCCTGTCGTGGATGTGATTCAAAGATGGGGTACTGAACCTTAAGAGTAGGGTACTGCATAAGACGAGACAGAAAAGGGTTTAGGGTTGGATTAGGCGAACCCGCTTCGCGGCTGCGCCTAATCATACCCTAAACCCTTTTCCATATTCAAGGTCACTAATCCCGCAAGAAACTGAACCCTAAGAGGGTATTGGTGAACACTGTCGTGGATGTGATTCAAAGATGGGGGTACCGAACCTTAAGAGTAGGGTACTGCATAAGACGGGACGAAAATGAGTTTAGGGTTGGATTAGGCGTACCCGATTCGCGGCCTCGCCTAATCCAACCCTAAACCCTTTTCCTTATTCAAGGTCACTAATCCCGCAAGAAACTGAACTCTAAGAGGGTATTCGTGAACCCAGTCGTGGATGTGATTCAAAGATGGGGTACTGAACGTTAAGAGTAGGGTACTACATAAGACGGGACGGAAAAGGGTTCAGGGTTGGATTAGGCGTACCCGCTTCGCGGCTCCGCCTAAGTCAACCCTAAACCCTTTTCCTTATTCAAGGTCACTAATCCCACAAGAAACTGAACCCTAAGAGGGTATTGGTGAACACTGTGGTGGATGTGATTCAAAGATGGGGGTACCGAACCTTAAGAGTAGAGTACTGCATAAGACGGGACGAAAAAGAGTTTAGGGTTGGATTAGGCGTACCCGCTTCGCGGCCTCGCCTAATCCAACCCTAAACCCTTTTCCTTATTCAAGGTCACTAATCCCGGAAGAAACTGAACTCTAAGAGGGTATTCGTGAACCCAGTCGTGGATGTGATTCAAAGATGGGGTACTGAACGTTAAAAGTAGGGTACTACATATGACGGGACGGAAAAGGGTTCAGGGTTGGATTAGGCGTACCCGCTTCGCGGTTCCGCCTAATTCAACCCTAAACCCTTTTCCATATTCAAGGTCACTAATCCCGCGAGAAACTGAACCCTAAGAGGGTATTGGTGAACACTGTCGTGGATGTGATTCAAAGATGGGGGTACCGAACCTTAAGAGTAGGGTACTGCATAAGACGGGACGAAAAAGAGTTTAGGGTTGGATTAGGCGTACCCGCTTCGCGGCCTCGCCTAATCCAACCCTAAACTCTTTTCCTTATTCAAGGTCACTAATTCCGGAAGAAACTGAACTCTAAGAGGGTATTCGTGAACCCAGTCGTGGATGTGATTCAAAGATGGGGTACTGAACGTTAAGAGTAGGGTACTACATATGACGGGACGGAAAAGGGTTCAGGGTTGGATTAGGCGTACCCGCTTCGCGGTTCCGCCTAATTCAACCCTAAACCCTTTTCCATATTCAAGGTCACTAATCCCGCGAGAAACTGAACCCTAAGAGGGTATTGGTGAACACTGTCGTGGATGTGATTCAAAGATGGGGGTACCGAACCTTAAGAGTAGGGTACTGCATAAGACGGGACGAAAAAGAGTTTAGGGTTCGATTAGGCGTACCCGCTTCGCGGCCTCGCCTAATCCAACCCTAAACTCTTTTCCTTATTCAAGGTCACTAATTCCGGAAGAAACTGAACTCTAAGAGGGTATTCGTGAACCCAGTCGTGGATGTGATTCAAAGATGGGGTACTGAACGTTAAGAGTAGGGTACTACATATGACGGGACGGTAAACGGTTCATGGTTGGATTAGGCGTACCCGCTTCGCGGATTCGCCTAATCCAACCCTAAACCCTTTTCCTTGTTCAAGGTCACTAATCCCGTAAGAAACTGAACCCTAAGAGGGTATTGGTGAACTCTGTCGTGGATGTGATTCAAAGATGGGGTACTGAACCTTAAGAGTAGGGTACAGCATAAGACGGGACGGAAAAGGGTTTAGGGTTAGATTAGGCGTACCCGCTTCGCGGCCTCGCCTAATCCAACCCTAAAGCCTTTTCCTTATTCAAGGTCACTAATCCCGCAAGAAACTGAATACTAAGAGGGTATTGGTGAACAATGTCGTCGATGTGATTCAAAGATGGGGTACAGAACGTTAAGAGTAGGGTACTGCATAAGACGGGACGGAAAAGGGTTTAGGGTTGGATTAGGCGAACCCGCTTCGCGGCTCCGCCTAATCACACCCTAAACCCTTTTCCATATTCAAGGTCACTAATCCCGCGAGAAACTAAACCCTAAGAGGGTATTGGTGAACACTGTCGTGGATGTGATTCAAAGATGGGGGTACCGAACCTTAAGAGTAGGGTACTGCATAAGACGGGACGAAAAAGAGTTTAGGGTTGGATTAGGCGTACCCGCTTCGCGGCCTCGCCTAATCCAACCCTAAACTCTTTTCCTTATTCAAGGTCACTAATTCCGGAAGAAACTGAACTCTAAGAGGGTATTCGTGAACCCAGTCGTGGATGTGATTCAAAGATGGGGTACTGAACGTTAAGAGTAGGGTACTACATATGACGGGACGGAAAAGGGTTCAGGGTTGGATTAGGCGTACCCGCTTCGCGGTTCCGCCTAATTCAACCCTAAACCCTTTTCCTTATTCAAGGTCACTAATCCCGCAAGAAACTGAATCCTAAGAGGGTATTGGTGAACAATGTCGTGGATGTGATTCAAAGATGGGGTACTGAACCTTAAGAGTAGGGTACTGCATAAGACGGGACGGAAAAGGGTTTAAGGTTGGATTAGGCGTACCCGCTTCGCGGATTCGCCTAATCCAACCCTAAACCCTTTTCCTTGTTCAAGGTCACTAATCCCGTAAGAAACTGAACCCTAAGAGGGTATTGGTTAACTCTGTCGTGGATGTGATTCAAAGATGGGGTACTGAACCTTAAGAGTAGGGTACTACATAAGACGGGACGGAAAAGGGTTCAGGGTTAGATTAGGCGTACCCGCTTCGCGGCTCCGCCTAACTGAACCCTAAACCCTTTTCCTTATTCAAGGTCACTAATCCCGCAAGAAACTGAACTCTAAGAGGGTATTGGTGAACCCTGTCGTGGATGTGATTCAAAGATGGGGTACTGAACCTTAAGAGTAGGGTATTGCATAAGACGAGACAGAAAAGGGTTTAGGGTTGGATTAGGCGAACCCGCTTAGCGGCTCCATCTAATCCAACCCTAAACCCTTTTCCTTATTCAAGGTCACTAATCCCGCAAGAAACTGAACCCTAAGAGGGTATTGGTGAACCCTGTCGTGGATGTGATTCAAAGATGGGGTACTGAACCTTAAGAGTAGGGTACTGCATAAGACGAGACAGAAAAGGGTTTAGGGTTGGATTAGGTGTACCCGCTTCGCGGCCTCGCCTAATCCAACCCTAAACCCTTTTCCTTATTCAAGGTCACTAATCCCGCAAGAAACTGAACCCTAAGAGGGTATTGGTGAACCCTGTCGTGGATGTGATTCAAAGATGGGGTACTGAACCTTAAGAGTAGGGTACTGCATAAGACGAGACAGAAAAGGGTTTAGGGTTGGATTAGGCGAACCCGCTTCGCGGCTCCGCCTAATCATACCCTAAACCCTTTTCCATATTCAAGGTCACTAATCCCGCAAGAAACTGAACCCTAAGAGGGTATTGGTGAACACTGTCGTGGATGTGATTTAAAGATGGGGGTACTGAACCTTAAGAGTAGGGTACTGCATAAGACGGGACGGAAAAGGGTTTAGGGTTGGATTAGGCGTACCCGCTTCGCGGATTCGCCTAATCCAACCCTAAACCCTTTTCCTTGTTCAAGGTCACTAATCCCGTAAGAAACTGAACCCTAAGAGGGTATTGGTGAACTCTGTCGTGGATGTGATTCAAAGATGGGGTACTGAACCTTAAGAGTAGGGTACAGCATAAGACGGGACGGAAAAGGGTTTAGGGTTGGATTAGGCGTACCCGCTTCGCGGCCTCGCCTAATCCAACCCTAAAGCCTTTTCCTTGTTCAAGGTCACTAATCCCGCAAGAAACTGAATACTAAGAGGGTATTGGTGAACAATGTCGTCGATGTGATTCAAAGATGGGGTACAGAACGTTAAGAGTAGGGTACTGCATAAGACGGGACGAAAAAGGGTTTAGGGTTGGATTAGGCGAACCCGCTTCGCGGCTCCGCCTAATCATACCCTAAACCCTTTTCCATATTCAAGGTCACTAATCCCGCAAGAAACTGAACCCTAAGAGGGTATTGGTGAACACTGTCGTGGATGTGATTTAAAGATACGGGTACTGAACCTTAAGAGTAGGGTACTGCATAAGACGGGACGGAAAAGGGTTTAGGGTTGGATTAGGCGTACCCGCTTGGCGGCCTCGCCTAATCCAACCCTAAACCCTTTTCCTTATTCAAGGTCACTAATCCCGGAAGAAAGTGAACTCTAAGAGGGTATTCGTGAACCCAGTCGTGGATGTGATTCAAAGATGGGGTACTGAACGTTAAGAGTAGGGTACTACATATGACGGGACGGAAAAGGGTTCAGGGTTGGATTAGGCGTACCCGCTTCGCGGTTCCGCCTAATTCAACCCTAAACCCTTTTCCTTATTCAAGGTCACTAATCCCGCAAGAAACTGAATCCTAAGAGGGTATTGGTGAACAATGTCGTGGATGTGATTCAAAGATGGGGTACTGAACCTTAAGCGTAGGGTACTGCATAAGACGGGACGGAAAAGGGTTTAGGGTTGGATTAGGCGTACCCGCTTCGCGGATTCGCCTAATCCAACCCTAAACCCTTTTCCTTGTTCAAGGTCACTAATCCCGTAAGAAACTGAACCCTAAGAGGGTATTGGTGAACTCTGTCGTGGATGTGATTCAAAGATGGGGTACTGAACCTTAAGAGTAGGGTACAGCATAAGACAGGACGGAAAAGGGTTTAGGGTTGGATTAGGCGTACCCGCTTCGCGGCCTCGCCTAATCCAACCCTAAACCCTTTTCCTTATTCAAGGTCACTAATCCCGCAAGAAACTGAATCCTAAGAGGGTATTGGTGAACAATGTCGTCGATGTGATTCAAAGATGGGGTACTGAACCTTAAGAGTAGGATACAGCATAAGACGGGACGGAAAAGGGTTTAGGGTTGGATTAGGCGTACCCGCTTCGCGGCCTCGCCTAATCCAACCCTAAACCCTTTTCCTTATTCAAGGTCACTAATCCCGCAAGAAACTGAATTCTAAGAGGGTATTGGTGAACAATGTCGTCGATGTGATTCAAAGATGGGGTACAGAACGTTAAGAGTAGGGTACTGCATAAGACGGGACGGAAAAGGGTTTAGGGTTGGATTAGGCGAACCCGCTTCGCGGCTCTGCCTAATCCAACCCTAAACCCTTTTCCTTATTCAAGGTCACTAATCCCGCAAGAAACTGAACCCTAAGAGGGTATTGGTGAACCCTGTCGTGGATGTGATTCAAAGATGGGGTACTGAACCTTAAGAGTAGGGTACTGCATAAGACGAGACAGAAAAGGGTTTAGGGTTGGATTAGGCGAACCCGCTTCGCGGCTCCGCCTAATCATACCCTAAACCCTTTTCCATATTCAAGGTCACTAATCCCGCAAGAAACTGAACCCTAAGAGGGTATTGGTGAACACTGTCGTGGATGTGATTTAAAGATACGGGTACTGAACCTTAAGAGTAGGGTACTGCATAAGACGGGACGGAAAAGGGTTTAGGGTTGGATTAGGCGTACCCGCTTGGCGGCCTCGCCTAATCCAACCCTAAACCCTTTTCCTTATTCAAGGTCACTAATCCCGGAAGAAAGTGAACTCTAAGAGGGTATTCGTGAACCCAGTCGTGGATGTGATTCAAAGATGGGGTACTGAACGTTAAGAGTAGGGTACTACATATGACGGGACGGAAAAGGGTTCAGGGTTGGATTAGGCGTACCCGCTTCGCGGTTCCGCCTAATTCAACCCTAAACCCTTTTCCTTATTCAAGGTCACTAATCCCGCAAGAAACTGAATCCTAAGAGGGTATTGGTGAACAATGTCGTGGATGTGATTCAAAGATGGGGTACTGAACCTTAAGCGTAGGGTACTGCATAAGACGGGACGGAAAAGGGTTTAGGGTTGGATTAGGCGTACCCGCTTCGCGGATTCGCCTAATCCAACCCTAAACCCTTTTCCTTGTTCAAGGTCACTAATCCCGTAAGAAACTGAACCCTAAGAGGGTATTGGTGAACTCTGTCGTGGATGTGATTCAAAGATGGGGTACGGAACCTTAAGAGTAGGGTACAGCATAAGACAGGACGGAAAAGGGTTTAGGGTTGGATTAGGCGTACCCGCTTCGCGGCCTCGCCTAATCCAACCCTAAACCCTTTTCCTTATTCAAGGTCACTAATCCCGCAAGAAACTGAATCCTAAGAGGGTATTGGTGAACAATGTCGTCGATGTGATTCAAAGATGGGGTACTGAACCTTAAGAGTAGGATACAGCATAAGACGGGACGGAAAAGGGTTTAGGGTTGGATTAGGCGTACCCGCTTCGCGGCCTCGCCTAATCCAACCCTAAACCCTTTTCCTTATTCAAGGTCACTAATCCCGCAAGAAACTGAATTCTAAGAGGGTATTGGTGAACAATGTCGTCGATGTGATTCAAAGATGGGGTACAGAACGTTAAGAGTAGGGTACTGCATAAGACGGGACGGAAAAGGGTTTAGGGTTGGATTAGGCGAACCCGCTTCGCGGCTCTGCCTAATCCAACCCTAAACCCTTTTCCTTATTCAAGGTCACTAATCCCGCAAGAAACTGAACCCTAAGAGGGTATTGGTGAACCCTGTCGTGGATGTGATTCAAAGATGGGGTACTGAACCTTAAGAGTAGGGTACTGCATAAGACGAGACAGAAAAGGGTTTAGGGTTGGATTAGGCGAACCCGCTTCGCGGCTCCGCCTAATCATACCCTAAACCCTTTTCCATATTCAAGGTCACTAATCCCGCAAGAAACTGAACCCTAAGAGAGTATTGGTGAACACTGTCGTGGATGTGATTCAAAGATGGGGGTACTGAACCTTAAGAGTAGGGTACTGCATAAGACGGGACGGAAAAGGGTTTAGGGTTGGATTAGGCGTACCCGCTTGGCGGCCTCGCCTAATCCAACCCTAAACCCTTTTCCTTATTCAAGGTCACTATCCCGGAAGAAACTGAACTCTAAGAGGGTATTCGTGAACCCAGTCGTGGATGTGATTCAAAGATGGGGTACTGAACGTTAAGAGTAGGGTACTACATATGACGGGACGGAAAAGGGTTCAGGGTTGGATTAGGCGTACCCGCTTCGCGGTTCCGCCTAATTCAACCCTAAACCCTTTTCCTTATTCAAGGTCACTAATCCCGCAAGAAACTGAATCCGAAGAGGGTATTGGTGAACAATGTCGTGGATGTGATTCAAAGATGGGGTACTGAACCTTAAGAGTAGGGTACTGCATAAGACGGGACGGAAAAGGGTTTAGGGTTGGATTAGGCGTACCCGCTTCGCGGATTCGCCTAATCCAACCCTAAACCCTTTTCCTTGTTCAAGGTCACTAATCCCGTAAGAAACTGAACCCTAAGAGGGTATTGGTGAACTCTGTCGTGGATGTGATTCAAAGATGGGGTACTGAACCTTAAGAGTAGGGTACAGCATAAGACGGGACGGAAAAGGGTTTAGGGTTGGATTAGGCGTACCCGCTTCGCGGCCTCGCCTAATCCAACCCTAAACCCTTTTCCTTATTCAAGGTCACTAATCCCGGAAGAAAGTGAACTCTAAGAGGGTATTCGTGAACCCAGTCGTGGATGTGATTCAAAGATGGGGTACTGAACGTTAAGAGTAGGGTACTACATATGACGGGACGGAAAAGGGTTCAGGGTTGGATTAGGCGTACCCGCTTCGCGGTTCCGCCTAATTCAACCCTAAACCCTTTTCCTTATTCAAGGTCACTAATCCCGCAAGAAACTGAATCCTAAGAGGGTATTGGTGAACAATGTCGTGGATGTGATTCAAAGATGGGGTACTGAACCTTAAGCGTAGGGTACTGCATAAGACGGGACGGAAAAGGGTTTAGGGTTGGATTAGGCGTACCCGCTTCGCGGATTCGCCTAATCCAACCCTAAACCCTTTTACTTGTTCAAGGTCACTAATCCCGTAAGAAACTGAACCCTAAGAGGGTATTGGTGAACTCTGTCGTGGATGTGATTCAAAGATGGGGTACTGAACCTTAAGAGTAGGGTACAGCATAAGACAGGACGGAAAAGGGTTTAGGGTTGGATTAGGCGTACCCGCTTCGCGGCCTCGCCTAATCCAACCCTAAACCCTTTTCCTTATTCAAGGTCACTAATCCCGCAAGAAACTGAATCCTAAGAGGGTATTGGTGAACAATGTCGTTGATGTGATTCAAAGATGGGGTACTGAACCTTAAGAGTAGGGTACAGCATAAGAGGGGACGGAAAAGGGTTTAGGGTTGGATTAGGCGTACCCGCTTCGCGGCCTCGCCTAATCCAACCCTAAACCCTTTTCCTTATTCAAGGTCACTAATCCCGCAAGAAACTGAATTCTAAGAGGGTATTGGTGAACAATGTCGTCGATGTGATTCAAAGATGGGGTACAGAACGTTAAGAGTAGGGTACTGCATAAGACGGGACGGAAAAGGGTTTAGGGTTGGATTAGGCGAACCCGCTTCGCGGCTCTGCCTAATCCAACCCTAAACCCTTTTCCTTATTCAAGGTCACTAATCCCGCAAGAAACTGAACCCTAAGAGGGTATTGGTGAACCCTGTCGTGGATGTGATTCAAAGATGGGGTACTGAACCTTAAGAGTAGGGTACTGCATAAGACGAGACAGAAAAGGGTTTAGGGTTGGATTAGGCGAACCCGCTTCGCGGCTCCGCCTAATCATACCCTAAACCCTTTTCCATATTCAAGGTCACTAATCCCGCAAGAAACTGAACCCTAAGAGGGTATTGGTGAACCCTGTCGTGGATGTGATTCAAATATGGGGTACTGAACCTTAAGAGTAGGGTACTGCATAAGACGAGACAGAAAAGGGTTTAGGTTTGGATTAGGCGAACCCGCTTCGCGGCTCCGCCTAATCATACCCTAAACCCTTTTCCATATTCAAGGTTACTAATCCCGCAAGAAACTGAACCCTAAGAGAGTATTGGTGAACACTGTCGTGGATGTGATTCAAAGATGGGGGTACTGAACCTTAAGAGTAGGGTACTGCATAAGACGGGACGGAAAAGGGTTTAGGGTTGGATTAGGCGTACCCGCTTGGCGGCCTCGCCTAATTCAACCCTAAACCCTTTTCCTTATTCAAGGTCACTATCCCGGAAGAAACTGAACTCTAAGAGGGTATTCGTGAACCCAGTCGTGGATGTGATTCAAAGATGGGGTACTGAACGTTAAGAGTAGGGTACTACATATGACGGGACGGAAAAGGGTTCAGGGTTGGATTAGGCGTACCCGCTTCGCGGTTCCGCCTAATTCAACCCTAAACCCTTTTCCTTATTCAAGGTCACTAATCCCGCAAGAAACTGAATCCTAAGAGGGTATTGGTGAACAATGTCGTGGATGTGATTCAAAGATGGGGTACTGAACCTTAAGAGTAGGGTACTGCATAAGACGGGACGGAAAAGGGTTTAGGGTTGGATTAGGCGTACCCGCTTCGCGGATTCGCCTAATCCAACCCTAAACCCTTTTCCTTGTTCAAGGTCACTAATCCCGTAAGAAACTGAACCCTAAGAGGGTATTGGTGAACTCTGTCGTGGATGTGATTCAAAGATGGGGTACTGAACCTTAAGAGTAGGGTACTGCATAAGACGGGACGGAAAAGGGTTTAGGGTTGGATTAGGCGTACCCGCTTCGCGGATTCGCCTAATCCAACCCTAAACCCTTTTCCTTGTTCAAGGTCACTAATCCCGTAAGAAACTGAACCCTAAGAGGGTATTGGTGAACTCTGTCGTGGATGTGATTCAAAGATGGGGTACTGAACCTTAAGAGTAGGGTACAGCATAAGACGGGACGGAAAAGGGTTTAGGGTTGGATTAGGCGTACCCGCTTCGCGGCCTCGCCTAATCCAACCCTAAACCCTTTTCCTTATTCAAGGTCACTAATCCCGCAAGAAACTGAATTCTAAGAGGGTATTGGTGAACAATGTCGTCGATGTGATTCAAAGATGGGGTACAGAACGTTAAGAGTAGGGTACTGCATAAGACGGGACGGAAAAGGGTTTAGGGTTGGATTAGGCGAACCCGCTTCGCGGCTCTGTCTAATCCAACCCTAAACCCTTTTCCTTATTCAAGGTCACTAATCCCGCAAGAAACTGAACCCTAAGAGGGTATTGGTGAACCCTGTCGTGGATGTGATTCAAAGATGGGGTACTGAACCTTAAGAGTAGGGTACTGCATAAGACGAGACAGAAAAGGGTTTAGGGTTGGATTAGGCGAACCCGCTTCGCGGCTCCGCCTAATCATACCCTAAACCCTTTTCCATATTCAAGGTCACTAATCCCGCAAGAAACTGAACCCTAAGAGAGTATTGGTGAACACTGTCGTGGATGTGATTCAAAGATGGGGGTACTGAACCTTAAGAGTAGGGTACTGCATAAGACGGGACGGAAAAGGGTTTAGGGTTGGATTAGGCGTACCCGCTTGGCGGCCTCGCCTAATCCAACCCTAAACCCTTTTCCTTATTCAAGGTCACTATCCCGGAAGAAACTGAACTCTAAGAGGGTATTCGTGAACCCAGTCGTGGATGTGATTCAAAGATGGGGTACTGAACGTTAAGAGTAGGGTACTACATATGACGGGACGGAAAAGGGTTCAGGGTTGGATTAGGCGTACCCGCTTCGCGGTTCCGCCTAATTCAACCCTAAACCCTTTTCCTTATTCAAGGTCACTAATCCCGCAAGAAACTGAATCCTAAGAGGGTATTGGTGAACAATGTCGTGGATGTGATTCAAAGATGGGGTACTGAACCTTAAGAGTAGGGTACTTCATAAGACGGGACGGAAAAGGGTTTAGGGTTGGATTAGGCGTACCCGCTTCGCGGATTCGCCTAATCCAACCCTAAACCCTTTTCCTTGTTCAAGGTCACTAATCCCGTAAGAAACTGAACCCTAAGAGGGTATTGGTGAACTCTGTCGTGGATGTGATTCAAAGATGGGGTACTGAACCTTAAGAGTAGGGTACAGCATAAGACGGGACGGAAAAGGGTTTAGGGTTGGATTAGGCATACCCGCTTCGCGGCCTCGCCTAATCCAACCCTAAACCCTTTTCCTTATTCAAGGTCACTAATCCCGCAAGAAACTGAATTCTAAGAGGGTATTGGTGAACAATGTCGTCGATGTGATTCAAAGATGGGGTACAGAACGTTAAGAGTAGGGTACTGCATAAGACGGGACGGAAAAGGGTTTAGGGTTGGATTAGGCGAACCCGCTTCGCGGCTCTGCCTAATCCAACCCTAAACCCTTTTCCTTATTCAAGGTCACTAATCCCGCAAGAAACTTAACACTAAGAGGGTATTGGTGAACCCTGTCGTGGATGTGATTCAAAGATGGGGTACTGAACCTTATGAGTAGGGTACTGCTTAAGACGGGACGGAAAAGGGTTTAGGGTTGGATTAGGCGTACCCGCTTCGTGGATTTGCCTAATCCAACCCTAAACCCTTTTTCTTACTCAAGGTCACTAATCCCACAAGAAACTGAACCTAAGAGGGTATTGGTGAACTCTGTCGTGGATGTGATTCAAAGATGGGGTACTGAACCTTAAGAGTAGGGTACAGCATAAGACGGGACGGAAAAGGGTTTAGGGTTGGATTAGGCGTACCCGCTTCGTGGATTTGCCTAATCCAACCCTAAACCCTTTTTCTTACTCAAGGTCACTAATCCCACAAGAAACTGAACCTAAGAGGGTATTGGTGAACTCTGTCGTGGATGTGATTCAAAGATGGGGTACTGAACCTTAAGAGTAAGGTACAGCATAAGACGGGACGGAAAATGGTTTAGGGTTGGATTAGGCGTACCCGCTTCGCGGCCTCGCCTAATCCAACCCTAAACCCTTTTCCTTATTCAAGGTCACTAATCCCGCAAGAAACTGAATTCTAAGAGGGTATTGGTGAACAATGTCGTCGATGTGATTCAAAGATGGGGTACAGAACGTTAAGAGTAGGGTACTGCATAAGACGGGACGGAAAAGGGTTTAGGATTGGATTAGGCGAACCCGCTTCGCGGTTCTGCCTAATCCAACCCTAAACCCTTTTCCTTATTGAAGGTCACTAATCCCGCAAGAAACTGAATCCTAAGAGGGTATTGGTGAACAATGTCGTGGATGTGATTCAAAGATGGGGTACTGAACCTTAAGAGTAGGGTACTGCATAAGACGGGACGGAAAAGGGTTTAGGGTTGGATTAGGCGTACCCGCTTCGCGGATTTGCCTAATCCAACCCTAAACCCTTTTCCTTGTTCAAGGTCACTAATCCCGTAAGAAACTGAACCCTAAGAGGGTATTGGTGAACTCTGTCGTGGATGTGATTCAAAGATGGGGTACTGAACCTTAAGAGTAGGGTACAGCATAAGACGGGACGGAAAAGGGTTTAGGGTTGGATTAGGCGTACCCGCTTCGCGGCCTCGCCTAATCCAACCCTAAACCCTTTTCCTTATTCAAGGTCACTAATCCCGCAAGAAACTGAATTCTAAGAGGGTATTGGTGAACAATGTCGTCGATGTGATTCAAAGATGGGGTACAGAACGTTAAGAGTAGGGTACTGCATAAGACGGGACGGAAAAGGGTTTAGGGTTGGATTAGGCGAACCCGCTTCGCGGCTCTGCCTAATCCAACCCTAAACCCTTTTCCTTATTCAAGGTCACTAATCCCGCAAGAAACTGAACCCTAAGAGGGTATTGGTGAACCCTGTCGTGGATGTGATTCAAAGATGGGGTACTGAACCTTAAGAGTAGGGTACTGCATAAGACGAGACAGAAAAGGGTTTAGGGTTGGATTAGGCGAACCCGCTTCGCGGCTCCGCCTAATCATACCCTAAACCCTTTTCCATATTCAAGGTCACTAATCCCGCAAGAAACTGAACCCTAAGAGAGTATTGGTGAACACTGTCGTGGATGTGATTCAAAGATGGGGGTACTGAACCTTAAGAGTAGGGTACTGCATAAGACGGGACGGAAAAGGGTTTAGGGTTGGATTAGGCGTACCCGCTTGGCGGCCTCGCCTAATCCAACCCTAAACCCTTTTCCTTATTCAAGGTCACTATCCCGGAAGAAACTGAACTCTAAGAGGGTATTCGTGAACCCAGTCGTGGATGTGATTCAAAGATGGGGTACTGAACGTTAAGAGTAGGGTACTACATATGACGGGACGGAAAAGGGTTCAGGGTTGGATTAGGCGTACCCGCTTCGCGGTTCCGCCTAATTCAACCCTAAACCCTTTTCCTTATTCAAGGTCACTAATCCCGCAAGAAACTGAATCCTAAGAGGGTATTGGTGAACAATGTCGTGGATGTGATTCAAAGATGGGGTACTGAACCTTAAGAGTAGGGTACTTCATAAGACGGGACGGAAAAGGGTTTAGGGTTGGATTAGGCGTACCCGCTTCGCGGATTCGCCTAATCCAACCCTAAACCCTTTTCCTTGTTCAAGGTCACTAATCCCGTAAGAAACTGAACCCTAAGAGGGTATTGGTGAACTCTGTCGTGGATGTGATTCAAAGATGGGGTACTGAACCTTAAGAGTAGGGTACAGCATAAGACGGGACGGAAAAGGGTTTAGGGTTGGATTAGGCATACCCGCTTCGCGGCCTCGCCTAATCCAACCCTAAACCCTTTTCCTTATTCAAGGTCACTAATCCCGCAAGAAACTGAATTCTAAGAGGGTATTGGTGAACAATGTCGTCGATGTGATTCAAAGATGGGGTACAGAACGTTAAGAGTAGGGTACTGCATAAGACGGGACGGAAAAGGGTTTAGGGTTGGATTAGGCGAACCCGCTTCGCGGCTCTGCCTAATCCAACCCTAAACCCTTTTCCTTATTCAAGGTCACTAATCCCGCAAGAAACTTAACACTAAGAGGGTATTGGTGAACCCTGTCGTGGATGTGATTCAAAGATGGGGTACTGAACCTTATGAGTAGGGTACTGCTTAAGACGGGACGGAAAAGGGTTTAGGGTTGGATTAGGCGTACCCGCTTCGTGGATTTGCCTAATCCAACCCTAAACCCTTTTTCTTACTCAAGGTCACTAATCCCACAAGAAACTGAACCTAAGAGGGTATTGGTGAACTCTGTCGTGGATGTGATTCAAAGATGGGGTACTGAACCTTAAGAGTAAGGTACAGCATAAGACGGGACGGAAAATGGTTTAGGGTTGGATTAGGCGTACCCGCTTCGCGGCCTCGCCTAATCCAACCCTAAACCCTTTTCCTTATTCAAGGTCACTAATCCCGCAAGAAACTGAATTCTAAGAGGGTATTGGTGAACAATGTCGTCGATGTGATTCAAAGATGGGGTACAGAACGTTAAGAGTAGGGTACTGCATAAGACGGGACGGAAAAGGGTTTAGGATTGGATTAGGCGAACCCGCTTCGCGGTTCTGCCTAATCCAACCCTAAACCCTTTTCCTTATTGAAGGTCACTAATCCCGCAAGAAACTTAACACTAAGAGGGTATTGGTGAACCCTGTCGTGGATGTGATTCAAAGATGGGGTACTGAACCTTAAGAGTAGGGTACTGCTTAAGACGGGACGGAAAAGGGTTTAGGGTTGGATTAGGCGAACCCGCTTCGCGGCTCAGCCTAATCCAACCCTAAACTCTTTTCCTTATTCAAGGTCACTAATCCCGCAAGAAACTTAACACTAAGAGGGTATTGGTGAACCCTGTCGTGGATGTGATTCAAAGATGGGGTACTGAACCTTTAGAGTAGGGTACTGCTTAAGACGGGACGGAAAAGGGTTTAGGGTTGGATTAGGCGTACCCGCTTCGCGGCCTCGCCTAATCCAACCCTAAACCCTTTTCCTTATTCAAGGTCACTAATCCCGCAAGAAACTGAATTCTAAGAGGGTATTGGTGAACAATGTCGTTGATGTGATTAAAAGATGGGGTACAGAACGTTAAGAGTAGGGTACTGCATAAGACGGGACGGAAAAGGGTTTAGGGTTGGATTAGGCGAACCCGCTTCGCGGCTCTGCCTAATCCAACCCTAAACCCTTTTCCTTATTCAAGGTCACTAATCCCGCAAGAAACTTAACACTAAGAGGGTATTGGTGAACCCTGTCGTGGATGTGATTCAAAGATGGGGTACTGAACCTTAAGAGTAGGGTACAGCATAAGACGGGACGGAAAAGGGTTTAGGGTTGGATTAGGCGTACCCGTTTCGCGGCCTCGCCTAATCCAACCCTAAACCCTTTTCCTTATTCAAGGTCACTAATCCCGCAAGAAACTGAATTGTAAGAGGGTATTGGTGAACAATGTCGTCGATGTGATTCAAAGATGGGGTACAGAACGTTAAGAGTAGGGTACTGCATAAGACGGGACGGAAAAGGGTTTTGGGTTGGATTAGGCGAACCCGCTTCGCGGCTCTGCCTAATCCAACCCTAAACCCTTTTCCTTATTCAAGGTCACTAATCCCGCAAGAAACTTAACACTAAGAGGGTATTGGTGAACCCTGTCGTGGATGTGATTCAAAGATGGGGTACTGAACCCTAAGAGTAGGGTACTGCTTAAGACGGGACGGAAAAGGGTTTAGGGTTGGATTAGGCGTACCCGCTTCGTGGATTTGCCTAATCCAACCCTAAACCCTTTTTCTTACTCAAGGTCACTAATCCCACAAGAAACTGAACCTAAGAGGGTATTGGTGAACTCTGTCGTGGATGTGATTCAAAGATGGGGTACTGAACCTTAAGAGTAGGGTACAGCATAAGACGGGACGGAAAAGGGTTTAGGGTTGGATTAGGCGTACCCGCTTCGTGGATTTGCCTAATCCAACCCTAAACCCTTTTTCTTACTCAAGGTCACTAATCCCACAAGAAACTGAACCTAAGAGGGTATTGGTGAACTCTGTCGTGGATGTGATTCAAAGATGGGGTACTGAACCTTAAGAGTAAGGTACAGCATAAGACGGGACGGAAAAGGGTTTAGGGTTGGATTAGGCGTACCCGCTTCGCGGCCTCGCCTAATCCAACCCTAAACCCTTTTCCTTATTCAAGGTCACTAATCCCGCAAGAAACTGAATTCTAAGAGGGTATTGGTGAACAATGTCGTCGATGTGATTCAAAGATGGGGTACAGAACGTTAAGAGTAGGGTACTGCATAAGACGGGACGGAAAAGGGTTTAGGATTGGATTAGGCGAACCCGCTTCGCGGTTCTGCCTAATCCAACCCTAAACCCTTTTCCTTATTGAAGGTCACTAATCCCGCAAGAAACTTAACACTAAGAGGGTATTGGTGAACCCTGTCGTGGATGTGATTCAAAGATGGGGTACTGAACCTTAAGAGTAGGGTACTGCTTAAGGCGGGACGGAAAAGGGTTTAGGGTTGGATTAGGCGAACCCGCTTCGCGGCTCTGCCTAATCCAACCCTAAACTCTTTTCCTTATTCAAGGTCACTAATCCCGCAAGAAACTTAACACTAAGAGGGTATTGGTGAACCCTGTCGTGGATGTGATTCAAAGATGGGGTACTGAACCTTTAGAGTAGGGTACTGCTTAAGACGGGACGGAAAAGGGTTTAGGGTTGGATTAGGCGTACCCGCTTCGCGGCCTCGCCTAATCCAACCCTAAACCCTTTTCCTTATTCAAGGTCACTAATCCCGCAAGAAACTGAATTCTAAGAGGGTATTGGTGAACAATGTCGTTGATGTGATTAAAAGATGGGGTACAGAACGTTAAGAGTAGGGTACTGCATAAGACGGGACGGAAAAGGGTTTAGGGTTGGATTAGGCGAACCCGCTTCGCGGCTCAGCCTAATCCAACCCTAAACCCTTTTCCTTATTCAAGGTCACTAATCCCGCAAGAAACTTAACACTAAGAGGGTATTGGTGAACCCTGTCGTGGATGTGATTCAAAGATGGGGTACTGAACCTTTAGAGTAGGGTACTGCTTAAGACGGGACGGAAAAGGGTTTAGGGTTGGATTAGGCGTACCCGCTTCGCGGCCTCGCCTAATCCAACCCTAAACCCTTTTCCTTATTCAAGGTCACTAATCCCGCAAGAAACTGAATTCTAAGAGGGTATTGGTGAACAATGTCGTTGATGTGATTAAAAGATGGGGTACAGAACGTTAAGAGTAGGGTACTGCATAAGACGGGACGGAAAAGGGTTTAGGGTTGGATTAGGCGAACCCGCTTCGCGGCTCTGCCTAATCCAACCCTAAACCCTTTTCCTTATTCAAGGTCACTAATCCCGCAAGAAACTTAACACTAAGAGGGTATTGGTGAACCCTGTCGTGGATGTGATTCAAAGATGGGGTACTGAACCTTAAGAGTAGGGTACAGCATAAGACGGGACGGAAAAGGGTTTAGGGTTGGATTAGGCGTACCCGTTTCGCGGCCTCGCCTAATCCAACCCTAAACCCTTTTCCTTATTCAAGGTCACTAATCCCGCAAGAAACTGAATTGTAAGAGGGTATTGGTGAACAATGTCGTCGATGTGATTCAAAGATGGGGTACAGAACGTTAAGAGTAGGGTACTGCATAAGACGGGACGGAAAAGGGTTTTGGGTTGGATTAGGCGAACCCGCTTCGCGGCTCTGCCTAATCCAACCCTAAACCCTTTTCCTTATTCAAGGTCACTAATCCCGCAAGAAACTTAACACTAAGAGGGTATTGGTGAACCCTGTCGTGGATGTGATTCAAAGATGGGGTACTGAACCCTAAGAGTAGGGTACTGCTTAAGACGGGACGGAAAAGGGTTTAGGGTTGGATTAGGCGTACCCGCTTCGTGGATTTGCCTAATCCAACCCTAAACCCTTTTTCTTACTCAAGGTCACTAATCCCACAAGAAACTGAACCTAAGAGGGTATTGGTGAACTCTGTCGTGGATGTGATTCAAAGATGGGGTACTGAACCTTAAGAGTAGGGTACAGCATAAGACGGGACGGAAAAGGGTTTAGGGTTGGATTAGGCGTACCCGCTTCGTGGATTTGCCTAATCCAACCCTAAACCCTTTTTCTTACTCAAGGTCACTAATCCCACAAGAAACTGAACCTAAGAGGGTATTGGTGAACTCTGTCGTGGATGTGATTCAAAGATGGGGTACTGAACCTTAAGAGTAAGGTACAGCATAAGACGGGACGGAAAAGGGTTTAGGGTTGGATTAGGCGTACCCGCTTCGCGGCCTCGCCTAATCCAACCCTAAACCCTTTTCCTTATTCAAGGTCACTAATCCCGCAAGAAACTGAATTCTAAGAGGGTATTGGTGAACAATGTCGTCGATGTGATTCAAAGATGGGGTACAGAACGTTAAGAGTAGGGTACTGCATAAGACGGGACGGAAAAGGGTTTAGGATTGGATTAGGCGAACCCGCTTCGCGGTTCTGCCTAATCCAACCCTAAACCCTTTTCCTTATTGAAGGTCACTAATCCCGCAAGAAACTTAACACTAAGAGGGTATTGGTGAACCCTGTCGTGGATGTGATTCAAAGATGGGGTACTGAACCTTAAGAGTAGGGTACTGCTTAAGGCGGGACGGAAAAGGGTTTAGGGTTGGATTAGGCGAACCCGCTTCGCGGCTCTGCCTAATCCAACCCTAAACTCTTTTCCTTATTCAAGGTCACTAATCCCGCAAGAAACTTAACACTAAGAGGGTATTGGTGAACCCTGTCGTGGATGTGATTCAAAGATGGGGTACTGAACCTTTAGAGTAGGGTACTGCTTAAGACGGGACGGAAAAGGGTTTAGGGTTGGATTAGGCGTACCCGCTTCGCGGCCTCGCCTAATCCAACCCTAAACCCTTTTCCTTATTCAAGGTCACTAATCCCGCAAGAAACTGAATTCTAAGAGGGTATTGGTGAACAATGTCGTTGATGTGATTAAAAGATGGGGTACAGAACGTTAAGAGTAGGGTACTGCATAAGACGGGACGGAAAAGGGTTTAGGGTTGGATTAGGCGAACCCGCTTCGCGGCTCTGCCTAATCCAACCCTAAACCCTTTTCCTTATTCAAGGTCACTAATCCCGCAAGAAACTTAACACTAAGAGGGTATTGGTGAACCCTGTCGTGGATGTGATTCAAAGATGGGGTACTGAACCTTTAGAGTAGGGTACTGCTTAAGACGGGACGGAAAAGGGTTTAGGGTTGGATTAGGCGTACCCGCTTCGCGGCCTCGCCTAATCCAACCCTAAACCCTTTTCCTTATTCAAGGTCACTAATCCCGCAAGAAACTGAATTCTAAGAGGGTATTGGTGAACAATGTCGTTGATGTGATTAAAAGATGGGGTACAGAACGTTAAGAGTAGGGTACTGCATAAGACGGGACGGAAAAGGGTTTAGGGTTGGATTAGGCGAACCCGCTTCGCGGCTCTGCCTAATCCAACCCTAAACCCTTTTCCTTATTCAAGGTCACTAATCCCGCAAGAAACTTAACACTAAGAGGGTATTGGTGAACCCTGTCGTGGATGTGATTCAAAGATGGGGTACTGAACCTTAAGAGTAGGGTACAGCATAAGACGGGACGGAAAAGGGTTTAGGGTTGGATTAGGCGTACCCGTTTCGCGGCCTCGCCTAATCCAACCCTAAACCCTTTTCCTTATTCAAGGTCACTAATCCCGCAAGAAACTGAATTGTAAGAGGGTATTGGTGAACAATGTCGTCGATGTGATTCAAAGATGGGGTACAGAACGTTAAGAGTAGGGTACTGCATAAGACGGGACGGAAAAGGGTTTTGGGTTGGATTAGGCGAACCCGCTTCGCGGCTCTGCCTAATCCAACCCTAAACCCTTTTCCTTATTCAAGGTCACTAATCCCGCAAGAAACTTAACACTAAGAGGGTATTGGTGAACCCTGTCGTGGATGTGATTCAAAGATGGGGTACTGAACCCTAAGAGTAGGGTACTGCTTAAGACGGGACGGAAAAGGGTTTAGGGTTGGATTAGGCGTATCCGCTTCGTGGATTTGCCTAATCCAACCCTAAACCCTTTTTCTTACTCAAGGTCACTAATCCCACAAGAAACTGAACCTAAGAGGGTATTGGTGAACTCTGTCGTGGATGTGATTCAAAGATGGGGTACTGAACCTTAAGAGTAGGGTACAGCATAAGACGGGACGGAAAAGGGTTTAGGGTTGGATTAGGCGTACCCGCTTCGTGGATTTGCCTAATCCAACCCTAAACCCTTTTTCTTACTCAAGGTCACTAATCCCACAAGAAACTGAACCTAAGAGGGTATTGGTGAACTCTGTCGTGGATGTGATTCAAAGATGGGGTACTGAACCTTAAGAGTAAGGTACAGCATAAGACGGGACGGAAAAGGGTTTAGGGTTGGATTAGGGGTACCCGCTTCGCGGCCTCGCCTAATCCAACCCTAAACCCTTTTCCTTATTCAAGGTCACTAATCCCGCAAGAAACTGAATTCTAAGAGGGTATTGGTGAACAATGTCGTCGATGTGATTCAAAGATGGGGTACAGAACGTTAAGAGTAGGGTACTGCATAAGACGGGACGGAAAAGGGTTTAGGATTGGATTAGGCGAACCCGCTTCGCGGTTCTGCCTAATCCAACCCTAAACCCTTTTCCTTATTGAAGGTCACTAATCCCGCAAGAAACTTAACACTAAGAGGGTATTGGTGAACCCTGTCGTGGATGTGATTCAAAGATGGGGTACTGAACCTTAAGAGTAGGGTACTGCTTAAGGCGGGACGGAAAAGGGTTTAGGGTTGGATTAGGCGAACCCGCTTCGCGGCTCTGCCTAATCCAACCCTAAACTCTTTTCCTTATTCAAGGTCACTAATCCCGCAAGAAACTTAACACTAAGAGGGTATTGGTGAACCCTGTCGTGGATGTGATTCAAAGATGGGGTACTGAACCTTTAGAGTAGGGTACTGCTTAAGACGGGACGGAAAAGGGTTTAGGGTTGGATTAGGCGTACCCGCTTCGCGGCCTCGCCTAATCCAACCCTAAATTCTTTTCCTTATTCAAGGTCACTAATCCCGCAAGAAACTGAATTCTAAGAGGGTATTGGTGAACAATGTCGTTGATGTGATTAAAAGATGGGGTACAGAACGTTAAGAGTAGGGTACTGCATAAGACGGGACGGAAAAGGGTTTAGGGTTGGATTAGGCGAACCCGCTTCGCGGCTCTGCCTAATCCAACCCTAAACCCTTTTCCTTATTCAAGGTTCACTAATCCCGCAAGAAACTTAACACTAAGAGGGTATTGGTGAACCCTGTCGTGGATGTGATTCAAAGATGGGGTACTGAACCTTAAGAGTAGGGTACAGCATAAGACGGGACGGAAAAGGGTTTAGGGTTGGATTAGGCGTACCCATTTCGCGTTCTCGCCTAATCCAACCCTAAACCCTTTTCCTTATTCAAGGTCACTAATCCCGCAAGAAACTGAATTCTAAGAGGGTATTGGTGAACAATGTCGTCGATGTGATTCAAAGATGGGGTACAGAACGTTAAGAGTAGGGTACTGCATAAGACGGGACGGAAAAGGGTTTTGGGTTGGATTAGGCGAACCCGCTTCGCGGCTCTGCCTAATCCAACCCTAAACCCTTTTCCTTATTCAAGGTCACTAATCCCGCAAGAAACTTAACACTAAGAGGGTATTGGTGAACCCTGTCGTGGATGTGATTCAAAGATGGGGTACTGAACCCTTAGAGTAGGGTACTGCTTAAGACGGGACGGAAAAGGGTTTAGGGTTGGATTAGGCGTACCCGCTTCGTGGATTTGCCTAATCCAACCCTAAACCCTTTTTCTTACTCAAGGTCACTAATCCCACAAGAAACTGAACCTAAGAGGGTATTGGTGAACTCTGTCGTGGATGTGATTCAAAGATGGGGTACTGAACCTTAAGAGTAGGGTACAGCATAAGACGGGACGGAAAAGGGTTTAGGGTTGGATTAGGCGTACCCGCTTCGCGGCCTCGCCTAATCCAACCCTAAACCCTTTTCCTTATTCAAGGTCACTAATCCCGCAAGAAACTGAATTCTAAGAGGGTATTGGTGAACAATGTCGTCGATGTGATTCAAAGATGGGGTACAGAACGTTAAGAGTATGGTACTGCATAAGACGGGACGGAAAAGGGTTTAGGGTTGGATTAGGCGAACCCGCTTCGCGGCTCTGCCTAATCCAACCCTAAACCCTTTTCCTTATTCAAGGTCACTAATCCCGCAAGAAACTTAACACTAAGAGGGTATTGGTGAACCCTGTCGTGGATGTGATTCAAAGATGGGGTACTGAACCTTAAGAGTAGAGTACTGCTTAAGACGGGACGGAAAAGGGTTTAGGGTTGGATTAGGCGAACCCGCTTCGCGGCTCTGCCTAATCCAACCCTAAACCCTTTTTCTTATTCAAGGTCACTAATCCCGCAAGAAACTTAACACTAAGAGGGTATTGGTGAACCCTGTCGTGGATGTGATTCAAAGATGGGGTACTGAACCTTTAGAGTAGGGTACTGCTTAAGACGGGACGGAAAAGGGTTTAGGGTTGGATTAGGCGTACCCGCTTCGTGGATTTGCCTAATCCAACCCTAAACCCTTTTTCTTACTCAAGGTCACTAATCCCACAAGAAACTGAACCTAAGAGGGTATTGGTGAACTCTGTCGTGGATGTGATTCAAAGATGGGGTACTGAACCTTAAGAGTAGGTACAGCATAAGACGGGACGGAAAAGGGTTTAGGGTTGGATTAGGCGTACCCGCTTCGCGGCCTCGCCTAATCCAACCCTAAACCCGTTTCCTTATTCAAGGTCACTAATCCCGCAAGAAACTGAATTCTAAGAGGGTATTGGTGAACAATGTCGTCGATGTGATTCAAAGATGGGGTACAGAACGTTAAGAGTAGGGTACTGCATAAGACGGGACGGAAAAGGGTTTAGGGTTGGATTAGGCGAACCCGCTTCGCGGCTCTGCCTAATCCAACCCTAAACCCTTTTCCATATTCAAGGTCACTAATCCCGCAAGAAACTTAACACTAAGAGGGTATTGGTGAACCCTGTCGTGGATGTGATTCAAAGATGGGGTACTGAACCTTAAGAGTAGGGTACTGCTTAAGACGGGACGGAAAAGGGTTTAGGGTTGGATTAGGCGTACCCGCTTCGTGGATTTGCCTAATCCAACCCTAAACCCTTTTTCTTACTCAAGGTCACTAATCCCACAAGAAACTGAACCTAAGAGGGTATTGGTGAACTCTGTCGTGGATGTGATTCAAAGATGGGGTACTGAACCTTAAGAGTAGGGTACAGCATAAGACGGGACGGAAAAGGGTTTAGGGTTGGATTAGGCGTACCCGCTTCGCGGCCTCGCCTAATCCAACCCTAAACCCTTTTCCTTATTCAAGGTCACTAATCCCGCAAGAAACTGAATTCTAAGAGGGTATTGGTGAACAATGTCGTCGATGTGATTCAAAGATGGGGTACAGAACGTTAAGAGTAGGGTACTGCATAAGACGGGACGGAAAAGGGTTTAGGGTTGGATTAGGCGAACCCGCTTCGCGGCTCTGCCTAATCCAACCCTAAACCCTTTTCCTTATTCAAGGTCACTAATCCCGCAAGAAACTTAACACTAAGAGGGTATTGGTGAACCCTGTCGTGGATGTGATTCAAAGATGGGGTACTGAACCTTAAGAGTAGAGTACTGCTTAAGACGGGACGGAAAAGGGTTTAGGGTTGGATTAGGCGAACCCGCTTCGCGGCTCTGCCTAATCCAACCCTAAACCCTTTTCCTTATTCAAGGTCACTAATCCCGCAAGAAACTTAACACTAAGAGGGTATTGGTGAACCCTGTCGTGGATGTGATTCAAAGATGGGGTACTGAACCTTAAGAGTAGGTACAGCATAAGACGGGACGGAAAAGGGTTTAGGGTTGGATTAGGCGTACCCGCTTCGCGGCCTCGCCTAATCCAACCCTAAACCCTTTTCCTTATTCAAGGTCACTAATCCCGCAAGAAACTGAATTCTAAGAGGGTATTGGTGAACAATGTCGTCGATGTGATTCAAAGATGGGGTACAGAACGTTAAGAGTAGGGTACTGCTTAAGACGGGACGGAAAAGGGTTTAGGGTTGGATTAGGCGTACCCGCTTCGTGGATTTGCCTAATCCAACCCTAAACCCTTTTTCTTACTCAAGGTCACTAATCCCACAAGAAACTGAACCTAAGAGGGTATTGGTGAACTCTGTCGTGGATGTGATTCAAAGATGGGGTACTGAACCTTAAGAGTAGGGTACTGCATAAGACGGGACGGAAAAGGGTTTAGGGTTGGATTAGACGTACCCGCTTCGCGGCCTCGCCTTATCCAACCCTAAAACCTTTTCCTTATTCAAGGTCACTAATCTCGCAAGAAACTGAACCCTAAGAGGGTATTGGTGAACCCTGTCGTGGATGTGATTCAAAGATGGGGTACTGAACCTTAAGAGTAGGGTACTGCATAAGACGAGACAGAAAAGGGTTTAGGGTTGGATTAGGCGTACCCGCTTAGCGGCTCCACCTAATCCAACCCTAAACCCTTTTCCTTATTCAAGGTCACTAATCCCGCAAGAAACTGAACCCTAAGAGGGTATTGGTGAACCCTGTCGTGGATGTGATTCAAAGATGGGGTACTGAAACTTAAGAGTAGGGTACTGCATAAGACGAGACAGAAAAGGGTTTAGGGTTGGATTAGGTGAACCCGCTTCGCGGCTCCGCCTAATCCAACCCTAAACCCTTTTCCTTATTCAAGGTCACTAATCCCGCAAGAAACTGAACTCTAAGAGGGTATTCGTGAACCCAGTCGTGGATGTGATTCAAAGATGGGGTACTGAACGTTAAGAGTAGGGTACTACATAAGACGGGACGGAAAAGGGTTCAGGGTTGGATTAGGCGTACCCGCTTCGCGGCTCCGCCTAATTCAACCCTAAACCCTTTTCCTTATTCAAGGTCACTAATCCCGCAAGAAACTGAACCCTAAGAGGGTATTGGTGAACCCTGTCGTGGATGTGATTCAAAGATGGGGTACTGAACCTTAAGAGTAGGGTACTGCATAAGACGAGACAGAAAAGGGTTTAGGGTTGGATTAGGCGAACCCGCTTCGCGGCTCCGCCTAGTCATACCCTAAAACCTTTTCCATATTCAAGGTCACAAATCCCGCAAGAAACTGAACCCTAAGAGGGTATTGGTGAACACTGTCGTGGATGTGATTCAAAGATGGGGTACTGAACCTTAAGAGTAGGGTACTGCATAAGACGAGACGGAAAAGGGTTCAGGGTTGGATTAGGCGTACCCGCTTCGTGGCTCCGCCTAATCCAACCCTATACCCTTTTCCTTATTCAAGGTCACTAATCCCGCAAAAAACTGAACCCTAAGAGGGTATTGGTGAACCCTGTCGTGGATGTGATTCAAAGATGGGGTACTGAACCTTAAGAGTAGGGTACTGCATAAGACGGGACGGAAAAGGGTTCAGGGTTGGATTAGGCATACCCGCTTCGCGGCTCCGCCTAATTCAACCCTAAACCCTTTTCCTTATTCAAGGTCACTAATCCCGCAAGAAACTGAACACTAAGAGGGTATTGGTGAACCCTGTCGTGGATGTGATTCAAAGATGGGGTACTGAACCTTAAGAGTAAGGTACTGCATAAGACGGGACGGAAAAGGGTTCACGGTTGGATTAGGCGTACCCGCTTTGTGGCTCCGCCTAATCCAACCCTATACCCATTTCCTTATTCAAGGTCACTAATCCCGCAAGAAACTGAACCCTAAGAGGGTATTGGTGAACCCTGTCGTGGATGTGATTCAAAGATGGGGTACAGAACCTTAAGAGTAGGGTACTTCATAAGACGGGACGGAAAAGGGTTTAAGGTTGGATTAGGCGTACCCGCTTCGCGGCCTCGCCTAATCCAACCCTAAACCCTTTTCCTTATTCAAGGTCACTAATCCCCCAAGAAACTGAATCCTAAGAGGGTATTGGTGAAAAATGTCGTGGATGTGATTCAAAGATGGGGTATTGAACGTTAAGAGTAAGGTACTGCATAAGACGGGACGGAAAAGGGTTCAGGGTTGGATTAGGCGTACCCGCTTCGCGGCTCCGCCTAATTCAACCCTAAACCCTTTTCCTTATTCAAGGTCACTAATCCCGCAAGAAACTGAACCCTAAGAGGGTATTGGTGAACCCTGTCGTGGATGTGATTCAAAGATGGGGTACTGAACCTTAAGAGTAGGGTACTGCATAAGACGAGACAGAAAAGGGTTTAGGGTTGGATTAGGCGAACCCGCTTCGCGGCTCCGCCTAGTCATACCCTAAAACCTTTTCCATATTCAAGGTCACAAATCCCGCAAGAAACTGAACCCTAAGAGGGTATTGGTGAACACTGTCGTGGATGTGATTCAAAGATGGGGTACTGAACCTTAAGAGTAGGGTACTGCATAAGACGAGACGGAAAAGGGTTCAGGGTTGGATTAGGCGTACCCGCTTCGTGGCTCCGCCTAATCCAACCCTATACCCTTTTCCTTATTCAAGGTCACTAATCCCGCAAAAAACTGAACCCTAAGAGGGTATTGGTGAACCCTGTCGTGGATGTGATTCAAAGATGGGGTACTGAACCTTAAGAGTAGGGTACTGCATAAGACGGGACGGAAAAGGGTTCAGGGTTGGATTAGGCATACCCGCTTCGCGGCTCCGCCTAATTCAACCCTAAACCCTTTTCCTTATTCAAGGTCACTAATCCCGCAAGAAACTGAACACTAAGAGGGTATTGGTGAACCCTGTCGTGGATGTGATTCAAAGATGGGGTACTGAACCTTAAGAGTAAGGTACTGCATAAGACGGGACGGAAAAGGGTTCACGGTTGGATTAGGCGTACCCGCTTTGTGGCTCCGCCTAATCCAACCCTATACCCATTTCCTTATTCAAGGTCACTAATCCCGCAAGAAACTGAACCCTAAGAGGGTATTGGTGAACCCTGTCGTGGATGTGATTCAAAGATGGGGTACAGAACCTTAAGAGTAGGGTACTTCATAAGACGGGACGGAAAAGGGTTTAAGGTTGGATTAGGCGTACCCGCTTCGCGGCCTCGCCTAATCCAACCCTAAACCCTTTTCCTTATTCAAGGTCACTAATCCCCCAAGAAACTGAATCCTAAGAGGGTATTGGTGAAAAATGTCGTGGATGTGATTCAAAGATGGGGTACTGAACGTTAAGAGTAAGGTACTGCATAAGACGGGACGGAAAAGGGTTCAGGGTTGGATTAGGCGTACCCGCTTCGCGGCTCCGCCTAATTCAACCCTAAACCCTTTTCCTTATTCAAGGTCACTATTCCCGCAAGAAACTGAACCCTAAGAGGGTATTGGTGAACCCTGTCGTGGATGTGATTCAAAGATGGGGTACTGAACCTTAAGAGTAGGGTACTGCATAAGACGAGACAGAAAAGGGTTTAGGGTTGGATTAGGCGAACCCGCTTCGCGGCTCCGCCTAGTCATACCCTAAAACCTTTTCCATATTCAAGGTCACAAATCCCGCAAGAAACTGAACCCTAAGAGGGTATTGGTGAACACTGTCGTGGATGTGATTCAAAGATGGGGTACTGAACCTTAAGAGTAGGGTACTGCATAAGACGAGACGGAAAAGGGTTCAGGGTTGGATTAGGCGTACCCGCTTCGTGGCTCCGCCTAATCCAACCCTATACCCTTTTCCTTATTCAAGGTCACTAATCCCGCAAAAAACTGAACCCTAAGAGGGTATTGGTGAACCCTGTCGTGGATGTGATTCAAAGATGGGGTACTGAACCTTAAGAGTAGGGTACTGCATAAGACGGGACGGAAAAGGGTTCAGGGTTGGATTAGGCATACCCGCTTCGCGGCTCCGCCTAATTCAACCCTAAACCCTTTTCCTTATTCAAGGTCACTAATCCCGCAAGAAACTGAACCCTAAGAGGGTATTGGTGAACCCTGTCGTGGATGTGATTCAAAGATGGGGTACTGAACCTTAAGAGTAAGGTACTGCATAAGACGGGACGGAAAAGGGTTCACGGTTGGATTAGGCGTACCCGCTTTGTGGCTCCGCCTAATCCAACCCTATACCCATTTCCTTATTCAAGGTCACTAATCCCGCAAGAAACTGAACCCTAAGAGGGTATTGGTGAACCCTGTCGTGGATGTGATTCAAAGATGGGGTACAGAACCTTAAGAGTAGGGTACTTCATAAGACGGGACGGAAAAGGGTTTAAGGTTGGATTAGGCGTACCCGCTTCGCGGCCTCGCCTAATCCAACCCTAAACCCTTTTCCTTATTCAAGGTCACTAATCCCCCAAGAAACTGAATCCTAAGAGGGTATTGGTGAAAAATGTCGTGGATGTGATTCAAAGATGGGGTACTGAACGTTAAGAGTAAGGTACTGCATAAGACGGGACGGAAAAGGGTTCAGGGTTGGATTAGGCGTACCCGCTTCGTGGCTCCGCCTAATCCAACCCTATACCCTTTTCCTTATTCAAGGTCACTAATCCTGCAAGAAACTGAACTCTAAGAGGGTATTCGTGAACCCAGTCGTGGATGTGATTCAAAGATGGGGTACTGAACGTTAAGAGTAGGGTACTGCATAAGACGGGACGGAAAAGGGTTCAGGGTTGGATTAGGCGTACCCGCTTCGCGGCTCCGCCTAATTCAACCCTAAACCCTTTTCCTTATTCAAGGTCACTAATCCCGCAAGAAACTGAACCCTAAGAGGGTATTGGTGAACACTGTCGTGGATGTGATTCAAAGATGGGGTACTGAACCTTAAGAGTAGGGTACTGCATAAGACGGGACGGAAAAGGGTTTAGGGTTGGATTAGGCGTACCCGCTTCGCGGCCTCGCCTAATCCAACCCTATACCTTTTCCTTATTCAAGGTCACTAATCCCGCAAGAAACTGAACTCTAAGAGGGTATTCGTGAACCCAGTCGTGGATGTGATTCAAAGATGGGGTATTGAACGTTAAGAGTAGGGTACTACATAAGACGGGACGGAAAAGGGTTCAGGGTTGGATTAGGCGTACCCGCTTCGCGGCTCCGCCTAATTCAACCCTAAACCCTTTTCCTTATTCAAGGTCACTAATCTCGCAAGAAACTGAACCCTAAGAGGGTATTGGTGAACCCTATCGTGGATGTGATTCAAAGATGGGCTACTGAACGTTAAGAGTAGGGTACTACATAAGACGGGACGGAAAAGGGTTCAGGGTTGGATTAGGCGTACCTGCTTCGCGGCTCCGCCTAATTCAACCCTAAACCCTTTTCCTTATTCAAGGTCACTAATCCCGCAAGAAACTGAACCCTAAGAGGGTATTGGTGAACCCTGTCGTGGATGTGATTCAAAGATGGGGTACTGAACCTTAAGAGTAGGGTACTGCATAAGACGGGACGGAAAAGGGTTCACGGTTGGATTAGGCGTACCCGCTTCGTGGCTCCGCCTAATCCAACCCTATACCCTTTTCCTTATTCAAGGTCACTAATCCTGCAAGAAACTGAACTCTAAGAGGGTATTCGTGAACCCAGTCGTGGATGTGATTCAAAGATGGGGTACTGAACGTTAAGAGTAGGGTACTGCATAAGACGGGACGGAAAAGGGTTCACGGTTGGATTAGGCGTACCCGCTTCGTGGCTCCGCCTAATCCAACCCTATAC
Organism: Agrostemma githago; assembly: GCA_958450325.1. Taxonomy (NCBI): domain Eukaryota; kingdom Viridiplantae; phylum Streptophyta; class Magnoliopsida; order Caryophyllales; family Caryophyllaceae; genus Agrostemma; species Agrostemma githago. The sequence continues at coordinate 39,179,028 of OY288252.1, forward strand.
CCTTTTCCTTATTCAAGGTCACTAATCCCGCAAGAAACTGAACCCTAAGAGGGTATTGGTGAACCCTGTCGTGGATGTGATTCAAAGATGGGGTACAGAACCTTAACAGTACGGTACTGCATAAGACGGGACGGAAAAGGGTTTAAGGTTGGATTAGGCGTACCCGCTTCGCGGCCTCGCCTAATCCAACCCTAAACCCTTTTCCTTATTCAAGGTCACTAATCCCAAAAGAAACTGAATCCTAAGAGGGTATTGGTGAAAAATGTCGTGGATGTGATTCAAAGATGGGGTACTGAACGTTAAGAGTAGGGTACTGCATAAGACGGGACGGAAAAGGGTTCAGGGTTGGATTAGGCGTACCTGCTTCGCGGCTCCGCCTAATTCAACCCTAAACCCTTTTCCTTATTCAAGGTCACTAATCCCGCAAGAAACTGAACCCTAAGAGGGTATTGGTGAACCCTGTCGTGGATGTGATTCAAAGATGGGGTACTGAACCTTAAGAGTAGGGTACTGCATAAGACGGGACGGAAAAGGGTTCACGGTTGGATTAGGCGTACCCGCTTCGTGGCTCCGCCTAATCCAACCCTATACCCTTTTCCTTATTCAAGGTCACTAATCCTGCAAGAAACTGAACTCTAAGAGGGTATTCGTGAACCCAGTCGTGGATGTGATTCAAAGATGGGGTACTGAACGTTAAGAGTAGGGTACTGCATAAGACGGGACGGAAAAGGGTTCACGGTTGGATTAGGCGTACCCGCTTCGTGGCTCCGCCTAATCCAACCCTATACCCTTTTCCTTATTCAAGGTCACTAATCCCGCAAGAAACTGAACCCTAAGAGGGTATTGGTGAACCCTGTCGTGGATGTGATTCAAAGATGGGGTACAGAACCTTAACAGTAGGGTACTGCATAAGACGGGACGGAAAAGGGTTTAAGGTTGGATTAGGCGTACCCGCTTCGCGGCCTCGCCTAATCCAACCCTAAACCCTTTTCCTTATTCAAGGTCACTAATCCCAAAAGAAACTGAATCCTAAGAGGGTATTGGTGAAAAATGTCGTGGATGTGATTCAAAGATGGGGTACTGAACGTTAAGAGTAAGGTACTGCATAAGATGGGACGGAAAAGGGTTCAGGGTTGGATTAGGCGTACCCGCTTCGTGGCTCCGCCTAATCCAACCCTATACCCTTTTCCTTATTCAAGGTCACTAATCCTGCAAGAAACTGAACTCTAAGAGGGTATTCGTGAACCCAGTCGTGGATGTGATTCAAAGATGGGGTACTGAACGTTAAGAGTAGGGTACTGCATAAGACGGGACGGAAAAGGGTTCAGGGTTGGATTAGGCATACCCGCTTCGCGGCTCCGCCTAATTCAACCCTAAACCCTTTTCCTTATTCAAGGTCACTAATCCCGCAAGAAACTGAACCCTAAGAGGGTATTGGTGAACCCTGTCGTGGATGTGATTCAAAGATGGGGTACTGAACCTTAAGAGTAAGGTACTGCATAAGACGGGACGGAAAAGGGTTCACGGTTGGATTAGGCGTACCCGCTTTGTGGCTCCGCCTAATCCAACCCTATACCCATTTCCTTATTCAAGGTCACTAATCCCGCAAGAAACTGAACCCTAAGAGGGTATTGGTGAACCCTGTCGTGGATGTGATTCAAAGATGGGGTACAGAACCTTAAGAGTAGGGTACTGCATAAGACGAGACGGAAAAGGGTTTAAGGTTGGATTAGGCGTACCCGCTTCGCGGCCTCGCCTAATCCAACCCTAAACCCTTTTCCTTATTCAAGGTCACTAATCCCCCAAGAAACTGAATCCTAAGAGGGTATTGGTGAAAAATGTCGTGGATGTGATTCAAAGATGGGGTACTGAACGTTAAGAGTAAGGTACTGCATAAGACGGGACGGAAAAGGGTTCAGGGTTGGATTAGGCGTACCCGCTTCGTGGCTCCGCCTAATCCAACCCTATACCCTTTTCCTTATTCAAGGTCACTAATCCTGCAAGAAACTGAACTCTAAGAGGGTATTCGTGAACCCAGTCGTGGATGTGATTCAAAGATGGGGTACTGAACCTTAAGAGTAGGGTACTGCATAAGACGGGACGGAAAAGGGTTCAGGGTTGGATTAGGCATACCCGCTTCGCGGCTCCGCCTAATTCAACCCTAAACCCTTTTCCTTATTCAAGGTCACTAATCCCGCAAGAAACTGAACCCTAAGAGGGTATTGGTGAACCCTGTCGTGGATGTGATTCAAAGATGGGGTACTGAACCTTAAGAGTAAGGTACTGCATAAGACGGGACGGAAAAGGGTTCACGGTTGGATTAGGCGTACCCGCTTTGTGGCTCCGCCTAATCCAACCCTATACCCATTTCCTTATTCAAGGTCACTAATCCCGCAAGAAACTGAACCCTAAGAGGGTATTGGTGAACCCTGTCGTGGATGTGATTCAAAGATGGGGTACAGAACCTTAAGAGTAGGGTACTGCATAAGACGGGACGGAAAAGGGTTTAAGGTTGGATTAGGCGTACCCGCTTCGCGGCCTCGCCTAATCCAACCCTAAACCCTTTTCCTTATTCAAGGTCACTAATCCCCCAAGAAACTGAATCCTAAGAGGGTATTGGTGAAAAATGTCGTGGATGTGATTCAAAGATGGGGTACTGAACGTTAAGAGTAAGGTACTGCATAAGACGGGACGGAAAAGGGTTCAGGGTTGGATTAGGCGTACCCGCTTCGTGGCTCCGCCTAATCCAACCCTATACCCTTTTCCTTATTCAAGGTCACTAATCCTGCAAGAAACTGAACTCTAAGAGGGTATTCGTGAACCCAGTCGTGGATGTGATTCAAAGATGGGGTACTGAACGTTAAGAGTAGGGTACTGCATAAGACGGGACGGAAAAGGGTTTAGGGTTGGATTAGGCGAACCCGCTTCGCGGCTCTGCCTAATCCAACCCTAAACCCTTTTCCTTATTCAAGGTCACTAATCCCGCAAGAAACTGAACCCTAAGAGGGTATTGGTGAACCCTGTCGTGGATGTGATTCAAAGATGGGGTACTGAACCTTAACAGTAGGGTACTGCATAAGACGGGACGGAAAAGGGTTTAAGGTTGGATTAGGCGTACCCGCTTCGCGGCCTCGCCTAATCCAACCCTAAACCCTTTTCCTTATTCAAGGTCACTAATCCCAAAAGAAACTGAATCCTAAGAGGGTATTGGTGAAAAATGTCGTGGATGTGATTCAAAGATGGGGTACTGAACGTTAAGAGTAAGGTACTGCATAAGATGGGACGGAAAAGGGTTCAGGGTTGGATTAGGCGTACCCGCTTCGTGGCTCCGCCTAATCCAACCCTATACCCTTTTCCTTATTCAAGGTCACTAATCCTGCAAGAAACTGAACTCTAAGAGGGTATTCGTGAACCCAGTCGTGGATGTGATTCAAAGATGGGGTACTGAACGTTAAGAGTAGGGTAGTGCATAAGACGGGACGGAAAAGGGTTCAGGGTTGGATTAGGCATACCCGCTTCGCGGCTCCGCCTAATTCAACCCTAAACCCTTTTCCTTATTCAAGGTCACTAATCCCGCAAGAAACTGAACCCTAAGAGGGTATTGGTGAACCCTGTCGTGGATGTGATTCAAAGATGGGGTACTGAACCTTAAGAGTAAGGTACTGCATAAGACGGGACGGAAAAGGGTTCACGGTTGGATTAGGCGTACCCGCTTTGTGGCTCCGCCTAATCCAACCCTATACCCATTTCCTTATTCAAGGTCACTAATCCCGCAAGAAACTGAACCCTAAGAGGGTATTGGTGAACCCTGTCGTGGATGTGATTCAAAGATGGGGTACAGAACCTTAAGAGTAGGGTACTGCATAAGACGGGACGGAAAAGGGTTTAAGGTTGGATTAGGCGTACCCGCTTCGCGGCCTCGCCTAATCCAACCCTAAACCCTTTTCCTTATTCAAGGTCACTAATCCCCCAAGAAACTGAATCCTAAGAGGGTATTGGTGAAAAATGTCGTGGATGTGATTCAAAGATGGGGTACTGAACGTTAAGAGTAAGGTACTGCATAAGACGGGACGGAAAAGGGTTCAGGGTTGGATTAGGCGTACCCGCTTCGTGGCTCCGCCTAATCCAACCCTATACCCTTTTCCTTATTCAAGGTCACTAATCCTGCAAGAAACTGAACTCTAAGAGGGTATTCGTGAACCCAGTCGTGGATGTGATTCAAAGATGGGGTACTGAACGTTAAGAGTAGGGTACTGCATAAGACGGGACGGAAAAGGGTTCACGGTTGGATTAGGCGTACCCGCTTCGTGGCTCCGCCTAATCCAACCCTATACCCTTTTCCTTATTCAAGGTCACTAATCCCGCAAGAAACTGAACCCTAAGAGGGTATTGGTGAACCCTGTCGTGGATGTGATTCAAAGATGGGGTACTGAACCTTAACAGTAGGGTACTGCATAAGACGGGACGGAAAAGGGTTTAAGGTTGGATTAGGCGTACCCGCTTCGCGGCCTCGCCTAATCCAACCCTAAACCCTTTTCCTTATTCAAGGTCACTAATCCCAAAAGAAACTGAATCCTAAGAGGGTATTGGTGAAAAATGTCGTGGATGTGATTCAAAGATGGGGTACTGAACGTTAAGAGTAAGGTACTGCATAAGATGGGACGGAAAAGGGTTCAGGGTTGGATTAGGCGTACCCGCTTCGTGGCTCCGCCTAATCCAACCCTATACCCTTTTCCTTATTCAAGGTCACTAATCCTGCAAGAAACTGAACTCTAAGAGGGTATTCGTGAACCCAGTCGTGGATGTGATTCAAAGATGGGGTACTGAACGTTAAGAGTAGGGTAGTGCATAAGACGGGACGGAAAAGGGTTCAGGGTTGGATTAGGCATACCCGCTTCGCGGCTCCGCCTAATTCAACCCTAAACCCTTTTCCTTATTCAAGGTCACTAATCCCGCAAGAAACTGAACCCTAAGAGGGTATTGGTGAACCCTGTCGTGGATGTGATTCAAAGATGGGGTACTGAACCTTAAGAGTAAGGTACTGCATAAGACGGGACGGAAAAGGGTTCACGGTTGGATTAGGCGTACCCGCTTTGTGGCTCCGCCTAATCCAACCCTATACCCATTTCCTTATTCAAGGTCACTAATCCCGCAAGAAACTGAACCCTAAGAGGGTATTGGTGAACCCTGTCGTGGATGTGATTCAAAGATGGGGTACAGAACCTTAAGAGTAGGGTACTGCATAAGACGGGACGGAAAAGGGTTTAAGGTTGGATTAGGCGTACCCGCTTCGCGGCCTCGCCTAATCCAACCCTAAACCCTTTTCCTTATTCAAGGTCACTAATCCCCCAAGAAACTGAATCCTAAGAGGGTATTGGTGAAAAATGTCGTGGATGTGATTCAAAGATGGGGTACTGAACGTTAAGAGTAAGGTACTGCATAAGACGGGACGGAAAAGGGTTCAGGGTTGGATTAGGCGTACCCGCTTCGTGGCTCCGCCTAATCCAACCCTATACCCTTTTCCTTATTCAAGGTCACTAATCCTGCAAGAAACTGAACTCTAAGAGGGTATTCGTGAACCCAGTCGTGGATGTGATTCAAAGATGGGGTACTGAACGTTAAGAGTAGGGTACTGCATAAGACGGGACGGAAAAGGGTTCACGGTTGGATTAGGCGTACCCGCTTCGTGGCTCCGCCTAATCCAACCCTATACCCTTTTCCTTATTCAAGGTCACTAATCCCGCAAGAAACTGAACCCTAAGAGGGTATTGGTGAACCCTGTCGTGGATGTGATTCAAAGATGGGGTACAGAACCTTAACAGTAGGGTACTGCATAAGACGGGACGGAAAAGGGTTTAAGGTTGGATTAGGCGTACCCGCTTCGCGGCCTCGCCTAATCCAACCCTAAACCCTTTTCCTTATTCAAGGTCACTAATCCCAAAAGAAACTGAATCCTAAGAGGGTATTGGTGAAAAATGTCGTGGATGTGATTCAAAGATGGGGTACTGAACGTTAAGAGTAAGGTACTGCATAAGATGGGACGGAAAAGGGTTCAGGGTTGGATTAGGCGTACCCGCTTCGTGGCTCCGCCTAATCCAACCCTATACCCTTTTCCTTATTCAAGGTCACTAATCCTGCAAGAAACTGAACTCTAAGAGGGTATTCGTGAACCCAGTCGTGGATGTGATTCAAAGATGGGGTACTGAACGTTAAGAGTAGGGTACTGCATAAGACGGGACGGAAAAGGGTTCAGGGTTGGATTAGGCATACCCGCTTCGCGGCTCCGCCTAATTCAACCCTAAACCCTTTTCCTTATTCAAGGTCACTAATCCCGCAAGAAACTGAACCCTAAGAGGGTATTGGTGAACCCTGTCGTGGATGTGATTCAAAGATGGGGTACTGAACCTTAAGAGTAAGGTACTGCATAAGACGGGACGGAAAAGGGTTCACGGTTGGATTAGGCGTACCCGCTTTGTGGCTCCGCCTAATCCAACCCTATACCCATTTCCTTATTCAAGGTCACTAATCCCGCAAGAAACTGAACCCTAAGAGGGTATTGGTGAACCCTGTCGTGGATGTGATTCAAAGATGGGGTACAGAACCTTAAGAGTAGGGTACTGCATAAGACGGGACGGAAAAGGGTTTAAGGTTGGATTAGGCGTACCCGCTTCGCGGCCTCGCCTAATCCAACCCTAAACCCTTTTCCTTATTCAAGGTCACTAATCCCCCAAGAAACTGAATCCTAAGAGGGTATTGGTGAAAAATGTCGTGGATGTGATTCAAAGATGGGGTACTGAACGTTAAGAGTAAGGTACTGCATAAGACGGGACGGAAAAGGGTTCAGGGTTGGATTAGGCGTACCCGCTTCGTGGCTCCGCCTAATCCAACCCTATACCCTTTTCCTTATTCAAGGTCACTAATCCTGCAAGAAACTGAACTCTAAGAGGGTATTCGTGAACCCAGTCGTGGATGTGATTCAAAGATGGGGTACTGAACGTTAAGAGTAGGGTACTGCATAAGACGGGACGGAAAAGGGTTCAGGGTTGGATTAGGCGTACCCGCTTCGCGGCTCTGCCTAATTCAACCCTAAACCCTTTTCCTTATTCAAGGTCACTAATCCCGCAAGAAACTGAACCCTAAGAGGGTATTGGTGAACACTGTCGTGGATGTGATTCAAAGATGGGGTACTGAACCTTAAGAGTAGGGTACTGCATAAGACGGGACGGAAAAGGGTTTAGGGTTGGATTAGGCGTACCCGCTTCGCGGCCTCGCCTAATCCAACCCTATACCTTTTCCTTATTCAAGGTCACTAATCCCGCAAGAAACTGAACTCTAAGAGGGTATTCGTGAACCCAGTCGTGGATGTGATTCAAAGATGGGGTACTGAACGTTAAGAGTAGGGTACTGCATAAGACGGGACGGAAAAGGGTTTAAGGTTGGATTAGGCGTACCCGCTTCGCGGCCTCGCCTAATCCAACCCTAAACCCTTTTCCTTATTCAAGGTCACTAATCCCCCAAGAAACTGAATCCTAAGAGGGTATTGGTGAAAAATGTCGTGGATGTGATTCAAAGATAGGGTACTGAACGTTAAGAGTAAGGTACTGCATAAGACGGGACGGAAAAGGGTTCAGGGTTGGATTAGGCGTACCCGCTTCGTGGCTCCGCCTAATCCAACCCTATACCCTTTTCCTTATTCAAGGTCACTAATCCTGCAAGAAACTGAACTCTAAGAGGGTATTCGTGAACCCAGTCGTGGATGTGATTCAAAGATGGGGTACTGAACGTTAAGAGTACGGTACTGCATAAGACGGGACGGAAAAGGGTTCAGGGTTGGATTAGGCGTACCCGCTTTGCGGCTCCGCCTAATTCAACCCTAAACCCTTTTCCTTATTCAAGGTCACTAATCCCGCAAGAAACTGAACCCTAAGAGGGTATTGGTGAACACTGTCGTGGATGTGATTCAAAGATGGGGTACTGAACCTTAAGAGTAGGGTACTGCATAAGACGGGACGGAAAAGGGTTTAGGGTTGGATTAGGCGTACCCGCTTCGCGGCCTCGCCTAATCCAACCCTATACCTTTTCCTTATTCAAGGTCACTAATCCCGCAAGAAACTGAACTCTAAGAGGGTATTCGTGAACCCAGTCGTGGATGTGATTCAAAGATGGGGTACTGAACGTTAAGAGTAGGGTACTACATAAGACGGGACGGAAAAGGGTTCAGGGTTGGATTAGGCGTACCCGCTTCGCGGCTCCGCCTAATTCAACCCTAAACCCTTTTCCTTATTCAAGGTCACTAATCTCGCAAGAAACTGAACCCTAAGAGGGTATTGGTGAACCCTATCGTGGATGTGATTCAAAGATGGGGTACTGAACGTTAAGAGTAGGGTACTACATAAGACGGGACGGAAAAGGGTTCAGGGTTGGATTAGGCGTACCTGCTTCGCGGCTCCGCCTAATTCAACCCTAAACCCTTTTCCTTATTCAAGGTCACTAATCCCGCAAGAAACTGAACCCTAAGAGGGTATTGGTGAACCCTGTCGTGGATGTGATTCAAAGATGGGGTACTGAACCTTAAGAGTAGGGTACTGCATAAGACGGGACGGAAAAGGGTTCACGGTTGGATTAGGCGTACCCGCTTCGTGGCTCCGCCTAATCCAACCCTATACCCTTTTCCTTATTCAAGGTCACTAATCCTGCAAGAAACTGAACTCTAAGAGGGTATTCGTGAACCCAGTCGTGGATGTGATTCAAAGATGGGGTACTGAACGTTAAGAGTAGGGTACTGCATAAGACGGGACGGAAAAGGGTTCACGGTTGGATTAGGCGTACCCGCTTCGTGGCTCCGCCTAATCCAACCCTATACCCTTTTCCTTATTCAAGGTCACTAATCCCGCAAGAAACTGAACCCTAAGAGGGTATTGGTGAACCCTGTCGTGGATGTGATTCAAAGATGGGGTACAGAACCTTAACAGTAGGGTACTGCATAAGACGGGACGGAAAAGGGTTTAAGGTTGGATTAGGCGTACCCGCTTCGCGGCCTCGCCTAATCCAACCCTAAACCCTTTTCCTTATTCAAGGTCACTAATCCCCCAAGAAACTGAATCCTAAGAGGGTATTGGTCAAAATGTCGTGCATGTGATTCAAAGATGGGGTACTGAACGTTAAGAGTAAGGTACTGCATAAGACGGGACGGAAAAGGGTTCAGGGTTGGATTAGGCGTACCCGCTTCGTGGCTCCGCCTAATTCAACCCTAAACCCTTTTCCTTATTCCAGGTCACTAATCCCGCAAGAAACTGAACCCTAAGAGGGTATTGGTGAACCCTGTCGTGGATGTGATTCAAAGATGGGGTACTGAACCTTAAGAGTAGGGTACTGCATAAGACGGGACGGAAAAGGGTTCACGGTTGGATTAGGCGTACCCGCTTCGTGGCTCCGCCTAATCCAACCCTATACCCTTTTCCTTATTCAAGGTCACTAATCCTGCAAGAAACTGAACTCTAAGAGGGTATTCGTGAACCCAGTCGTGGATGTGATTCAAAGATGGGGTACTGAACGTTAAGAGTAGGGTACTGCATAAGACGGGACGGAAAAGGGTTCAGGGTTGGATTAGGCGTACCCGCTTCGCGGCTCCGCCTAATTCAACCCTAAACCCTTTTCCTTATTCAAGGTCACTAATCCCGCAAGAAACTGAACCCTAAGAGGGTATTGGTGAACACTGTCGTGGATGTGATTCAAAGATGGGGTACTGAACCTTAAGAGTAGGGTACTGCATAAGACGGGACGGAAAAGGGTTTAGGGTTGGATTAGGCGTACCCGCTTCGCGGCCTCGCCTAATCCAACCCTATACCCTTTTCCTTATTCAAGGTCACTAATCCCGCAAGAAACTGAACTCTAAGAGGGTATTGGTGAACACTGTCGTGGATGTGATTCAAAGATGGGGTACAGAACCTTAACAGTAGGGTACTGCATAAGACGGGACGGAAAAGGGTTTAAGGTTGGATTAGGCGTACCCGCTTCGCGGCTCCGCCTAATTCAACCCTAAACCCTTTTCCTTATTCAAGGTCACTAATCCCAAAAGAAACTGAATCCTAAGAGGGTATTGGTGAACACTGTCGTGGATGTGATTCAAAGATGGGGTACTGAACCTTAAGAGTAGGGTACTGCATAAGACGGGACGGAAAAGGGTTCAGGGTTGGATTAGGCGTACCCGCTTCGCGGCCTCGCCTAATCCAACCCTATACCCTTTTCCTTATTCAAGGTCACTAATCCCGCAAGAAACTGAACCCTAAGAGGGTATTGGTGAACACTGTCGTGGATGTGATTCAAAGATGGGGTACTGAACGTTAAGACTAGGGTACTGCATAAGACGGGACGGAAAAGGGTTCAGGGTTGGATTAGGCGTACCCGCTTCGCGGCTCCGCCTAATTCAACCCTAAACCCTTTTCCTTATTCAAGGTCACTAATCCCGCAAGAAACTGAACCCTAAGAGGGTAATGGTGAACACTGTCGTGGATGTGATTCAAAGATGGGGTACTGAACCTTAAGAGTAGGGTACTGCATAAGACGGGACGGAAAAGGGTTTAGGGTTGGATTAGGCGTACCCGCTTCGCGGCCTCGCCTAATCCAACCCTATACCCTTTTCCTTATTCAAGGTCACTAATCCCGCAAGAAACTGAACTCTAAGAGGGTATTCGTGAACCCAGTCGTGGATGTGATTCAAAGATGGGGTACTGAACGTTAAGAGTAGGGTACTACATAAGACGGGACGGAAAAGGGTTCAGGGTTGGATTAGGCGTACCCGCTTCGCGGCTCCGCCTAATTCAACCCTAAACCCTTTTCCTTATTCAAGGTCACTAATCCCGCAAGAAACTGAACCCTAAGAGGGTATTGGTGAACCCTGTCGTGGATGTGATTCAAAGATGGGGTACTGAACCTTAAGAGTAGGGTACTGCATAAGACGGGACGGAAAAGGGTTCACGGTTGGATTAGGCGTACCCGCTTCGTGGATCCGCCTAATCCAACCCTATACCCTTTTCCTTATTCAAAGTCACTAATCCTGCAAGAAACTGAACTCTAAGAGGGTATTCGTGAACCCAGTCGTGGATGTGATTCAAAGATGGGGTACTGAACGTTAAGAGTAGGGTACTGCATAAGACGGGACGGAAAAGGGTTCACGGTTGGATTAGGCGTACCCGCTTCGTGGCTCCGCCTAATCCAACCCTATACCCTTTTCCTTATTCAAGGTCACTAATCCCGCAAGAAACTGAACCCTAAGAGGGTATTGGTGAACCCTGTCGTGGATGTGATTCAAAGATGGGGTACAGAACCTTAAGAGTAGGGTACTGCATAAGACGGGACGGAAAAGGGTTTAAGGTTGGATTAGGCGTACCCGCTTCGCGGCCTCGCCTAATCCAACCCTAACCCTTTTCCTTATTCAAGGTCACTAATCCCCCAAGAAACTGAATCATAAGAGGGTATTGGTGAACCCTATCGTGGATGTGATTCAAAGATGGGGTACTGAACGTTAAGAGTAGGGTACTGCATAAGACGGGACGGAAAAGGGTTCAGGGTTGGATTAGGCGTACCCGCTTCGTGGCTCCGCCTAATCCAACCCTATACCCTTTTCCTTATTCAAGGTCACTAATCCTGCAAGAAACTGAACTCTAAGAGGGTATTCGTGAACCCAGTCGTGGATGTGATTCAAAGATGGGGTACTGAACGTTAAGAGTAGGGTACTGCATAAGACGGGACGGAAAAGGGTTCAGGGTTGGATTAGGCATACCCGCTTCGCGGCTCCGCCTAATTCAACCCTAAACCCTTTTCCTTATTCAAGGTCACTAATCCCGCAAGAAACTGAACCCTAAGAGGGTATTGGTGAACCTTATCGTGGATGTGATTCAAAGATGGGGTACTGAACGTTAAGAGTAGGGTACTACATAAGACGGGACGGAAAAGGGTTCAGGGTTGGATTAGGCGTACCCCCTTCGCGGCTCCGCCTAATTCAACCCTAAACCCTTTTCCTTATTCAAGGTCACTAATCCCGCAAGAAACTGAACCCTAAGAGGGTATTGGTGAACCCTGTCGTGGATGTGATTCAAAGATGGGGTACTGAACCTTAAGAGTAAGGTACTGCATAAGACGGGACGGAAAAGGGTTCACGGTTGGATTTGGCGTACCCGCTTTGTGGCTCCGCCTAATCCAACCCTATACCCATTTCCTTATTCAAGGTCACTAATCCCGCAAGAAACTGAACCCTAAGAGGGTATTGGTGAACCCTGTCGTGGATGTGATTCAAAGATGGGGTACAGAACCTTAAGAGTAGGGTACTGCATAAGACGGGACGGAAAAGGGTTTAAGGTTGGATTAGGCGTACCCGCTTCGCGGCCTCGCCTAATCCAACCCTAAACCCTTTTCCTTATTCAAGGTCACTAATCCCCCAAGAAACTGAATCCTAAGAGGGTATTGGTGAAAAATGTCTTGGATGTGATTCAAAGATGGGGTACTGAACGTTAAGAGTAAGGTACTGCATAAGACGGGACGGAAAAGGGTTCAGGGTTGGATTAGGCGTACCCGCTTCGTGGCTCCGCCTAATCCAACCCTATACCCTTTTCCTTATTCAAGGTCACTAATCCCGCAAGAAACTGAACCCTAAGAGGGTATTGGTGAACACTGTCGTGGATGTGATTCAAAGATGGGGTACTGAACGTTAAGACTAGGGTACTGCATAAGACGGGACGGAAAAGGGTTCAGGGTTGGATTAGGCGTACCCGCTTCGCGGCTCCGCCTAATTCAACCCTAAACCCTTTTCCTTATTCAAGGTCACTAATCCCGCAAGAAACTGAACCCTAAGAGGGTATTGGTGAACACTGTCGTGGATGTGATTCAAAGATGGGGTACTGAACCTTAAGAGTAGGGTACTGCATAAGACGGGACGGAAAAGGGTTTAGGGTTGGATTAGGCGTACCCGCTTCGCGGCCTCGCCTAATCCAACCCTATACCCTTTTCCTTATTCAAGGTCACTAATCCCGCAAGAAACTGAACTCTAAGAGGGTATTCGTGAACCCAGTCGTGGATGTGATTCAAAGATGGGGTACTGAACGTTAAGAGTAGGGTACTACATAAGACGGGACGGAAAAGGGTTCAGGGTTGGATTAGGCGTACCCGCTTCGCGGCTCCGCCTAATTCAACCCTAAACCCTTTTCCTTATTCAAGGTCACTAATCCCGCAAGAAACTGAACCCTAAGAGGGTATTGGTGAACCCTGTCGTGGATGTGATTCAAAGATGGGGTACTGAACCTTAAGAGTAGGGTACTGCATAAGACGGGACGGAAAAGGGTTCACGGTTGGATTAGGCGTACCCGCTTCACGGCTCCGCCTAATTCAACCCTAAACCCTTTTCCTTATTCAAAGTCACTAATCCCGCAAGAAACTGAACCCTAAGAGGGTATTCGTGAACCCAGTCGTGGATGTGATTCAAAGATGGGGTACTGAACGTTAAGAGTAGGGTACTGCATAAGACGGGACGGAAAAGGGTTCACGGTTGGATTAGGCGTACCCGCTTCGTGGATCCGCCTAATCCAACCCTATACCCTTTTCCTTATTCAAAGTCACTAATCCTGCAAGAAACTGAACTCTAAGAGGGTATTCGTGAACCCAGTCGTGGATGTGATTCAAAGATGGGGTACTGAACGTTAAGAGTAGGGTACTGCATAAGACGGGACGGAAAAGGGTTCACGGTTGGATTAGGCGTACCCGCTTCGTGGCTCCGCCTAATCCAATCCTACACCCTTTTCCTTATTCAAGGTCACTAATCCCGCAAGAAACTGAACCCTAAGAGGGTATTGGTGAACCCTGTCGTGGATGTGATTCAAAGATGGGGTACAGAACCTTAAGAGTAGGGTACTGCATAAGACGGGACGGAAAAGGGTTTAAGGTTGGATTAGGCGTACCCGCTTCGCGGCCTCGCCTAATCCAACCCTAACCCTTTTCCTTATTCAAGGTCACTAATCCCCCAAGAAACTGAATCATAAGAGGGTATTGGTGAAAAATGTCGTGGATGTGATTCAAAGATGGGGTACTGAACGTTAAGAGTAAGGTACTGCATAAGACGGGACGGAAAAGGGTTCAGGGTTGGATTAGGCGTACCCGCTTCGTGGCTCCGCCTAATCCAACCCTATACCCTTTTCCTTATTCAAGGTCACTAATCCTGCAAGAAACTGAACTCTAAGAGGGTATTCGTGAACCCAGTCGTGGATGTGATTCAAAGATGGGGTACTGAACGTTAAGAGTAGGGTACTGCATAAGACGGGACGGAAAAGGGTTCAGGGTTGGATTAGGCATACCCGCTTCGCGGCTCCGCCTAATTCAACCCTAAACCCTTTTCCTTATTCAAGGTCACTAATCCCGCAAGAAACTGAACCCTAAGAGGGTATTGGTGAACCCTATCGTGGATGTGATTCAAAGATGGGGTACTGAACGTTAAGAGTAGGGTACTACATAAGACGGGACGGAAAAGGGTTCAGGGTTGGATTAGGCGTACCCCCTTCGCGGCTCCGCCTAATTCAACCCTAAACCCTTTTCCTTATTCAAGGTCACTAATCCCGCAAGAAACTGAACCCTAAGAGGGTATTGGTGAACCCTGTCGTGGATGTGATTCAAAGATGGGGTACTGAACCTTAAGAGTAAGGTACTGCATAAGACGGGACGGAAAAGGGTTCACGGTTGGATTAGGCGTACCCGCTTTGTGGCTCCGCCTAATCCAACCCTATACCCATTTCCTTATTCAAGGTCACTAATCCCGCAAGAAACTGAACCCTAAGAGGGTATTGGTGAACCCTGTCGTGGATGTGATTCAAAGATGGGGTACAGAACCTTAAGAGTAGGGTACTGCATAAGACGGGACGGAAAAGGGTTTAAGGTTGGATTAGGCGTACCCGCTTCGCGGCCTCGCCTAATCCAACCCTAAACCCTTTTCCTTATTCAAGGTCACTAATCCCCCAAGAAACTGAATCCTAAGAGGGTATTGGTGAAAAATGTCTTGGATGTGATTCAAAGATGGGGTATTGAACGTTAAGAGTAACGTACTGCATAAGACGGGACGGAAAAGGGTTCAGGGTTGGATTAGGCGTACCCGCTTCGTGGCTCCGCCTAATCCAACCCTATACCCTTTTCCTTATTCAAGGTCACTAATCCTGCAAGAAACTGAACTCTAAGAGGGTATTCGTGAACCCAGTCGTGGATGTGATTCAAAGATGGGGTACTGAACGTTAAGAGTAGGGTACTGCATAAGACGGGACGGAAAAGGGTTCAGGGTTGGATTAGGCGCACCCGCTTCGCGGCTCCGCCTAATTCAACCCTAAACCCTTTTCCTTATTCAAGGTCACTAATCCCGCAAGAAACTGAACCCTAAGAGGGTATTGGTGAACACTGTCGTGGATGTGATTCAAAGATGGGGTACTGAACCTTAAGAGTAGGGTACTGCATAAGACGGGACGGAAAAGGGTTTAGGGTTGGATTAAGCGTACCCGCTTCGCGGCCTCGCCTAATCCAACCCTATACCTTTTCCTTATTCAAGGTCACTAATCCCGCAAGAAACTGAACTCTAAGAGGGTATTCGTGAACCCAGTCGTGGATGTGATTCAAAGATGGGGTACTGAACGTTAAGAGTAGGGTACTACATAAGACGGGACGGAAAAGGGTTCAGGGTTAGATTAGGCGTACCCGCTTCACGGCTCTGCCTAATTCAACCCTAAACCCTTTTCCTTATTCAAGGTCACTAATCTCGCAAGAAACTGAACCCTAAGAGGGTATTGGTGAACCCTATCGTGGATGTGATTCAAAGATGGGGTACTGAACGTTAAGAGTAGGGTACTACATAAGACGGGACAGAAAAGGGTTCAGGGTTGGATTAGGAGTACCCGCTTCGCGGCTCCGCCTAATTCAACCCTAAACCCTTTTCCTTATTCAAAGTCACTAATCCCGCAAGAAACTGAACCCTAAGAGGGTATTGGTGAACCCTGTCGTGGATGTGATTCAAAGATGGGGTATTGAACCTTAAGAGTATTGTACTGCATAAGACGGGACGGAACAGAGTTCACGGTTGGATTAGGCGTACCCGCTTCGTGGCTCCGCCTAATCCAACCCTATACCCTTTTCCTTATTCAAGGTCACTAATCCCGCAAGAAACTGAACCCTAAGAGGGTATTGGTGAACCCTGTCGTGGATGTGATTCAAAGATGGGGTACAGAACCTTAAGAGTAGGGTACTGCATAAGACGGGACGGAAAAGGGTTTAAGGTTGGATTAGGCGTACCCGCTTCGCGGCCTCGCCTAATCCAACCCTAAACCCTTTTCCTTATTCAAGGTCACTAATCCCCCAAGAAACTGAATCCTAAGAGGGTATTGGTGAAAAATGTCGTGGATGTGATTCAAAGATGGGGTACTGAACGTTAAGAGTAAGGTACTGCATAAGACGGGACGGAAAAGGGTTCAGGGTTGGATTAGGCGTACCCGCTTCGTGGCTCCGCCTAATTCAACCCTAAACCCTTTTCCTTATTCAAGGTCACTAATCCCGCAAGAAACTGAACCCTAAGAGGGTATTGGTGAACCCTGTCGTGGATGTGATTCAAAGATGGGGTACTGAACCTTAAGAGTAGGGTACTGCATAAGACGGGACGGAAAAGGGTTCACGGTTGGATTAGGCGTACCCGCTTCGTGGCTCCGCCTAATCCAACCCTATACCCTTTTCCTTATTCAAGGTCACTAATCCTGCAAGAAACTGAACTCTAAGAGGGTATTCGTGAACCCAGTCGTGGATGTGATTCAAAGATGGGGTACTGAACGTTAAGAGTAGGGTACTGCATAAGACGGGACGGAAAAGGGTTCAGGGTTGGATTAGGCGTACCCGCTTCGCGGCTCCGCCTAATTCAACCCTAAACCCTTTTCCTTATTCAAGGTCACTAATCCCGCAAGAAACTGAACCCTAAGAGGGTATTGGTGAACACTGTCGTGGATGTGATTCAAAGATGGGGTACTGAACCTTAAGAGTAGGGTACTGCATAAGACGGGACGGAAAAGGGTTTAGGGTTGGATTAGGCGTACCCGCTTCGCGGCCTCGCCTAATCCAACCCTATACCCTTTTCCTTATTCAAGGTCACTAATCCCGCAAGAAACTGAACTCTAAGAGGGTATTCGTGAACCCAGTCGTGGATGTGATTCAAAGATGGGGTACTGAACGTTAAGAGTAGGGTACTACATAAGACGGGACGGAAAAGGGTTCAGGGTTGGATTAGGCGTACCTGCTTCGCGGCTCCGCCTAATTCAACCCTAAACCCTTTTCCTTATTCAAGGTCACTAATCCCGCAAGAAACTGAACCCTAAGAGGGTATTGGTGAACCCTGTCGTGAATGTGATTCAAAGATGGGGTACTGAACCTTAAGAGTAGGGTACTGCATAAGACGGGACGGAAAAGGGTTCAGGTTTGGATTAGGCGTACCCGCTTCGCGGCTCCGCCTAATTCTACCCTAAACCCTTTTCCTTATTCAAGGTCACTAATCTCGCAAGAAACTGAACCCTAAGAGGGTATTGGTGAACCCTATCGTGGATGTGATTCAAAGATGGGGTACTGAACGTTAAGAGTAGGGTACTACATAAGACGGGACGGAAAAGGGTTCAGGGTTGGATTAGGCGTACCTGCTTCGCGGCTCCGCCTAATTCAACCCTAAACCCTTTTCCTTATTCAAGGTCACTAATCCCGCAAGAAACTGAACCCTAAGAGGGTATTGGTGAACCCTGTCGTGGATGTGATTCAAAGATGGGGTACTGAATCTTAAGAGTAGGGTACTGCATAAGACGGGACGGAAAAGGGTTCAGGGTTGGATTAGGCGTACCCGCTTCGTGGCTCCGCCTAATCCAACCCTATACCCTTTTCCTTATTCAAGGTCACTAATCCTGCAAGAAACTGAACTCTAAGAGGGTATTCGTGAACCCAGTCGTGGATGTGATTCAAAGATGGGGTACTGAACGTTAAGAGTAGGGTACTGCATAAGACGGGACGGAAAAGGGTTCAGGGTTGGATTAGGCGCACCCGCTTCGCGGCTCCGCCTAATTCAACCCTAAACCCTTTTCCTTATTCAAGGTCACTAATCCCGCAAGAAACTGAACCCTAAGAGGGTATTGGTGAACACTGTCGTGGATGTGATTCAAAGATAGGGTACTGAACCTTAAGAGTAGGGTACTGCATAAGACGGGACGGAAAAGGGTTTAGGGTTGGATTAAGCGTACCCGCTTCGCGGCCTCGCCTAATCCAACCCTATACCTTTTCCTTATTCAAGGTCACTAATCCCGCAAGAAACTGAACTCTAAGAGGGTATTCGTGAACCCAGTCGTGGATGTGATTCAAAGATGGGGTACTGAACGTTAAGAGTAGGGTACTACATAAGACGGGACGGAAAAGGGTTCAGGGTTAGATTAGGCGTACCCGCTTCACGGCTCCGCCTAATTCAACCCTAAACCCTTTTCCTTATTCAAGGTCACTAATCTCGCAAGAAACTGAACCCTAAGAGGGTATTGGTGAACCCTATCGTGGATGTGATTCAAAGATGGGGTACTGAACGTTAAGAGTAGGGTACTACATAAGACGGGACAGAAAAGGGTTCAGGGTTGGATTAGGAGTACCCGCTTCGCGGCTCCGCCTAATTCAACCCTAAACCCTTTTCCTTATTCAAAGTCACTAATCCCGCAAGAAACTGAACCCTAAGAGGGTATTGGTGAACCCTGTCGTGGATGTGATTCAAAGATGGGGTATTGAACCTTAAGAGTAGGGTACTGCATAAGACGGGACGGAACAGAGTTCACGGTTGGATTAGGCGTACCCGCTTCGTGGCTCCGCCTAATCCAACCCTATACCCTTTTCCTTATTCAAGGTCACTAATCCCGCAAGAAACTGAACCCTAAGAGGATATTGGTGAACCCTGTCGTGGATGTGATTCAAAGATGGGGTACAGAACCTTAAGAGTAGGGTACTGCATAAGACGGGACGGAAAAGGGTTTAAGGTTGGATTAGGCGTACCCGCTTCGCGGCCTCGCCTAATCCAACCCTAAACCCTTTTCCTTATTCAAGGTCACTAATCCCCCAAGAAACTGAATCCTAAGAGGGTATTGGTGAAAAATGTCGTGGATGTGATTCAAAGATGGGGTACTGAACGTTAAGAGTAAGGTACTGCATAAGACGGGACGGAAAAGGGTTCAGGGTTGGATTAGGCGTACCCGCTTCGTGGCTCCGCCTAATTCAACCCTAAACCCTTTTCCTTATTCAAGGTCACTAATCCCGCAAGAAACTGAACCCTAAGAGGGTATTGGTGAACCCTGTCGTGGATGTGATTCAAAGATGGGGTACTGAACCTTAAGAGTAGGGTACTGCATAAGACGGGACGGAAAAGGGTTCACGGTTGGATTAGGCGTACCCGCTTCGTGGCTCCGCCTAATCCAACCCTATACCCTTTTCCTTATTCAAGGTCACTAATCCTGCAAGAAACTGAACTCTAAGAGGGTATTCGTGAACCCAGTCGTGGATGTGATTCAAAGATGGGGTACTGAACGTTAAGAGTAGGGTACTGCATAAGACGGGACGGAAAAGGGTTCAGGGTTGGATTAGGCGTACCCGCTTCGCGGCTCCGCCTAATTCAACCCTAAACCCTTTTCCTTATTCAAGGTCACTAATCCCGCAAGAAACTGAACCCTAAGAGGGTATTGGTGAACACTGTCGTGGATGTGATTCAAAGATGGGGTACTGAACCTTAAGAGTAGGGTACTGCATAAGACGGGACGGAAAAGGGTTTAGGGTTGGATTAGGCGTACCCGCTTCGCGGCCTCGCCTAATCCAACCCTATACCCTTTTCCTTATTCAAGGTCACTAATCCCGCAAGAAACTGAACTCTAAGAGGGTATTCGTGAACCCAGTCGTGGATGTGATTCAAAGATGGGGTACTGAACGTTAAGAGTAGGGTACTACATAAGACGGGACGGAAAAGGGTTCAGGGTTGGATTAGGCGTACCCGCTTCGCGGCTCCGCCTAATTCAACCCTAAACCCTTTTCCTTATTCAAGGTCACTAATCTCGCAAGAAACTGAACCCTAAGAGGGTATTGGTGAATCCTATCGTGGATGTGATTCAAAGATGGGGTACTGAACGTTAAGAGTAGGGTACTACATAAGACGGGACGGAAAAGGGTTCAGGGTTGGATTAGGCGTACCTGCTTCGCGGCTCCGCCTAATTCAACCCTAAACCCTTTTCCTTATTCAAGGTCACTAATCCCGCAAGAAACTGAACCCTAAGAGGGTATTGGTGAACCCTGTCGTGAATGTGATTCAAAGATGGGGTACTGAACCTTAAGAGTAGGGTACTGCATAAGACGGGACGGAAAAGGGTTCAGGGTTGGATTAGGCGTACCCGCTTCGCGGCTCCGCCTAATTCTACCCTAAACCCTTTTCCTTATTCAAGGTCACTAATCTCGCAAGAAACTGAACCCTAAGAGGGTATTGGTGAACCCTATCGTGGATGTGATTCAAAGATGGGGTACTGAACGTTAAGAGTAGGGTACTACATAAGACGGGACGGAAAAGGGTTCAGGGTTGGATTAGGCGTACCTGCTTCGCGGCTCCGCCTAATTCAACCCTAAACCCTTTTCCTTATTCAAGGTCACTAATCCCGCAAGAAACTGAACCCTAAGAGGGTATTGGTGAACCCTGTCGTGGATGTGATTCAAAGATGGGGTACTGAACCTTAAGAGTAGGGTACTGCATAAGACGGGACGGAAAAGGGTTCAGGGTTGGATTAGGCGTACCCGCTTCGCGGCTCCGCCTAATTCTACCCTAAACCCTTTTCCTTATTCAAGGTCACTAATCTCGCAAGAAACTGAACCCTAAGAGGGTATTGGTGAACCCTATCGTGGATGTGATTCAAAGATGGGGTACTGAACGTTAAGAGTAGGGTACTACATAAGACGGGACGGAAAAGGGTTCAGGGTTGGATTAGGCGTACCTGCTTCGCGGCTCCGCCTAATTCAACCCTAAACCCTTTTCCTTATTCAAGGTCACTAATCCCGCAAGAAACTGAACCCTAAGAGGGTATTGGTGAACCCTGTCGTGGATGTGATTCAAAGATGGGGTACTGAACCTTAAGAGTAGGGTACTGCATAAGACGGGACGGAAAAGGGTTCAGGGTTGGATTAGGCGTACCCGCTTCGCGGCTCCGCCTAATTCAACCCTAAACCCTTTTCCTTATTCAAGGTCACTAATCTCGCAAGAAACTGAACCCTAAGAGGGTATTGGTGAACACTATCGTGGATGTGATTCAAAGATGGGGTACTGAACGTTAAGAGTAGGGTACTACATAAGACGGGACGGAAAAGGGTTCAGGGTTGGATTAGGCGTACCCGCTTCGCGGCTCCGCCTAATTCATCCCTAAACCCTTTTCCTTATTCAAGGTCACTAATCCCGCAAGAAACTGAACCCTAAGAGGGTATTGGTGAACCCTGTCGTGGATGTGATTCAAAGATGGGGTACTGAACCTTAAGAGTAGGGTACTGCATAAGACGGGACGGAAAAGGGTTCACGGTTGGATTAGGCGTACCCGCTTCGCGGCCTCGCCTAATCCAACCCTAAACCCTTTTCCTTATTCAAGGTCACTAATCCCCCAAGAAACTGAATCCTAAGAGGGTATTGGTGAAAAATGTCGTGGATGTGATTCAAAGATGGGGTACTGAACGTTAAGAGTAAGGTACTGCATAAGACGGGACGGAAAAGGGTTCAGGGTTGGATTAGGCGTACCCGCTTCGTGGCTCCGCCTAATTCAACCCTAAACCCTTTTCCTTATTCAAGGTCACTAATCCCGCAAGAAACTGAACCCTAAGAGGGTATTGGTGAACCCTGTCGTGGATGTGATTCAAAGATGGGGTACTGAACCTTAAGAGTAGGGTACTGCATAAGACGGGACGGAAAAGGGTTCACGGTTGGATTAGGCGTACCCGCTTCGTGGCTCCGCCTAATCCAACCCTATACCCTTTTCCTTATTCAAGGTCACTAATCCTGCAAGAAACTGAACTCTAAGAGGGTATTCGTGAACCCAGTCGTGGATGTGATTCAAAGATGGGGTACTGAACGTTAAGAGTAGGGTACTGCATAAGACGGGACGGAAAAGGGTTCAGGGTTGGATTAGGCGTACCCGCTTCGCGGCTCCGCCTAATTCAACCCTAAACCCTTTTCCTTATTCAAGGTCACTAATCCCGCAAGAAACTGAACCCTAAGAGGGTATTGGTGAACACTGTCGTGGATGTGATTCAAAGATGGGGTACTGAACCTTAAGAGTAGGGTACTGCATAAGACGGGACGGAAAAGGGTTTAGGGTTGGATTAGGCGTACCCGCTTCGCGGCCTCGCCTAATCCAACCCTATACCCTTTTCCTTATTCAAGGTCACTAATCCCGCAAGAAACTGAACTCTAAGAGGGTATTCGTGAACCCAGTCGTGGATGTGATTCAAAGATGGGGTACTGAACGTTAAGAGTAGGGTACTACATAAGACGGGACGGAAAAGGGTTCAGGGTTGGATTAGGCGTACCCGCTTCGCGGCTCCGCCTAATTCAACCCTAAACCCTTTTCCTTATTCAAGGTCACTAATCTCGCAAGAAACTGAACCCTAAGAGGGTATTGGTGAACCCTATCGTGGATGTGATTCAAAGATGGGGTACTGAACGTTAAGAGTAGGGTACTACATAAGACGGGACGGAAAAGGGTTCAGGGTTGGATTAGGCGTACCTGCTTCGCGGCTCCGCCTAATTCAACCCTAAACCCTTTTCCTTATTCAAGGTCACTAATCCCGCAAGAAACTGAACCCTAAGAGGGTATTGGTGAACCCTGTCGTGAATGTGATTCAAAGATGGGGTACTGAACCTTAAGAGTAGGGTACTGCATAAGACGGGACGGAAAAGGGTTCAGGGTTGGATTAGGCGTACCCGCTTCGCGGCTCCGCCTAATTCTACCCTAAACCCTTTTCCTTATTCAAGGTCACTAATCTCGCAAGAAACTGAACCCTAAGAGGGTATTGGTGAACCCTATCGTGGATGTGATTCAAAGATGGGGTACTGAACGTTAAGAGTAGGGTACTACATAAGACGGGACGGAAAAGGGTTCAGGGTTGGATTAGGCGTACCTGCTTCGCGGCTCCGCCTAATTCAACCCTAAACCCTTTTCCTTATTCAAGGTCACTAATCCCGCAAGAAACTGAACCCTAAGAGGGTATTGGTGAACCCTGTCGTGGATGTGATTCAAAGATGGGGTACTGAACCTTAAGAGTAGGGTACTGCATAAGACGGGACGGAAAAGGGTTCAGGGTTGGATTAGGCGTACCCGCTTCGCGGCTCCGCCTAATTCAACCCTAAACCCTTTTCCTTATTCAAGGTCACTAATCTCGCAAGAAACTGAACCCTAAGAGGGTATTGGTGAACACTATCGTGGATGTGATTCAAAGATGGGGTACTGAACGTTAAGAGTAGGGTACTACATAAGACGGGACGGAAAAGGGTTCAGGGTTGGATTAGGCGTACCCGCTTCGCGGCTCCGCCTAATTCATCCCTAAACCCTTTTCCTTATTCAAGGTCACTAATCCCGCAAGAAACTGAACCCTAAGAGGGTATTGGTGAACCCTGTCGTGGATGTGATTCAAAGATGGGGTACTGAACCTTAAGAGTAGGGTACTGCATAAGACGGGACGGAAAAGGGTTCACGGTTGGATTAGGCGTACCCGCTTCGTGGCTCCGCCCAATCCAACCCTATACCCTTTTCCTTATTCAAGGTCACTAATCCCGCAAGAAACTGAACCCTAAGAGGGTATTGGTGAACCCTGTCGTGGATGTGATTCAAAGATGGGGTACAGAACCTTAAGAGTAGGGTACTGCATAAGACGGGACGGAAAAGGGTTTAAGGTTGGATTAGGCGTACCCGCTTCGCGGCCTCGCCTAATCCAACCCTAAACCCTTTTCCTTATTCAAGGTCACTAATCCCCCAAGAAACTGAATCCTAAGAGGGTATTGGTGAAAAATGACGTGGATGTGATTCAAAGATGGGGTACTGAACGTTAAGAGTAAGGTACTGCATAAGACGGGACGTAAAAGGGTTCAGGGTTGGATTAGGCGTACCCGCTTCGTGGCTCCGCCTAATTCAACCCTAAACCCTTTTCCTTATTCAAGGTCACTAATCCCGCAAGAAACTGAACCCTAAGAGGGTATTGGTGAACCCTGTCGTGGATGTGATTCAAAGATGGGGTACTGAACCTTAAGAGTAGGGTACTGCATAAGACGGGACGGAAAAGGGTTCACGGTTGGATTAGGCGTACCCGCTTCGTGGCTCCGCCTAATCCAACCCTATACCCTTTTCCTTATTCAAGGTCACTAATCCTGCAAGAAACTGAACTCTAAGAGGGTATTCATGAACCCAGTCGTGGATGTGATTCAAAGATGGGGTACTGAACGTTAAGAGTAGGGTACTGCATAAGACGGGACGGAAAAGGGTTCAGGGTTGGATTAGGCGTACCCGCTTCGCGGCTCCGCCTAATTCAACCCTAAACCCTTTTCCTTATTCAAGGTCACTTATCCCGCAAGAAACTGAACCCTAAGAGGGTATTGGTGAACACTGTCGTGGATGTGATTCAAAGATGGGGTACTGAACCTTAAGAGTAGGGTACTGCATAAGACGGGACGGAAAAGGGTTTAGGGTTGGATTAGGCGTACCCGCTTCGCGGCCTCGCCTAATCCAACCCTATACCCTTTTCCTTATTCAAGGTCACTAATCCCGCAAGAAACTGAACTCTAAGAGAGTATTCGTGAACCCAGTCGTGGATGTGATTCAAAGATGGGGTACTGAACGTTAAGAGTAGGGTACTACATAAGACGGGACGGAAAAGGGTTCAGGGTTGGATTAGGCGTACCCGCTTCGCGGCTCCGCCTAATTCAACCCTAAACCCTTTTCCTTATTCAAGGTCACTAATCTCGCAAGAAACTGAACCCTAAGAGGGTATTGGTGAACCCTATCGTGGATGTGATTCAAAGATGGCGTACTGAACGTTAAGAGCAGGGTACTACATAAGACGGGACAGAAAAGGGTTCAGGGTTGGATTAGGCGTACCTGCTTCGCGGCTCCGCCTAATTCAACCCTAAACCCTTTTCCTTATTCAAGGTCACTAATCCCGCAAGAAACTGAACCCTAAGAGGGTATTGGTGAACCCTGTCGTGAATGTGATTCAAAGATGGGGTACTGAACCTTAAGAGTAGGGTACTGCATAAGACGGGACGGAAAAGAGTTCAGGGTGGGATTAGGCGTACCCGCTTCGCGGCTCCGCCTAATTCTACCCTAAACCCTTTTCCTTATTCAAGGTCACTAATCTCGCAAGAAACTGAACCCTAAGAGGGTATTGGTGAACCCTATCGTGGATGTGATTCAAAGATGGGGTACTGAACGTTAAGAGTAGGGTACTACATAAGACGGGACGGAAAAGGGTTCAGGGTTGGATTAGGCGTACCTGCTTCGCGGCTCCGCCTAATTCAACCCTAAACCCTTTTCCTTATTCAAGGTCACTAATCCCGCAAGAAACTGAACCCTAAGAGGGTATTGGTGAACCCTGTCGTGGATGTGATTCAAAGATGGGGTACTGAACCTTAAGAGTAGGGTACTGCATAAGACGGGACGGAAAAGGGTTCACGGTTGGATTAGGCGTACCCGCTTCGTGGCTCCGCCTAATCCAACCCTATACCCTTTTCCTTAATCAAGGTCACTAATCCCGCAAGAAACTGAACCCTAAGAGGGTATTGGTGAACCCTGTCGTGGATGTGATTCAAAGATGGGGTACAGAACCTTAAGAGTAGGGTACTGCATAAGACGGGACGGAAAAGGGTTTAAGGTTGGATTAGGCGTACCCGCTTCGCGGCCTCGCCTAATCCAACCCTAAACCCTTTTCCTTATTCAAGGTCACTAATCCCCCAAGAAACTGAATCCTAAGAGGGTATTGGTGAAAAATGTCGTGGATGTGATTCAAAGATGGGGTACTGAACGTTAAGAGTAAGGTACTGCATAAGACGGGTCGGAAAAGGGTTCAGGGTTGGATTAGGCGTACCCGCTTCGTGGCTCCGCCTAATCCAACCCTATACCCTTTTCCTTATTCAAGGTCACTAATCCTGCAAGAAACTGAACTCTAAGAGGGTATTCGTGAACCCAGTCGTGGATGTGATTCAAAGATGGGGTACTGAACGTTAAGAGTAGGGTACTACATAAGACGAGACGGAAAAGGGTTCAGGGTTGGATTAGGCGTACCCGCTTCGCGGCTCCGCCTAATTCAACCCTAAACCCTTTTCCTTATTCAAGGTCACTAATCTCGCAAGAAACTGAACCCTAAGAGGGTATTGGTGAACCCTATCGTGGATGTGATTCAAAGATGGGGTACTGAACGTTAAGAGTAGGGTACTACATAAGACGGGACGGAAAAGGGTTCAGGGTTGGATTAGGCGTACCTGCTTCGCGGCTCCGCCTAATTCAACCCTAAACCCTTTTCCTTATTCAAGGTCACTAATCCCGCAAGAAACTGAACCCTAAGAGGGTATTGGTGAACCCTGTCGTGGATGTGATTCAAAGATGGGGTACTGAACCTTAAGAGTAGGGTACTGCATAAGACGGGACGGAAAAGGGTTCAGGGTTGGATTAGGCGAACCCGCTTCGCGACTCTGCTTAATCCAACCCTAAACCCTTTTCCTTATTCAAGGTCACTAATCCCACTAAAAACTGAACCCTAAGAGGGTATTGGTGAACCTTGCCGTGGTATGATTCAAAGATGGGGTACTGCACGTTAAGAGTAGGGTACTGCATAAGACGGGACGGAAAAGGGTTGAAGGTTGGATTAGACGAACCCGCTTCGCGGCTCCGCCTAATCCAACCCTAAACCCTTTTCCTTATTCAAGGTCACTAATCCCGCAAGGAACTGAACCCTAAGAGGGTATTGGTGAACCCTGTCGTGGATGTGATTCAAAGATGGGGTACTGAACGTTAAGAGTAGGGTACTGCATAAGACGAGACGGAAAAGGGTATAGGGTTGGATTAGGCGTACCCGCTTCGTGGCTCCGCCTAATCCAACCCTATACCCTTTTCCTTATTCAAGGTCACTAATCCCGCAAGAAACTGAACCCTAAGAGGGTATTGGTGAACCCTGTCGTGGATGTGATTCAAAGATGGGGTACAGAACCTTAAGAGTAGGGTACTGCATAAGACGGGACGGAAAAGGGTTTAAGGTTGGATTAGGCGTACCCGCTTCGCGGCCTCGCCTAATCCAACCCTAAACCCTTTTCCTTATTCAAGGTCACTAATCCCCCAAGAAACTGAATCCTAAGAGGGTATTGGTGAAAAATGTCGTGGATGTGATTCAAAGATGGGGTACTGAACGTTAAGAGTAAGGTACTGCATAAGACGGGACGGAAAAGGGTTCAGGGTTGGATTAGGCGTACCCTCTTCGTGGCTCCGCCTAATCCAACCCTATACCCTTTTCCTTAATCAAGGTCACTAATCCTGCAAGAAACTGAACTCTAAGAGGGTATTCGTGAACCCAGTCGTGGATGTGATTCAAAGATGGGGTACTGAACGTTAAGAGTAGGGTACTGCATAAGACGGGACGGAAAAGGGTTCAGGGTTGGATTAGGCGTACCCGCTTCGCGGCTCCGCCTAATTCAACGCTAAACCCTTTTCCTTATTCAAGGTCACTAATCCCGCAAGAAACTGAACCCTAAGAGGGTATTGGTGAACACTGTCGTGGATGTGATTCAAAGATGGGGTACTGAACCTTAAGAGTAGGGTACTGCATAAGACGGGACGGAAAAGGTTTTAGGGTTGGATTAGGCGTACCCGCTTCGCGGCCTCGCCTAATCCAACCCTATACCCTTTTCCTTATTCAAGGTCACTAATCCCGCAAGAAACTGAACTCTAAGAGGGTATTCGTGAACCCAGTCGTGGATGTGATTCAAAGATGGGGTACTGAACGTTAAGAGTAGGGTACTACATAAGACGGGACGGAAAAGGGTTCAGGGTTGGATTAGGCGTACCCGCTTCGCGGCTCCGCCTAATTCAACCCTAAACCCTTTTCCTTATTCAAGGTCACTAATCTCGCAAGAAACTGAACCCTAAGAGGGTATTGGTGAACCCTATCGTGGATGTGATTCAAAGATGGGGTACTGAACGTTAAGAGTAGGGTACTACATAAGACGGGACGGAAAAGGGTTCAGGGTTGGATTAGGCGTACCTGCTTCGCGGCTCCGCCTAATTAAACCCTAAACCCTTTTCCTTATTCAAGGTCACTAATCCCGCAAGAAACTGAACCCTAAGAGGGTATTGGTGAACCCTGTCGTGGATGTGATTCAAAGATGGGGTACTGAACCTTAAGAGTAGGGTACTGCATAAGACGGGACGGAAAAGGGTTCAGGGTTGGATTAGGCGAACCCACTTCGCGGCTCTGCTTAATCCAACCCTAAACCCTTTTCCTTATTCAAGGTCACTAATCCCACAAGAAACTGAACCCTAAGAGGGTATTGGTGAACCTTGCCGTGGTATGATTCAAAGATGGGGTACTGCACGTTAAGAGTAGGGTACTGCATAAGACGGGACGGAAAAGGGTTGAAGGTTGGATTAGACGAACCCGCTTCGCGGCTTCGCCTAATCCAACCCTAAACCCTTTTCCTTATTCAAGGTCACTAATCCCGCAAGGAACTGAACCCAAAGAGGGTATTGGTGAACCCTGTCGTGGATGTGATTCAAAGATGGGGTACTGAACGTTAAGAGTAGGGTACTGCATAAGACGAGACGGAAAAGGGTATAGGGTTGGATTAGGCGTACCCGCTTCGTGGCTCCGCCTAATCCAACCCTATACCCTTTTCCTTATTCAAGGTCACTAATCCCGCAAGTAACTGAACCCTAAGAGGGTATTGGTGAACCCTGTCGTGGATGTGATTCAAAGATGGGGTACTGAACCTTAAGAGTAGGGTACTGCATAAGATGAGACAGAAAAGGGTTTAGGGTTGGATTAGGCGAACCCGCTTCACGGCTCCGCCTAATCCAACCCTAAACCCTTTTCCATATTCGAGGTAACTAATCCCGCAAGAAACTGAACCCTAAGAGGGTATTGGTGAACACTGTCGTGGATGTGATTCAAAGATGGGGTACTGAACCTTAAGAGTAGGGTACTGCATAAGACGCGACGGAAAAGGGTTTAGGGTTGGATTAGGCGTACCCGCTTCGCGGCCTCGCCTAATCCAACCCTATACCCTTTTCCTTATTCAAGGTCACTAATCCCGCAAGAAACTGAACTCTAAGAGGGTATTTGTGAACCCAGTCGTGGATGTGATTCAAAGATGGGGTACTGAACGTTAAGAGTAGGGTACTACATAAGACGGGACGGAAAAGGGTTCAGGGTTGGATTAGGCGTACCCACTTCGCGGCTCCGCCTAATTCAACCCTAAACCCTTTTCCTTATTCAAGGTCACTAATCCCGCAAGAAACTGAATCCTAAGAGGGTATTGGTGAACCCTATCGTGGATGTGATTCAAAGATGGGGTACTGAACGTTAAGAGTAGGTACTACATAGGACGGGACGGAAAAGGGTTCAGGGTTGGATTAGGCGTACCCGCTTCGCGGCTCCGCCTAATTCAACCCTAAACCCTTTTCCTTATTCAA
This sequence comes from Agrostemma githago, assembly GCA_958450325.1. Taxonomy (NCBI): domain Eukaryota; kingdom Viridiplantae; phylum Streptophyta; class Magnoliopsida; order Caryophyllales; family Caryophyllaceae; genus Agrostemma; species Agrostemma githago. Next base: position 39,208,781 of record OY288252.1, read on the forward strand.
GGTTACTAATCCCGCAAGAAACTGAACCCTAAGAGGGTATTGGTGAACCCTTTCGTGGATGTGATTCAAAGATGGGGTACTGAACCTTAAGAGTAGGGTACTGCATAAGACGGGACGGAAAAGGGTTCAGGGTTGGATTAGGCGTACCCGTTTCGTGGCTCCGCCTAATCCAACCCTATACCCTTTTCCTTATTCAAGGTAACTAATCCCGCAAGAAACTGAACCCTAAGAGGGTATTGGTGAACCCTGTCGTGGATGTGATTCAAAGATGGGGTACAGAAGCTTAAGAGTAGGGTACTGAATAAGACGGGACGGAAAAGGGTTTAAGGTTGGATTAGGCGTACCCGCTTCGCGGCCTCGCCTAATCCAACCCTAAACCTTTTTCCTTATTCAAGGTCACTAATCCCCCAAGAAACTGAATCCTAAGAGGGTATTGGTGAAATATATCGTGGATGTGATTCAAAGATGGGGTACTGAACGTTAAGAGTAGGGTACTGCATAAGACGGGACGGAAAAGGGTTTAGGGTTGGATTAGGCGTACCCGCTTCGCGGCCTCGCCTAATCCAACCCTATACCCTTTTCCTTATTCAAGGTCACTAATCCCGCAAGAAACTGAACCCTAAGAGGGTATTGGTGAACCCTGTCGTGGATGTGATTCAAAGATGGGGTACTGAACCTTAAGAGTAGGGTACTGCATAAGATGAGACAGAAAAGGGTTTAGGGTTGGATTAGGCGAACCCGCTTCACGGCTCCGCCTAATCCAACCCTAAACCCTTTTCCATATTCGAGGTAACTAATCCCGCAAGAAACTGAACCCTAAGAGGGTATTGGTGAACACTGTCGTGGATGTGATTCAAAGATGGGGTACTGAACCTTAAGAGTAGGGTACTGCATAAGACGCGACGGAAAAGGGTTTAGGGTTGGATTAGGCGTACCCGCTTCGCGGCCTCGCCTAATCCAACCCTATACCCTTTTCCTTATTCAAGGTCACTAATCCCGCAAGAAACTGAACTCTAAGAGGGTATTTGTGAACCCAGTCGTGGATGTGATTCAAAGATGGGGTACTGAACGTTAAGAGTAGGGTACTACATAAGACGGGACGGAAAAGGGTTCAGGGTTGGATTAGGCGTACCCACTTCGCGGCTCCGCCTAATTCAACCCTAAACCCTTTTCCTTATTCAAGGTCACTAATCCCGCAAGAAACTGAATCCTAAGAGGGTATTGGTGAACCCTATCGTGGATGTGATTCAAAGATGGGGTACTGAACGTTAAGAGTAGGTACTACATAGGACGGGACGGAAAAGGGTTCAGGGTTGGATTAGGCGTACCCGCTTCGCGGCTCCGCCTAATTCAACCCTAAACCCTTTTCCTTATTCAAGGTTACTAATCCCGCAAGAAACTGAACCCTAAGAGGGTATTGGTGAACCCTTTCGTGGATGTGATTCAAAGATGGGGTACTGAACCTTAAGAGTAGGGTACTGCATAAGACGGGACGGAAAAGGGTTCAGGGTTGGATTAGGCGTACCCGTTTCGTGGCTCCGCCTAATCCAACCCTATACCCTTTTCCTTATTCAAGGTAACTAATCCCGCAAGAAACTGAACCCTAAGAGGGTATTGGTGAACCCTGTCGTGGATGTGATTCAAAGATGGGGTACAGAAGCTTAAGAGTAGGGTACTGAATAAGACGGGACGGAAAAGGGTTTAAGGTTGGATTAGGCGTACCCGCTTCGCGGCCTCGCCTAATCCAACCCTAAACCTTTTTCCTTATTCAAGGTCACTAATCCCCCAAGAAACTGAATCCTAAGAGGGTATTGGTGAAATATGTCGTGGATGTGATTCAAAGATGGGGTACTGAACGTTAAGAGTAGGGTACTGCATAAGACGGGACGGAAAAGGGTTTAGGGTTGGATTAGGCGTACCCGCTTCGCGGCCTCGCCTAATCCAACCCTATACCCTTTTCCTTATTCAAGGTCACTAATCCCGCAAGAAACTAAACTCTAAGAGGGTATTCGTGAACCCAGTCGTGGATGTGATTCAAAGATGGGGTACTGAACGTTAAGAGTAGGGTACTACATAAGACGGGACGGAAAAGGGTTCAGGGTTGGATTAGGCGTACCCGCTTCGCGGCTCCGCCTAATTCAACCCTAAACCCTTTTCCTTATTTAAGGTCACTAATCCCGCAAGAAACTGAACCCTAAGAGGGTATTGGTGAACCCTGTCGTGGATGTGATTCAAAGATGGGGTACAGAACCTTAAGAGTAGGGTACTGCATAAGACGGGACGGAAATGGGTTCAGGGTTGGATTAGGCGTACCCGCTTCGTGGCTCCGCCTAATTCAACCCTAAACCCTTTTCCTTATTCAAGGTCACTAATCCCGCTAGAAACTGAACCCTAAGAGGGTATTGGTGAACACTGTCGTGGATGTGATTCAAAGATGGGGTACTGAACCTTAAGAGTAGGGTGCTGCATAAGACGGGACGGAAAAGGGTTTAGGGTTGGACTAGGCGTACCTGCTTCGCGGCCTCGCCTAATCCAACCCTATATTCTTTTCCATATTCAAGGTAACTAATCCCGCAAGAAACTGAACCCTAAGAGGGTATTGGTGAGCCCTGTCGTGGATGTGATTCAAAGATGGGGTACTGAACCTTAAGAGTAGGGTACTGCATAAGACGGGACGGAAAAGGGTTTAGGGTTGGATTAGGCGAACCCGCTTCGCGGCTCCGCTAATCCAACCCTAAACCCTTTTCCTTATTCAAGGTCACTAATCCCGAAAGAAAATGAACAATAAGAGGGTATTGGTGAACCCTGTCGTGGATGTGATTCAAAGATGGGGTACTGAACATTAAGAGTAGGGTACTGCATAAGACGGGACGGAAAAGGGTTCAGGGTTGGATTAGGGGTACCCGCTTCGTGGCTCCGCCTAATCCAACTCTATACCCTTTTCCTTATTCAAGGTCACTAATCCCGCAAGAAACTGAACCCTAAGAGGGTATTGGTGAACCCTGTCGTGGATGTGATTCAAAGATGGGGTACTGAACCTTAAGAGTAGGGTACTGCATAAGACGGGACGGAAAAGGGTTTAAGGTTGCATTAGGCGTACCCGCTTCGCGGCCTCGCCTAATCCAACCCTAAACCCTTTTCCTTATTCAAGGTCACTAATCCCCCAAGAAACTGAATCCTAAGAGGGTATTGGTGAAAAATGTCGTGGATGTGATTCAAAGATGGGGTACTGAACGTTAAGAGTAGGGTACTGCATAAGACGGGACGGAAAAGGATTCAGGGTTGGATTAGGCGTACCCGCTTCGTGGCTCCGCCTAATCCAACCCTATACCATTTTCCTTATTCAAGGTCACTAATCCCGCAAGAAACTGAACCCTAAGAGGGTATTGGTGAACCCTGTCGTGGATGTGATTCAAAGATGGGGTACTGAACCTTAAGAGTAGGGTACTGCATAAGACGGGACGGAAAAGGGTTTAGGGTTGGATTAGGTGAACCCGCTTCGCGGCTCCGCCTAATCCAACACTAAACCCTTTTCCATATTCAAGGTCACTAATCCCGCAAGAAACTGAACACTAAGAGGGTATTGGTGAACACTGTCGTGGATGTGATTCAAAGATGGGGTACTGAACCTTAAGAGTAGGGTACTGCATAAGACGGGACGGAAAAGGGTTCAGGATTAGATTAGGCGTACCCGCTTCGTGGCTCCGCCTAATCCAACCCTATACCCTTTTCCTTATTCAAGGTCACTAATCCCGCAAGAAACTGAACCCTAAGAGGGTATTGGTGAACCCTGTCGTGGATGTGATTCTAAGATGGGGTACTGAACCTTAAGAGTAGGGTACTGCATAAGATGAGACAGAAAAGGGTTTAGGGTTGGATTAGGCGACCCGCTTCGCGGCTCCGCCTAATCCAACCCTAAACCCTTTTCCATATTCAAGGTAACTAATCCCGCAAGAAACTGAACCCTAAGAGGGTATTGGTGAGCCCTGTCGTGGATGTGATTCAAAGATGGGGTACTGAACCTTAAGAGTAGGGTACTGCATAAGACGGGACGGAAAAGGGTTTAGGGTTGGATTAGGCGAACCCGCTTCGCGGCTCCGCTAATCCAACCCTAAACCCTTTTCCTTATTCAAGGTCACTAATCCCGAAAGAAAATGAACAATAAGAGGGTATTGGTGAACCCTGTCGTGGATGTGATTCAAAGATGGGGTACTGAACATTAAGAGTAGGGTACTGCATAAGACGGGACGGAAAAGGGTTCAGGGTTGGATTAGGGGTACCCGCTTCGTGGCTCCGCCTAATCCAACTCTATACCCTTTTCCTTATTCAAGGTCACTAATCCCGCAAGAAACTGAACCCTAAGAGGGTATTGGTGAACCCTGTCGTGGATGTGATTCAAAGATGGGGTACTGAACCTTAAGAGTAGGGTACTGCATAAGACGGGACGGAAAAGGGTTTAAGGTTGCATTAGGCGTACCCGCTTCGCGGCCTCGCCTAATCCAACCCTAAACCCTTTTCCTTATTCAAGGTCACTAATCCCCCAAGAAACTGAATCCTAAGAGGGTATTGGTGAAAAATGTCGTGGATGTGATTCAAAGATGGGGTACTGAACGTTAAGAGTAGGGTACTGCATAAGACGGGACGGAAAAGGGTTCTGGGTTGGATTAGGCATACCCGCTTCGTGGCTCCGCCTAATCCAACCCTATACCCTTTTCCTTATTCAAGGTCACTAATCCCCCAAGAAACTGAATCCTAAGAGGGTATTGGTGAACAATGTCGTGGATGTGATTCAAAGATGGGGTACTGAACGTTAAGAGTAGGGTACTGCATAAGACGGGACGGAAAAGGGTTCAGGGTTAGATTAGGCGTACCCGCTTCGTGGCTCCGCCTAATCCAACCCTATACCCTTTTCCTTATTCAAGGTCACTAATCCCGCAAGAAACTGAACCCTAAGAGGGTATTGGTGAACCCTGTCGTGGATGTGATTCAAAGATGGGGTACTGAACCTTAAGAGTAGGGTACTGCATAAGACGGGACGGAAAAGGGTTTAAGGTTGCATTAGGCGTACCCGCTTCGCGGCCTCGCCTAATCCAACCCTAAACCCTTTTCCTTATTCAAGGTCACTAATCCCCCAAGAAACTGAATCCTAAGAGGGTATTGGTGAAAAATGTCGTGGATGTGATTCAAAGATGGGGTACTGAACGTTAAGAGTAGGGTACTGCATAAGACGGGACGGAAAAGGATTCAGGTTTGGATTAGGCGTACCCGCTTCGTGGCTCCGCCTAATCCAACCCTATACCATTTTCCTTATTCAAGGTCACTAATCCCGCAAGAAACTGAACCCTAAGAGGGTATTGGTGAACCCTGTCGTGGATGTGATTCAAAGATGGGGTACTGAACCTTAAGAGTAGGGTACTGCATAAGACGAGACAGAAAAGGGTTTAGGGTTGGATTAGGTGAACCCGCTTCGCGGCTCCGCCTAATCCAACACTAAACCCTTTTCCATATTCAAGGTCACTAATCCCGCAAGAAACTGAACACTAAGAGGGTATTGGTGAACACTGTCGTGGATGTGATTCAAAGATGGGGTACTGAACCTTAAGAGTAGGGTACTGCATAAGACGGGACGGAAAAGGGTTCAGGGTTAGATTAGGCGTACCCGCTTCGTGGCTCCGCCTAATCCAACCCTATACCCTTTTCCTTATTCAAGGTCACTAATCCCGCAAGAAACTGAACCCTAAGAGGGTATTGGTGAACCCTGTCGTGGATGTGATTCAAAGATGGGGTACTGAACCTTAAGAGTAGGGTACTGCATAAGACGGGACGGAAAAGGGTTTAAGGTTGCATTAGGCGTACCCGCTTCGCGGCCTCGCCTAATCCAACCCTAAACCCTTTTCCTTATTCAAGGTCACTAATCCCCCAAGAAACTGAATCCTAAGAGGGTATTGGTGAAAAATGTCGTGGATGTGATTCAAAGATGGGGTACTGAACGTTAAGAGTAGGGTACTGCATAAGACGGGACGGAAAAGGACTCAGGGTTGGATTAGGCGTACCCGCTTCGTGGCTCCGCCTAATCCAACCCTATACCATTTTCCTTATTCAAGGTCACTAATCCCGCAAGAAACTGAACCCTAAGAGGGTATTGGTGAGCCCTGTCGTGGATGTGATTCAAAGATGGGGTACTGAACCTTAAGAGTAGGGTACTGCATAAGACGGGACGGAAAAGGGTTTAGGGTTGGATTAGGCGAACCCGCTTCGCGGCTCCGCTAATCCAACCCTAAACCCTATTCCTTATTCAAGGTCACTAATCCCGAAAGAAAATGAACAATAAGAGGGTATTGGTGAACCCTGTCGTGGATGTGATTCAAAGATGGGGTACTGAACATTAAGAGTAGGGTACTGCATAAGACGGGACGGAAAAGGGTTCAGGGTTGGATTAGGGGTACCCGCTTCGTGGCTCCGCCTAATCCAACTCTATACCCTTTTCCTTATTCAAGGTCACTAATCCCGCAAGAAACTGAACCCTAAGAGGGTATTGGTGAACCCTGTCGTGGATGTGATTCAAAGATGGGGTACTGAACCTTAAGAGTAGGGTACTGCATAAGACGGGACGGAAAAGGGTTTAAGGTTGCATTAGGCGTACCCGCTTCGCGGCCTCGCCTAATCCAACCCTAAACCCTTTTCCTTATTCAAGGTCACTAATCCCCCAAGAAACTGAATCCTAAGAGGGTATTGGTGAAAAATGTCGTGGATGTGATTCAAAGATGGGGTACTGAACGTTAAGAGTAGGGTACTGCATAAGACGGGACGGAAAAGGACTCAGGGTTGGATTAGGCGTACCCGCTTCGTGGCTCCGCCTAATCCAACCCTATACCATTTTCCTTATTCAAGGTCACTAATCCCGCAAGAAACTGAACCCTAAGAGGGTATTGGTGAACCCTGTCGTGGATGTGATTCAAAGATGGGGTACTGAACCTTAAGAGTAGGGTACTGCATAAGACGAGACAGAAAAGGGTTTAGGGTTGGATTAGGTGAACCCGCTTCGCGGCTCCGCCTAATCCAACCCTAAACCCTTTTCCATATTGAAGGTCACTAATCCCGCAAGAAACTGAACACTAAGAGGGTATTGGTGAACACTGTCGTGGATGTGATTCAAAGATGGGGTACTGAACCTTAAGAGTAGGGTACTGCATAAGACGGGACGGAAAAGGGTTTAGGGTTGGATTAGGGGTACCCGCTTCGCGGCCTCGCCTAATCCAACCCTAAACCCTTTTCCTTATTCAAGGTCACTAATCCCGAAAGAAACTGAACAATAAGAGGGTATTGGTGAACCCTGTCGTGGATGTGATTCAAAGATGGGGTACTGAACGTTAAGAGTAAGGTACTGCATAAGACGGGACGGAAAAGGGTTCAGGGTTGGATTAGGCGTACCCGCTTCGTGGCTCCGTCTAATCCAACCCTATACCCTTTTCCTTATTCAAGGTCACTAATCCCGCAAGAAACTGAACCCTAAGAGGGCATTGGTGAACCCTGTCGTGGATGTGATTCAAAGATGGGGTACTGAACCTTAAGAGTAGGGTACTGCATAAGACGGGACAGAAAAGGGTTTAAGGTTGGATTAGACGTACCCGCTTCGCGGCCTCGCCTAATCCAACCCTAAACCCTTTTCCTTATTCAAGGTCACTAATCCCCCAAGAAACTGAATCCTAAGAGGGTATTGGTGAAAAATGTCGTGGATGTGATTCAAAGATGGGGTACTGAACCTTAAGAGTAGGGTACTGCATAAGACGAGACAGAAAAGGGTTTAGGGTTGGATTAGGTGAACCCGCTTCGCGGCTCCGCCTAATCCAACCCTAAACCCTTTTCCATATTCAAGGTCACTAATCCCGCAAGAAACTGAACACTAAGAGGGTATTGGTGAACACTGTCGTGGATGTGATTCAAAGATGGGGTACTGAACCTTAAGAGTAGGGTACTGCATAAGACGGGACAGAAAAGGGTTTAAGGTTGGATTAGACGTACCCGCTTCGCGGCCTCGCCTAATCCAACCCTAAACCCTTTTCCTTATTCAAGGTCACTAATCCCCCAAGAAACTGAATCCTAAGAGGGTATTGGTGAAAAATGTCGTGGATGTGATTCAAAGATGGGGTACTGAACGTTAAGAGTAGGGTACTGCATAAGACGGGACAGAAAATGGTTCAGGGTTGGATTAGGCGTACCCGCTTCGTGGCTCCGCCTAATCCAACCCTAAACCCTTTTCCTTATTCAAGGTCACTAATCCCGCAAGAAACTGAACACTAAGAGGGTATTTGTGAACCCTGTCGTGGATGTGACTCAAAGATGGGGTACTGAACACTAAGAGTAGGGTACTGCATAAGACGGGACGGAAAAGGGTTCAGGGTTGGATTAGGCGTACCCGCTTCGTGGCTCCGCCTAATCCAACCCTATACCCTTTTCGTTATTCAAGGTCACTAATCCCGCAAGGAACTGAACCCTAAGAGGGTATTGGTGAACCTTGTCGTGGATGTGATTCAAAGATGGGGTACTGAACGTTAAGAGTAGGGTACTGCATAAGACGAGACGGAAAAGGGTTCAGGGTTGGATTAGGCGTACCCGCTTCGTGGCTCCGCCTAATCCAACCCTATACCCTTTTCCTTATTCAAGGTCACTAATCCCGCAAGAAACAGAACCCTAAGAGGGTATTGGTGAACCCTGTCGTGGATGTGATTCTAAGATGGGGTACTAAACCTTAAAAGTATGGTACTGCATAAGACGGGACGGAAAAGGGTTTAGGGTTGGATTAGGCGTACCCGCTTCGTGGCTCCGCCTAATCCAACTCTATACCCTTTTCCTTATTCAAGGTCACTAATCCCGCAAGAAACTGAACCCTAAGAGGGTATTGGTGAACCCTGTCGTGGATGTGATTCAAAGATGGGGTACTGAACCTTAAGAGTAGGGTACTGCATAAGACGGGACGGAAAAGGGTTTAAGGTTGCATTAGGCGTACCCGCTTCGCGGCCTCGCCTAATCCAACCCTAAACCCTTTTCCTTATTCAAGGTCACTAATCCCCCAAGAAACTGAATCCTAAGAGGGTATTGGTGAAAAATGTCGTGGATGTGATTCAAAGATGGGGTACTGAACGTTAAGAGTAGGGTACTGCATAAGACGGGACGGAAAAGGACTCAGGGTTGGATTAGGCGTACCCGCTTCGTGGCTCCGCCTAATCCAACCCTATACCATTTTCCTTATTCAAGGTCACTAATCCCGCAAGAAACTGAACCCTAAGAGGGTATTGGTGAACCCTGTCGTGGATGTGATTCAAAGATGGGGTACTGAACCTTAAGAGTAGGGTACTGCATAAGACGAGACAGAAAAGGGTTTAGGGTTGGATTAGGTGAACCCGCTTCGCGGCTCCGCCTAATCCAACCCTAAACCCTTTTCCATATTGAAGGTCACTAATCCCGCAAGAAACTGAACACTAAGAGGGTATTGGTGAACACTGTCGTGGATGTGATTCAAAGATGGGGTACTGAACCTTAAGAGTAGGGTACTGCATAAGACGGGACGGAAAAGGGTTTAGGGTTGGATTAGGGGTACCCGCTTCGCGGCCTCGCCTAATCCAACCCTAAACCCTTTTCCTTATTCAAGGTCACTAATCCCGAAAGAAACTGAACAATAAGAGGGTATTGGTGAACCCTGTCGTGGATGTGATTCAAAGATGGGGTACTGAACGTTAAGAGTAAGGTACTGCATAAGACGGGACGGAAAAGGGTTCAGGGTTGGATTAGGCGTACCCGCTTCGTGGCTCCGTCTAATCCAACCCTATACCCTTTTCCTTATTCAAGGTCACTAATCCCGCAAGAAACTGAACCCTAAGAGGGCATTGGTGAACCCTGTCGTGGATGTGATTCAAAGATGGGGTACTGAACCTTAAGAGTAGGGTACTGCATAAGACGGGACAGAAAAGGGTTTAAGGTTGGATTAGACGTACCCGCTTCGCGGCCTCGCCTAATCCAACCCTAAACCCTTTTCCTTATTCAAGGTCACTAATCCCCCAAGAAACTGAATCCTAAGAGGGTATTGGTGAAAAATGTCGTGGATGTGATTCAAAGATGGGGTACTGAACCTTAAGAGTAGGGTACTGCATAAGACGAGACAGAAAAGGGTTCAGGGTTGGATTAGGTGAACCCGCTTCGCGGCTCCGCCTAATCCAACCCTAAACCCTTTTCCATATTCAAGGTCACTAATCCCGCAAGAAACTGAACACTAAGAGGGTATTGGTGAACACTGTCGTGGATGTGATTCAAAGATGGGGTACTGAACCTTAAGAGTAGGGTACTGCATAAGACGGGACAGAAAAGGGTTTAAGGTTGGATTAGACGTACCCGCTTCGCGGCCTCGCCTAATCCAACCCTAAACCCTTTTCCTTATTCAAGGTCACTAATCCCCCAAGAAACTGAATCCTAAGAGGGTATTGGTGAAAAATGTCGTGGATGTGATTCAAAGATGGGGTACTGAACGTTAAGAGTAGGGTACTGCATAAGACGGGACAGAAAATGGTTCGGGGTTGGATTAGGCGTACCCGCTTCGTGGCTCCGCCTAATCCAACCCTAAACCCTTTTCCTTATTCAAGGTCACTAATCCCGCAAGAAACTGAACACTAAGAGGGTATTTGTGAACCCTGTCGTGGATGTGACTCAAAGATGGGGTACTGAACACTAAGAGTAGGGTACTGCATAAGACGGGACGGAAAAGGGTTCAGGGTTGGATTAGGCGTACCCGCTTCGTGGCTCCGCCTAATCCAACCCTATACCCTTTTCGTTATTCAAGGTCACTAATCCCGCAAGGAACTGAACCCTAAGAGGGTATTGGTGAACCTTGTCGTGGATGTGATTCAAAGATGGGGTACTGAACGTTAAGAGTAGGGTACTGCATAAGACGAGACGGAAAAGGGTTCAGGGTTGGATTAGGCGTACCCGCTTCGTGGCTCCGCCTAATCCAACCCTATACCCTTTTCCTTATTCAAGGTCACTAATCCCGCAAGAAACAGAACCCTAAGAGGGTATTGGTGAACCCTGTCGTGGATGTGATTCAAAGATGGGGTACTGAACCTTAAGAGTAGGGTACTGCATAAGACGAGACAGAAAAGGGTTTAGGGTTGGATTAGGCGAACCCGCTTCGCGGCTCCGCCTAATCCAACCCTAAACCCTTTTCCATATTCAAGGTCACTAATCCCGCAAGAAACTGAACCCTAAGAGGGTATTGGTGAACACTGTCGTGGATGTGATTCAAAGATGGGGTACTGAACCTTAAGAGTAGGGTACTGCATAAGACGGGACGGAAAAGTGTTTAGGGTTGGATTAGGGGTACCCGCTTCGTGGCCTCGCC